>CM054135.1:32502715-32570215 GCA_028751875.1 Rapana venosa | reverse complement strand
ATACGGTGCATTGTGCATTATGCATTGTGTTGTGTCACCCTTTGCTTACCCCCCCCCACACACACACACACAACTCCACCCCCACCCTGGTTCATTTGGTGATGAGATGGAATCAGTATAGCAACATTTTATGGGCGACATCTCGTATGTGCTGCCGACCAGATCTCAAATTATTGTCTCGTCCATAAGATCAGCATCCAGACTTCAACCGAGGTGAGGCCTATGAGCAAGCAAAGCTTACGTCTCCCGCCTCTTGCTTTGCAAGCAGTGTTATTGGTCTCTGCACAGTCACGTCACCAGGCTGTGTCCGGCCACATCACTGAAAGAGGTGTCTGGCCACGTCACTGAAAAAGCTGCGTCTCACAATGTCATAGAAAGAACTGTGTCTCCTCACGTCACTGAAAGGACTGTGTCTGGCCACCTCACAGAAAAAGCTGTGCCGGGTCACGTCACTGAAAGGGCTATGTCTGGTGACGTCACTGAGATACTGCCTGGTGACGTCACTGAAAGGCTGTGTCTAGCGACATCATTGCAAGGACTGTGTCTGGTGACATCACTGAAGGGCTGTCTGGTGACATCACTGAAAGGGCTGTGTCTGGTGACATCACTGAAAGGGCTGTGTCTGGCGAAATCACTGAAAAGGGCTGTCTGGTCACGTCACGGAAAAGGTTGTCTGGTAACATCACTGAAAGGGCTGTCTGGTCACGTCACTGAAAGGGCTGTCTGATCGCGTCACTGAAAGGGCTGTCTGGTCGCGTCAGTGAAAAGTCCGCGTCTTGCCACGTCACCGAAAATCATATCTGGTGAGGCCATTGAAAGATGTGTGTCTGGCCGCATCGTGAAGGAGATTTTATCATCTGCAGTGCGTGATAGGGGAAACAAATAGGACAGCAAACACAGAAGACTGCAAACAAATCAGACAGCAAATACAGAAGACTGCAAACAAATCAGACAGCAAACACAGAAGACTGCAAACAAATCAGACAGCAATTACAGAAGACAGCAAACAAATCATTCAGCAAACACAGAAGACTGCAAACAAATCAGACAGCAATTACAGAAGACTGCAAACAAATCAGACAGCAATTACAGAAGACAGCAAACAAATCATTCAGCAAACACAGAAGACTGCAAACAAATCAGACAGCAATTACAGAAGCCAGTAAACAAATCATTCAGCAAACACAGAAGACTGCAAACAAATCAGACAGCAAACACAGAAGACTGCAAACAAATCAGACAGCAATTACAGAAGACAGCAAACAAATCATTCAGCAAACACAGAAGACTGCAAACAAATCAGACAGCAAACACAGAAGACTGCAAACAAATCAGACAGCAAACACAGAAGACAGCAAACAAATCATTCAGCAAACACAGAAGACAGCAAACAAATCAGAGAGGAAATACAGAAGACAGCAAACACAAAAGACAGCAAACACAGAAGACAGCAAACAAATCAGACAGCAAACACAGAAGACTGCAAACAAATCAGACAGCAAATACAGAAGACAGCAAACACACAAGACAGTAAACAAATCAGACAGCAAATACAGAAGACAGCAAACACACAAGACAGCAAACAAATCAGACAGCAAACACAGAAGACAGCAAACACAGAAGACTGCAAACAAATCAAACAACAAATACAGAAGACAGCAAACACACAAGACAGAAAACAAATCAGACAGCAAATACAGAAGACAGCAAACACAGGAGACCACAAACAAATCAGACAGCAAACACAGAAGACAGCAAACAAATCAGACAGGAAACACAGAAGACTGCAAACAAATCAGACAGCAAACACAGAAGATTGCAAACAAATCAGATAGCAAACACAGAAGACTGCAAACAAATCAGATAGCAAACACAGAAGACAGCAAACAAATCAGATAGCAAACACAGAAGACAGCAAACACAGAAGACAGCAAACACAGAAGACAGCAAACACAGAAGACAGCAGACACAGATGACAGCAAACACAGAAGACTGCAAACAAATGAGATAGCAAACACAGAAGACAGCAAACACAGAAGACGGCAAACAAATCAGACAACAAACACAGGAGACTGCAAACAAATCAGATAGCAAACACAGAAGACTGCAAACAAATCATTTAGCAAACACAGAAGACAGCAAACACAGAAGACAGAAAACACAGAAGACAGCAAACAAATCAGACAGGAAACACAGAAGACTGCAAACAAATCAGACAGCAAACACATAAGACAGCAAACAAATCAGACAGCAAACACAGAAGACAGCAAACACAGTAGACAGCAAACACAGAAGACAGCAAACACAGAAGACAGCAAACACAGAAGACAGCAAACAAATCAGACAGCAAACAAATCAGGCAGCAAACACAGAAGACAGGAACAAATCAGACAGCAAACACAGAAGACAGCAAACAAATCAGACAGCAAACACAGAAAACAGCAAACACAGGAGACAACAAACAAATCAGACAGTAAACACAGAAGACAGCAAACAAATCAGACAGGAAACACAGAAGACTGCAAACAAATCAGATATCAAACACAGAAGACAGCAAACAAATCATTTAGCAAACTCAGAAGACAGCAAACACAGAAGACAGCAAACACAGAAGACAGCAAACACAGAAGACTGCAAACACAGAAGACAGCAAACAAATCAGACAGCAAACACAGAAGACAGGAAACAAATCAGACAGCAAACACAGAAGACAGCAAACAAATCAGACAGCAAACACAAAAAACAGCAAAAAATCAGACAGCAAACACACAAGACAGCAAACACAGAAGACAGTAAACAAATCAGACAGGAAACACAGAAGACTGCAAACAAATCAGATATCAAACACAGAAGACAGCAAAAAAAAACATTTAGCAAACACAGAAGACAGCAAACAAATCAGACAGCAAACACAGAAGACAGCAAACACAGAAGATAGTAAACAAATCAGACAGCAAACACAGAAGACAGCAAACACTTAAGACAGCAAATACAGAAGACAGCAAACACAGAGGACAGCAAACACAGAAGACAGTAAACAAATCAGACAGCAAATACAAAAGACAGCAAACACAGAAGACAACAAACAAATCAGACAGCAAACACATATGACAGCAAACACACAAAACAGCAAACAAATCAGACAGCAAACACAGAAGACAGCAAACACAGAAGACAGCAAACACAGAAGACAGCAAACAAATCAGACAGCAAACAAATCAGAGAGCAAACACAGAAGACTGCAAACAAATCATTTAGCAAACACAGAAGATTGCAAACAAATCATTTAGCAAACACAGAAGACAGCAAACAAATCATTTAGCAAACACAGAAGACAGCAAACACAGAAGACAGCAAACAAATCAGACAGCAAACAAATCAGACTGCAAACAAATCAGATAGCAAACACAGAAGACAGCAAACAAATCAGACAGCAAACACAGAAGACAGCAAACACAGAAGACAGCAAACAAACAACCATTTTTGTTTGTTTCAACAGTAAGGCAATGACATCATACTGACCAAGCGTAGTATCGATCATCACGGGTATTCTTTAGAGTTAAATAGCTTGTCCCTATCATCACATTGTAAAGTCATTCTTCTTTAAAGAGACGTCTATTCCAAACTCGCTCCTGAGGCCACATTGTTACAATGCACATAGACATTGAGAGCTGCACTGGCCTAACACCTCACCCAAACTTGATCTGTTCACTTTTTTTCTGTCATGATAGTCAGCCAAAGCCGTGTCAAATAAGGGTGCGATAGGGCGAAGGAAGAATTATACTGGTCATGATCAGGATCCATATTTCATGTTTTTTCCATATAAACGTTTTTTAATTGGTACACATTGAGGAAAGAGGTGTGTATGTGTGTGTGTGCGCGTGCATGCGTGCGTGCGTGTGTGTGTGTGTGTGTGTGTGTGTGTGTGTGTGTATGTGTGTGAGACAGACATAGAAATGTCTTTTAAAAAATTGGTATGGGTTGAGGAAAGAATTCTGTTTATGTGTGTATATGTACGCTTGCATGGATTCGCATGAACGTGTGTGTATGCGCACACGTGAGTGCATGTGTGTGTGTATGTGTGACAAACAGAGGAAAAGAGAGAAAGAGAGAGAGAGAGAGAGAGAGAGAGAGAGAGAGAGAGAGAGAGAAGAGAGAGAGAGAGAGAGAGAAGAGAGAGAACGTGCGCTCGCTCACGCGTGCACGCTTACGCGTCTGTCTTCTTAACCTAAGTACCCATGCGTAGGTGCGTGAGGCAGTGCACTACAGTACAAGACTCAGGCGTGTTGATCAGCTGAATAGCTTGCATGAACCTGACACAAGAGACACCAACAGAATGACAAAGTCTCTTCACACCATGGCTTGACACCAAATCCCAGAATAGGCACAATGATGGGTCAGCATTAAGGTTAGGGCATCCCATACTGGCTCATAAACCCAGACCTTGTAATAGAAAACAACAACAACAACTACGTTTCCATACCAAAGTAATGAGATCCCACACAGGCTCAGATTACCCAGACACACTAATGACACAGCACCACAATTATGAGACCTTAGACAGGGTCGTATATCAGACCAGAAGACCGGCAATTGCAGCATCCTGAAACACCATAGTTACCAGTAAGTTAATGTACTTGCAGACACACACCACAGAAATGGATGGTCCGCGTGATGCTCTTGAGATTCTACCGGTTTGTAGATCCAGCCCTCAGAATTCAGTGCAATGCCTGAATCACAGTTAAAGCCATGCTTACACTTAATTTAATTAAAAGTTTCCATACTAATAAAACACATACACACACACACACACACACACTCATCTATCTAGTCTATCTATCTATCTATCTATCTATCTATCTATCTATCTATCTATCTATCTATCTATCTATCTATCTATCTATCTATCTATCATCTATCTATCTATTCTATCTACTCTATCTATCTATCTATATATTATTATATATATATATATATATATATATATATATATATATATATATATTTGCTAGAGTGGCAAAGTGACTGTACTTTACTGGCGACATGGCCTAGATGCACTCAACATTTTGCGGGCTCGGGCTCCAATCTGAGCACTCAGCTCCTTGGCTTCTGCCAAGACGGCAGAAAAAAAAAAGTATGTTCTTTCGAGCCAGAAGGCCCATAGAGCCGGAGCTTATCCCGGTTTCTGTAGCGTTAAGCGAACTGATGGGTTTTTTTTACCACCCCTGTGACAGGACGCTAGTCTGTCGCCAGATACTTCCCCAGCAGAGCTGGTACCCACTTGTACACCTGGGTGGAGTGAGGAAAATAGGAGTAAAGTGTCTTTCCCAAGGACACAACACCGAGCCGAGCGGGGATCGAACCCGCGACCTCTGGATCACGAGTTGATCGCCTAAACCACTCGACCACGGTGCCTCCTCCAAGACGGCAGAAGAAGAAGAAAAATAATACACTTGCTAGAAGAGAGATGTTCCTCTCAATGCTTTCTGCTGTCCACTTCTCCCTGAAGTTTCTTTTGTTCTAAATGAGAGATGCTTGTAAAGGTCTATGATATTCCGACTTCAGTACAAACACGGCAACGCTTCAAAAGCTGGGATGGGGAGCTACCACGTGCTCATGATACAGCGTGGGCAAAGCAATAGCCAAACGTCACGATCTGGAATTTCCTTAAAAGCCATTAAGTCATATCTCGAAGCAGATGATTGACCCAATGAACAATTGCCAGAAGGATTGTATGGTGAGTTCAGGGAGGGAAGTTTTACCATATTCCTGGTCAACTTTGGGCACAAACCTGTCAAGGCCGTGATGCCCTCTCTACATTTAAGCACTAGAAAAATCCCGTTATTCACGTAAGTATTGGTAGATTAGGGAACACTAACACACGTTAGTATTGGTAGATTAGGGAAACACTAACACACGTTAGTATTGGTAGATTAGGGAAACACTAACACACGTTAGTATTGGTAGATTAGGGAAACACGAACACACGTTAGTATTGGTAGATTAGGGAAACACGAACACACGTTAGTATTGGTAGATTAGGGAAACACTAACACACGTTAGTATTGGTAGATTAGGGAAACACGAACACACGTTAGTATTGGTAGATTAGGGAAACACGAACACACGTTAGTATTGGTAGATTAGGGAAACACGAACACACGTTAGTATTGGTAGATTAGGGAAACACGAACACACGTTAGTATTGGTAGATTAGGGAAACACGAACACACGTTAGTATTGGTAGATTAGGGAAACACGAACATACCCAGCATACACCCTGTACCCGAAGAGGGATGGGCTAGGCTCTGTCAGGTTCAACTTGCCCTAGAGAGGAGGTCTGCAAAAAAGTCACTGCAATGCTCCAACGACTCCTCGGGGAGTGAAGAGAGAGAGGAGGAGTGAGGGGGGGGAGGGTTGTAGACTGATTATTCAGTACCGGCAGGAGCATTGTCAATTTGCATGCTTAGTTGTCCTTTGTGTTTCCAGACATCAGGCTCACGACAGGTCAAAAAGGGTCAAACGTCACGACTAGCAAAGTATCCATAGAGGCTGACAAAGTCAGATCCCATCACAGACAACATCCTACTAAGGTATCAAAGTTGGACAGTCTCTACATGGGCTGGGATCATGCAGATCTAAGTACAACAGACATGAACTATCAAAACAAGGCCTTCCCATGCGGGATCGTGCATCCAGACTTTGGCGTATGCACAATAGTGGCCATAGACTGTGGTCATGGTGTTCTCAGGCTCGACGGACTAAAAGCTTTAAAAGATCAGGGAAAGGTAGTGAATTCACCACAGGCACATTTGTGTTGAATGTTCTCAAAGTACACAGATACATACGCGCGCGCGCGCAACACACACACACACACACACACGCACGCACGCACGCACACACGCACGCACGCACGCACACACACACACACACACACACACGCACGCACGCACGCACACACAGAGATACATAGTACAGAGACAGAGGGAGGGAGGGACGGACGGACCCAGGACATGAGAGAGACGTTGGTTTGGCCTGCCCAAGACAAACTGCCAGCACAATGCCATGCCTGAACACTGCTCATAAAGGAAGGGCACATCTACCACGCACCACCAAACTCAAACCTGCAACCCAAAGCTTCTAGACCATCTGTTTCAAAAATGCATCACCCGAGCTTCTCGGCTATGGGGCTTATTTTTGCGTGGTAATAATAGATAGACCAACATAACGTCGCGTCGTTTAGGAGTCTTCGTAAGGGGCTGGCATCACTCAGACTTTTTCCCCCGGAAACATCATGGTAAATGGCTATACTTTACAGACCTCACAGGGGTTCCAAGTATCAGTCTAAACCACTAGAGACATAATCGTGCCCAATAACTGTAGTTACAAGTTGTGTAAGAGCGCAGGGTCAGTGGGCCTCACCGCAGACAATAAAAGGCAAAACTAGCATAGTCCCAAACTGCCATCAGAGGCAGGCAGGGCAAACTAAAGTACAGCCCTGGCTATGATCTAGCAATGTTGAGCCAGCTCTAAACTGTTGGGTCAGGCACTGCATACATTACAAGCAGGGCAGGGAGAAAGCAGTGTGTGCTTTTAAGTTGCCTTTAGAAAGAGCAACTGAGTGCCAAGCTAGGAAGTAAAGCGGATGTATGGCTTGGGAATGAAATCTTGCGTGTGTGTGTGCGTGCTATGTGCGTGCGTGCGTGCGTGTGTATGTGTCTGTTTGTGTATGTGTGCGGGCGTGCGCGCGCGTGTGTGTGTGTGTGTGTGTGTGGCGCGCGCGCGCCCGCGTGCTCGCGTGTGTGTGTATTTGTGTGTGTGTATGTGTGTGTGTGTGTGTGTGTGTGTGGTGTGTGTGTGGGTGTGTGTGTGTGTGTGTTGTGTGTGTGTGTGTGTGCGTTTACGTGAGTGCGTGTATGCGTTTATGTTTACGTGTATGTGCATAAGTGTTTTTTTGTGTGCGTGCGTGCGTATGTTTGTATGAATCCACTGGCATAGTCATCAAAAGCTGTACAACAGAGAAAGTAATGACAGTGGAGAAGACAAAAATAAACACAAGAGAGGAGGAGGAGGAGGAGGAGGAGGAGGAAAAGAAGAAGAAGAAGAAGAAGAAGAAGAAGAAGAAGAAGAAGAAGAAGAAGAAGAAGAAGAAGAAGAAAACAACAACAAAAACAATAGCAACAACAAAAGCAACAACAAAAACAACAACAACGAATAAGAAGAAGAAGAACAACAATAGCAACAACATTAACGTCGACGACGATGACGACGACGACAACAACAATAACAACACAACGAAGAAGAAGAAGAAGAAGAAGAAGAAGAAGAAGAAGAAGAAGAAGAAGAAGAAGAAGAAGAAGAAGAAGAAAAAAGAAGATCAACAACAACAACGACAGCAACAACAATAGCAACAAAAACAACAACAAACAAACAAGAAGAAGAAGAAAACAACAACAACAACGACAACATCAGCTATATAAAAATACGAAACCAAAACTAACCAAACCCAAACAGCAATCTCAAGCTGGAAAAGAAGCTTAACGTCTTGATTGAATTCCTATTTTCCTTTGCACAAAAAGCGCATTATTTATTTTCTGGGGACTGCTCATTGGCAAGAAAAGCTGCCTCCCTCCCTCTGTAGCTTATCGATCCTGTAAGCACTGCTCCGCAGACTAGGAAGCCAAAGCAGATGTTTCGCCTAGCCTTTACATTGTCCAGCTAGCTCAAGGGCCATATCATGGCTGCATCCATGATACCTTTGTTTCAAATCTAAAACTATGTCAAATATATTAAACCATAGGGATCTCTCTCTCTCTCTCTCTCTCTCTCTCTCTCTTCTCTCTCTCTCTCTCTCTCTCTCTCTCTCTCTTTCTTTCTTTCTTTCTTTCTTTCTCTCTCTCTGGCACAGGACAGAAATTTTCAGGCATAGCCCGCCAATTCAGGCTCTGTATGTCTATGTAGCTCATGCAACAGGGCATAGCTGAGCCACTCTTTTACGAAAAGTGGATGAGTTGTTGAAGAATGCGCAATATGGGACCACGATTCAGTGTCAGCTTAAGGCTTGGCTTGCAAGTGAAATCAAAATCAAGGATATCTCAACAAGAAACTGACCCTAATATTTATGAACTAAAAGACTTCCAGGAAATGTGGATTTAAAAGCTACGTTATCTTAGTCGAAAATTCTTGTCCTACCAATGTTGCCTTGAAGCAAAAATTCACATTACACCGATGTTGCCTTCAGTAAAAAAAAATTCACATTCCAGCAATGTTGCCTTCAGGCGAAAATTCATATTACACCAATGTTGCCTTCAGGTGAAAAATCATATTACACCAATGTTGCCTTCAGTAAAAAAAAAAAATCATATTCCACCAATGTTGCCTTTAGGCGAAAATTCATATTATACCAATGTTGCCTTCAGGTGAAAAATCATATTCCACCAATGTTGCCTTCAGGCGAAAATTCATATTCCACCAATGTTGCCTTCAGGTGAAAATCAGATTCCACCAATGTTGCCTTCAGGTGAAAAATCAGATTCCACCAATGTTGCCTTCAGGTGAAAATCAGATTCCACCAATGTTGCCTTCAGGTGAAAAATCAGATTCCACCAATGTTGCCTTCAGGCGAAAATTCAAATTCCACCAATGTTTCCTTCAGGTGAAAAATCATATTCCACCAATGTTTCCTTCAGGTGAAAAATCATATTCCACCAATGTTTCCTTCAGGTGAAAAATCATATTCCACCAATGTTTCCTTCAGGTGAAAAATCATATTCCACCAATGTTGCCTTCAGGTGAAAAATCATATTACACCAATGCCACCTTGAGGCTGAAATATATACCGTACCAAGAAAGGAATGCAAAAAAGACAACTTCAAAGACGAAATGAAAAGAAAGAAAGAAGGAAAACTGAAGGATTTCTGCATATCAGACATAGAGCAGCGAAAAGGCAGCTCTTTCATTTTTACGTGCAATTAAAGTGTTTTTTTGTGAAATCTTGTCCTCTGATTCCATCCTCATTTTGCATGCAACACAACAACAATCACACCAAGTCTAGTTTAGTGCAGCTGCTCTCTGCCTGCAGCTGCTGTCCTTTCTCTCACCACTGGTGTGTATCCAACCAAAGAGGCCGGGCTACAGAAACACACGTACATGAATTAAATTATTTATCGCTGCCTCCCTCTGGAATAAGTGATCATGATCATTAATACAATTAACAAGAATATTTTTGTATTGTAAATAGACAATATCAGTCCAAAATGTGATCATTCTTTTCTTTACAGACATAAAAATTGCACAAATGCCTTTTTTTAGGAAAATCTTGACTCAATACTCCTTTTATTGAAGTCAACAAAAACTTTTAAATTCTAAGTTGTACTTTCTCTAAAACGTCAACATTTACCAAGTTCCATAAACATGCTGGGTGACTTGTGTCATCATAGACTTTCACACACGCACACGCACACGCACACACACACACGCGCGCGCGCGCGCGCGCGCGGATTAGCAGACGGATGGCCAACCTCACAAATATGGAAACAAACACTCACTGTTTTCACAACAAAAACACTCACTCTGTAAAAAATATAAAAGGTACTCAAAAGCAGCAACATATAACAAAAGGAAAAAGGAAACTAACTGTTTTATTACTAATCATAAGACTATTACCACAAAGACAACGAAAGCGACTATGAAGATGACAATGACAACTGATGACAACGATGATGGTGATGGTGGTGGTGCTCGTGGTAATGATGATGATGATGTTGTTGTTGTTGTTGTTGTTTGGCGGTGGTTGTGATGATGATGATGACGACGACGGTGATGATGATGATGATGACGACGATGATGATGACGACGACGACAATGACGACGATAACAACAGCAGCATTTGTAACAACAACAATCACGCCTGTCCACCAGACAGACACACACACAGTAGTGTGAGCAGTTAGCACAAGATGCCCACTAATCAGATTTGCTGCAGTGCGGACAATGGGCAGTACTAGGTGTCAATACCATAATCTGTGGCCGTACACTGCCCATTGCTAGTGGTCAGCAGACAAAAGTCATTGTACATCCCATAGTCGTTCAATGAGGCCCGATTTCTGCCCATCCTCTGCTTCGTGTCAGATATAGATCTGTGATAGGAAGGATTGAGATCTTCTATTGAAGAACAGGAAGGCAGGAGAAGAAAGAGGCAGAGAGATAGAAAGTGGATAAATGAATAGGAAGGCAGGTAAGGATTTAGCATATAAATGGTTGGGGAGGGAGGGGATAGGCTGTGGTAAATAAACAGGTAATTGGGCAGGCTGGTAAGTAGGTTGGTAGGTAGATAAGTAGAAAAGTAGAAAAGTAGGGAGGTAGGTAGATAGGCAGGAAGATCGATAGAGAGGCTCGTGGGTAAATAAGTATGTAGGTAGCCGTGTAGGTGTGTAGGTCTAAGTATGGCAGGAAGAAGGGAAAGAAGGAAAAACGGTAGGTAGCTAGGTGCGTACATAGTAGGGTATCTAGGTAAATAGGTGGGTGGCTCTGTAGATCTTTATGGTGGTCTCTAGACAGGTAGGTACGTTGGAGGCTAGGTAGGTAGATAGTAAGCAAGTAGGCAGTAAGTAGGCAGTGATTTAAAAAGCGTGTTGCTAAGCTTGTTAATTAGGAAATGAGCTAGCTTGTTTGGTTTTGCCTTTGCGTGTGTGTGTGTGTGTGTGTGTGTGTGTGTGTTTGGTTTCTCGTTTAGCCAGTGTAGTCCACACCTGTCTGGTCGAGTGGTTGGCCCGCCAGGTTGATCACTGGCTCTTAAGCGTCTAAGTAAATGACTGGGTCAGTGAGTGAGTCTGTTATTTTCTTAATCAGTATGCTCAGCATCTATCAAGCTAGTCAGCTCACCAGCATCTGTATGGTGAGTATACCTGATTGTCTTATCAATCTGTTTGTAATGGTATTGAACAAATACTGAAGTCAAGCGCCATGTGTTAAGTGATGGAGCCTATGATCATGTAATGAATCATAACATCTAAAATTGTGTGATGCATGACGACGTTCCTAACTACATAATGATCTCCCTCTTTCACTTCGCCAAAAGCCTTCACTTGATACCTTCAAATCCAGCCTCAAAACGCACTTATTTCCTACCTGACACTTTCCCCTCATATTTGTTGCTACTTTTTCAACAGCACCCTTCACTTCCCTCATCACCACCTAAGTGTGTGTGTGTGTGTGTGTGTGTGTGTGTGTGTGTGTGTGTGTGTGTGTGTGTGTGTGTGTGTGTGTGTGTGTGTGTGTGTGTGTGTGTGTGTGTGTGTGTGTGTGTGTGTGTGTGTGTACATACATTTGAAATATCTTATGTTATTTGAGGAAAGTTGCATGCGTGTAAATGGTTTGAGTGCAAGCGCTTCGATTTGTTTGTTTTATAAGATTCAGCGCAATATAAATTCCATTTATTATTATTATTACTATTATTATTGTTGTTGTTGTTGTTATTATTATTACTACTACTATCATTATTATTATAATGAATTCTGACGTTCATTATTCTATGATAAATCATGACGTCTGTTATCATGAGATGAATTATGGATTCCAAGATAAATCATATAAAGTGTCAAGCTTCACACTAATGAGTTATCCCAGTAATACCTCAAAGAAAAGGGTTATACACAAACAGTCTGACTGAGGGAGGGGAGAGGGGGGTAGCACGTCCGTCACTTTCTGTTTAAGTCCACATGACCCTCGGTAGAGATTAAAGTGCTTGCTATTTCAGAGCCACCGAAACCCAAGTACCCAACATAAATCGTTCACTTTGCATACACAACAGACCCTGCAGCAATGAGGCAGTTGTGTGTGGTTGAACTCTGCAGAAAAAGAATCACTCTGTCGCTAAACAAGGAGGGCTGTGTAGAGAGCAAAGCTGCTGTGCCACAGCCCGACACTACGCATTTCCCGGGTAAACAGCGTACGGATGCTGCGCAAAAAGTCTACTGTGACATTACATACAATGCACTCCAATACAATACGATACGACACGACGTTGCCAATACACTGAAATACGATGCAATCGAATGAAATCGAAGTCCTATCCAACCCAACCCAATGCAATACAATACAACTCTTTCTCTCTGAAACTCTCCAAGGAGGTGCTTGAGCACTGCAGTGATCTGGCCGTGTCTCCTGGGCAAGTGCAAGCCGGCGGATCCCATCCCTCCCCAAGCACAGATTACATGCTGGGTATGGTCATGTTCTTGTAACCTATCAAACACTGACATCAATAATAACGTGAACTTCGTTCCCCCAGCCCCCCCCCCCCCACCTCTCTCTCTCTCTAGAATAGAGAGAGAGAGAGTGTGTGTGCGCGTGCATGCGTGCGTGCGTGCGTGCGTGCGTGCGTGAGGACAGCTTGACACGATGCCGAATATTTCACTTGTTTCTGTGAAGGAAGCGCATAATCCATTGGGTCTGCAGGACTGAACTTAGTGACATGGCAGCCTTGTCACGTGCTTGCTTGTTTATGATGATGTCAATTTGAAGTTTTGTTTATTGTACCCCCATCCCCACGCCTTCCCATTGCAAAGGGCGTGAGCTTTATGCAATAAAATCATCGAAATCTCTCTCTCTCTCTCTCTCTCTCTCTCTCTCTCTCAGAACAAAATTGTGCTCTTTGTTGTTTGGTTGAGAAGTTTTTTTGTTCTTTTTGTTATTTTGCCCAGAGGGCATATTTGCTTTTGCCATAACCCTCTTTAAAGAAAATGTATTCAATTCAATCCCCCCCCCTCTCTCTCTCTCCACTACACGCCACTACAAACCACACCACCACAGTACACATTACACTCCACTCCACTCTACTGCACTACACTACACTACACCTCACTACAACACACTACAATGCACTACTCAACGCTACATTATAATGCAATTGACTTCACTACAATACACTACAATGCACTACATAACACTACACTAAAATACAATACACTTTACTAAAACACTACACAACACTACAGTACAATACACTTTACTACACTACACTTCACTGCAATATACTACAATATAATACATTAAAATACGATACACTAAACAACACTACGCTGCACTACACTATACTAACTACACTACAATGCAGTACATCGCAATATATTGCACAACACTACAATGCACTACACTAAACTACTCTGCACTGCACTTCACTATACTGCACTGCACTGCAATGCACTACACTACACTACACTACTCAACACTACACTACACTACAATACAATACATACACTACACTACATACACTAGATTCACTGCACCTCAGTACACTACGCTACACTAAAGTTTACAACACATTACTACACTATACTACAATGCATTAGATTTTGCTGCACCTCACAACACTACACAACACTGAAGTTTACTGCACTTCATTGCACTACACTACAGTTTACTGTACCTCACTACACTACAGTTAACTGCACCTCATTACATTACACTACACTACACTGTATTACACTACACTACACTGAAATTCACTGCACCTCACTACACTACACTACACTACACTACACTAACACTACACTAAACTACACTACACCACACTAAAGTTTACTGCACTTCATCACACTACACTACACTACAGTTTACTGCCCCTCATTATACTACAGTACGATTTACTGTAACTCACTACACTACACTAAACTACACTACACTACACTACACTACACTGTAACTCACTGCACAACACTACACTACACTACGATTTACTGTAACTCACTACACTACACTACACTACACTACACTACACTGCACTACACTGCACTACACTACACTACACTACATCCCTCGGATGAGACAATAAACCGAGGCCCCGTGTGCGAACGCATGCAGAACATCTTGCGCACACGTTAAATCCTGTTCCGCTTTTCGAAAGAGTAGGCCATTGTGTGCCGGTGGGAACAGATGACAAAATTTACAAAACTGCATACACACGGGGACTGAGTGTAAAAAAGCACATGAGTGCTTATTCCATTATCCTCGATATAAAAATAAATAAATAAATAAATAAACACTACACTACGATTTACTGTAACTCACTACACTACACTACACTACACTGTAACTCACTACACTACACTACATTGTAACTCACTACACTACACTACACTACACTACACTACATTGTAACTCACTACACTACACTACACTGTAACTCACTACACTACACTACACTGTAACTCACTACACTACACTACACTACACTGTAACTCACTACACTACACTACATTGTAACTCACTACACTACACTACACTACAATACATTGTAATATACTACAATATAATACATTAAAATACGATACACTAAACAACACTACGCTGCACTACACTATACTAACTACACTACAATGCAGTACATCGCAATATATTGCACAACACTACAATGCACTACACTAAACTACTCTGCACTGCACTTCACTATACTGCACTGCACTGCAATGCACTACACTACACTACACTACTCAACACTACACTACACTACAATACAATACATACACTACACTACACTACATACACTAGATTCACTGCACCTCAGTACACTACGCTACACTTAAGTTTACAACACATTACTACACTATACTACAATGCATTAGATTTTGCTGCACCTCACAACACTACACAACACTGAAGTTTACTGCACTTCATTGCACTACACTACAGTTTACTGTACCTCACTACACTACAGTTAACTGCACCTCATTACATTACACTACACTACACTGTATTACACTACACTACACTGAAATTCACTGCACCTCACTACACTACACTACACTACACTAACACTACACTAAACTACACTACACCACACTAAAGTTTACTGCACTTCATCACACTACACTACACTACAGTTTACTGCCCCTCATTATACTACAGTACGATTTACTGTAACTCACTACACTACACTACACTACACTACACTACATTGTAACTCACTGCACAACACTACACTACACTACGATTTACTGTAACTCACTACACTACACTACACTACACTACACTACACTGCACTGCACTACACTACACTACACTACACTACATCCCTCGGATGAGACAATAAACCGAGGCCCCGTGTGCGAACGCATGCAGAACATCTTGCGCACACGTTAAATCCTGTTCCGCTTTTCGAAAGAGTAGGCCATTGTGTGCCGGTGGGAACAGATGACAAAATTTACAAAACTGCATACACACGGGGACTGAGTGTAAAAAAGCACATGAGTGCTTATTCCATTATCCTCGATATAAAAATAAATAAATAAATAAATAAACACTACACTACGATTTACTGTAACTCACTACACTACACTACACTACACTGTAACTCACTACACTACACTACATTGTAACTCACTACACTACACTACACTACACTACATTGTAACTCACTACACTACACTACACTGTAACTCACTACACTACACTACACTGTAACTCACTACACTACACTACACTGTAACTCACTACACTACACTACATTGTAACTCACTACACTACACTACACTACACTACATTGTAACTCACTACACTACACTACACTACACTACACTGTAACTCACTACACTACACTACACTGTAACTCACTACACTACACTACACTGCAGGACAAAAGACACGGTTATTCAAGCCCACTGCACTTCCTGCCGTAGATGTTCCATCTAGACATGATCTGGAACTGTCACTCAACGGCTGGCTAATCGTCGAATTGGCAAAGATAGCTGGTCACGCTGTGTGAGTGTGTGTATGTGTGTTTGTGTGTATGTGCGCGTGTGTGCGTGTGTGCGCGCGCGCGCGCGCGCGTGTTTGTATGTGTGTGTGTTGCTGACAAGTGCATTGTACATAGAGCTCTGTTTGTAAGTCTGTAACTTATACCGGCTTGTTCCTGCCCCTCACCGATTTACATCACCACCTTCTAAGTGTTTTCCCAGCTGTCAGAGCGCCTTCAGGTATGTAAAATGTTCCATGCTCTTTTTAACTCAAACATCAGTTCATTTTTTCCTTAAATCAAACGCAGGTTCATTCCTTCTTCCAGTCACTCTGCTGTAATCCATGACCTAGGCTAAGTGACAGTTTTTGGATTAAAAAGTGATACCATTACATCTGGTAATTCAGAGAACAAATGAAAACAAGAGAATATGACAGTTAAGCGTTTACTGGGCAGTTGAAAAAGGGGGCGAGAAAGTGATCTTGTACACCATCCAGCAGTGGGCTCTGTGTGCTTTAAAATGCAATCGAATTACACACACACAAACTTACACACACACTTACACTACACACACATTCACACATACATGCAAGCACGCACGCACTCATCACGCACAGAGAAACCTGAGAGAGAGAGAGAGAGAGGGGAGAGAGAGAGAGAGAGAGGAGAGAGAGAGATAGAGAGAGAGAAGAGAGAGAGAGAGAGAGAGAGAGAACACTAGAGAGAGAGAGAGAGAACACAGAGAGAGAGAGAGAGAGAGAGAGAGCGAGAGAGAGATGAGAGATGAGAGAGAGAGGAGAGGAGAGAGGAGAGAGAGAGAGAGAGAGAGAGAGAGAGAGAGAGAACTTAGTTCAGTCTCGAACAGTACAAGTGTCATAAAACATCTTGAACAGTAATTTTTTTTTAACATTCGTACTAGTTACGTCAAGAAAGTGTTCTTCATGTTCTTGTTTTCATACACACGCACACACACACACACACACACACACACACACACACACCACACACACACACACACAGAGGCAGCCTCCCTCCCCACCACCTCGCTCACACACACACACACACACACACACACACACACACACACACACACACACACACACACCTACTTACATAACGGCACACTCCCAGCAAGAAATGGTGGTGATCCATAGCAATGTGTGCCGAGCGTCTCCCAGAGAGAGTGGGAAGAAAAAATGTCTTCAACATCACAATGCATAGCACAACACGAACAGTATAGTGCAGTATAGCATCACACCCACAGAAGATGATTACTGAAGGGGATGCGACATGATCTTTTGTGTCAGACTCAACACGTGGGGTGTACAGCAGAAAGAAAAAGCTCTTACCTGTTTCCACTGTTCCCCGTCATCCAGTCGCAGCCCTGACAGAGTGAGAGATCTGGCACCAGCGTTGTTGCTCTCTGCTTCTGCTCCAGCAGCCTTAGCTCTGACTGGAAGAGCAGACCGGAGGATGAGCACAACGTGTGTGAGAGAGTGTCTTTGATCCCCTAACGCCTTCTGTCAGATGTCGTCTGCTCTCCTTTGCCCTCCTTTTCTTCCAACTCTCACTCCTCTCTCCTGCAAATTCGCCATGATGGATCGCGTAGATTCAGCTCTCCCGAAGCATGTTGGAAATAGAAACAAAAGTGGCCCTGAACAACTAGGTTTCGTTCAGCCACCATACGTTTTTGTCTGGGTGGAAGTGGCGGCGGATTGGACACAAACTAACGGCTTTGGGTGTGGATCCTGGCGTGCGACCCCAGCCTCTGAACGGCACGTTGAATAGAGCGATGTGCTGGATGATTGGCGAGCTCTATACGCGTTCAACAAAGCCCTCGCTCGCCGTGTTTGAAGACGGGATCGATATTGGCCCCGGCAAGGGACTGGCAGCGGGCTGCGAGATTTCTGAACTGGGAATGATTTCCTCTAAGTGGCTGTACTTGTTGGAAAATGTGCTGGGTTCTGTAGCTGTCTACCTCGGTGATGATGATGAATAAGACGATGCTCATAATGACTCGGAATTGCTGAAAGCACTTCGTAAAGGACAAACCTGAAAAAGCAACCACAGAAAAAAAATCAAGGCAAAGAGACGTAAGTTCAGAACAGCTTCCAGAACACACTTGGTGCTGACTTAATCCTGCTTTATTCTACAAAACACAGTTGCAAACATCACAGTACACAGATCGAAGAAAAGTTCGCTGCCAAGGCTTCTTTAGTTTGTTTAGTCACCAGCAAGGTAAAGATGGAAAGGAAAATATGACACCTTCACCATCTAGTGAATGTCAGCAGACAAAATCGGTTTAAGACATTTTTGCTGGGAGATGAAAATTGTTGCGTCCTGGTGTATGAGGATGGAGGAGAGGGAGATTTGGTGAAGAGGAGGGATGGGAGAGGGGAGAAGTCGATCACATAGCAGCGTTGTCCCCTAAACGAGCTTGCGCTCCAGGGAGGGGGAGAAAGGGGAGGGGGTAACCTGTTGGTATTGATCCTTGGCAAATCGAAATTCGCCTTTATTGATCGGAGAAAGGCTGGGTGCCATACGGTTGTGGCGATTGGACGGGAGTGAAGAGACAGAAAGGTTAAAGCAGCAGCAACAGAAGCAGCAACAGCAGCAGCAACAGCAGCAGCAACAGGCTTGTGACCTGGGGATGGGGGTTTGAGGGGGGGGGGGGGGGGGGGGGACGGGGCTAAGGGTAACAAGGAAGGGAGACTGGAGAGTGTTAAAACCACGAGCTTTAGATGAAGACTTTTGTGGGGTAGCGAAGGAGAAGGGTGAGGGGACATGGGGGAATAGGGAAAGGGACCAGCCCATGTGTATCATACAAGGGTGTGTGTGTGTGTGGTGTGTGTGTGTGTGTGTGTGTGTGTGTGTGTGTGTGTGTGTGTGTGCATGTGTGTATTTGTGAGTCTGTGTGTGTGCGTGAGAGTGTATACGTGTATGCGCACGCATGCGCGTGTGTTTGTGTCTGGTTGGTTGGTCTTCAATTTTACGTCTGTTCACATTAAACTCTGTGTGTGTGTGTGTGTGTGTGTGTGTGTGTGTGTGTGTGTGTGTATAATAAATGGAATTTATATAGCGCTATATCTTGCAAAAACAAATCAAAGCGCTTGCATTCATCCTACTCTAACACATGCAACAAGTTACAATTAATAGTTTTTACAAATGCAAATGTACCACTTGGATGGGCGACTGTTTGTGCGCCTTGGCTTCAGTTTAGTCCCCCTGTTCACCCAGCTATTCATTTTTATATTATTTATTCTTTTATTTCGAGGGTAATGCAAAGGGAGAGGTGGAGATCATTCCTGATCAATGGACAATGACAATGACAATGACAATGACAAATTTCAATGAATTTAGGCCTCTGCCCATTTTCATGGGGTACATAAATCTCTATAAACACAAGGCTGCGTATATCAGGAAAAAATTGAAAAAAGTGAAAAGAACATACAAGCATAAATGATTAACATCAAGAGTTACAAAATTCTAAGTGGACAGGAGACTGAGTTTACTGTCTCTTAGTTTGAAAGCTTTAAACAAAAACCATGCTAGTTGTCTAATCATTGAAACGTTCTGGGTGGCCATAAGGCTCAAATATTTTGCTTTCTGATAGTGAGTAGGAATCTCTTTCAGGATATTAGGTCTTAACGCAGCATACGTATCACACTGAAAAAACAAGTGTAGTTCATTTTCTTCTGATCCTGGACAAAATGGACAGTCATTATTTGTAACATCTGCACACATATAACGATTTTTGTGAACTCGAAGGTCACTGATTCCAAAGCGTACTCGGATAAAGATGTCTCTGAAACATTTTTGTTGCACACCATCTAAATAAGTTTCAAGGGTGTGGGAAGACTTGAAGCATGCATACAAATTCAGCCTGTTACTGGTACTGATACTTGTCAACCATTCTTGCTTATACATATCCAGGAGTCTTTGTTTAAACGATAACAAGAAATGATTTTCGTTGTCAACTCCTTGATCCAGCCAAACATACCCAAATCCCGAGCTTTGTAACATGCCCTTCAGTTTAGAAACCCAATTAATTTTACCTGCCTTATCTAGTGCTACCATCATCTGGTAAGCTTGCTTTGACAACCGCCTATCATCCATCTTAAGTAACCGAAACCAATACTTCACTGCACGCATGCGACAGTTGATCTGCAGGGGATACCTCCCAAGGTCTCCATACACCATTTTATTTGGAGTGCGGCTGGAAACATTTACAAATCTTTTGCAAGCAAATAAATGTACTGTTTCGACTGCATAATTATCACACAAAATACCCCATACTTCAGAAGAATACAAAAGTATGGGTTGGATTTTGGTGTCGAATATTTTGAAGAATGTTTGACTTGACATGCTATTATACTGGTTATATACCCTGATAACATCAAATAGTGCTCTTTTCCCCTTTTTTGCAAACACTTTGGCACTTTAATTTGAACTCATTGTAGTTGTGAAGGTGAAGCCTAGGTATACATATTTGTTCACAACCTCTAATGAAGCATCATTAATAAACCATTTTTCATTCTTGCTCAGATATCCTCCTTTTCTAAAAACCATAACCTTTGTTTTGTCTTTGTTAATTTTTAGTCCCAGATCCATGCACACTTTAAGAATGCAGTCAATCTGGGTTTGTAGTTCATTTGGTGTGCAGGACAACAGCACAAGATCGTCAGCAAAGAGTAGAATAAATAAATCAGCTAAGCCTGGTAGAAGTTGCACTCCATGTCTCCCCATATTTTCTAGATATGTTACCAATTCATTTATTACCACAGAAAACAAAGTGGGACTTAAAACACACCCCTGTCGCAAACCTTTTGGGCAGTTAAACAAGTTTCTATAGTTATTATTTACTTTGACACATGACATAACTTCCTTGTAAATGGCTTTTATGGCATTTAAAAATACAGAGGAAGTGCCAGCTTTGCATAAAGCCTTTAGCATTACATTTCTGTGGACAGAGTCAAAAGCCTTTGATAGATCAACAAATGCAACGTAAAGTTTACCTCTCTTTTTACACAAGCTTTTCTGGATAGTTGAATATAAAGTAAATATATGGTCTGTTGTAGAGTATCCCTGTCTGAAACCAGCTTGGTTTTCTGGAATTTTGTTATTACTTTCTAGCCAGTTGTAGAGTCGCTTATTCAAAATAGCAGTGTAGCATTTGCCTAGGATGCTAAGCAGTGATACTCCTCTATAGTTGTCAACTAGATCTATTGACCCCTTTTTGTGTATTGGTACAATAATAGCTTTGGACCAGATAGTTGGATACTTTCCAGTTGAAAAGATTTCATTGAAAAATTCAGTAATAAAGTCAATTAATAATTTGTCTGCTGACTTCAGCATTTCTGCAAAAATACTGTCCAAGCACATGCTTTTCTGTTTTCAGTCTTTTTATTGATGTAATGACTTCTTGCTGGAGATGGGATTATCCAGCTCCTCAATAAAAGGGAGGGTGTCATTTGGAAAGACTTTTTCCTCATTTACGCTGTTGTCAGCATTGAAGACATTCTTAAAATGTTTAAACCAATCTTCCTGAGTTATCTCATTGCATGCCTGTTTCTTTTTAACCAAGTCCTAGTTTTACATTAATTTCCCTCCAAAAGTGTTTTGGGTCTTTAATATTGTCAGCTAGATATTGTGTTGTGCATGCCTTAAAACTCTGTTTCTTTTCTCTCAGAACTTTACATACTCACGTCTAACCTGCACAGCATTTTCACGATCTGATGCAAGTTGTGTTCTTTTAAATCTACGCATTTTTGCCCTTGCTTCCTTCCTCAAATCAAAACACTCCTTATCAAACCATCGGGCTTCTCTTCTATCATGCTTTGTCCTAACTCGCTTAATCATACACTTACCTGCAGTTTGTAGACATGAATTAAATTCCTCTAGCGCCTTATCTATATCTGACTTTATAAGTGTTCTTGCTTTATCCATTGTATCTTGACTTGTGGTTGACTTTAAGGACTCTAAAAAGACTCCAACCTTTTGATCATCCCAAATAATTTTATCAACCCATTGTACAGTTTGTCCTGCACTTTCGTCACATTGTGATTCGAGAACAGTCTTCAGCATCAAAACAACAGGTAAATGATCAGATTCAACACAAACAGTATCAACAATAAGAGAAACCAAAAAACTGTTGTGACACAATTCATTTGACAAATAAAGTAGTCCACTGTGCTGGATCCTGCGTTAGAGATGTATGTTTGGCAATCATCAAATCCAAATAACTTTACCCCATTAAGAATGGAACAGTCTAAGCTATCACACATTGATAGTAATTGATTGCCAAATCCATTGAAGCCCTCATCCCGTGAGGTACGATCAAATACGTTCTCAAACTTATTGCTGGTGCTTAAATATTCAGTCACATTCTTGCCATTTTCCTGACCAGTACGAGCATTAAAGTCTCCAGTCATTAACATGTACATGTCAGTTTCTGAGCTCAATACATCAGCGATGCAATGCTCAATAATCTCTATACCAACCCCATCATTTGTCATGGCATACGCTGGTGAGTCACGTGGAGGGATGTACACACAGATACACAGAATAGGCTTGCCTAGATTAAATAAATCTTTGGAGATTTTTAGAACAATCATATTTGAATTATGCACACAAATTTCTTCAAAATACTTGGCAAAAATGTTCTTCACCAGAACAACAACACCTCCACTTCTTCTTCCCTGCTACTAAGCTTTTTAGCTGGGGAGTTAAACACGCTGAAATCTTTAAACAAATGAAAATCAAATTGCTTGTCCACATAGGTCTCTGTAAGGCACACAAAATCGAATGAAGTTATATAGTTAATAAAGTCAGCGCTTACCAATTTGGCAGCCAGTCCTGCAACACTTAGATTCAGCAATTTAAAGGGTACCTGAGCAGTTGACTGGGGCAGGCCTTCCCATCATCTCCACTCAGTATTGGCTAAGTCAGTTTCGTGTTCATCAGATAGATCATCAACATCATTGTACCCTACACTTTTGTGGTCCATTTCTTCCTCTTCCTCATCTGATAGATATGGGGAATCATTTTGGCTTATTACCCTGACCCCCTGACTTGATCTATATGTTGTCGACAGCTCCGATGATCCTCGTCCTCTGCCACGACCCAAACCACACCCTGTCTGCTCTCTGGAGGGTCCTCTGTGTGTGTGCAGTGAATGCTTGTTGCTTGAACCTGGTGGAGTGTGTGCTTGCTTATTGCCAGATGCACTAGGATAGTGGGTGTGTTGCTTGTGAGATTGTGAGTTGGGAATGTTGAAACGGCTTTTTGCCTGAGTGTGTGAGCTAACAGCTGGGTGGCTGTCTTCAAACTTGGATGCTGCTGCCTGCTCTGGACCCTCAGACCGCTGCTGTCGCTGACCATCCATCTGATTCTGGTAGGCTCGGTGGTCGTCTGCTCCTCTGTTTGTCCGCCACACTCTCCTCTGATATCCCTGTGTTGGTCTGCTCTCCAGCTTCTGGTACTCCTGCCTCTCAAGGTCAAATGCGTAGGTTCCACGTTCTGTGACCAGCTTGTCATTTCGCAGCCTGGCTCTTAACCCATCATTACGCATTTGTCTCATGAGAGGCACCAACTCTGCTCATTTCTGACGCGTCGAAGCAGAGAAATCCTCTCGTACATGCACAGGAGATTGGATTTTCTTGAGCACTCTGGCATGTTGAAGCACTTTGTCTCGGTGTTTCAACGACTGGAAGCGAACCAGAATGGCTGGCCTGACTGGACGTGCCTGTTTCATGTCATGGTAGATCACGTCTTTCACCATGGCTTCACAGGATTCCCATGAGTCACCCCGACAGGACAGACCAAAGAGCAGCAGGTTGTAGCGTCGGTGTAAGCTGTCAGTGATCTGATGCTCTTTCTCCATCTCCACAGTTCTTTTTTCAAGTTGTGAGAGGCAAGATTCCATTTTGTCACACTTGCTTTCAAGAGCATCAATGTCTAAATGTAGAACATTTTGTTTCTCCTCTATTTCGGTGAATTTGCTGTGAACAAAGTTTGTTATACTATCAAGCCGCTTGTCCAAGTGTGTTTTCATCTCTTTTTGCATTAGTTCTAGATCGGAAATCTTATTTGTCATGTGTGACAAAGTTCGCGAGAATTCATTGATAGCACTGAATACACGTCAAACTGCTGTTGAATGTTGCTGTTCCTGATATCATGCATTGTACTAGCACCATGGACATCATCATCGTGTTTACTCTTTGTTTCTCCCTCACCAGATGATGGTCCAGGATTTGGTTCCACTCCTGCCATAAGCAACATAAGCAGCAGAGTGCTAACAGCCAGTTTAGCAGAGAAACTGTGCACACGAAGTCCTCTCACTCGATTTGATGCTGTCAGTGCTTTTTTTGACAAAATTTTTAAGATAGTCCACAAGAAAAGACCTATAGCCATTCGATACAGCTGTAAAGAACACCCCATGGTCATTAATTAACTAAGATTTTAACAAATTAATTGCAATTTTGGAGGAGCTCTGAAAAACACGTCTTGTCAGCCGGTGAGCAATATTCAACCCCCCTGATCAATGGACCAGAACTAGATAAAGAGGGATTGCCAGGGTGACTTGTTTGACGAAATGTGTAAGCACAGAGTATCCGCAGCAGAATGGAGGGAACGAGAAGGAGTGGATAGGTGAAGAAGATATACACAGAAGTAGGAGGGTGCTGTGTGTGGAGACATTTAAAACAGAGGGTGCTGATCTTGTACTTTATTCTCTGTGGGACAAGCAGCCAGTGGAGAGACCACATTAGAGGAGTAATGTGTGTACATATATATAAGTTTATGCATGTGTGTATGTCCAATCTATATGTCTATCTGTCTGTCTGTCTGTCTGACTGTATGTCTGTTTATGTATCTCTGTATCTCTCTGTCTATCTTTCTAGCTTTCTGTCTATATTTTTGTTAGACTGCATTTCTTTTTGTTTATCTATCTGTCTATCTGTTTATCACATAATGCACACAAAAAAATCACTAAAATTGATGAATGGACACACGTATATCACAGTCTTTTCACCTCATGTTCAATACCAACAGATACAAGTGTCAAAAGTTTACTCAGTTATTACTTCCTCTTTGTATTTATAATGTTTAAGTTAAAGAAGTGGTGAATTACAAAGTTTTAGGTGTAAAAAATAAATAATATTCTTTCATGGTCAAAACACCTAGAAAAATTTCTGGAAATAGTGCATCAAAACTGTACTGGTTTAGCAAAAAAGGAACTTTAGAAATGTACATTATATATATATATATATATAATATATATATATATATATAATATATATATTATATATATATATAATTATATCACAAGCCACTGGCTGACCTACCTCTTGTGAGATGTGACGTCACTAGCGGAGCCGTTGTGGTTTTACTGGTGCCCCTCAAGGCTGTGATTGCATCAGGCAGTGTGTTGATTCTTTAATTTTGCCTTCCTACTTTTCCTTTTTTCTTGTAATTTTCCATATCGCAATTTTCTTCACATGCACACCCATAAATCCAAGCTAGGTGTTATAAGCCGATTCGTGGCTTTTAGCTCCTTTCGTTAGTTTACTCTTTCCTGACATGTCTTTGAAGATATATTGTGGAAAGGGTTAAAAAGTAGACAGCACGACCAAAATACCAAACATGATTTAGAGAAGTTAGATCTAGATCAGAGCTGGAAGCGTAAGTTCAGTGAATGGAAAAAAACAAATCTCCAGCTCCAAATGTCGTTCTGTTTGCCGCTGAGTCAAGGTCGTTTCATCTCATCTCATCTGCTGTCATAACCCCTCCAGGGTTGTAGGGAAACTGGAGTGACGAGTGTTGCAAGGTCGTTTAGCTCAATAAAATAGTTAAGCAGTGTAAAAAGGAGAGGAAAGCCATATTCTTGTGCTCCAAGAAGAACAGCAACTGGACGAAGATGAAAAAGACTTGACACCGGTAAAAAAAAACCTAGAGAAAAGTAAACTCAGTTTCATTCAGAA
The DNA here is from genome assembly GCA_028751875.1 of Rapana venosa. NCBI lineage: Eukaryota > Metazoa > Mollusca > Gastropoda > Neogastropoda > Muricidae > Rapana > Rapana venosa. Next base: position 32,543,506 of record CM054135.1, on the reverse strand, counting down.
AATAAATCATGAATATGAAGAAGTGGAGAGACTGGGGGAGACATGGATGAGAAGCTAGCAAAACGTTCGAGGTACGGATGTAAGAAAACAAATGAAAACACGTAAAATAGAGAACGGATGCCACCAAAAAGCAAAATAACTACTCATCCCTGATTACTCTTGAAATGAATATGCCGATTTGGAAGCAGTTGCCGCAAAGAGCTAGAGGACCCGATCTGCACCTAGCTTTGATCCAGCTTGCAGTGACTAAGGCTGTAACACAGGTTCTGGTAATGGCGAATGAGATACTTCCTTCACATAACGAGGCACACTTGAAGACACGTGTGCAAATGCTTTATTGGGCTATGCTTTGCTGGAGTTGTCAGTACGACACTTCGCACTCAAACCCCACGTAACGTGCAATAGAGTGAGCATGTGTCACTTGTTTACATTGGCAGCTTTTTTCAATGGCAAACTTGATTCATCGCTAACAAAAAATCAGAGCTAGAAAATTGGAAGCAGCACTACAAGATAAGAATAGGAGCAGCTATGGCTACAGCAACAAGCTTTTTTTTTTTTAAAGGGAAAACCAAGTTCAAACCCCACTTCAAGGGTAAAACAACTTCAAAGAAATCAGAAACAGTACCGAGTTGGCAACAATGCTGCGAGGTACAAGCCCAGCTACAGAAAGTACTGTTAGCAGCAGACCAAACCTTTCCAAGGTGAGTGAGTTTCGTGTTCCTCTGGCTTAATCTAGTAGAGAAGAGCAAGTAAAAACTGAGGTTGGTAGGTTAAGGAACCTCAACGATAAAAGGAAATTAATAACCAGGAACACAGAAACTCTAGAATTGGTGACAGGACTGCACATGGAGTTACAATCTGATTCGGAGTCACAGATTTTTTGTCAGAATACTACAAACCCTAAGGAAAATGGGTAGTGGCTAGGGAAATAAGAAGGTGTTTTTTTAAAGGAGTGATTCAGGAGTGTGACTATCATCCAGTATTTACTCAACCTAAGAAAGGTGGAGCTAACTGAATGATATTGACTCGGATGCCTTCCCTTGGCTTGCTTAATCACTTTCCCTCCCAATGAGGTCTCCTTAGTATTAGAGGAGCATGGACACCTAAAAACTGGTGCGCTAGTGACGTCACATCTCACCTGAGTCCCTCATCTATGGCTTGCCGGCAACATCCATGACCACACTTCAACTTCCAGGTAGGTATTATTTAGGAGGGAGAGAGAGAGAGAGAGAGAGAGAGAGAGAGAGGAGAGAGAGAGAGAGAGAGAGAGAGAGTGTTCAGACTTCAGACTGTTACTGTACATCGGCCTTAGGAATGATGGGCGTACGGAGTGGGCATATGACATGAGTGTGATAAACACATTACTATCAACGTATATAAATATCAAATGATGTATCAGCAATAATAAAACAAGAAATTACATCACCCATTTTTTAAATATTCATCACAAATCGATTCGCGCGCGTCATAATCGACAATGATCTGAATGTAGTATTCATCAATATAAGGATCCATTTCTAGAAAGTTATATTACGTCTGCTGGTTGCATGAAAAATAAATCGTGATAAATCATGTCTTGTCAGTAGATATTGTAGCTTTGAGTAGCACGTGCAAAGGAAGTCTCTTCGAATCTGTAAGAAACATGTCTCAAATCTTCATAGACAGGACAATTAAATAAAAAGTGTTCTTCATTCTCTATTTCTCTACTTGGTCTTTACAAACAGGGCACTGCTTACCTTCATGTGAACTACTATAGCGATATGTATTATTGTTAAGTGGTAGCGCATTCAATCGTAGGGGGACGGGATAGTCTAGTGATTAGAACATTGTGCTCGCAATCTGACAACCCGGGTTCGATTCCCGTTCAAGGAGATATTTTCCCTTGGAGTTAACATCAGTTCAGACTCCACTCTCCCCAAAAGTCCTTCGGATGAGACTATAAACCGAGGCCCCGAGTGCAAACGCACGCAGGACATCTTGCGCACACGTTAAATCCTGTTCCGCTTTTCGGAAGAGTAGGCCATTGTGTGCCGGTGGGAACAGATGACAGAATACACAAAACCGCATACACATGGGGACTGGGTGTAAAAAAGCACATAAGTGCTTATTCCATTATCCTCGATATAAAAGAATTAAAGAAATTTAAGTTACCATCCTAGATGTTGATACAGGGGACTGACTACAAAGTGCGTTTCTCTATCTGTTGGTGTGTGGGGCACCATTCTTGTTTAGTCTGGCATCTGTGAGGTTGGGGTCGCTGCCTACCCCCTGCTTGCTTTGCAGAGTCTGCTTTTTTAAACGAGTCAACAATACTGCTCTGACTTTTTGATCTGGCAGCAGTTTTGCTCTGACTCTGCTCAGTAGCACGCGAGCTAGATGCAGTCCGCCTTGGACGTAAATCATGGGAAGAAGGTGAAGACCCTTCTGACTGATCTCCCTCTTTATCAGACCTGCTGCATGCATCAGTACTGTTATTCATATGTCCCAAGTCATGTCCATCTGTCATAGTGTCACTACTTGCTCCTTGCCTCAATGTTATTTTTGGGATAGTCTCCTCTGTCAGGTCATAGGGACCTATGTTTACTTCTGGGTCTTCTTCACTTGTAGCTTGTGGGCCATTTTTGTCAATGTCTTGTCCTTGGTTTACAGTCCCTGTTATTCCATCACAAGCTTTTGCAATGATACCTGTCATGTTACCCTGGGACATACTCTCATTGTTTTCTAGTATGTCATCATTACCTGTGATTGACTTGTCTTTGTCTTGGTTGTCAGTGTTGTTGTCATCTTCTTCATCGTTAATAACAACACTGTTGGCTGTGTTTTCCGTATTTGAAATATCTTACCTGTGACCCATCATTTAGTGTATCGTTTTGATTTTCCTCATCGTGGTCAGCAGTGTTAAGCTCTTCCTCCTCCTCAGGAGCCTCCTTGTCAGCTGATACTGCCCTACTGATTTGTAGCCACTGTCCTCTCTGATTGAATGTTTGTCTCTGTTTTTGATCATAACTAATCTGTTGTGATTGGTAGCACTCTGTGCTCTGGCCTGACCAAATCTGGTCACTTAACTGTACAGACGTGTACCAGGGGTAACAGGCACACTTCCCTTTCCATTGTAGTCCTGGTGGCTGGGGGTCATCCTGTCCCTGGTCTCCAGTCTTGAATTAGTGGTAGGTGGATTTCTTATTTCCCGTTCCTCAGACAGATCACCATATCTTGAAGACCTGTATTGCCAAGGTGGCTCAGTTCTCCTGTAGCGCCTGTCTGCTGATCCAAAGCTGCTCTGTCTGGCTGCAGAGTGATGTCTTCGTGGCTGCTCTCTGTAGCATGACATAGACCTCCCTCCAGCTTGGGGACCACTGGGATGCTGACCATCTCTGCCATCCTCTGCATGCAAGGGATAGGAATATGGACGGTCTGCATTGTTCGAGTTTCCAGCCAAACCTGGTGGTTGTCTGTCTTTCACATACAGCTTTCCACTGTAAACGTAGGCAATCTTGCTTTGCCCATGGTGGAACTCCACCATGTTCCTTTGACGAGTTGTGAGGTCAGCAGCCACTCTGATGCCAGGTTGTCTCTCAACTCCTTGTCTGACAGAACTGATAATTTGTCTGCAAAGCAACAAAATCGCACCAGAAATGGGACAAGCATTATGTGGGTGTCGTCTCCCAATGCGACATGCTCTGGAGATATCTGCATGTTGCTGGTTTGGTATTGAAGGGTGATCATTGAGAATGTCAATGATAATTTTGACTTTTCAGATACTCATCCTCCCTGTCACATTCAGCTATACCCATGAATCTGAGGTCGCAAACCTTTGCATCTTGCTCTGCTGACTCTTACTTTCTTTCCAGAAGATCTAGTCTGTCCATCATGGTTGTATTGCCTTCTTGCAGCTCTTTTACGTCCTCTGCATTCACAACTATACTTTCTGTCAGTTCACTGATTTCAGCTAGAAAGTTTGATAGTTTGTTCTCCAGTGTGCAAAATTTTCCATCCATGTCAGTTTTGATTCCATTCAAATGTTGCTGTAAGCTTTACTGCATTTGCATAAAGTGCCAGTCCATAAAATGGAACATATTGTTTGGTGATGGAGCATGCATAATTTGTGACAGTTTCATGTGCCTATGTTTTATTATTTTTAATTTCCCCCCAAGTGTTAATCCACTCTTTATAAAAGAACAATTTCAAACAAGTGAAACTGGATTACACAAAGTGGAGCTTAAGTGTTCTGTCATTTTTCAGGTGCCTATGTTTTGTCACCCAGTGTTTATCCAGTGTTTATCAAATATGCACCAACACATGTGCAGATGACAACCAGTAAACCTGCATTCCACATGCACACACACACACCACACACACACACACTCACTTACACATTGGCTTAGGATAAATAGACTAGAAAATCATAGAATGCCACATAGGGCTTAAAAGATGCTGTATAATCTGGATGTTAACGGTAAGAAGACTTGGGCTACAAATGTACGGAGGTGTTTAAATACTTATAGATTTGCATATGTTTGGGATAATCAGGGTGTTGAGGATGTTGGAAGCTTTATCAAATGTTTTAAACAAAGACTCATTGACTGCAGGTAGCAGGAATGGCATGACCATATAGAAAACAGTAGTAGATTTGTGGAATATAGCATGTTTAAAGTTACAAATTGTGTTGAACCATATACTGAAATTGAAATGAACAGATATGTCAAAAGTGCATTGACAAAATTTAGATTTGGTGTATCAGCTATTGCATGTCATCGTTCTAGATACGACAGGAGGTTAACGGATAAAACGATATGCCGTCTATGCCACAACTCTGTAGAAAATGAAATTCACTTTGTGTTATGTTGTCCTGTTCTTTATGACCTGAGGATTAAATTTATGCATCCAAAATATTATAAATATACACGTCGTTTCCAATTTAATGTAGTTATGGCATCGAAAAATGAAAAAGTGCTGAATAATTTGGCATTATACATTTATAAAGCCTCAAAACGTCTGGATGATGCTGTATCATAGCTATTTTACTATTCAATATACTTTGATGTTGATATTTTCCGATTGATAATATAACGATTTTCATGTGGTATGTTTTATGACTACCCCTTCAGTTGGGGGCTATGGCCTAATCTGAATAAACATTTCGCATTCGCATTCACACACGCACACACGGCTCTACTCACCGAGCAACACAGCACAGCGTTTCCCCCACGATCACCATGACAGTTCATGCACGAGCAACCATACACACAATGCTGGTGGAGAGAGGCTATGAATTTTGTTTACTTCCTTCTTTGCACCATGTAATTAGTAAAGTACCAACCACAGTCTTCCAGTTGACCCCATCACTTATTCATCAACAAACTTGAAGGTACAAAGTCACTGTACACACGCTTGCCAAGAATAATGTGGATACTACATCCATTGAAACCTTCATAATTTTGCATTCTAACAGGAGAGCTGCTCAACAGGTTCGCACTCTGTCATTGCCACACCTAGCTCCCCGTTAGAGAGAGAGAGAGAGAGAGAGAGAGAGAGAGAGAGAGAGAGAGAGAGAGGATTCCTGGTTCTGAAAGTTGCATACTGTGTAATCATGGAGGCAAAAGAAGATGACTTGATGTGAGGAACATAGAAACCACATCAACCTGTTTGCTCACTTTTAAGTATCATCCAGGTTGAAAGTTTTTTTTTTATTGTGCTGAGTTTCTTTCTTTTGAGATGGTTTCTGTCCATTAATTTTGTTGGTTTTTTTTGAAGGGTGGTTCTATCTAATTTGATTTTGCTTAGCTTACCTTCGTTTAGCTTAGTTTGATTTAGTTGTGAGTTAAGTTCTGTTTTGTTAAATTTTGTTTCTTTTGTCATATGCTCTTTTACGTAAAATTACTTTGGTTTTGTGATCCTTCTCTTTTTTTTTTCCAGAGGGATGGGGGTGAAGTGTTGTAGGGGTGGGGGTGAGGTGTTGTTCGATTGATTTTGTTTTGGTTTACATTAGACGTCCACGTACAGTTTTGTACCCATCACTACACCCAACTATTTTGATGTTGATGGAATTCTCCCACATGGAGACCGCCATTAGTTGGTTGGAAAGGGCAACGAGGAACGACAGCAAAGTTGGGTTTAAATCCTATTTTCATCTGTGTATGCTTGAACAGTTTTATCTGAGATTTAAAAATCGACGAGGCCAATATGGCCTCTCTGGTCGGCGGGCCTATAAACAACAGGTTTGGATTTGATTTGATTAGAATGGATCCAACTACCACCCCACCCCCACCCCCTAAGAACACATAATAGGTAAGAGAGAGAGAGAGAGAGAGAGAGAGAGAGAGAGAGAGAGAGAGAGAGAGAGACGGACAGACAGACAGACAGAGAGACAGACAGAAAATAGGCACAGAGATACAGAGAGATAGACACTGCATACACGCACACGCCTTCCCTTTGTTTTATCCTAGTTTGATCAGCAAGGTTCAAAAAGCCAGAAACAGGGCTAATGAGCTGTCTCAGATCTAAATGGCCAAAAATGTTGGTGATGTTACTGCAATCATAACGGGTGGTCATTCAGGCAGCAAAAGTTAATATGCTTGCAAAACGATTTTTGCAAATTTCAGTCACGTGGTATCTGATGTGACAACTTGAACATTTTTTTTTGGAAGCGGACAAGGTTTCGCACATGAAAATGGTGTTTTGCACAAAGCTGTAAAGCACATTTTACAGTGCTATAAGGAAGGAAGTTAGAGGGAAATGTATGTGAATAAAATCAGTGTTTTATCAGCACCCTTGAAACTCGAGTCAGTTTGATAGTGCTGGACCTTTTAAACTGACGGTGATTTGGGCACACTCGGCTACAGAGAGAAGTCGCAGGTTCGATCCCCGTTTAAACTAGAGCTTCTCCCCAGCCATAGCCATTAGACCTTGAACAGTATTCTGATTCTAGTCTTTTCAGTGAGACCAGAAACCGAGATCTCAGGTGCAGCAACACATATTTAGCACACATAAAAGACCCTACGGCACAAGTTATAGGTAGCAAATTTCTCAAGAAAAAGCCCCTTTTGTAGGGAAACGATATAAATAGCAGCGCGAATTTTACACAAAGAATTTGGGTGTGACTGAAAGTGGTATAAGTACAATGTGTAACATGTGAGTATAGCTACAGCTCTTTAGACATCAACTCCATAAGCCTGATAACGCTCAGCAGACCACAAGGTCTGCTGACCTGAGGCTCTTCAGAACTGTAGCTGTGTAGATCAAGAGCTCTTTGAAATAACTGTCCACTACACGTTTAGCTCCCTTGGCTTTCCTTCGACAGAGCCAGCTACAGTTTGGCCTACTCTTCATTACACCTAGCTACAGCTTTGTAAAGACGTCTGCAGACAATAGACTGCTCTCTTGGTCCAGTAGGCCGTTTGTCCTTGAATTCCATCCATTGGGATTGTCTCCTCTTCTTGCCCTTCATCTTGTTTTGTTGCTCCCCCCCCCCCCTTCTTGTTGGTGTTGTTATTGTTGTTGTTTTTCTCTCTCTCTCTCTCTCTCTCTCTCTCTCTCTCTCTCTCTCCTCTCTCTTCTCTCTCTCTCTCTCTCTCTCTCTCTCTCTCTCATCAGAAAAGCATGCAGAACAACGGACCATATCTTCCTACTTAACAATTTAATAGATAGTGTACTGAAAGTAAAAACTAAAAGACTTTATTGCTGCTTTGTAGATTTTCAGAAAGCGTTTGATAATGTGTGGCACGAGGGTCTTCTTATAAAGTTAAACGAAATAGGAATAACAGGCAAAACTTTTAATGTCATCAAAAACATGTATTCCAATGCAACAATATTTACAAAAATACGAGACAAACACACAGATGAAATCATAGTCAGAAAAGGGGTACATCAGGGAAATACATTAAGCTCTACATTATTTAATGTATATGTCAATGGTATAGTTCAATATACTGATGAGAAAGATTCGCCATATATAACCGCAAAAAACAGAATTCCTTGTTTACTCTATGCTGATGACCTGGCATTGCTATCAACAACCAAAATAGGTCTTCAAACTAAACTGAATAAACTGCAAGAATACTGTTCTAATTGGGGTTTAAAGATGAACGAAACAAAAACAAAGGTAATAGTCTTTACGAGATCACCTCCTAAAATTCCAATTCATTTTAAATGTGGAGAGCATGTAATTGAAACAGTAGAAACTTATAAATATCTAGGTGTCGTTTTTCATCAGAACGGGAAATTTCAAGCAACACAAGAACATTTAGTAAAACAAAGCAACAAAGCAATATACGCCTTTAAAAGAGCAATTCATGGACAAAATTTAAAGACTACTATAATAATGCGTTTATTTGACTCACTGATAACCCCTGTTAAAACCTATGGAGCAGAAGTTTGGTTTCCTTTTTGTTTTAATGGGGAGACAGAATTTCATATTGATAAACTGTTCAAGGCATGCTTATCCAATCAGTTTTTGTATGAGAATTTTCATGTAAAATTTTGTAAACAAATGATAGGAGTTCATAAAAAAAAGCATTAGTACTACCCACTTTGGGTGAATTAGGAAGATTTCCACTGACCCTTAAAATCATATGCCAGATAATATCCTTTTGGATTCATTTGACAGAATCAAAACCAGACTCTTTTATTAGAATAGTATACGATTATTTGTATCAGAATAATACATACGATAAATGGATAAACACAGTGAAAAATATTCTGTACACAATTGGATTCAAACATGTCTGGAAGAACCAAAGCACTCTTAATGTTCATCGGTTGAGTTATGCTGGTTAGAAGAAAACTTGAGGATATGTATAAAACATTTTGGATCTACCAAAAGAAAGAGTTTGCAAAACTAAAATTTTATGATTTTGCTACCAAAGAATACAGATTGGAACCTTACTTAGTAAACTATGAAAACAAAACTCATAAGAAGACATATTGTAAATTTCGCACAAGCTGTCACAAAATTTAATGAAGAGAAAGGGAGACACCAAAATATATCCAGAGAGGACAGAAAATGTAGACACTGTAACAAAATTGAAGATGAATTTCATTTACTTGATGAATGCATTTTATATGATGAACTCAGAAATAATTTGTTATTAAAAAATCAAAACGAAAGACAAAGAACGCAAAAACTGTGTACATAAATTAAGTGACATAATCACAGTTGATATATATCAAGCAGATATCATCAGATATGTGTATGAGTGTTTTGAAAAAAGAGAAAAAGAGAATAAATACAACATGTTTTTAGTGTACATCACTTTTAGCCAAAATAGATAATAAATTACAGTTGATGATTTTTGTTGTGCCCAAATAAGTCTACATGACTTAAATGGCAATAAAATATTCTGAATCTGAATCTGATCTCTCTCTCTCTCTCTCCTCATCTCTCTTCTCTGCATCTCTCTCTCATCTCTTCTCTCTCATCTCATCGCATCATCCATCTCTCACTCTCTCCTCCTCTCTCCTCTCCAACTGACAGGTGGGTAAACAACAAAGTGTAAACAACCTTGTAGGTAGTGCGTGGACGATACGCATGAAGACAAATGCGACAGCTCTTTATTGTATTGTATTGTACTGTATTGTATTGTATTGTATTGTATTGTAGATCTTGGTGACGGGATAGCTCAGGGGTCACAGCACTCGTTTTCCCCAAGCTAAGGTTAAGCAGCATTGAGGGTGGTTACTAAGTGGATGGATGACCGTTTGTGTGCCTTGGTTTCAGTACAGTCCCCCAGTTCACCCATTTGTAAAGGGTACCTGCCTCTTTAGGGTCAGGGAAGGTAAAGCAGCAAGGGAGAGGAGATGGCCGCCGCCCTTAATATGCTGGCCCCTGGAGAAGCTGAGGTCTCTGTCATCTATCTCTCCAACGACCACATAAGTTATGGGAACACCTTTACCTTTAGCGCTATTGTATATCACTTTGAGGTAATTGTACACAAGGCTGAAGATGCAGGCCATACTGTTGATGTTATCAGGGACTACGTAGATGAGCTAACACTGGTAACAGGCATGCAGATCCCTGCAGAGAAAATTGAGGGATGTTTCCAGATGTCAAAGATGTTCATTATGTGTATGTTTCTAAGGACACACTATACGCTAATCTGTGAAAATGATAATGCAAGATTTTTCAGTTTAAACGGGTAGATGCCCCTCACAACTCCACAGATTTTTTTTTGGCTCGCAAAACAGGATCTCAAAAACATAACTCAGGAGAGACGAGTTATGTACTGCAGGCTGCAGTTGTAGACACCAGCTGATCGTAATGGCATTAATAACAGAACCAGTGTCGGACTGGATATGTTACATGTGATCAAGGATGTTGTCAAATTCTACCTAGGTTAAACAGGACACTAGTTGTCCTACATCTGGGGAAGCGAGCGAGCGAGAGAGAGAGAGATAGAGAGAGAGAACTCAGAAACTCAGAACTCAGAAATTCAATGTATCCCGGCCTTAGGCCATAATACATGGTTGGCGTAGGAGAAATTGACAATGCCACAGAGTGGGCAAACACCGGATAACATACACAATACCAAGCTCACTTTCAGTGAAAGAAACAATGAAGACAATGCACAAATACATAAAAATACATATGTATCAAACACAATTCACTATTTTGATCTAAGTGTACCTTATTATGTCTGGAAAAAAATCAACATACAAAAAAGTTTCCAAAAACATAACAAAACGATAACCGTATCTTCGTAGTGATGTAAAAACTTAATAAACAAGCTTTTTCCCCTTCTTTAGGGGAATATATATCTAGACAGGCATGATTTTTGCACTGTTTTTTGCTTTATCAACACAACCCCTTAAAAATTTTAATTTTTAAATCAATACAAAAAACATTCAAAAGGAAATGCTTTTTACTTTATCTTTTGGGTTTTCAAAATGGACCTTTTTTTCTTTTTGATTCTGTGCACAAATATCGAATGTACATTTGTTGTTGGTGGTAAAAACAATACATCTCACCTGTGACACAGCAACTCTAAAGCATTAGTAATCTAAGTGTAGAAGATATTCTTCTTTAAAAAATATTCTTTTGAAACACCTGTAACTGTCGTATCTGTCTCGGTCTCTGATTGTACAAATGCCAGAGAGAGAGAGAGAGAGAGAGAGAGAGAGAGAGAGAAGAAAAGGGAGAGAGAGAGAGAGAGAAGAGAGAGAGAGGATAGCTTACAGGTACACTGCAAGATAGGGTTTTAGGTGTTTATTTGAAGAAAGAGCACGAGCTAGTGGCTATAGGACTACATAACTGAACACACCTGTGACGTACAAATCTTATCATAGACTTGTCACATACATATTGTCAGCTTGGACCGATGTAGATATCTGCTCTGTGTGAATTCAGTCGTTTCCTGCCTAAGATATTGGTTTATATTATTAGAAATAAATACGAGCAGTTACCATATAAGTCCTATCAGATGAAACTAAAATTAGACAGTACTGTGAAGCAGTTTTGGGTATAAAAATGACCATTATTATTAATGACTGATTTTAATATTGTTTGGCCACAGCAGGGAGTTGGGGATATGGAAATGTTTCTATACAAATTTAAGCAGAGGCTTGTGGATATGTTTATTCAAGAATTGACATACACTCTCAGAGAACATGACATATATCAATCTTATACATTATTTAATTTAAGACAGTTTTTGAAAAAGAAAGATACATTCTAGACATGCATTTATGTTGCTTCCGGATTGCCATTTCGCATGTTAGATTTAACCTTCTCCCACTAAATGACAATGTTCATCGCTACAAGGAGTCTAACCATGATAAAGCTTGTCCGTTTTGTAAAAAAAAAATCATATAGAAAATAAACACTTTTTTCTTATCTGTCCTATGTGCGATGATAAAAGATTTAAATTCCGCAAAGAATCAAAAGGGCTCCCTCTGTACGTTTTGCTTAAGCCAAAAATCCCTATCCAGATAAAATTATTTGTCAAAGTATGTATTCCTTGCAATTAACAAACGTAAGAAATATTCTAAGACAATAAACGTATCATTATCCGTTTTTCTATGTAAATGTGCCTACCTTTTGACTAAATTATATCATTGTTGTAGACATGCTAAATCAGCAAACACATCACATGTAATTACAGGGTTAATGCGACTACTGTGTTGTACTGGCTTTCAAGCCAGTTTTTTTTTGCCGTGGTAACTACTTTAAAACAAACTTAATGTAAACGGTACATTACCACTGTTTTATAGCCCAGTATGTGTTGGTTGTTTGTTATATTTTAAAGTATTCAGGTTTGCTGATGACATCGACGGACTTGCAGGAAATGAACAGGAACTAGCCAACCTAGTGTACCACCTGGACAAAACATCTCCAATATGGCATGGAGATCAGTGCCGAGAAAACAAAACTCATGACAAACAGTGCCCAGCCAATCACTACCAACATCGAAGTCAGTGGAAAAGAACTTGAGGTTGTAGATCACTTCAAGTACCTTGGAGCTACTATTAGTGAAGAAGGTTCAAAAACCGAAATCCTCGCAAGAGCTGCACAAACAATAGCAGCAATGGCAAAGTTCAAGACTATCAGGAAAGACCGAAACATCCCCCAGGACCAAGGCAAGCTACTGCAATGCACAATCATCTCTACATATCTGTATGCGTGCGAATCCTGGACATTGAATGCAAGATCTACAAAGGGGGATCCAGGCTCTAGAGATGAGATGCCTCAGAAGACTCCTTGGCATTTCATACATGGACCACACTACCAACAACGAAGTCCTACAAACCGTCACCCGACAAGTAAAGCACTACGAAAACCTGCTGACCACAGTCAAGAAAAGGATGATACGGACATGTGACTAGATCAGATGGGGTGTCCCAAACCATACTGCAGGAACATGCAGGGAGAGAAGGCAGGCAGACAGAGGAAGAAATGGTTTGACAACTCACTGAATGGACAGGGGAAAAGCTTTCTACACAACCCAGGCACTTGCACACCAACCGCCGCAAATGGACCACTGGTACAACGTTCGTCCCCGAGGGGTATGGGAAACAGATGAGAAAGTATTTTTTATGTTTTCATCATCTGTATGTGTATAACAGCTTGGTGCTCCTTGTTTTTAGAAAAATGCCAGAAACACGAAGCGGTGTGTAATATGGAGTGTTAACAGTTTTGCGTTCAAGAACCGAAACAAAATAACGACGAAGAAAGACTTCATTATTTGCAAATGCTGTTTTAAAGTATATAATCAGACGTAAGACATGATTACGTAAGTGTTGAGATAAAAGTCTGTTATCAAAAACGAAAACAAAAACCTCCTCTAAATATAACAGGAATAACCATGAAGCAGGAAACGGTATACTTCTCGAGTCTCATGTACTCACAGGCTGGATGAAAGCTTCAGAAATGAACAGTAAAACAAATTCATCCAGTACAAGTGCTGTAGGTATACAGAAAAGACACGGATACGTATCGAATGTTGATTACTCCATCTTATGTGCTACGTTTTATCGTGATGCTTTCCCATATCTCCTTTGTGGTCCGTGGCTAGTGTGCAATTAAACCATTACGGAGTTCAGAGAGTGCAGAGTTCTCTCTCTCTCTCTCTCTCTCTCTCTCTCTCTCCTCTCTCTCTCTCTCTCTCTCTCTCTCTCTCTTTCTTTCTCTGTCTCTCTCCCTCTCTCTCCTCTCTCTCTCTCTCTCTCTCTCTCTCTCTCTCTCTCTCTCTTTCTCTGTCTCTCTTTGTCTCTCTCTTTGTTTCATGTTTGATCTTGATATCATGATTGGATTTTGCAATGGAGACAGGGAGGGAGAATATAGTTTTGTGTCATCGCATGGATGTAGTGTTATAGATTATTTTCTTGTTCCAAGTAATTTTTTCACAGAGCTGCGATATGGTTGTGATTGTCTTGTTTCCTGGTATTTACTAATGGGAATAACGTGGCAAAATGGAAGCTCCAAACCCACAGAGAGCTGTGACTCTAGCACTGAAGAAAGAGTAGTGTGGTCAGAAGAAAGCGTACAAGAGTTTGAGAATGAACAGAACTCAGAAGGTTTTAGAGAAAGTCTCCAAAAAGCTTATGAACTTATAACTGTGTATTTTAATGAGAGTGTTTGTACCTTTGTTCAGGCAATGTATACTGCAGCTGCATGTATGGTTAGAGTGGTTGGCAAGAGAAAGAAAAATGTTGATGTGGGGTTTGACTATGAATGTGAACAAAAGAAAAAATACTGTGAAAAGACTGTTCAAAAATTTTCAAAGAACTAAAACAGAAAATATAAAGAGAATTTTGAAAGACCTATATGTGAGAGAACGATCTGAATATGTAAAATTAAAAAGGCAAAAGAAACATGAATTCGAAGAAACAAAAATCAAAAAGCTTAAGGATTCTATAAATGACTCAAGACTGACTGTTTGTGCCAGTGAACAGTAAACAGAGGAACTACAATTTACAATGAAATAACTTTAAATCAGTGGTTTGATCATTTCCATGCTGTTTTTCAGAGCTTTGGCGTAAAGCAGAAAGTGAGCCTAATTCTGACTTAGAACCAACTCAAAGTGAGGAGTCGTTATTCCATGAACCAATTGATAAAAGGGAAGTAACTGGCAGCATCAAAAGGCTTAGAATCGCAAAAGTGCTGGACCCCACAAAATTCTGGGTGAAATTTTAAAACATTCTAACAAAATAGTGGTTAATTTTCTAGTCGTTTTGTTTAATCATTTGTTTCAAAATGGTACTTTCCCCCTAGACTGGGCCAAATCTGTTATCATTCCTATACATAAAAAGGGAGATGTTAATAACCCAGATAATTATCGAGAAATTGCACTAGTAAGTATTATAGTAAAGTTAGTACACATATACTGAATAGACGGCTTACAAAATGGGCAGAGAAGGAAGACAAAATAATAGAAGAACAAGCAGGATTTCGATCGGGCTATAGTACAATAGATCATGTTTTTACATTATATGCTTTAGTCAAAAAATCTTCATAAAAATAGAAAACTATACATTGCATTTGTCGACTTTCGCAAAGCGTTTGACTCAATTGATAGAAATGTGCTGTGGAATATATTACGTTATAATGGAGTAAATGGTAAAATGGCCCTGAAAGGTGTGTACGAGTCTGTGATAGCATGTGTGCGTGACAAGTATATGCATTCAGATGGTTTTGAATGCCCCAGGGGAGTTAAGCAAGGGTGTCTTCTTAGTCCCCTGCTGTTCGCGTTCTTTATTAATGAGTTAGCTATAGAATTATCAAAAAAAGGAAGACATGGAACACAATTAATCCCAGGAGGTGTAGAAGTATTCCTCTATTTCCAGATAACATTATACTGTTGTCAAATACTATTTTAGAGCTGCAAAACCAGTTAAATTCTTTAAAATATGAAGCTGATAGGTTGAATCTGTCCGTTAACTTAGAAAAGACGAATGTGATGGTTTTTCGAAAGGGAGGTCATCTTTCAGCGTGAGAAAAGTGGGTTTATGGCAATACTGAAATTAAAGTAACAAACTTTTATAAATATTTAGGCCTTGCCTTCACAACAAAATTTAGTGAAAGTTGCCAAAAAGGGAAAAGGGGAACTATGGAAATTCTAAGGTCTTTAGGAAAATAAACTGCACTGATTTTTCAATTTTCTGAAAGCTTTTTGATTCTCAAATCGAGCCTATGCTAATGTATGGAGCAGATATTTGGGATTATTTGTTAATAATGAAATGGAAAAAGTGCACTCCTGTGCAATGAAACGATTCCTTTCAGTACCATTACACTCGTCTAACAAAATGTTATATGGTGAAACTGGCTGCCACCCTCTATTTATCAGATCTCAAGTGAAGTGTATTAAGTATTGGCTAAAATTAAATCAACTTCCTATGTCAAGATTGTGCAGACAATCGTATGGGATGCTGCTGATCCAACTAGAAACAGAGAAACAGAACTGGGCATTTTTTGTTAAGCAATTACTAACAACGCATGGATATGGTATTGTGTGGATGTGCCAGGGAGTTGGATTTGAGCAAGGAATTTTGTATGAATTTAAAGACAGAATGACACTTCCTACAAACACGACCGGCATGCTTGCATAGAAGAATCAGAAAAGTACAACTGGTACTCTTCCTTTATAAGTTTTTCAAACAGAAAAGTATGTTACAGTCGTAACACAGAAATGGCATAGGAGTAATCTTGCTCGATTCAGATTAAGAACTTTAGGCGTAAATGCCTTCAAAACATGGCTTTCCACTGACACATCTGCATAGTCCCCATGCCCCATGTATAGCTCACAGACTGAAGATGAAATGCATTTTTTGTTTGATTGTAATTTGTACGATGACATCCGTCAGAAATGCCTCATATTTAATGAAGACATCTCAAGAATTAGAGATATAATTAGTATTCTCATGATCGAAGATGAAGAATTTCTAAAATCACTTACAAAATGTATCTCCCTTGCTTGGGACAGCAGAAGAAAGAAAACTGCTGTTAACTGTTGTACTTTTTCAATGTAACACTATTTTGTTTTCCATATTTGGCTAAACTCCATTATTTGAATGTGAGGGTCAGGTCGTCGATTTGTCCCACTCTGCTGCTGATTTGCGGGGAACATGACACTGGTGTGTGTGTGGGGGGGGGGGGTCGTGTGTGTCAAGCTTGTGATAACAATTAATGTATGGTAACAATTGATGCATTCGGTTGAATGTAGTTATTGGAGATTCCTTTTCCTCTTTTGGTTTTCATTATTTCTTTGTTGCAAAAAGCATATGTTTAAATTGTGTTCATACATTGCTCCTTCCCAAAAAGACTGTATTGTTAATGCTGATAAATTACTTTCAGTGTTCTCTCTCTTCTCTCTCTCTCTCTCTCTCTCTCTCTCTCTCTCTCTCTCTCTCTCTCTCTCGGGGGGCGATCACGTAATGTGAAGATGAAGACATACAGAAATTGCTCTAGTATTTTTGTGAATTAGTAACTAGTTTTAAGTGGCCTTAGTTTTTCATTGTTTGCATACAGTTAGATAAGGAGGATGGGAATATCGCTGCAGTTGTACAGGGCTGTCTGTGGGACATTTGCGGCAGTATTCGCCTGCTCCATATCGAAACAGGCAGAATTTAATCGGTCATGCCGACGTCCATCCTGACGCTAAAAAGCCCGCGAGACGGTGTCTTGTTAGGACTGACTCACCTATCTCTTCTGGGGGGGCCTTTAGCTGCAGTGTGGTGATGTGGAGACGAACCCTGGACCCCCCCCCTCCCCTAAATCTGCTGGTCAAGGACGAAAGCTGAGGCAAACCAGCCTGATGAGCGGTGCTGGTGGTCGTAGCACCATCACAGGAAAAAGTGCACGGAAAACTAAAGTAAGGGCAGATATGGCCGCCAGCACACCTACAACCATACACAGTAGACAGGAGCCCTCTCCTACAGTGGATCCTGAGGAAACATTTACCACGATGATGGCCAAGATGGAGAAAGTGGAGAACTTGTTAAAGACAACAACAGAGAGTATGAAGAATGAAATACAAATGTTGACATACAGTGTTGATGCCTTAAAAGAGGAAATTGCGATATTAGACAAGACATGAACAATCTTAGGACTGAAAATTTAGAGTTGAAGCAATCAAATACAGAACTAATGGACAAAATGGAAAAACTAGAAAAGAGAGCAGACAATCAAGAAGGCCGGTCCAGACGGAACAACATCATTATTCATGGCATGGAAAAGAAAAGTAATGAGACTGGAGCTGATTGTGAAATGGTTGTGAAAAATCTTCTTTCGGAAAAAATGGATGTACCAGATGTCAAGTTTGATAGTGTGCACAGGATAAATTCTAAACCCAACCCTCCCATTATTGCCGGGTGTTGTTTTTATCAAGATAAGCTTAGGATATTGAAGACAAAAACTCGTCTGAAAGGTTCAAGGATTTTTATGACTACGATTTTTTCAAAACTGTTAGAGATATTAGGCACAATCTGACCCCATACTTGAAGAGTGCTAGGGCAGAGGGAAAAACATGTGAGAATGGTCTTTGATCATTTGATCATTAATGGCGAAAGGATGACCCTTAATGATCTTGAAAGAAGGGAATAGCTTGTTGGCCGGCCCATACAATCATCCTGCCATAGTCTCAATTCACAGGGTAGGAAAAGTAAACAGACACCAGTCACTCAGCCTCAGTTAGACACTCACGTAATAGGGCTTAGGAAGTGAGGCGTGATGCAGTAGGCGTGACACATCACCAGGACAGGGCAAGACAAAGACAGATCTGACTTTGGCCTAGGTCTAACACCAGCTGACCATGAGTGTTGTAGGCAGTCTTCTAATAAGAGCCTTCTTTAACTGCTGTTCAAAGCATAAATGCCGTGTCTTGTCATGTCAATGTAATTGGTGAAAGTGTCAGTCTAGATGGTGTGGATCAATTGATTTGTGGCAATACAGATAAAACAAATAAACTTTTCATTTTTGTCTTGGAACGTAAATGGATTGTTGTCAAAACTGTTTCATATAGATTTTGTATCTTATGTGCGTAGCTTTGATTTTATATGTCTGACAGAAACGTTCCTGGAAAATGTCCAGCCAGATGTTTTTACTGGCTATAAGGCCTTCTGTAAAATCGGCAATTAAAGTTAGCCATCAAGGGAGGCAATCTAGTGGTTTAGTTTGTTTGATAAGGCATGAGTTAACTGCCTTTGTGAATTGTTTAGATGTTCCATATCCTAATATTTGCACTTTTCTCTGTGACAAATCTCTGTTGTGTACAGCAAGAAATGTTTTGCTTGTCTGTGTGTACATCCCACCTGAAGGTTTGCCTTTTTATAACATGTTTAACAATGATAATGGAATTGCTATGTTAGAAGACTGTTTAGTAAATTGTGTGGTGACACTGGATGAAGTAGATATAATACTATGTGGAGACTTAAACAGCAGAAACCTCAAACTTTTCTTGTCAGCATATAGAAAATGACTTTAGTTCAGATGTCCAAAGTAAAAGTATGTCTCTCAGCAGCAATCATAATTCTGAAGATTGTGTTATCATCAATTATGGTAAAATACTATTGAATATGTGCACCGCTCTTAGTTTACAAATTCTAAATGGCGTATGTAATGGTGACCAACAAGGACGCTATACATACATCTCTGATGGAGGATGTAGTGTTAATGATTATTTTTTAGTGTCAGATGATTTGTTCTCTCAGATTTTTGACTCATGTCGTTTGTTTGTTGCCGAGCGTTCTGATTCCGATCACCTTCCTGTTGAATTATATATTAATCCAGTATATAATACAGGTGTGGAAACTGAGGAGCAATCTGTTATGGAAAAGTTTGTATGGGATGAAAACAAACTCTCAGAAAATCTCCATGATGTAAACATGTGTGAATTTTTTTTAATGCCTTTCAGATGATTAATGAGAACATTAATGAAGCTTTAGATTTGTTTAATGGTTTCATAAAAGCCAGTGCTGAATGTATGAAGAAACAGGTACATATCAATAAAGGTCCATCAAATGATACTTGGTTTGATAATAAATGTAAAAGTATGAAATATAAGGTCAGAAAACTTCTGAAGACTTTCAAAAAACATTAAGAAACGAGGACAAAAACGTGTACTGTGTCACAAGAAGGGAATATAAATGCATGCTTGAACGAAATAAGAAACAGTATAATAAGACCTTACTTGCAGATATGATGTCATCTATCTCTTCTCAAATCCAGTTCTGGAAAAGTGTTAAGAAGGCGTCATTTAGAAAAAGTCAGCCAAAGAATAGTATATCAGTTGACAGATGGTTTCAACATTTCAAAACCCTGTTGGAGAAAGACTCATTAGTCAACTCCATGATTACTGATGTTCAAGGTGATGGAACTGAGGGAGATTTTGATCGTCCCATATCTAAAGATGAAATATTAGGGGCACTTAGGTAACTAAAGAATGAGAAAGCAGCGGTCCTGATCAAATTATTGGTGAATTGCTAAAATATGGAGGTGAAAATATTGTGCTTTTCCTTCTAAAACTATTCAACAACATTTTTGATGATGGTCTTTATCCAGATAACTGGGCTGAATCTACAATACTACATTGCATAAAAAGGGTGATGTTGATAACCCTAATAACTAATGGGGAATTTCTCTTAGTAACATAAGTAGTAAGATATATAGTACTATTATTAACAATAGGTGAAAGGAATGGGTTATGAAAAGTAATATATTACAGGTGAAAACCAAGCTGGTTTTAAGAGAGGATACTCCACTATAGATCATATGTTTACTCTGCTTGCGTTTGTACAGAAGCAGTTTGCTCATAACCGTAAGCTCTATGTAGCATTTATTGACTTTGAAAAAGCATTTGATTCTGTGAAAAGGAACTTGTTGTGGCCTATTCTCCTGAAAAATGATGTGAAGGGTAAACTGTTACGATGTTTGGGAGCCATGTATCAGAATGTCAGAAGCAGAATAAGATGTGGAACTAAAGTGACTGACATAATATACTGTACCACTGGTGTTAAACAGGGTGATGTATGTAGCCCCTTATTGTTTTCTGTTTTTATCAATGAGCCAGAGACGTCATCAATAATAGTAAACATGGTGCCACTTTCTCCAAGATTTCTCAGAGTTATTTATTTTTTTTCTGCTTGCTGATGATGTTATCCTGCTATCTGAAACAGTTTGTAGGCTTACAAAGCAGTTAGACAGCTTAAACAGTGCTTGCAACATCATTTGATCTTAAGGTTAATCTGAGTAAGAGTAATATCGTTGTATTCAGAAAGATGGATATTAGCAGCTCATAAAAAATGGTGTACAAGGAAATATCATGCCTGTGATTAATGTATATAAATATTTAGGAATCTGTTTTTCTACTAAGCTTAGTTTCACAACTACATGTAAAGATCTGGCAAGTCGAGGTAACGAAGCTTGTTATTTGTGTTGAAAAAAAATACGAATATTGATAATAACTCTTTTGACTTGTTCATTAAGATATTTTGATGTACAAATACAACCCACTGTGTTTAGGTTTGCAGAAAATTTGGGGTTGGATGCAGCTGTAACACATTGTGAATCAGTGCCCTCTTTGCTTTAAAGCAGTTTTTAGGCTTAGAGAGACGTACCCCTAATGATCTTGTTTATAGTGAAACTAGGTCAGGTCAGTCAGAGAAGTTCTCTGTTACTCTACTGGAAACCATGAAAACCCAGTAAAAACCATTTCGCATGTGGGGGAGGAAACCCAAATAGAAAAAACCCAAAACATATGGGATTTGGAGAGGAGATTAGCGCCACAAAGGAATATCCTAAGCCCACAGAAAAAACATGAAAGACAAATGCAAACCCAAAATGATCCCGGGAAATCGGTCGAGGCCGGGTTACAACGACCGCGCTTTCCATTGATCAACACCGGGTGGAAGTGACAAGTCAGCTACTGGAGTTAAAACATTACTTAAGCTCCCTAGAGAACAATCACATTGGTACATGGAACGTCCGTACACTCTACCAGTGCGGAAAAATCAAAGAACTAGAGTATGAGCTTAGCCGCTATAAATTTAGGACCTTATTGGACTAGGAAAATGAGATGGACGGATTTGGTTTGAGACATTGATTGAAGAAGGCAACAGATCTGGTACAGTGGCCAAGAGAAACATCACCAACATGGAGTGGCATTTATTGTCAGAAAGGAAGTAGTGGGGTGCATTATCAGCTGTTACACTGGCTTCCGCAGGATTATCAGCATCGGGTGTCGGCCAAGCCCAAGAAAATCACCATCATTTCAAATCTATGCACCATCATCTGACCATGCAGATAAGAAGGTAGAAGAATTTTACGAAGATTTCAAGAGACTATTATGAAAATACCCAAGAAGGAATCATCATCATCCAAGGGGATTATAACGCCAAAGAAGGTCCGACTCTTACAACCAATGGGCCGGGAAAATTTGGTCAGTTTGGAATGGGGAGACCAACGACAGGGGACTACGTCTGCTGGAGTTTGCCTGCACCCACAGACTTACCATTGCCAAATACCGTCTATCCCCACAAGCAGTCAAAGAGGACAAAACCCGGCATGCGTCAAACGGCAAGATCCATAACCAAATAGATTTCATCTTAACACCAACGGCGCTTCAAATCCAACATCAACAGAGCCAGAACAAAAATCTACCTGGAACTGACTAGGCAGCGACCACGACCTTGTGCTGCTGGTATTCAAAATGAAGCTGAAGAAAAACAAACAGCCCGCAAAAACCCCCGTATCAAATTTTTTCGTGACAACTGAAAGATCTAGATGTCGAGGAGATCTTCCAAGCTAAGTTGGCGGGGCGTTTTGCGGCATTTTGCCCTCCTGGACAATGACATCAATGACCTCACCAACCCAAATTTAATGAGGCAGTCCGAGAAAAAGCAGAGGAGGTACTCGGTCGTCAGAGGAATAAAAACCAGCCTGGACTACCAATGACATCTTGGACCTCTGCGATACAAGAAGAGCACTGAAACCAACCAGGTCTTCCTACCCTAAAGAATACCGAGACACCAACAATCTCTTGAAGAAGTCAATGTTAAAGGCCAGAGAGAAGTGGATCAGTGATCAATGTGATGAGATCGAAAAAAGCATGAAAGTGGGCAACAGTAAAAAGGCATACGACACCCTGAAGAAACTCACAAAACCACTTCAAACCAAATCATCAGTCATTGAAGACAGCTCCGGAAACCTCCTCACAGAAAGCTCAGCTGCATTGAACAGGTGGTCTGAATATTGTCAAGAACTGTACAACTACCCAATACAACCTGACAAGAGCATAATAGAAGAGAAAGCAGCAACATCAAGATCACCCTCGCCATTACCTATACTGAGGGAAGAAGTGGAAGAAGCCATCCGCAGTTTACCAGTAGGAAAGTCCCCAGGAGCAGACAATATACCAGCAGAGCTGCTCAAGCATGGTTGCGAAATAGTCATCACATATGTTACAACTATCTGTCAGAAGATTTGGGAGACAAAACAGTGGCCAACAGAATGGACACAATCACTCATCATACCCCTACCCAAGAAGGGGAATTTACGCCAATGCCAAAACTATAGAACAATCAGCCTCATCAGCCACGCCAGCAAGATCATGCTCAAAGTTATTTTGAATCGACTCAAGAAGGAGGCAGAAGAACACTTGCAGAGGAACAAGCTGGGTTCAGGGCAGGCAGGAGCACAATCGAACAGATTTTTAACTGCCACATCCTGATGGAAAAACATCTTCAACATCAGAGAGACCTGTTCCACAACTTCATCGACTTCAAGAAGGCTTTCGACAGAGTATGGCACGAAGGCCTGTGGCAGGTCCTCAGAATGTTTGGCATTGAAGAAGGACTAGTGCAAACCATTCAAGCACTATACAACACCGCAAGCAGTGCAGTCCTTCTGAACAATCAGGTCGGAGACTACTTCAAAACCACAGTTGGGGTCCGACAAGGATGCTGTTATCTCCAGTCCTGTTTAATCTGTTCTTGGAAAACATTATGAGAGAGACCTCCATGACTTCCACTCTACCATCTCCATTGGCGGCAGCCCCCTTTCAACAACTTACGGTTTGCCGATGACATTGACCTCATGGGCGGAAGTAACACAGAGCTGCAAGATCTTACGACCAGACTTGAGAACAGAGCTGGAGCATATGGGATGGAGGTGAGCTCGGAGAAAAGTAAAGTACTTGTAAACAGCACGAGCAACGCCACTGCTAAAATTTACATGAACGGCCAGTAACTGGAGGAGGTAGACGCTCTCAAATACCTTGGCGCTACACTCACAAAGGACGGGCGATCGACGACAGAAATCAAAGTCAGAATAGCCATGGCAACATCTTCCACGACAAAACTCACCACCATATGGAAAAGTAAAGAGATCATTTTCCCAATCAAAATAAAGCTCTACAAAGCCCTAATTCAGACGATCCTGCTGTACGGAAGTGAAACCTGAACATTGACTGCTGAAACAGCAAAGCGAATCCAGTCATTCGAAACAAAATGCCATAGAAAACTTCTGGGCATATCCTGGAGAGAACGAAAGACCAATGAATTTGTCTAGAGTCAAATAGCACGCCTGGCAGGTCCACAGGAACCCCTTCTCACCATCGTCAAGAAGAAAAAGCTGACATGGTTCGGCCACGTCACCCGCCACAACACTCTGCCAAAAACAGTACTGCAGGGAACACTCGAAGGTGGCAGGAAGAGGGGAAGACAGAACAAGTCATGGATGGACAACATCAGAGAATGGACCAGGATGAATGACTCGGCACTACTGCGCAGAGCCGAGGACCGAGATGGATGGAGGAGGCTTACCATGGCATCGTCTTTCGTGTCTCCCCCACGACCGCCAAGGTCACGGGTCTGATGATGATGATGAATAGATACTCTCTCTCTGTTAATGCTGCTGTAATATGCGTTAGATATTGGATTAAGATTCTGCATATGAATGAGAGCAGGCTACCTTTAAATCCTACAAGATGCTTTAAATTACTGAATATGCTGGTGAGGGAGTTTTCAGAAAAATGGGGCATGAAAGGTTTTACACTCTGGCAGTCAAAAAGTATATGAGTATTAGTGAGATTCTCACCACACAGGCATTTACCATTTTTGCTGAATTTGGTTATCAATGCATTTAGTTTCATTCTATAGAATAAAGTATTAATTCTCCTTGACGTAAAAACACTTGTACTAACTTCTGAATGGTTCCCCACTGTTAGATTATCGGTATAGATTGCAGTTCTAGTTAAAAGTCTCTCATTTTGCTGATTACTATCAGTGACCTTTCTCCATGATTTTTGTTCTAGTAAGCTATACCCTTGTAAGGATAAAGGCACATGCAATTCTATTGCATCCCTTTTTGGCAGCTCTATCCGCCCACTCATTTGGAAAGAACTCAGTGTGTGAAGGCACCCAACAAAAATTCACACTTATGCCCTTTAAGGTTAAGAGATGTATGACATGCTTAATCTCTAATATGATTTTCGAAGTTTTCTTGTAACATGGCGATTTTAAAGCATACAATGCCGATTTAGAACCAACGCAAAGAAGAATTTGAAATATACCCAACGGAAAATCAAAGATATAAGTAAGACCCATTAGTATTGCTACAAGTTCTGCTGTAAATATCGAGCATATTAAGTAATTTAAAACTGGCATTTGAAATTGTGAAAGGTCTTTGTCACAGTCCCATAGGACATTTGTTATAGTTACATTAACGTTAATGACTTGTTTTTGTTTGTTTGTTTTTGTCGTTGTTTTTTTATTTTTAATTCCTGTTGCATTGCAAGTTTTTCGAGATTTTTTTTTAACACCACATCCACATCTCCCGGGTTTTTTTTGTTTTTGTTTTGTTTGTTTTTTTGGAGGGGGGGTCTAATATCACTAAAAGTGAACAGACGTAAAATTGAAGTCAACAACAACAACAAGATGCTTTATGATCTAGATGTCAAAGGGAAAAAACAACTGGGCAACACAAATACGTACCTGTTTGTGGGAACTCGGGTTTGAATTTGTTTGGCTCAATCAATGAGTCGGAAATTGTAGAGAGTGTATTAACGCTTTCAGGCAAAGATTGATTGACTGCCGATGGCAGCAATGGAGTGGTCATATACAAAACAGTGTAAGATTTCAAATGTACAGACAATTTATAATTTCGCATGATGTCAAACCTTATCTAAAACTTGATATGGATATACATTTGAAAAGAATTATGTCTAAGTTTAGATTTGGTGTATCAGATATAAATGTTCATAAATTCAGATACAGACAACATGATATTGACGACCTCAGGCTGCTATGCCCATTATGTAAGCAAGCAGAGGAGGATAAAGTATATTTTGTGTTGTGCTGTCCAGTATTAGAGGATGTTAGGCAGAACTACATCCCTGTTAAATATAGTAGACAGCCTAATTTATTTAGACTCTGTTTACTCCTGGCATAAAGTCATCCTGAGGTTGTGCGCAGCCTCACTTTATATTTGTGTAAAGCTTTCGATAAGAGAGATATTGTTTTCCTAAGTCATATTTTTGTAGCTGACTTTTTGTTCTACAGAACATGTTGTCGGTGTTTTTTTTTTAACTATTATACTAAGCAGCTCGGCAAGCCCTTCATGTATGGGCAATGGCCTTTTTGTGAATAAATCATTCGAGTTCGATTTTCCTCTCTCTCTCTCTCTCTTCTCTGAGTGAACTAGTGGGTTGTGTTTGACGTGGCTCTTCAGTATTACCTAATTTGATGGTGATCTAAGTCATCAACAGTTGTAAAATTTTTGTGAACTGGTTTTTGGTGAAGCCCTTTTGAGTGCGACTGTGAAGTTAGGTGTGGTAGAGATTTTTAAAAAGGTGCGTAAACCAATTAATTAATAATTAGTAAACTTAAAGAAGAGCATTTGAATTTCAAAACTATAAACATTTATCACAGCTTTTCCCTTGTCCACACCTATGTGTGCCATCTGTGCACGTGCAAGTTGAGCCTACACAGTGGGGTTTTGTGTTGTTTATCAAAGGGCATGAACTGTTAAAATTGGTCGTAACAGGTACCACACAAACTAAACTCTTCTGCCCACTATTTTTTTATCAAGAAAATCAATAAAATTTGAAAAGTATGTTGTAATGATGAATTGAAAGGGTTTGAAACTAGGGAATTGAAGCAGCAATCCCCGAGACAATGTCTGTGATTGAAAGAGTGGATGTGAAAATGGTGATTCTCTTCAATTATGGAACACCCACCATCTGTCAAAAAATAAACTTCAGGCAACTTTGGATTCCCATTCAAAAACGTTTCTCTTGCCTAAAAAAGAGCTAACAGCATGGGGGAAATAGCTTAATTTTGAGTTACTATGCTGTCACAGAAGAACTTGTCAGAATTGAATTCACTGATTTCGATGATGATGACAATTTTATTTCTCTTCCCAACTGGATCAGTACCCTTTCCCCACAGGTCTCTGCAAATCAGTCATTAGAATTTACGTGGAGGACTCTAAAAGAATAACCCTGTCTCTATACTTTAAAAAGGAAGGCACAGGCACCTTACTCTGTCAAGGTAATGACGCAGGCAGTGGGACAAAAAAGAATTGTGAACTTCCCCGCGATCTTGTGTCTGTTTTTGTCTGATGACAACATTGCAGTCTGAAAAATTCAGCTGATAGTCATCCTATTTCTTTCCTCGAAGATGTTTATCATTCTATCCAGCTTTCTCCTCCTTTTACGTATGACTTCTACAGCCCGTATCCTACTCACCCCTATATCCTCTCCCCTTAGCAGTTTCAGTGATGAGATGCACTGAACTCAAAGCAGCTGTCCCTGTTGAAAATTATGATGGTATTTCGAAGAGAATGCAGTCAGAGGATTTCAAGAAACACTGCAGTCAACTCCAACAAAAGAGGGGTGACTCTCAGTAGGCTGGTTTTCTAACCTTCATCATGCGATGTCTGGAACCATTGATTCACACAAGCAAAACACCAGCAAACGAATTTGAAGGCGCACAATGTGTCCTAAAAGACTTTTTGACCACTCGATGGACCTAAAACTGAAACTCTTGAGGAAAGTCACGAGCTTGTGACAGTGAAAATGGTGACCTTAAAAAACAGACTCACCTCTCAACTGGTATGGATGCCAGGTTTCCATCAAAAATGAAATCAAGCAACATTTGAATAGCAAAATAGAAAGTAGGGAACTAAAATTGGAAAACCTTAACAAGTATATTTCTCAAATGGAAACCGATCAATACCAAAGCAAAAAAAATCATTCATTAAAAACACATGTGGGTTACACTTCAGTCAAAACTAAAACTTCTGATGAACAAGCTCAGTCATGACAAGCTCAACCCAGTGCGAATGGTGAGGATGAAAGCAGATGAGCGGGCCCTTTTGAGGCTGCCAGACCCCCAGATCCTTCTTTGCGTCTAGACTTGGGAAGACAACACATGCAAGGTTACACAGTGCTGACAGAAGGTGTTAAAACAGTACTCCAGAACGATTCACTGCAACAGAATGTATAGCTAAAACTCCTGAACCCCATCTCCACATAACATCCCCTGTGTCGATACAAAATCGGTTTGCCCCATTATCGAACCCGACACCTGATCTCGAGGGTAAAAACAAAGTGGGTACGGTTTATTTCGGGACATTAAAAATGCCTCAGAACAAAATCTGCTCAATGAGAAGTAAATCGAGAAAAAAACCCCTAAGCAAATTCTTCAAGAAATTAAAATTCCAGAAAATTCCCGCTCTGTCCTTGTAGGAGTTTTGGGCATAGACAATCGATACAGACGGTTAGGAAGTCAACAGAACCATGTGTTCAAGCTGTGCATACCGGGGTGTGACGCTACAGCACTTGACAAAATGGCTTAACAACACTTCCAGCAAAATGCAGACATGTTCAGAAACTGATAGTCCATGTTGGCGTAAATGACTGTCCTGCAAGAAACTGATATCTACCAAGCAATGGGGGGGAGCTGATGGCACTTTTTTAAGAATCTTTCCCTGAAGCAAACTACCCTTCAGTTCAATTATTCCAGCTTTGGGACGACATCCTCTCAATAATGCAATCTTGCCCTCAAACAAAAATCTGCATACAGCCTGTGCCACAGCCCGGGTAAACCGGGATTAATAACCAGGACATTTTCCCTGACGCCGAATGGTTGCCCTAGACAGGCACTTTATAAAGACTCTATTCACCCAGCCTAAAGGGGAGGGGCCCAGGCTAGCGGGTTCAATTTCAAGCAGTTCCTCCTCGGCCAGCTCACTCCACATACATCCTGAGGAGGCTGGTCCGCCTGGGGGTGTGCTCATGAACGAGCAGCCGGCAGAACTCTCAGTGCAGTTGACGACACGAGACAAGGCGGGACGGTGTTTTTTTAACGGCCCTCGCCCATCCCGTGGACGGTGACACTTGGGCCCCTGCAGTACCTGCAGTCTCCTCCATGACGCACTACCCCTGCTCCCTTTCCCCGGAGGATGGGTCAGCAGACCAACAGACAGCAACCTTACATGACGGTCCTGCTCCTGCCACTGGATCCTTTCAGAGCATGGGGACTCCAGGGGTCACCCCTTTCCAGTCATCTTCTTCTTCATCTTCACAGCTTCATAACGGTGAAATTTGCAAATGTTCATTAATCCCCCCCCCCCTGATGTTCCCCATTCCCCTTCTTTCCCAGACCATGCTCCTTCCCCTTCCAGGACCCAAGGGGAATCCTTCCCCTTCACTTCCCTATCACCCTTATCTGTATTCCATTCTCCCAGCCCCTACAGACGGGTTGCTGATCAGTGCCACCACCCAGCCCGTGGCCCGGACCCCTTTCTGATGTCCCAACCAGGACAATATGCTTACCAACTCTCAATTTGGCATCCAATTTTCTGTGTAGACCCTCATGAAGAGGTTTTTTTCTCCCCTCAATGGAATGATCAACTGTAGTGATTTTGCCCATTTGCTTACATTTATTAAAGTGTTATTGAAGTAGAACTCTGAAGTGAAATCACTAATGTCAAAAGTTGTGAGTGGGCAAAACATGCTTTACAAAAACAAACGCTAGTAAAAGAAAATCATATACTATTCTCCCTCCTTCAAGGGGATGGTTCAATCGAAAAAGCTTAGTTAGATTAATGTGTGTGTGTGGGGGTTTGGTGTGTGGTGTGGTGTGTGTGTGTGTGTGTGGTGTTTTTTCACCATGTGAAATGCCTGTTGTGCTACTTGTGGGTGCATGCCTGCTGTGTTGGGGGGAAGGGAGCGTGCATTTATGTTTCCTGGGTGGTTGATGTAGTTGTTCTTGATGGGGGTACATGCATGCTGTGATCCGAAACCTAAAGTATGCTGTGCTCCTGGGGGGTCATGCGGTTGTGCTTATGAGGGGGGGGGGGGGGTTGTGCATGTTCTATTTTCCTATGGCCGTGCCTTATGTGCATGTATGTTGTGCACCCTGGGGGGTTGGGGGGGGGCACGAGCGCAGTGCTCTGCAGGCTGGACTGGGTGTGCATGGTGCAGACCGTAGGGGAGGCATGCAGGCAGTGCTTCGTGAGGCACAGGTGCATGTTTTGATTGCATATGGGTGTATGTATTTCAGCGCGCGCGCGCGCGCGCGCGCGGCGTGTGTGTGTGGTGTGTATGTAAAACAGACATTGATCTGTGGGATGTTGAAATGAACTGATTAAGATAATAAAGTCGGGGCAAGAGTATTTTTCTTTGATAAATTGATGAGTGTTTTTTAATACTGGTCATTCAAGGTTATTTTTGGATTGATTCAGAGTTTGCAGTTTGTTTCACATTGGCTTTGAAGTTGTGCTTGCTTTCGCTTTCTTTGCTTATTTAATTTTGTATTAGATGGTATTTTCATTTCCAAATTTTGACTGTTGCTCTTTGCTTTTGTGCTTGTTGGTGGTTTTAAATGTTGTAGAGATATATTTTGCATTAATTATAAGTCTACTTTTGAAACTTTTTTGTATTGTGGGTTTGCTAAAATTGTGCGAGTTCAGAATAAGATTGTTAGAGTGAATAATTTTTGGTAGTTTTGACTATTTGTATACATATGGCAAAACTGTCCAATTCCAATGGTTGGCTAACTAGATATGGATTCAAAGTAGGCTTTTTAAATGTTTGTATATGCTCAAAAAAGTTTTAGACTTGCCCTCCATTTTATCAAATGTTTAAAAAGTCCCTTTCTATTTTTGGCTTTTCTGAGTCAAGGTTGTCACATAATGTAGCAGATGATATAATATCAGTTCGAGCTATAATTCTATCAGACCAGATGCCAAAACCAAATTAGAAACAGGGTTAATTTAACCTATATACATCATTCAGTAAATTAAAGCAGATAACATTATTTGATAACTATGGCATTGAATGTATATGGCTAGAAATACGCCTGAAAGGAGCCAAACCCTACTAGTTGGATTTTTGTATCGAAACCTAGATGAACGCATTAGTTGGTTTGATAATTTTTAACAAATGATGGATGTGTTTGTAGCTACTCAACTGAATTAATCTTACTTGATGATTTCAATATTGATTTTACTTAAGCCTAATGATAAATGGAAAAGAATCTTTGAGGTGTATAATCTGTCACAATTGGTTACTATCCTACAAGGAAAACTCTACGTTCTGAAACACTGATTGACCATAATACACAACCACTCCATCTAACATTGTAGAACTGTCTGTACCTGTATATGGTCTTGTGATCACTATCCTGTATGCTTTACTTGGTCAAAAAAAAGTGCTTAAAATACCCAGATGCAAACACAAAAACATTTCTTTCCCCAGCTATAGAACGTTTAATGAAAAAAAATTTTGTCCGACTTATGTAAAGCTAATTTCTCCGATGTCTATCAGTTTTACTGACCCAGTGAAGCACTTGAAATTTGGTATAAAATTTTTTTTATTATCTTTGATAGTCACGACCCTCTTAGAATCAAACGTGTTAAAAGCTAAAGATAAACCACCCTGGTTAACTGATGAAATCCTGAAGCCATAACCGTCCGAGATAACTTATTAAAATCAACAGGAAGAGATGAAAAATTTAGGAACAAACGTAACAGAGTGCATTCGTTTAAACGAATTGCAAAAAGAAATATTTCAGTGAGTTAATATCATCTAAGAGGACCCAAAGTCTCTCTGGAAAGCAATTAATCAGTTAGCCGGGAAATCATCTTCATCAAGTGCTTCATCAGGTACAGGTCTATCTGCGATAATATAAATCAAACACTTTTGTTCTTTGCTGAAAAAATTGTTTAAATATTGACCCCTCCCGAATTCAATTACTTACCAATTTTACAGGAATATTGTAGCTCTAGTCAACAAAAGTTTAAACTGTCATTCAAATATATTGGTTTTGCATGAAGTGCAAAGGAGTTGTGTTCATTTAAAAAAACAAAATCCCGTGGCTTAGATAATTTAGACAGCAAAATTTTGAAGATTTCCGCGCAAGTAAAATCTGAACATCTTACATATATTTTATAATCTCTGTATTGAAAAGTCTATCCTCAAATGTTTAAAATTGCCAAAGTTGTAAACCTATTCTTAAATTGGAGATACAAATGACCCTTCCAACTATCGACCTTTTCGATTCTATTTTATTTTATTAACCTTTTGAAAAGCATTTAAAGCAACATCTTCTGTCATTTCTTTACTGAGCATAACTTATTTCATCCTAATCAAAGCGGCTTTAGAGAAAATTATTCATGTCATACTGCACTCAGTAATCTCATTTGAGCAAAAGGCATTTAAATATCAACAATAACATCTTAAAATGGGGCAGTTTTTGTAGACTTTGCCAAGGCATTTGACTGTATTGACCACAAACTCGTAGTAAAGAAACTGGCTATGTATGGTTTATGCGCAGACTCTCTAAAATGATTACCTCGTTTCTTGATTAAAAGGCGACAATCTGTTTATCAAGATTCAATTATGTCGTCCCTTTTGCCTGTGAAGTATGGTATTTCCCCAGGTTCCGTGTAGGGCCAGTCCTCTTTTCTATATTATCAACGATCTTTCTTCTCATGTTTCATTCCACTTGTTAACTCTTTGCTGCGATACTACCATACATACAGCTGATCATGATGTAAACTCTTGTAGCTACATATTGGGAGAAGACTTAAACATCTAGCAAACGTGGTCAGAGTTGTATACAGGCTTCATCCTTTGAAATCAAAATTCATGGTGTTGCAACAAGACAAAAGCGCCAAAACTTTAAATTTAAACTATATGGAATTAAGATTTACGATAAAATACCAGAAGAAGTCCCGTTTATAAAACTACTTGGTCTAAATATCGATAATATTTGTCATGGTCAGTCATGTTTTTGTGTTTCTAAAAAATTATCTAAGAAGCTTTTCCAAACTTAATGAATAAAAACATTTCCGGATCAACATACTCGAAAACATTCTTCTATGCTTACAAAAAACCTGACTTGCTATGATCTACATGCTGGATTGGCAAGTAAAAACTGTAACGACAACTTGAGAGAGTATATAAAACGGTCTCTAAGTAATTTCCTTAGAAGTACGTCCTTAGAAACTAATAGCTACAAAAGTTTAAACATTTTCCCTTTAGTTTACATTGTCTCTTTAATAAAGTGTATTTATGTATAAGATCATGAATAAACTAGCTCCTCCTTTTCTTTGTCAGAGGTTCCCTGTTAAAACTGTTCGAACAAAAGTAGTGTTGCTACTCCTCGTCCCAAAAACGTTTTCTTTAGTCATCTCTTGTTTTTTTGGCAGCAAATTATGGAACGAAATCCCGTTTTATAAAGGAAAAGTAGAATTCATTTTTAAAAAAGCGTCCAACACACTTGTTAATTTCCTGTAATATTAAAATTGGGTGAGATGCTTTTTGAACTCTGTGTGTGTGTGGGTGTGTGGTGTGTGGGGGTGTTTTTGTGTGTGTGTGTGTGTGTTGTTGTGTGTGTTGTGTTTTGTGTGTGTGTATGTGTGTGTGTGTGCTGATGCTCTACTGCTTGTTTGTTGGGTGTTGTGTGGTTGTTGTGGGTTGTTGTTTTTTTTGGGGGGGGATGTTGTTGTTTTTTCATGCTTCAACTAATGCTCATTGTTTGATGCCGTGCATGGCTATGTATTTGAGATTATGACGTAAGGCTATTATAAAATGTGAGGAGATGTAAAAAGTGAGGAGATGTGGGGTGTGTGTGTGTGCGTGTCTGTGCATATTTTACACGCAATGTGTGTGTGTGTGTGTTGTTTTTGTGGTGTGGCGCGCGCGGGACGTACGTTGTTGTGTGAGTGAGTGTTTTGTGAGTGTGCTTGCGCGGTGCGTGTGTGAGGGTTTTTTGCGCGCGCGCGCGGTGTGTGTGAGTGTGTGTGTGTGTGTGGTGTGTGTATGTCTGTGTGTGTATCTGTGTGTGTGCGTGTATGTGAGTGTTGATTTTTGGAGGGGGTTGTCTGTTTAGTGGAGTGGGGTGGTGTCAGGGAGGGGAGTTTGTCAGTGTTTAATTGGTCTTGTTTATTCAATCGATGGTTAACTTTTGTGGTCTTTCATTGATTTCTTGATTTACCATAATTGAATGGAAATTGTGTGATTCATTTCATTGCTTTTTGACACTATTTTGTTTGTTGATTCATTGGTTTATTCATGTTTGTTTCACTTTTTGCCCATGAGGGCCTGGTGTAAAGAAGCCTCTGGCTTATCCAATTACCCTCATTAATATATTCGAGTTCGAGTTCTCTCTCTCTCTCTCTCTCTCTCTCCCCTCTCTCTCTCTCTCTCTCTCTCTCTCTCTCTCTCTCCTCTCTCTCTCTCTCCTCTCTCTCTCTCTTTTCTGAGATACTATCACACACACACACACACACACACACACACACACACACACACACACACACACACACACACCCCACACATGCGCAGACGGGCGCATAAAACGTTCCCATCATATCAGGAAGGAATTTAGGGTGGGAAATATTAGGAAGGAAGGTGGCAGGATGGTTAAGACATTTGCCTGCCAACAAGTAAACGTGAGGTTCTGGGTTCAATTCCCAGCCTCGCCCTTTCTTCCCAGTTTGACAAAAAATCGAACTGAATGTCAAAGTCCTTCGGATGAGACTATAAACCGAGGCCCCGTGTGCGAACGCATGCAGAACATCTTGCGCACACGTTAAATCCTGTTCCGCTGTTCGAAAGAGTAGGCCATTGTGTGCCGGTGGGAACAGATGACAAAATTTAAAAACCGCATACACACGCATAAACAAAAATTCTTAAATGTCATCTGAGCGCTTTGATTTGTTGCTTTACAAGATTCAGCGCTATAAAAATCCATACATTATTATTATTATTATTTTTTATATCACAAAGGTATCAATTCATGGGCAAGAACAAAACATAGTATTACATGTCTCGCCTTCTCTCATTCATTTACCCCCCTTTATCTTCGTCCTTCTCTTTACTTGTATTGATTCTCAGTGGTGCCAAGAATTATCTGGGTGTGCTTGATGTCGGGCAAGAGAACATCCCCTGCATCCTACAGATTCCAATGGGCAGATTGTGGGCAGGTCAAACTGAGAAGTTAAAGTGGCCATTGACAACAGTAGGCTGAAATGCTTCCATTTCCTTTAAAACACTTTACTGGACACAATCTATAAAAAAAAAGGTTATTGCCTGCATTAGCGTTGCTTGAGACAATTTAGTCTGAATCCCTCCGTTACTTTATTGAGTTTTTCTGAGCAAAACCTGGTGTAAACCTATCTCTCCATTGACCGCATAGAGCTTCCCTGAACATTACCTGGTCTAAACCTATCCATTGACCGCATAGAGCTTCCCTGAACATTACCTGGTCTAAACCTATCCATTGACCGCATAGAGCTTCCCTGAACATTACCTGGTCTATACCTATCCATTGTATAAAGCTTCCCTGAACATAACCTGTTATAAACCTATCCATTGTATATAGCCTCCCTGAATAGAACCTGATCTAGACCTATCGATTGTATATAGTCTCCCTGAATAGAACCTGATCTAGACCTATCCATTGTATAAAGCTTCCCTGAACATAACCTGGTATAAACCTATCATTGTATATAGCCTCCTGATTAGAACCTGGTATAGACCTATCCATTGTATATAGCCTCCCTGAATAGAACCTGGTCTAGACCTATCCATTGTATAAAGCTTCCCTGGACATAACCTGGTCTAGACCTATCCATTGTATATAGCCTCCCTGATTAGAACCTGGTCTAGACCTGTCCATTGTATAGAGCCTCCCTGAATAGAACCTGACCTAAACTTATCCATTGTATTATAGCCTCCATGAATAGAACCTGGTATAGACCTATCCATTGTATAGAGCCTCCTGAATAGAACCTTGTCTATACCATATCCATTGTATATAGCCTCCCTGAATAGAACCTTGTCAAGACATATCCATTGTATATAGCCTCCATGAGTAGAACCTGGTCTAAACTTATCCATTGTATAGAGCCTCCCTGAATAGAACCTTGTCTAGACCTATCCTTTGTATATAGCCTCCGTGAATAGAACCTGGTCTAAACTTATCCATTGTATAGAGCCTCCATGAATAGAACCTGGTATAGACCTATCCATTGTATATAGCCTCCATGAATAGAACCTGGTCTAAACTTATCCATTGTATAGAGCCTCCCTGAATAGAACCTTGTATAGACCTATCCATTGTATAGAGTCTCCCTGAACATAACCTGGTCCAAACCTACCCATTGGCCCTATAGAGCTTTCCTGAACAAAACTTGGTCCAAATTGGTCCGTTGCCTAAATGTGCTTCACAGGGAAAAGCTGTTCTAAATCTGTTTATCGTCTTTATGATCTCCCTGAAAAAAAAAATTCTCTGAATCCATCTCACTGCATCATTTGGTTGAACTTTATGTATATTGCCTTGGTGAGCTTCATTAGAAATGACAGCCGAAACAAACCGGCTTGAATTTGTGTTTTGCTTTGCATGCTCAAGGGAGGTGAGGAGGGACATGTTGTGGAGATGGGCAAAGATCTGGTTCTGAATCTAGCCATTGTTGTGATGAGCTTCATTTCAAGTAGAGAAGACTGCAGGTGGAGACTAACGAATCTGGTCTGAATGTCTCCTTTGTAAGCTTTCGTGAACGGAGGAATGAATATAAGCAGAGATTGACAAAATCTGGCCTGATTCCATTCATCAGTTTGTCGTTTTTATAATAGAAAAAATGAGGCGGTCCTAGTACTGATCCTTGTGGTTATACCAAAGTTTGGTGGAATTAATTTAGATTGCTTGAAACTAATTTTCAACGAGTTGTTGACGTTCGTTTAGAAATAATGCAATAAACTTTATTAGCTTGATTGGAACAGTTATATTTAGTACTTTTCTTAGGAGAAGAAAATGACTCATAACATCGAAAGCTTTTTATTAAATTTTATTTATTTTATTATTTTATATCGAGGATAATGGAATAAGCACTTATGTGCTTTTTTACATCCAGTCCCCGTGTGCTTTTGTAAATTCTGTCATCTGTTCACACTGGCACACAATGGCCTACTCTTACGAAAAGCGGAACAGGATTTACTCGTGGTGGGCAAGATGTTCTGCGTCCTTCGCACACAGGACCTGGGTTTGTATAGTCTCATCCGAAGGACTTTTGGAGAGAGTGGAGTCTGTACTTATGTTTATCCAAGGGAAAATATCCCATTGAACGAGAATCGAACCGGGTCGTCAGATTGCGAGCGCAATGTTCTACCCACTAGGCTATCGCAAGACTTTCACAGTCAGCAAATACTATACCAGTAAACTAATTATTATTTATATTCAAAAGACATTTCCCTATGGGCTGTGTAAGTGCAGTATGACAGGAATGGTTTTCTCAAAAATCTGATTGGTTTTCATGAATTAGATGAAAACTCTTTAAAATGAGAATACCTAGAATTTGAATATATTTTTCAAGTGGTTTAGATATAATAGGTTGGTATATATATTGATCTATAATTTGAGGGGTTGCTAGGGTCACCTAATTTATAAAATGGTATAACCTTTGCTTGTTTAATTTCAGAAGATAACAACTTTTGTTAATACATAGATTGTATACATTATGTTAGTGTGTCTGCAATAGTAGCTGCACTAGTTTTCAATATTTTGCTATCAGTGCCATCAAGACCTCTTTGACCCTGACTATTTTGATTTCACCGGGCTTTTAAATCGCCACAAAACTATCATTGACGGCAAAACAAAGGTAAATATTTCAGGAAGCGCATATTGTTTAAGCTCGTTTTCTTCTTTTTGTTTGTTCATTGTGATAATGTGGGAAGCAATGCTTGTAGAATGAGAGTTTAATTTTTCAGGTGATATTTCTTTTTTATTTTCTGAACACTACAGTGTGATTTATTTGTCAGAGTATTAATGCCTTCCAAATTGATTTTGAATTTTGTGTAGAAGACACTACCGTTTGAAAGTTTGGGGTTTTCTTGCTTCACGTTGCATTGAGTTTATCTTGTTTTGCTGCTCTTTGTGTAGCTCATTTTGTTTATTTTTACTAAATAATCTCTAAAATGCATTTCACTTTTTATTTCTTTTATTAGGGGGGTGGTGGTTACTGAAAATGTTTTACTGATTTCTTCATAAAGGGGGGGGGGGGGGGTGTTTCTCAAAAACTGAACTAAATAGTTTTACCCAAATAGTTTACTGCATCATCAGGATCTGTAATCTGGTAACTATGATTTATACCTGGGTAGTAAAGATGGGCAAGGAATGTATTTTGTCAAAGTGTCTAAAGCAACCAGTTTGAACACAACAGGTTTTAAAAAACATATTAGTCTTTGCATTAACATAAACATGATCGATTAAGAGTACTGGTGTTATTAGTTATTCTGGTTAGACAATCAATAAACTGCTCTCAGCCATACATAACACAACTGTCATTGCATTTAGTTTTAGGGGTTGTTAAGTCAATATCTAAGTCTCCCAAAGAATCATTTTTTTTAAATTCGAAAATAGCAGCATCCATCATGAAGCTAGATTTGTCATACAGTCAACAGTTTCGGCAGGGTTCTGTATATTAATCCTACAATAAATGGTCGAAAACGTCGGACATTTATTTCAGTGCCAAATACATTCTATATCATAATTTTCAAGATGTGTCTGCTTTTGTACACTAGAGAACTGGCACAGTATTAAATGTTAGCCCAGTTGACCATAGGAGTGACACGATCAATTCGAAAAAATATCATAATTTGCCATGTACATATCTGGAATCAGGAATTCACTGGTTAGTTCTAGATTGTGAAAAACAAAATACGTGAAAGTTCATGCCGTTATTATGTAAAATTGCCATATATCAGTAGTTTCATTTCTGGCAACTATTAATGTTCAGAATCCTACATGAAGTCCTTCCTTTGATAGACACGTGTCGAGGGTAGAAGGCATTGTGTCAGTATTTCAATACAGGCTGTAAATTAGTAAATAAGTCAAAAATGCTGTATATAACAAGGGATTTAAGGTAAGAAATGTACATTCACTGGGCAATGGTAAATTATGTTTGATTCCAAAACTGTTGTAAAACAAACACAGTTTACTGTTAAATAACGACAAAAGGCTAACAGTTAACAGGGTGATTCAAACCAAATGTTTTAAAGGCAAACAAGTAAATATCAATGACTTTTTGGCAAAAAAGTAGCATAACTGTTTTTAAAAATCAGACTAACATTGTCTGCTAGAAAAGAAACAACTGAAGAAACCTAACCAACGATGCAATCGGTTGAAAACTTTGTTAAAAGTTCTGTGTCTAAATCAAATATTCAAAACCACAAGTCCTCCAAAAACAAGATGTTTCGAACTGCACAGGCTTTCCACACGATCCCAGTCAATTAAACAGCTGCTAGTGCAACTGCGAGTGATTTTTGCATAGAAGAAAATACTGTCCAGTCCAGCCCACTGCAACACTCCTTCACCAGTTCTCTCTCTCTCTCTCTCTCTCTCTCTCTCTCTCTCTCTCTCTCTCTCTCTCTCTCTCTCTCTCTCTCTCTCTCTCTTTCCTGTTTTTTCTGGCTCGCTGGTACTTTATACACTCATTACATGCACCACAAATTATAC
Organism: Rapana venosa; assembly: GCA_028751875.1. NCBI lineage: Eukaryota > Metazoa > Mollusca > Gastropoda > Neogastropoda > Muricidae > Rapana > Rapana venosa. The sequence continues at coordinate 32,504,056 of CM054135.1, read as the reverse complement.
TACATTGGAAAACAGGATAAACATGAACACGGCGTGGGGGTTCTCGTTCACAAGACACCGTGAACACCGTCATGAGCTGTCAGCTGTGTCCAGCAGACTTAATACCATCCGCCTGAGAGCAACCCCCTTTAACATAACTGTAGTACAGGCATACGCCCCTACATCAGACTGCACAGATGAAGCCATAGAAGAATTTTATAACCAGCTACAAGAGGTTCTGAATCAATCTCCAAGAAAGACATCCTTGTTGTGCAAGGTGACTGGAACGCCAAGGTAGGAGAAGATGCATGGAAAGATTGGGAGGGCGTTTGTAGGCCACATTGCAATAACCAATCAAATGAAAGAGGCTTGAGACTCCTGGAGTTTGCCAGTAACAACCACCTCCAGTAGTGAATACACTTGGCCCACACAAGAAATTCAGAAAATGGACATGGCATAGCCCAAATGGAGAACACCACAACCAAATAGACTACATCATGGGGAAAAGACGGTTTCAGTCTAGCGTTAACATCGCACAGACACGAAGTTTTCCAGGAGCAGACATAGGGAGTGATCATGATCTAGTGATGAAGACTATCCGACTACGTCTAAAGAAAATCCACAAGCGGAACAACATCAGGATCAAATTTGACCTCGAGAAGCTGAAGGACCCAGAGGTAGTAGAAATTTTTCAAGCAAGGATAGGTGGAAAGTTTGCAGCACTCACTGTGATTGACTCAGACATAGATACACTGACGAATAGTTTCAATACAGCAGTGACTGAAACAGCAAGCGAGCTTCTTGGCAAACATTCGACCAGTCAAAAAACCATGGGTCACACTAACATCCTACAACTATGCGACAAGCGTAGAGAGTTGAAGAAAAAGAAAAATGAAACAAAAGAAGGAGCAGAACAATATAGGGCAGTCAACAAAAGGAATCAGGAAGTTCATGACGGAAGCAAAAGAGAAATGGATCGGTGAACAGTGCCAAGACATTGAAGAGAACATCAAGAAAAACAATAGCAAAAAAGCATATCAGCTGGTGAAAGACCTGAGTATAGCACAAAACAGGGAAAAGGTTTAACAATCCAAGACAAAAATGGGAAGTGTCTCACTGACGACCAGGATATTCTGAACAGATGATCAGAATACTGCTCGACCTGTATAACTATAAGACTGCAGGAGATCAGAAGTCCTTAATGTACCCGCAAGCAAAGACACAGACAGTCACCCTATCCTCCGAGAAGAAGTGGAAACAGCAGTCAGATCGCTGAAAAAGGGTAAGTCAGCAGGGGCTGACAACATTCCAGCTGAGTTGGTTCAAGCTGGAGGGGAAGCCCTGACAGCGCCCCACAAATTT
>CM054135.1:32425241-32502215 GCA_028751875.1 Rapana venosa | reverse complement strand
AAAAAAAACGGGCAAACACACAAACAAAAAAACAAATCAACAGCAAAAAGAAGACAGCAAAAGGGGAACCCACAAAAAAAATAACGCAAACACAAAGACAGAAAAACAAATCAACAGACACAGAAGACTGCAAACAAATCAGACAGCAAACACAAAAAGATTGCAAACAAATCAATAGCAAACACAGAAGACTGCAAACAAATCAGATAGCAAACACAGAAGACAGCAAACAAATCAGTAGCAAACACAGAAGACACAAACACAGAAGACAGCAAACACAGAAGACAGAAAAACACAGAAACAGCAGACACAGATGACAGCAAACACAGAAGACTGCAACAAATGAGATAGCAAACACAGAAGACAGCAAACACAGAAGACGGCAAACAAATCAGACAACAAACACAGAGACTGCAAACAAATCCAGATAGCAAACACAGAAGACTGCAAACAAATCATTTAGCAAACACAGAAGACAGCAAACACAGAAGACAGAAAACACAGAAACAGCAAACAAATCAGACAGGAAACACAGAAGACTGCAAACAAATCAGACAGCAAACACATAAGAACAGCAAACAAATCAGACAGCAAACACAGAAGAAAGCAAACACAGTAGACAGCAAACACAGAAGACGCAAACACAGAAACAGCAAACACAGAAGACAGCAAACAAATCAGACAGCAAACAAATCAGGCAGCAAACACAGAAGACAGGAACAAATCAGACAGCAAACACAGAAGACAGCAAACAAATCAGACAGCAAACACAGAAAACAGCAAACACAGGAGACAACAAACAAATCAGACAGTAAAACACAGAAACAGCAAACAAATCAGACAGGAAACACAGAAGACTGCAAACAAATCAGATATCAAACACAGAAGACAGCAAACAAATCATTAGCAAACTCAGAAGACAGCAAACACAGAAGACAGCAAACACAGAAGACAGCAAACACAGAAGACTGCAAACACAAAACAGCAAACAAATCAGACAGCAAACACAGAAGACAGGAAACAAATCAGACAGCAAACACAGAAGACAGCAAACAAATCAACAGCAAACACAAAAAACAGCAAAAATCAGACAGCAAACACACAAGACAGCAAACACAGAAGACAGTAAACAAATCAGACAGAAACACAGAAGACTGCAAACAAATCAGATATCAAACACAGAAGACAGCAAAAAAAATCATTTAGCAAACACAGAAGACAGCAAACAAATCAGACAGCAAACACAGAAGACAGCAAACACAGAAGATAGTAAACAAATCAGACAGCAAACACAGAAGATAGTAAACAAATCAGACAGCAAATACAGAAGACAGCAAACACAGAGGACAGCAAACACAGAAGACAGTAAACAAATCAGACAGCAAATACAAAAGACAGCAAACACAGAAGACAACAAACAAATCAGACAGCAAACACATATGACAGCAAACACACAAAACAGCAAACAAATCAGACAGCAAACACAGAAGACAGCAAACACAGAAGACAGCAAAACACAGAAGACAGCAAACAAATCAGACAGCAAACAAATCAGAGAGCAAACACAGAAGACTGCAAACAAATCATTTAGCAAACACAGAAGATTGCAAACAAATCATTTAGCAAACACAGAAGACAGCAAACAAATCAGACAGCAAACACAGAAGAACAGCAAACACAGAAGACAGCAAACAAATCAGACAGCAAACAAATCAGACTGCAAACAAATCAGATAGCAAACACAGAAGACAGCAAACAAATCAGACAGCAAACACAGAAGACAGCAAACACAGAAGACAGCAAACAACAACCATTTTTGTTGTTTCAACAGTAAGGCAATGACATCATACTGACCAAGCGTAGTATCGATCATCACGGGTATTCTTTAGAGTTAAATAGCTTGTCCCTATCATCACATTGTAAAGTCATTCTTCTTTAAAGAGACGTCTATTCCAAACTCGCTCCTGAGGCCACATTGTTACAATGCACATAGACATTGAGAGCTGCACTGGCCTAACACCTCACCCAAACTTGATCTGTTCACTTTTTTTCTGTCATGATAGTCAGCCAAAGCCGTGTCAAATAAGGGTGCGATAGGGCGAAGGAAGAATTATACTGGTCATGATCAGGATCCATATTTCATGTTTTTTCCATATAAACGTTTTTTAATTGGTACACATTGAGGAAAGAGGTGTGTATGTGTGTGTGTGCGCGTGCATGCGTGCGTGCGTGTGTGTGTGTGTGTGTGTGTGTGTGTGTGTGTGTGTATGTGTGTGAGACAGACATAGAAATGTCTTTAAAAAATTGGTATGGGTTGAGGAAAGAATTCTGTTTATGTGTGTATATGTACGCTTGCATGGATTCGCATGAACGTGTGTGTATGCGCACACGTGAGTGCATGTGTGTGTGTATGTGTGACAAACAGAGGAAAGAGAGAGAGAAAGGAGAGAGAAGAGGAGAGAGAGAGAGAGAGAGAGAGAGAGAGAGAGAGAGAGAGAGAGAGAGAGAACGTGCGCTCGCTCACGCGTGCACGCTTACGCGTCTGTCTTCTTAACCTAAGTACCCATGCGTAGGTGCGTGAGGCAGTGCACTACAGTACAAGACTCAGGCGTGTTGATCAGCTGAATAGCTTGCATGAACCTGACACAAGAGACACCAACAGAATGACAAAGTCTCTTCACACCATGGCTTGACACCAAATCCCAGAATAGGCACAATGATGGGTCAGCATTAAGGTTAGGGCATCCCATACTGGCTCATAAACCCAGACCTTGTAATAGAAAACAACAACAACAACTACGTTTCCATACCAAAGTAATGAGATCCCACACAGGCTCAGATTACCCAGACACACTAATGACACAGCACCACAATTATGAGACCTTAGACAGGGTCGTATATCAGACCAGAAGACCGGCAATTGCAGCATCCTGAAACACCATAGTTACCAGTAAGTTAATGTACTTGCAGACACACACCACAGAAATGGATGGTCTGCGTGATGCTCTTGAGATTCTACCGGTTTGTAGATCCAGCCCTCAGAATTCAGTGCAATGCCTGAATCACAGTTAAAGCCATGCTTACACTTAATTTAATTAAAAGTTTCCATACTAATAAAACACAACACATACACACACACACACTCACACACTCATCTATCTATCTATCTATCTATCTATCTATCTATCTATCTATCTATCTATCTATCTATCTATCTATCTATCTATCTATCTATCTATCTATCTTCATCTATCTATCATCTATCTATCTATCTATCTATATATATATATAATATATATATATATATATATATATATATATATTTTATTATGTAGAGTGGCAAAGTGACTGTACTTTACTGGCGACATGGCCTAGATGCACTCAACATTTTGCGGGCTCGGGCTCCAATCTGAGCACTCAGCTCCTTGGCTTCTGCCAAGACGGCAGAAAAAAAAAAGTATGTTCTTTCGAGCCAGAAGGCCCATAGAGCCGGAGCTTATCCCGGTTTCTGTAGCGTTAAGCGAACTGATGGGTTTTTTTTACCACCCCTGTGACAGGACGCTAGTCTGTCGCCAGATACTTCCCCAGCAGAGCTGGTACCCACTTGTACACCTGGGTGGAGTGAGGAAAATAGGAGTAAAGTGTCTTTCCCAAGGACACAACACCGAGCCGAGCGGGGATCGAACCCGCGACCTCTGGATCACGAGTTGATCGCCTAAACCACTCGACCACGGTGCCTCCTCCAAGACGGCAGAAGAAGAAGAAAAATAATACACTTGCTAGAAGAGAGATGTTCCTCTCAATGCTTTCTGCTGTCCACTTCTCCCTGAAGTTTCTTTTGTTCTAAATGAGAGATGCTTGTAAAGGTCTATGATATTCCGACTTCAGTACAAACACGGCAACGCTTCAAAAGCTGGGATGGGGAGCTACCACGTGCTCATGATACAGCGTGGGCAAAGCAATAGCCAAACGTCACGATCTGGAATTTCCTTAAAAGCCATTAAGTCATATCTCGAAGCAGATGATTGACCCAATGAACAATTGCCAGAAGGATTGTATGGTGAGTTCAGGGAGGGAAGTTTTACCATATTCCTGGTCAACTTTGGGCACAAACCTGTCAAGGCCGTGATGCCCTCTCTACATTTAAGCACTAGAAAAATCCCGTTATTCACGTAAGTATTGGTAGATTAGGGGAACACTAACACACGTTAGTATTGGTAGATTAGGGAAACACTAACACACGTTAGTATTGGTAGATTAGGGAAACACTAACACACGTTAGTATTGGTAGATTAGGGAAACACGAACACACGTTAGTATTGGTAGATTAGGGAAACACGAACACACGTTAGTATTGGTAGATTAGGGAAACACTAACACACGTTAGTATTGGTAGATTAGGGAAACACGAACACACGTTAGTATTGGTAGATTAGGGAAACACGAACACACGTTAGTATTGGTAGATTAGGGAAACACGAACACACGTTAGTATTGGTAGATTAGGGAAACACGAACACACGTTAGTATTGGTAGATTAGGGAAACACGAACACACGTTAGTATTGGTAGATTAGGGAAACACGAACATACCCAGCATACACCCTGTACCCGAAGAGGGATGGGCTAGGCTCTGTCAGGTTCAACTTGCCCTAGAGAGGAGGTCTGCAAAAAAGTCACTGCAATGCTCCAACGACTCCTCGGGGAGTGAAGAGAGAGAGGAGGAGTGAGGGGGGGGAGGGTTGTAGACTGATTATTCAGTACCGGCAGGAGCATTGTCAATTTGCATGCTTAGTTGTCCTTTGTGTTTCCAGACATCAGGCTCACGACAGGTCAAAAAGGGTCAAACGTCACGACTAGCAAAGTATCCATAGAGGCTGACAAAGTCAGATCCCATCACAGACAACATCCTACTAAGGTATCAAAGTTGGACAGTCTCTACATGGGCTGGGATCATGCAGATCTAAGTACAACAGACATGAACTATCAAAACAAGGCCTTCCCATGCGGGATCGTGCATCCAGACTTTGGCGTATGCACAATAGTGGCCATAGACTGTGGTCATGGTGTTCTCAGGCTCGACGGACTAAAAGCTTTAAAAGATCAGGGAAAGGTAGTGAATTCACCACAGGCACATTTGTGTTGAATGTTCTCAAAGTACACAGATACATACGCGCGCGCGCGCACACACACACACACACACACGCACGCACGCACGCACACACGCACGCACGCACGCACACACACACACACACACACACGCACGCACGCACGCACACACAGAGATACATAGTACAGAGACAGAGGGAGGGAGGGACGGACGGACCCAGGACATGAGAGAGACGTTGGTTTGGCCTGCCCAAGACAAACTGCCAGCACAATGCCATGCCTGAACCACTGCTCATAAAGGAAGGGCACATCTACCACGCACCACCAAACTCAAACCTGCAACCCAAAGCTTCTAGACCATCTGTTTCAAAAATGCATCACCCGAGCTTCTCGGCTATGGGGCTTATTTTTGCGTGGTAATAATAGATAGACCAACATAACGTCGCGTCGTTTAGGAGTCTTCGTAAGGGGCTGGCATCACTCAGACTTTTTCCCCCGGAAACATCATGGTAAATGGCTATACTTTACAGACCTCACAGGGGTTCCAAGTATCAGTCTAAACCACTAGAGACATAATCGTGCCCAATAACTGTAGTTACAAGTTGTGTAAGAGCGCAGGGTCAGTGGGCCTCACCGCAGACAATAAAAGGCAAAACTAGCATAGTCCCAAACTGCCATCAGAGGCAGGCAGGGCAAACTAAAGTACAGCCCTGGCTATGATCTAGCAATGTTGAGCCAGCTCTAAACTGTTGGGTCAGGCACTGCATACATTACAAGCAGGGCAGGGAGAAAGCAGTGTGTGCTTTTAAGTTGCCTTTAGAAAGAGCAACTGAGTGCCAAGCTAGGAAGTAAAGCGGATGTATGGCTTGGGAATGAAATCTTGCGTGTGTGTGTGCGTGCTATGTGCGTGCGTGCGTGCGTGTGTATGTGTCTGTTTGTGTATGTGTGCGGGCGTGCGCGCGCGTGTGTGTGTGTGTGTGTGTGTGCGCGCGCGCGCGCCCGCGTGCTCGCGTGTGTGTGTATTTGTGTGTGTGTATGTGTGTGTGTGGTGTGTGTGTGTGTGTGTGGTGTGTGGGGTGTGTGTTGTGTGTGTGTGTGTGTGTGTGCGTTTACGTGAGTGCGTGTATGCGTTTATGTTTACGTGTATGTGCATAAGTGTTTTTTTGTGTGCGTGCGTGCGTATGTTTGTATGAATCCACTGGCATAGTCATCAAAAGCTGTACAACAGAGAAAGTAATGACAGTGGAGAAGACAAAAATAAACACAAGAGGAGGAGGAGGAGGAGGAGGAGGAGGAGGAAGAAGAAGAAGAAGAAGAAGAAGAAGAAGAAGAAGAAGAAGAAGAAGAAGAAGAAGAAGAAGAAGAAAAAACAACAACAAAAACAATAGCAACAACAAAAGCAACAACAAAAACAACAACAACGAATAAGAAGAAGAAGAACAACAATAGCAACAACATTAACGTCGACGACGATGACGACGACGACAACAACAATAACAACACAACGAAGAAGAAGAAGAAGAAGAAGAAGAAGAAGAAGAAGAAGAAGAAGAAGAAGAAGAAGAAGAAGAAGAAAAAAGAAGATCAACAACAACAACGACAGCAACAACAATAGCAACAAAAACAACAACAAACAAACAAGAAGAAGAAGAAGAACAACAACAACAACGACAACATCAGCTATATAAAAATACGAAACCAAAACTAACCAAACCCAAACAGCAATCTCAAGCTGGAAAAGAAGCTTAACGTCTTGATTGAATTCCTATTTTCCTTTGCACAAAAAGCGCATTATTTATTTTCTGGGGACTGCTCATTGGCAAGAAAAGCTGCCTCCCTCCCTCTGTAGCTTATCGATCCTGTAAGCACTGCTCCGCAGACTAGGAAGCCAAAGCAGATGTTTCGCCTAGCCTTTACATTGTCCAGCTAGCTCAAGGGCCATATCATGGCTGCATCCATGATACCTTTGTTTCAAATCTAAAACTATGTCAAATATATTAAACCATAGGGATCTCTCTCTCTCTCCTCTCTCTCTCTCTCTCTCTCTCTCTCTCTCTCTCTCTCTCTCTCTCTCTCTTTCTTTCTTTCTTTCTTTCTCTCTCTGGCACAGGACAGAAATTTTCAGGCATAGCCCGCCAATTCAGGCTCTGTATGTCTATGTAGCTCATGCAACAGGGCATAGCTGAGCCACTCTTTTACGAAAAGTGGATGAGTTGTTGAAGAATGCGCAATATGGGACCACGATTCAGTGTCAGCTTAAGGCTTGGCTTGCAAGTGAAATCAAAATCAAGGATATCTCAACAAGAAACTGACCCTAATATTTATGAACTAAAAGACTTCCAGGAAATGTGGATTTAAAAGCTACGTTATCTTAGTCGAAAATTCTTGTCCTACCAATGTTGCCTTGAAGCAAAAATTCACATTACACCGATGTTGCCTTCAGTAAAAAAAAATTCACATTCCAGCAATGTTGCCTTCAGGCGAAAATTCATATTACACCAATGTTGCCTTCAGGTGAAAAATCATATTACACCAATGTTGCCTTCAGTAAAAAAAAAAAATCATATTCCACCAATGTTGCCTTTAGGCGAAAATTCATATTATACCAATGTTGCCTTCAGGTGAAAAATCATATTCCACCAATGTTGCCTTCAGGCGAAAATTCATATTCCACCAATGTTGCCTTCAGGTGAAAATCAGATTCCACCAATGTTGCCTTCAGGTGAAAAATCAGATTCCACCAATGTTGCCTTCAGGTGAAAATCAGATTCCACCAATGTTGCCTTCAGGTGAAAAATCAGATTCCACCAATGTTGCCTTCAGGCGAAAATTCAAATTCCACCAATGTTTCCTTCAGGTGAAAAATCATATTCCACCAATGTTTCCTTCAGGTGAAAAATCATATTCCACCAATGTTTCCTTCAGGTGAAAAATCATATTCCACCAATGTTTCCTTCGGTGAAATCATCACAGTTCCGTGAAAAATCATATTCCACCAATGTTGCCTTCAGGTGAAAAATCATATTACACCAATGCCACCTTGAGGCTGAAATATATACCGTACCAAGAAAGGAATGCAAAAAGACAACTTCAAAGACGAACCCCCCCAAAAAAAATTTTTTAAAATTTTTTTAAAAATTTTTAAAAATTTTATCCTTTTTTTCCCTTTTAAAAAAAAAAAAATTTTTTAAAAAAAAACCCCCCCAAAAAATTTCCCCCCCCCTTTTTTTTTTTTTTTTTTTAAAAATTTTTTTTTAAAAAAAAAAATTTTTTTCCCTTTTTTTTAAAAACCCCCCCCCCCAAAAAATTTTAACCCTTTCCCCTTTTTTCCCTTTTTTTTCCCCCCCCCCCCAAAAAAAAAAATTTTTCTTTTTTTAAAAAAATTAAAAAATTTTTTTTTTTTTTTTTTTAAAAAATAAAAAATTTTTTCCAAAACCCCCCCTTTTTTAAAAAACCCCCCCCTTTTCCCAAAAAAAAACCCCCCCTTTTTAAAAAAAAAAAAATTTTTAAATTTAAATTTTTTTTTAAAAAATTTTTTCCCCCCCCCCCCCTTTTTTTCCCCCCCCCCCCCTTTTTTTTTCTCCCCCCCCCCCCCAAAAAATTTTAAATTTTAAATTTTTTTCCCCCTTCCTTTTTTTTCCTTTTTTTTAAAAAAACCCTTCAAACCCCCAAAAAAAACCCCCTTTTTAAAAAAACCCTTCCTTTACCCTTTTTTTTTTTTTTTTTAAAATTTTTAAAAAAAAAAAAAAAACCCCCCCCCTTTTTTAAAAAAAAAAAAAAGGGGAAAAAAAAAAACCCCCCCCCCCCCCAAAAAAACCCAAATTTCCCCCCAAAACCCCCCCCTTTTTTCCCCCCCCCCCCCCAAAAAAAAAAACCCCCCCCCCCCCCCCCCCCCTTTTTAAAAAAACCCCCCCCCCCCCTTTTTTTAAAAAATTTTTAAAATTTAAAAAAAAAATTTTCCCCCCCCAAAAAAAAATTTTAAAAATTTAAAAATTTTCCCCAAAAAAAAAAAAACCCCAAAAAATTAAAAAAAACCCCCCCCAAAAAATTTTTCCCCTTTTTAAAACCCAAAAAATTTTAAAAAATTTAAAAACCCCCCCCAAAAACCCCCTTTAAAATAAAAACCCCCCAAAAAAAAAAACCCTTTTTTAAATTTCCTTTAAAAAATTAAAAAAAAAACCCCCCCCAAAAAAAAAAAAAAAACCCCCCTTTTTTATTTTTTTTTTTTTTTTTTTCCCCCCCCCCCCCCCCCAAAAACCCCCCCAAAAAACCCCCCCCCCCCCCTTTTTTTAAAAAAAACCCCCCAACAAAAACCCCCTTTTCCCCTTTTTTCCCTTTTCCTTTTTTTTTTTTCCCCCCCAAAAAATTTTAAACCCCCCCCCTTTTTTTTTTAAAAACCCCAAAAAAAAAAAAAAAAAACCCCCCCCCCTTTTTTTTTAAAAAAAAAAAAAAACCCCCCCCCTTTTTAAAAAAACCAAAAAAAAAAAAACCCCCAAAAAACCCCCCTTCCCCCCCCAAAAAACCAAAAAACCCCCCTTAAACCCCCAAAAAATTTTTTCCCCCCCCCCCTTTTTTAAAAACCCAAAAAAAAAAAAATTTTTTCCCCCCCCCCCCAAAAAAAAAAAAAACCCAAAAAAAAAAACCCAAAAAAAATTTTTCCCCAAAAAAATTTTTTTAAAAAAAAAATTTTTTTTTAAAAAAAAAAAAAAATTTTTTTTTAAAAAATTTTCCAAAAATTCTAAAAAAAAAAACCCCCCCCCCCCCCCCCCCCTTTTTTTTTTCCCCCCCCCTTTTCCCAAAAATTTTTTAAAAATTTAAAAAAAAAAAACCCAAAAAACCCTTTCCCCCCCCCCCCCCCCCGGGGTTTTTTAAAAAAAAAAGGTTTTTTTTAAAAAAAAAAGGAAAAAAAAATTTTTTCCCCCAAAAAAAACCCCCCCCCAACCCCTTTTTTAAAAAAAAAAACAGGGGGTTTTTTTTTTTCCCCCCTTTTTAAATTTTAAAAAAAAAAATTTTTTAAAAAAAATTTTTTTAAAAAAAATTCCCCCCCTTTTTCCCCCCCAAAAAAATTTTTAAAAAATTTAATTTTTCCCAAAAAAAAAAAATTCCCCCTTTTTTAAAATTTTAAAAACCCCCCCCCCCCAAAAAAAAAAAAAAAAAAAATTTTTAAAGAAAAAAAGGTTTTTTTAAAATTTTTAAACCCCTTTTTTTTTAAAAAAAAAATTTAAAAAAAATTTTTTTTAAAATTTTTAAAACCCCCCGGAAAAATTTCCCCCAAAAAAAAATTAAAATTCAAAATTTTTAATTTTTTTAAAAAAAAAGGTTTTTTTTCCCCCTTTTTTGGTTAAAAAAAAAACCCCTTTTTTTTAAAATTAAAAAAAAAATTTTTTTTAAGGGAAAAATTTTTCCCCCCCAAAAATTTTTTTTTTTCCCCTTTTTTAAAAAAGGGTTTGTTTTTTTTTAAAAAAAATTTTTTTTTAAAAAAAAACCCCCCCTTTTTAAAATTTTTTTAAAAAAACCCCCCCCCCCCAAAAACCCCTTTCCCCCCCCCAAAAATCCTTTTTTTTTAAAAAAAACCCCAAAAATTTTAAAAAAACCAAAAACCCCCCCCCAAAAAAAAACCAATTTTTTTTTCCAAAACCCAAAAAAAATTTTTAAAATTTAAAAAAAATTTTAAAAAAACTAATTTTTTTTTCCCCTTTTTTTTTTTTTTTTTTTTTTTTTTTCCCCCCCCTTTTTTTTAAAAATTTTTTTTTCCCCCCCAAAAAATTTTTTTTTTTTCCCCCCCTTTTTTTTAAAAAAAAACCCCCCCAAAAACCCCCCCCCCCCCAAAAACCCCCCAAAAAAAAAAAACCCCCCCCCTTTTTTTTCCCCCCAAATTAAAAAAACTTTTTTCCCCCAAAAAAAAAAATTTCCCCCCCTTTTAATTTTTTTAAAAAAAAAATTTTTAAAAAAATTTTTCCCCCTTTTTTCCCTTTTTTTTTTTTTTTTTTTTTAAAAAAAATTTTTTTAAAAAAACCAATCCCCCAAAACCCCTCCCCTTTTTAAACCCAAATTTTTAAAAAAAATTTCCCCCCCAAAAAATTTTTTTTTTTTTTTGGGTTTTTAAAAAACCAAAAAAAAATTTTTTTTCCCCCCCAAAAAATTTTTAAATTTTTTTTTTTTTTTTAAAAAAAAAACCTTTTTTAAAACCAAAAAAATTTTCCCCCCCAACCCCCCTTTCCCCCAAACCCCCCCCCCCCCCTTTTTTTTTTCCCCTTTTTTTTAAAAACCCCCAATTTTTTTCCCCCCCCCAATTTCCCCAAATTTTAAAACCCCCCCTTAAAAAAATTTTTTTTTTTTAAAACCCTTTTTTCCCCCTTTCCCCCCTAAAAAAATTTTTTTTTATTTTTTTTCCCCCCCAAAAAACCCCCCAAAAAAAAAACCCCCTTTTTTTTTCCCCCCCCCCCCCAAAACCCCCCCCCCAAAAACCCCCCCTTTTTTAAATTTTTCCCCTCCTTTTTTTCCCCCCCCCCCCCAAAAAAAAATTTTCCATAAAAAAAAAAAAAAAAATTTTTTCGGTTTTTTTTAAAACCCCCCCCCCCCCCAAAAAACCCCCCCCCCCCCCTTTAAAAAAACCCCCCTTTTCCCTTTTTTTTTTTGGAAATTTTCCCCCAAAAAATTTTCCCCCCCCCAAAAAAAAAAAATTTTTTCCCAAAATTTTTTAAACCAAAAAAAAAATTTTAAAAAAAAATTTTTTTTTTCCCCCAAAAAAAAAAAAAATTTTTTTTTGGGGGGCCCCCCCCAAAAGGGGCCCCCCGGTTTTAAATTTCCAAACCCCCAACCCCAACCCCCCCTTTTTTTAAAAAAAAATTTTTTTTTTTCCCCCCCTTACCCCCCCCCCCCAAATTTTTTTTTCCCCCCCCTTTTTTTTTCCCCCCAAAACCCCAAAACCCCCCAAAAAAAAATTTTTTTAAAAAACCCCCAAAAACCCTTTTTCCCCCAAATTTTTTTTTTACCCCCTTTTTTTTTTTTCCTTTTTTTGGGTTTTCCGGGGAAAAATTTTTTTTTTTGGGGGGGAAAATTTTTTCCCTTTTTTTTTTTTTTTTTTTTTTTAAAAAATCCCCCCCCCAAAAAAATTTTTTTAAAAAAAAAAAAATTTTAAAAAAAAAAACCAAAAAAAAGTTTTTTTTTAAAATAAAAAAAAAAAAACCCCCCAAAACCCTTTTAAAAAACCCCAAAAAAAAAAATTAAAAAAAAAATTTTTAAAAAAAAAAAAAAAAACACCCAAAAAAAAAATTTATAAAAAAAAAAAAAATTTTTTTTTTTTTTTTTTAAAAAAAAATTTTTTTTTTTTTTTGGGGGGTTTGGGTTTAAAAAAAAGGGGAAAAGGGGAAAAAAAAAAAAAAAGGGGGGGGGAAGGGAATTGGATTAAAAAAAAAAAAAAAAGGGGGTTTTTGGGAAAAGGGTTTTAAAAGGGGTTTCCCCAAAAAAATTTTTCGAAAAAAAAATTGGGGGGAAAATTTTTTGGGGGGGGTTTTTTTTTTTTTTGGGAAAGGGGGTTTAACAAAAAGGGGGGGGGGGGCCCCCGGGGGGGGGGGGGGCCGGGGGGGGGTTTTTTCCCTTTTTAAAATTTTTGGGGTTTTTTTTTTTTAAAAAAAAAAGGGGGTTTTTTTGGGGGGATGGGGGGGAAAAAAAAAGGGTGGGGGAAAAAAAAAAAAAAAAGGGGGGAATTTTAACCCTTTTAAAAAAATTTTTTTTTGGGGGTTTGGGGGGGTTTTTTGGGGGGGGTTTTGACTTTTTTTTTGGGGGTTTTGGGGTTTAAAAATTTTGGGCCCCCCCGGCCCCTTTTTTTTTAAAAAAAAAGGGGGGGGGGGGGGGGGGGAAAAAAAAGGGGGGGGGGGGGGGTTTTTTTTTGCCCGGGGGGGGGCCCCCGGGGGGTTCCGGGCCCCCCCCCCCCCAAAAAAAGGGTTTTTAAAAATTTTTTGGGGGGGGGGTTTTCCAAAAGGGGGGAAAAATTTTCCCCCCAATTTTTTGGGGGGGGGGGGGGGAGGGGGGAAAAAAAGGGGGGGGGGGGGGGGGGGTTCCGGGGGGGGTTTGGGGGGTTTTTTTAAAAAAAAAAGGGGGGGGGGGGGGGGGGAAAAATTTTTTTTTTGGGGGGGGGGGGGGGTTTTTTTTTGGGGTTTTTTTTTGGGGGGGGGGGTTTTGGGGGGGGGGGTTTTTTGGGGGGGTTTCCCAAAGGGTTTTTTTTGGTTTTTTTATTTTTTAAAATTTTTTTTGGGGGTTTTTTTTGGGGAAGGGGTGTTTTTTTTTTTTTTTTTTGGGGGTTTTTTTTTTTTTTTTTTAAAAAGGGGGGGGGAAAATTTTGGGGGGGGGGGTTTTAAAATTTTTTTTTGGGGGAAAAAATTTACAAAAAACCCCAAATTTTTTTGGGAGGGTTTTTTAAAAAAAAAATTTTTTAAAAAAGGGGTTTAAAAGGGGTTTTTCCCCCCTTTTTTTTTCCCCCTTTTTATTTTTTAAAAAAAAAAATTTTGGGGGGGGGTTTAAAAGGGGGGTTTTTTTTTTTTAAACCCCCCCCCCCCCTTTTTAAAAAAATTTAGGTGGGGGGAAAAAGGGGGGGGGGGAAAAAAAGGGGGGGGGGGGGGAAAAAAGGGGAACAAAAAAAAAATTTTTAAAATTAAAAACCCATAAACCCCCCCCCTTTTTTTTAAAAAATTTTGGGGGGGGGGAAAAAAAAAAAAGGGGGGGAAATTTTGGGGTTTTGGGGGGTTTTTTTAAAAACCCCTTTTTTGGGGGGAAAAATTTTTTTGGGGGGGCCCCCGGTCCGGGTACAAAACCCCCCTTTTTTTTAAGGGGGGTTTTTTTTTTTTTTGGGGTTTTTTTGGGGGGCCCCTTTTTTAAAAAAAGGGGGGAAAAAGGGGGGTTTTAAAAAAAAAATTTTTTTTTTTGGGGGCCCCTTTTTTTTTGGGGGGGCCCTTTTTTTTCCCCCCTTTTTGGGGGTTTTCCCCCCAAATTTTTTTGGGTTTTTTTTTTTTTCCCCCCCTTTTTTTTTTCCCCTTTTTATTTTTTTCTTTTTTTCCCCCAAAAGGGGGGAAAAACAAAAAAAAAACCAAAAAAAGGGTAAATTTAAAAAAAAAATTTTTTGGGGGGGTTTTTTTTTTTTTTTTAAATGGGGGGGGTTTTTAAAAAAAAAAAGAAAAGGAAACAAAAAAAAAATTTTTTTAAAACCCAAAAAAAAAAAGGGGGAAAAAAAAAAAACCCGGGGAAAAAAAAAAGGGAAAAAAATTTTTTTTTGGGGTTTTTAAAAAAAAAACCCCCCCCCGGAAAAATTTTTAAAACCCAAAAAAAACCTTTTTTTTTTTGGGGTTTTTTTCCCCCCCCAAAATTAAGGGCCACCCCAAAAAAACCTTTTTTTCCCTAAAATTTTTTGGGGAAAAAAACCCCCCTTTTTTCCCCCCCTTTTTTTTTTTTTTTTTTTAAAAAAAAAAAAAAAAAAAAAATTTTTTTTTTAAAAAAAAAAGGGGGGGGGGAAAAAAAAAAATTTTTTAAAAAAAAGGGGGGGGGGGGGGAAAAAGGGGTTTCTTAAAAAAAGGGGGGGAAAAAAAAACCCCAAATTTTTTTAAAAAAATTTTTTTTTTTTTTAAAAAAAAAAAAATTTTTTAAAAAAATAAAAAAAAAGGGGGTTAAATTTTTAAAAAATTTTTTTTTTTTTTTTTTTTTAAATTTTGGGGGGAAAAATTTCCAAAAAAGGGAAAAATTCCTTTTTTTTTTTTTGGGGGGAAAAAAAAAAATTTTTTTAAAAATTTTTAAAAAAAAGGGGAATTTTTAAATTTTTTTTAAAAAAAAAAAAAAAACCCCCCAAAAAAAAATTTTTTTTTTTAAAAAAAACCTTTTTTTTTAAAAAAATTTTTTTTTTTAAAAAATTTAAAAAATTTTTTTTTCATCAAAGGGTTTTTTAAAACCAAAAAAATTTTTTAAAAAAAAAAAAAAAATTTTTTAAAAAAAGGCCAAAAAAAAATTTTTTAAAAAAATTTTTTAAAATTTTTTTTGGGGGAGGGGGTTTTTTTTTTTTTTAAAAAAATTTTTTTAATAAATTTTGGGGGGGGGTTTTTTTTTTTTTTTAAAAAGGGTTTTTTTAATAAAAAAAATTTTTTGGGAAAAAGAAAAATTTTTTTTTTTTTTTTAAAAGGGGAAATTAAAAAAAACCCAAAATTTTTTAAAAAAAGAAAATAAAAATTTTTAATTTTAAACTTTTTTTAAACCTTTTTTTTTAAAAAAAAAAAAAAGGGGAAGGAAAAAGGGGCCCTTTTTTGGGGGGGGGGGGGAAAAAAAATTTAAAAAGGGGAAAATTTTTTGGGTTTAAAAAAGGAGGTTTTTTAAAAATTTTTTTTAAAAAAAGGTTTGGAAAAATTTTTTTTTCCCTTTTCCCCCCCAAAAGAAAAAAAGGAAAAAGGGGGAAAATAAAAAAAAAAAATTTTTTTTTAAAAATTTTTTTTTGGAAAAGGGGAAAAAATTTTCCGGGGAAAAGAAAAAAATTTAAAAAAGGGTTTTTTTTTTTAACTTTTTGTTTTTTTTAAAAATTTTTTTTTTTTTAAAAAAAAAAGGGGGAAAAAAAAATTGGGAAATTTTTAAAATTAAAAAAAGGGGTTTTTTAAAATTTGGGGTTTTTTGGGGTTTTTTTTAAAAAAAAAAAATTTTTTTTTTTTCCTTTTTCCCCCCCCTTTTAAAAATTTGGGGGGGTTTTTTTTTTTTTTGGGGGAAAAAATTTTTTAAAATTTTTTTCCCTCTTTTTTTTTTTTCCTTTTTTTTTTTTTTTAAAAAAGGGGGGGGGAAAAAAAAAGGGGAAAATTGGGGGGGGGGAAAAACCAAAAAAACCCCTTTTTTGGATTTTTTTTTTTTTTTGGGGGGGAAGGGGTTTTGGGTTGGGGGCCCCCCCCCCAATTTTTTTAAAAAGGGTTTGCGGGGGGGGGAAAAAGGGGGGAAAAAAGGGGGGGGGGGGGTTTTTTTTAAAACCCCCGGGCCCAAAAGGGGTTTCCGTTTTAAAGGGGAAAAAAAAAAAGGGGGGAAAGTTCCCCGGCCCTTTTTTTTTTGGGGGAAAGGGGGCCCCCCTTTTAAGGAAAATTTTTGGGGTTTTTTTTGGGGGGGCCCGGGAAGGCCCGGGGGTTTTTTTCCGGTTTTTTTTGGGTTTTTTGGGAAAAACCCCTTAAAAAAAAGGTTTTTTTTGGGGGGGGAAAGACCCCCCCCCGGGTTTTTTTTGGGAAAAAAAAAAAAAAAGGGAAGATTTTTTTTTGGGGGGAAAAAAATTTTTTTTTTTTAAAAAAAATTTAAAAAAAAAAAGGGGGGGGGCCCCTTTTTTTTAAAAACCCCTTTTTTTAAAAAGGAAAAGGGAGGGAAAAAGGAAAAAGGGGGTTTTTTAAAAAATTTTTTTAAAGGGGGTTTTAAAATTTGGGGGGGGGGGCCAACGGGGGGGGGAAAAGGAAAAAATTGGGAAAAATTTTTAAAAAAAAGGTTTTAAAAAAGGGGGGGGAAAAAATTTAAAAAAAAATTTTTTAAAAGGGGGGGAAAAAAAAAAAAACCCAAAAGGGAAAAACAAAAAAAAATTTTTTTTTAAAAAAATTTTTAAAACCAAATTAAAATTATTTTTTTTTATTTTTTTGGGGAAAAAAAAAAATTTTTTTAAAAAAAAAAAAAAAAAACCCCCCCCAAAAAAAAATTTTTTTTAAAACAAAACCCTTTTTTTTAAAAAATTTTTTTAAATTTTTAAACGGGGGTTTTTAAAAAATTTTTTTTTTTTTTCCCCCCAAAAAAAAAAATTTTTTTAAAAAAATTTTAAAAAAAAGGGGTTTTTTTTAAAGGGGCCCGGGGGGGTTTTTTTTCTTTTTTCCAAAAAAAAATTTTTTTTTTTTTTTGGGGGGAAATTAAAAGGGGGGAAAGGGGGGGAAAAATTTTTAAAAAAAAAAAAAAGGGGGGGGGGGGAAAAGGGGGTTTTTTTTTCCGGAAAGGGGGGGGGGAAAAAAAAAAAAGGGGGGAAAAGGGGGGGGAAAAAAAAAAAAAAACCCCTTTATTTTAGGTTTTTAAAAAAAAAAAGGGGGGGGGGTTTTTTTAAAACCCGGGGGGAAAAATTTTTTTAAATTGAAAAAATTTTACCTTAAATTTTTTTCCTTTTTAAAAAAAGGTTTTTTTTTTTAAAAATTTTTTTTAAAAAACCCAAAAAATTTTTGGCCCGGGGGGGGAAAAAAATTGGAAATTTTTAACCCTTTTTAAAAACTTTTTTTTAATTTTTTTTTAAAAAGGGGGGTTTTAAAAAAAAAAAAAAAAAAAGGGGGGGAAAAAAGTTAAAAAACCTTTTAATTTTGGGAATTCCCCAAAAAAATTTTTTTTTTTTTAAAAAAATTTTTAAAAAAATTTAACCAAAAAATTTTATTTTTAAAAAAATTTTAAAAAAAAAAAAACCCTTTTTCCCAAAATTTTTTTTAAAAAAAAAAAATTAAAATTTCCGGGGCCCCTTTTGAAAAAAAAATTTTTCTTTTTTTTTAAAAAGAATTTTCCCAAAAAAAAACCCTTTTTTTTTTAAAAAAAAAATTTTTTTTTAAAATTTTTTTTTAAAATTTTTCCGGGTTTAAAAAATTTAAAAAAAAAAAAAAAATTTTTTTAATTTTTTTTCCTCCTTTTTTTTTTTTTTTTAAATTTTAAAAAAAAAAAAAAAAAAGGGTTTTTGGTTTTTTTTTTTGGGGTTTTAAAATTTTTTTTTTTGGCCCCCCAAAAAAATTAAAAAAAAATTTTTTTTCCCCTTTTTTTAAAAAAAAAATTTTTTCGGGGAAAAAAAGGGGGGGAAAAAAAAAAAAAAAACCCCCCCCGGTAAAAAAAATTTTTTGGGGGACCAAAAAAAAAATTTAAAAAAGGCCCCCCCCCAAAAAAAAAAAAAAAGGGGGGAAAAAAAGGGGGCCTTTTGGGGGGGATTTTTTGGGGGGGCCCCCCCTTTTGGGGGAAAAACCCAAAAAATTTTTTTAAAAAATTTTGGGAAAGGGGGAAAATTTTTCCCCCTTTGGGCTTTAATTGCCCCAACCCCAAAAATTTTCCCCCCCCCTTTAAAAAAAAAAGGGAAAAGGGAAAAAAAAAACCCGGGGGGGGTTTTTTTTTCCCCCCCCCTTTAAAAAAGGGGGGGAAAAAAAGGGCCCAAAGGAAACAAAAAAAGGGTTAAAAAAAAAAAAAATTTTCCAAAAAACCCCCAAAAACCCCGGGGAAAGGGGGGAAAAAAGGGGTTTTAAAAAAAAAAAAAAAATTTTTTTTTTTTTTTTTTTAAAAAACCCCCGGTTTTCCCCCCCCTTTGGGGGGAAAAAAAAAAGGGGGGGTTTTTTTTTTTAAAAAAAATTTTTTAAAAGGGGAAAAAAAAGGGGGAAAAAATTTTTTCCCTTTTTTTTAAAAAAAAAAACAAAATAAAAAAATTTTTTTTTGGAAAAAACCCCAAAAACCCCCAAAAAAATTGGGGGGAAAAAAAAAAAGGGGTTTTCTTTTTTTTAAAAAGGGGAGGTTTAAAAATGAAAAAAATTTTTAAATTTTTAAAAAAAAAAAAAAATTTTTTAAATTTAAAAAAAAAAATTTTTTTTTGGGGTTTTTCCTTTTTTTTTTCCCCGGGGGGTTCCCAAAAAATTTTAAAAATTCCTTTTTTCCCCTTTTTTTAAGGGGGCCCCCCCCTTTTTTTTTTCCCCTTTTTTGCTTTTTTTTTTTTCCCCCCCCTTTTTTTTTTTTTTTTTTGGAAAAACCCCTTTTTTTTTTTTTTTCTTTTTTTTCCTTTTCCCCTTTTTTTCCCCTTTTTTTTTTTCCCCCCCTTTTTTTTTTTTTTTTTTTTTTTTTTTTTTTTTTCCCCCCCTTTTTTTTTTTTTTTTTTTTTTGTTTTTTGGGGGGGGGGTTTTTTTTTTTGGGGGGGGGAAAAGGGGAAAAAGGGGTTTTGGGAAAACCCCAAAAGGCAAAGGGAATTTTTTTTTAATTTTTTTAAAAATCCAAGGGGGGGGGGTTTTTTCCGTTTTTTTTTGGGTTTAAAAAAAAAAAAAGGGTTTTAAACCCCCCCCTTTTTTTTTTAAGGAAGGGGGGGGGTTTTTGGGGGGCCCTTTTTTTTAAAAAAAAAATTTTTTTTTTTTAAAAAAGGGGGAAAAAAAAGGGGGGGTTTTTAAATTAAAAAAAAAAATTTAAAAAATTTTTTTAAAATTTTAAATTTTAAAAAAAATTTTTTGGGGGGTTTTGGGGAAAAAAAAAAAAAAAAGGGGGGGAAAAAAAAGGGAACAAAAAAAAAAGGAAAAATTTAAATTTTTTTTTTTAAAAAAGGAAAAAAAAAAGGGAAAAAATTTTTTAAAAAAAATTTTTTTTAAAAAAAAAAATTTTTTTTTGGGGCCAAAACCGGGGGGGGGAAAAATTTTAAAAAAAATTTTCCAAAAAAAAAAAAAAACCCCCCCCCCAAAAATTTAAAAAAACCCCCCCCCTTTTTTAAAATTTTAAAAAAAAAAAACCCTTTTAAAACAAAAAAAATTTAAAATTTTTTTTTTTAAAAAACCCCCCCCAAAAAAAAAAAAAGGGGGAAAAAAATTTTAAAAAAAAAATTTTTTTAAAAAAAAAAAAAAAAACCCCCCCCCCCCCCCAAAAAAAATTTTTTAAAATTTTTTTAAAAATTTTTAAAAATTTTATCCTTTTTTTCCCTTTTAAAAAAAAAAAAATTTTTTAAAAAAAAACCCCCCCAAAAAATTTCCCCCCCCCTTTTTTTTTTTTTTTTTTTAAAAATTTTTTTTTAAAAAAAAAAATTTTTTTCCCTTTTTTTTAAAAACCCCCCCCCCCAAAAAATTTTAACCCTTTCCCCTTTTTTCCCTTTTTTTTCCCCCCCCCCCCAAAAAAAAAAATTTTTCTTTTTTTAAAAAAATTAAAAAATTTTTTTTTTTTTTTTTTTAAAAAATAAAAAATTTTTTCCAAAACCCCCCCTTTTTTAAAAAACCCCCCCCTTTTCCCAAAAAAAAACCCCCCCTTTTTAAAAAAAAAAAAATTTTTAAATTTAAATTTTTTTTTAAAAAATTTTTTCCCCCCCCCCCCCTTTTTTTCCCCCCCCCCCCCTTTTTTTTTCTCCCCCCCCCCCCCAAAAAATTTTAAATTTTAAATTTTTTTCCCCCTTCCTTTTTTTTCCTTTTTTTTAAAAAAACCCTTCAAACCCCCAAAAAAAACCCCCTTTTTAAAAAAACCCTTCCTTTACCCTTTTTTTTTTTTTTTTTAAAATTTTTAAAAAAAAAAAAAAAACCCCCCCCCTTTTTTAAAAAAAAAAAAAAGGGGAAAAAAAAAAACCCCCCCCCCCCCCAAAAAAACCCAAATTTCCCCCCAAAACCCCCCCCTTTTTTCCCCCCCCCCCCCCAAAAAAAAAAACCCCCCCCCCCCCCCCCCCCCTTTTTAAAAAAACCCCCCCCCCCCCTTTTTTTAAAAAATTTTTAAAATTTAAAAAAAAAATTTTCCCCCCCCAAAAAAAAATTTTAAAAATTTAAAAATTTTCCCCAAAAAAAAAAAAACCCCAAAAAATTAAAAAAAACCCCCCCCAAAAAATTTTTCCCCTTTTTAAAACCCAAAAAATTTTAAAAAATTTAAAAACCCCCCCCAAAAACCCCCTTTAAAATAAAAACCCCCCAAAAAAAAAAACCCTTTTTTAAATTTCCTTTAAAAAATTAAAAAAAAAACCCCCCCCAAAAAAAAAAAAAAAACCCCCCTTTTTTATTTTTTTTTTTTTTTTTTTCCCCCCCCCCCCCCCCCAAAAACCCCCCCAAAAAACCCCCCCCCCCCCCTTTTTTTAAAAAAAACCCCCCAACAAAAACCCCCTTTTCCCCTTTTTTCCCTTTTCCTTTTTTTTTTTTCCCCCCCAAAAAATTTTAAACCCCCCCCCTTTTTTTTTTAAAAACCCCAAAAAAAAAAAAAAAAAACCCCCCCCCCTTTTTTTTTAAAAAAAAAAAAAAACCCCCCCCCTTTTTAAAAAAACCAAAAAAAAAAAAACCCCCAAAAAACCCCCCTTCCCCCCCCAAAAAACCAAAAAACCCCCCTTAAACCCCCAAAAAATTTTTTCCCCCCCCCCCTTTTTTAAAAACCCAAAAAAAAAAAAATTTTTTCCCCCCCCCCCCAAAAAAAAAAAAAACCCAAAAAAAAAAACCCAAAAAAAATTTTTCCCCAAAAAAATTTTTTTAAAAAAAAAATTTTTTTTTAAAAAAAAAAAAAAATTTTTTTTTAAAAAATTTTCCAAAAATTCTAAAAAAAAAAACCCCCCCCCCCCCCCCCCCCTTTTTTTTTTCCCCCCCCCTTTTCCCAAAAATTTTTTAAAAATTTAAAAAAAAAAAACCCAAAAAACCCTTTCCCCCCCCCCCCCCCCCGGGGTTTTTTAAAAAAAAAAGGTTTTTTTTAAAAAAAAAAGGAAAAAAAAATTTTTTCCCCCAAAAAAAACCCCCCCCCAACCCCTTTTTTAAAAAAAAAAACAGGGGGTTTTTTTTTTTCCCCCCTTTTTAAATTTTAAAAAAAAAAATTTTTTAAAAAAAATTTTTTTAAAAAAAATTCCCCCCCTTTTTCCCCCCCAAAAAAATTTTTAAAAAATTTAATTTTTCCCAAAAAAAAAAAATTCCCCCTTTTTTAAAATTTTAAAAACCCCCCCCCCCCAAAAAAAAAAAAAAAAAAAATTTTTAAAGAAAAAAAGGTTTTTTTAAAATTTTTAAACCCCTTTTTTTTTAAAAAAAAAATTTAAAAAAAATTTTTTTTAAAATTTTTAAAACCCCCCGGAAAAATTTCCCCCAAAAAAAAATTAAAATTCAAAATTTTTAATTTTTTTAAAAAAAAAGGTTTTTTTTCCCCCTTTTTTGGTTAAAAAAAAAACCCCTTTTTTTTAAAATTAAAAAAAAAATTTTTTTTAAGGGAAAAATTTTTCCCCCCCAAAAATTTTTTTTTTTCCCCTTTTTTAAAAAAGGGTTTGTTTTTTTTTAAAAAAAATTTTTTTTTAAAAAAAAACCCCCCCTTTTTAAAATTTTTTTAAAAAAACCCCCCCCCCCCAAAAACCCCTTTCCCCCCCCCAAAAATCCTTTTTTTTTAAAAAAAACCCCAAAAATTTTAAAAAAACCAAAAACCCCCCCCCAAAAAAAAACCAATTTTTTTTTCCAAAACCCAAAAAAAATTTTTAAAATTTAAAAAAAATTTTAAAAAAACTAATTTTTTTTTCCCCTTTTTTTTTTTTTTTTTTTTTTTTTTTCCCCCCCCTTTTTTTTAAAAATTTTTTTTTCCCCCCCAAAAAATTTTTTTTTTTTCCCCCCCTTTTTTTTAAAAAAAAACCCCCCCAAAAACCCCCCCCCCCCCAAAAACCCCCCAAAAAAAAAAAACCCCCCCCCTTTTTTTTCCCCCCAAATTAAAAAAACTTTTTTCCCCCAAAAAAAAAAATTTCCCCCCCTTTTAATTTTTTTAAAAAAAAAATTTTTAAAAAAATTTTTCCCCCTTTTTTCCCTTTTTTTTTTTTTTTTTTTTTAAAAAAAATTTTTTTAAAAAAACCAATCCCCCAAAACCCCTCCCCTTTTTAAACCCAAATTTTTAAAAAAAATTTCCCCCCCAAAAAATTTTTTTTTTTTTTTGGGTTTTTAAAAAACCAAAAAAAAATTTTTTTTCCCCCCCAAAAAATTTTTAAATTTTTTTTTTTTTTTTAAAAAAAAAACCTTTTTTAAAACCAAAAAAATTTTCCCCCCCAACCCCCCTTTCCCCCAAACCCCCCCCCCCCCCTTTTTTTTTTCCCCTTTTTTTTAAAAACCCCCAATTTTTTTCCCCCCCCCAATTTCCCCAAATTTTAAAACCCCCCCTTAAAAAAATTTTTTTTTTTTAAAACCCTTTTTTCCCCCTTTCCCCCCTAAAAAAATTTTTTTTTATTTTTTTTCCCCCCCAAAAAACCCCCCAAAAAAAAAACCCCCTTTTTTTTTCCCCCCCCCCCCCAAAACCCCCCCCCCAAAAACCCCCCCTTTTTTAAATTTTTCCCCTCCTTTTTTTCCCCCCCCCCCCCAAAAAAAAATTTTCCATAAAAAAAAAAAAAAAAATTTTTTCGGTTTTTTTTAAAACCCCCCCCCCCCCCAAAAAACCCCCCCCCCCCCCTTTAAAAAAACCCCCCTTTTCCCTTTTTTTTTTTGGAAATTTTCCCCCAAAAAATTTTCCCCCCCCCAAAAAAAAAAAATTTTTTCCCAAAATTTTTTAAACCAAAAAAAAAATTTTAAAAAAAAATTTTTTTTTTCCCCCAAAAAAAAAAAAAATTTTTTTTTGGGGGGCCCCCCCCAAAAGGGGCCCCCCGGTTTTAAATTTCCAAACCCCCAACCCCAACCCCCCCTTTTTTTAAAAAAAAATTTTTTTTTTTCCCCCCCTTACCCCCCCCCCCCAAATTTTTTTTTCCCCCCCCTTTTTTTTTCCCCCCAAAACCCCAAAACCCCCCAAAAAAAAATTTTTTTAAAAAACCCCCAAAAACCCTTTTTCCCCCAAATTTTTTTTTTACCCCCTTTTTTTTTTTTCCTTTTTTTGGGTTTTCCGGGGAAAAATTTTTTTTTTTGGGGGGGAAAATTTTTTCCCTTTTTTTTTTTTTTTTTTTTTTTAAAAAATCCCCCCCCCAAAAAAATTTTTTTAAAAAAAAAAAAATTTTAAAAAAAAAAACCAAAAAAAAGTTTTTTTTTAAAATAAAAAAAAAAAAACCCCCCAAAACCCTTTTAAAAAACCCCAAAAAAAAAAATTAAAAAAAAAATTTTTAAAAAAAAAAAAAAAAACACCCAAAAAAAAAATTTATAAAAAAAAAAAAAATTTTTTTTTTTTTTTTTTAAAAAAAAATTTTTTTTTTTTTTTGGGGGGTTTGGGTTTAAAAAAAAGGGGAAAAGGGGAAAAAAAAAAAAAAAGGGGGGGGGAAGGGAATTGGATTAAAAAAAAAAAAAAAAGGGGGTTTTTGGGAAAAGGGTTTTAAAAGGGGTTTCCCCAAAAAAATTTTTCGAAAAAAAAATTGGGGGGAAAATTTTTTGGGGGGGGTTTTTTTTTTTTTTGGGAAAGGGGGTTTAACAAAAAGGGGGGGGGGGGCCCCCGGGGGGGGGGGGGGCCGGGGGGGGGTTTTTTCCCTTTTTAAAATTTTTGGGGTTTTTTTTTTTTAAAAAAAAAAGGGGGTTTTTTTGGGGGGATGGGGGGGAAAAAAAAAGGGTGGGGGAAAAAAAAAAAAAAAAGGGGGGAATTTTAACCCTTTTAAAAAAATTTTTTTTTGGGGGTTTGGGGGGGTTTTTTGGGGGGGGTTTTGACTTTTTTTTTGGGGGTTTTGGGGTTTAAAAATTTTGGGCCCCCCCGGCCCCTTTTTTTTTAAAAAAAAAGGGGGGGGGGGGGGGGGGGAAAAAAAAGGGGGGGGGGGGGGGTTTTTTTTTGCCCGGGGGGGGGCCCCCGGGGGGTTCCGGGCCCCCCCCCCCCCAAAAAAAGGGTTTTTAAAAATTTTTTGGGGGGGGGGTTTTCCAAAAGGGGGGAAAAATTTTCCCCCCAATTTTTTGGGGGGGGGGGGGGGAGGGGGGAAAAAAAGGGGGGGGGGGGGGGGGGGTTCCGGGGGGGGTTTGGGGGGTTTTTTTAAAAAAAAAAGGGGGGGGGGGGGGGGGGAAAAATTTTTTTTTTGGGGGGGGGGGGGGGTTTTTTTTTGGGGTTTTTTTTTGGGGGGGGGGGTTTTGGGGGGGGGGGTTTTTTGGGGGGGTTTCCCAAAGGGTTTTTTTTGGTTTTTTTATTTTTTAAAATTTTTTTTGGGGGTTTTTTTTGGGGAAGGGGTGTTTTTTTTTTTTTTTTTTGGGGGTTTTTTTTTTTTTTTTTTAAAAAGGGGGGGGGAAAATTTTGGGGGGGGGGGTTTTAAAATTTTTTTTTGGGGGAAAAAATTTACAAAAAACCCCAAATTTTTTTGGGAGGGTTTTTTAAAAAAAAAATTTTTTAAAAAAGGGGTTTAAAAGGGGTTTTTCCCCCCTTTTTTTTTCCCCCTTTTTATTTTTTAAAAAAAAAAATTTTGGGGGGGGGTTTAAAAGGGGGGTTTTTTTTTTTTAAACCCCCCCCCCCCCTTTTTAAAAAAATTTAGGTGGGGGGAAAAAGGGGGGGGGGGAAAAAAAGGGGGGGGGGGGGGAAAAAAGGGGAACAAAAAAAAAATTTTTAAAATTAAAAACCCATAAACCCCCCCCCTTTTTTTTAAAAAATTTTGGGGGGGGGGAAAAAAAAAAAAGGGGGGGAAATTTTGGGGTTTTGGGGGGTTTTTTTAAAAACCCCTTTTTTGGGGGGAAAAATTTTTTTGGGGGGGCCCCCGGTCCGGGTACAAAACCCCCCTTTTTTTTAAGGGGGGTTTTTTTTTTTTTTGGGGTTTTTTTGGGGGGCCCCTTTTTTAAAAAAAGGGGGGAAAAAGGGGGGTTTTAAAAAAAAAATTTTTTTTTTTGGGGGCCCCTTTTTTTTTGGGGGGGCCCTTTTTTTTCCCCCCTTTTTGGGGGTTTTCCCCCCAAATTTTTTTGGGTTTTTTTTTTTTTCCCCCCCTTTTTTTTTTCCCCTTTTTATTTTTTTCTTTTTTTCCCCCAAAAGGGGGGAAAAACAAAAAAAAAACCAAAAAAAGGGTAAATTTAAAAAAAAAATTTTTTGGGGGGGTTTTTTTTTTTTTTTTAAATGGGGGGGGTTTTTAAAAAAAAAAAGAAAAGGAAACAAAAAAAAAATTTTTTTAAAACCCAAAAAAAAAAAGGGGGAAAAAAAAAAAACCCGGGGAAAAAAAAAAGGGAAAAAAATTTTTTTTTGGGGTTTTTAAAAAAAAAACCCCCCCCCGGAAAAATTTTTAAAACCCAAAAAAAACCTTTTTTTTTTTGGGGTTTTTTTCCCCCCCCAAAATTAAGGGCCACCCCAAAAAAACCTTTTTTTCCCTAAAATTTTTTGGGGAAAAAAACCCCCCTTTTTTCCCCCCCTTTTTTTTTTTTTTTTTTTAAAAAAAAAAAAAAAAAAAAAATTTTTTTTTTAAAAAAAAAAGGGGGGGGGGAAAAAAAAAAATTTTTTAAAAAAAAGGGGGGGGGGGGGGAAAAAGGGGTTTCTTAAAAAAAGGGGGGGAAAAAAAAACCCCAAATTTTTTTAAAAAAATTTTTTTTTTTTTTAAAAAAAAAAAAATTTTTTAAAAAAATAAAAAAAAAGGGGGTTAAATTTTTAAAAAATTTTTTTTTTTTTTTTTTTTTAAATTTTGGGGGGAAAAATTTCCAAAAAAGGGAAAAATTCCTTTTTTTTTTTTTGGGGGGAAAAAAAAAAATTTTTTTAAAAATTTTTAAAAAAAAGGGGAATTTTTAAATTTTTTTTAAAAAAAAAAAAAAAACCCCCCAAAAAAAAATTTTTTTTTTTAAAAAAAACCTTTTTTTTTAAAAAAATTTTTTTTTTTAAAAAATTTAAAAAATTTTTTTTTCATCAAAGGGTTTTTTAAAACCAAAAAAATTTTTTAAAAAAAAAAAAAAAATTTTTTAAAAAAAGGCCAAAAAAAAATTTTTTAAAAAAATTTTTTAAAATTTTTTTTGGGGGAGGGGGTTTTTTTTTTTTTTAAAAAAATTTTTTTAATAAATTTTGGGGGGGGGTTTTTTTTTTTTTTTAAAAAGGGTTTTTTTAATAAAAAAAATTTTTTGGGAAAAAGAAAAATTTTTTTTTTTTTTTTAAAAGGGGAAATTAAAAAAAACCCAAAATTTTTTAAAAAAAGAAAATAAAAATTTTTAATTTTAAACTTTTTTTAAACCTTTTTTTTTAAAAAAAAAAAAAAGGGGAAGGAAAAAGGGGCCCTTTTTTGGGGGGGGGGGGGAAAAAAAATTTAAAAAGGGGAAAATTTTTTGGGTTTAAAAAAGGAGGTTTTTTAAAAATTTTTTTTAAAAAAAGGTTTGGAAAAATTTTTTTTTCCCTTTTCCCCCCCAAAAGAAAAAAAGGAAAAAGGGGGAAAATAAAAAAAAAAAATTTTTTTTTAAAAATTTTTTTTTGGAAAAGGGGAAAAAATTTTCCGGGGAAAAGAAAAAAATTTAAAAAAGGGTTTTTTTTTTTAACTTTTTGTTTTTTTTAAAAATTTTTTTTTTTTTAAAAAAAAAAGGGGGAAAAAAAAATTGGGAAATTTTTAAAATTAAAAAAAGGGGTTTTTTAAAATTTGGGGTTTTTTGGGGTTTTTTTTAAAAAAAAAAAATTTTTTTTTTTTCCTTTTTCCCCCCCCTTTTAAAAATTTGGGGGGGTTTTTTTTTTTTTTGGGGGAAAAAATTTTTTAAAATTTTTTTCCCTCTTTTTTTTTTTTCCTTTTTTTTTTTTTTTAAAAAAGGGGGGGGGAAAAAAAAAGGGGAAAATTGGGGGGGGGGAAAAACCAAAAAAACCCCTTTTTTGGATTTTTTTTTTTTTTTGGGGGGGAAGGGGTTTTGGGTTGGGGGCCCCCCCCCCAATTTTTTTAAAAAGGGTTTGCGGGGGGGGGAAAAAGGGGGGAAAAAAGGGGGGGGGGGGGTTTTTTTTAAAACCCCCGGGCCCAAAAGGGGTTTCCGTTTTAAAGGGGAAAAAAAAAAAGGGGGGAAAGTTCCCCGGCCCTTTTTTTTTTGGGGGAAAGGGGGCCCCCCTTTTAAGGAAAATTTTTGGGGTTTTTTTTGGGGGGGCCCGGGAAGGCCCGGGGGTTTTTTTCCGGTTTTTTTTGGGTTTTTTGGGAAAAACCCCTTAAAAAAAAGGTTTTTTTTGGGGGGGGAAAGACCCCCCCCCGGGTTTTTTTTGGGAAAAAAAAAAAAAAAGGGAAGATTTTTTTTTGGGGGGAAAAAAATTTTTTTTTTTTAAAAAAAATTTAAAAAAAAAAAGGGGGGGGGCCCCTTTTTTTTAAAAACCCCTTTTTTTAAAAAGGAAAAGGGAGGGAAAAAGGAAAAAGGGGGTTTTTTAAAAAATTTTTTTAAAGGGGGTTTTAAAATTTGGGGGGGGGGGCCAACGGGGGGGGGAAAAGGAAAAAATTGGGAAAAATTTTTAAAAAAAAGGTTTTAAAAAAGGGGGGGGAAAAAATTTAAAAAAAAATTTTTTAAAAGGGGGGGAAAAAAAAAAAAACCCAAAAGGGAAAAACAAAAAAAAATTTTTTTTTAAAAAAATTTTTAAAACCAAATTAAAATTATTTTTTTTTATTTTTTTGGGGAAAAAAAAAAATTTTTTTAAAAAAAAAAAAAAAAAACCCCCCCCAAAAAAAAATTTTTTTTAAAACAAAACCCTTTTTTTTAAAAAATTTTTTTAAATTTTTAAACGGGGGTTTTTAAAAAATTTTTTTTTTTTTTCCCCCCAAAAAAAAAAATTTTTTTAAAAAAATTTTAAAAAAAAGGGGTTTTTTTTAAAGGGGCCCGGGGGGGTTTTTTTTCTTTTTTCCAAAAAAAAATTTTTTTTTTTTTTTGGGGGGAAATTAAAAGGGGGGAAAGGGGGGGAAAAATTTTTAAAAAAAAAAAAAAGGGGGGGGGGGGAAAAGGGGGTTTTTTTTTCCGGAAAGGGGGGGGGGAAAAAAAAAAAAGGGGGGAAAAGGGGGGGGAAAAAAAAAAAAAAACCCCTTTATTTTAGGTTTTTAAAAAAAAAAAGGGGGGGGGGTTTTTTTAAAACCCGGGGGGAAAAATTTTTTTAAATTGAAAAAATTTTACCTTAAATTTTTTTCCTTTTTAAAAAAAGGTTTTTTTTTTTAAAAATTTTTTTTAAAAAACCCAAAAAATTTTTGGCCCGGGGGGGGAAAAAAATTGGAAATTTTTAACCCTTTTTAAAAACTTTTTTTTAATTTTTTTTTAAAAAGGGGGGTTTTAAAAAAAAAAAAAAAAAAAGGGGGGGAAAAAAGTTAAAAAACCTTTTAATTTTGGGAATTCCCCAAAAAAATTTTTTTTTTTTTAAAAAAATTTTTAAAAAAATTTAACCAAAAAATTTTATTTTTAAAAAAATTTTAAAAAAAAAAAAACCCTTTTTCCCAAAATTTTTTTTAAAAAAAAAAAATTAAAATTTCCGGGGCCCCTTTTGAAAAAAAAATTTTTCTTTTTTTTTAAAAAGAATTTTCCCAAAAAAAAACCCTTTTTTTTTTAAAAAAAAAATTTTTTTTTAAAATTTTTTTTTAAAATTTTTCCGGGTTTAAAAAATTTAAAAAAAAAAAAAAAATTTTTTTAATTTTTTTTCCTCCTTTTTTTTTTTTTTTTAAATTTTAAAAAAAAAAAAAAAAAAGGGTTTTTGGTTTTTTTTTTTGGGGTTTTAAAATTTTTTTTTTTGGCCCCCCAAAAAAATTAAAAAAAAATTTTTTTTCCCCTTTTTTTAAAAAAAAAATTTTTTCGGGGAAAAAAAGGGGGGGAAAAAAAAAAAAAAAACCCCCCCCGGTAAAAAAAATTTTTTGGGGGACCAAAAAAAAAATTTAAAAAAGGCCCCCCCCCAAAAAAAAAAAAAAAGGGGGGAAAAAAAGGGGGCCTTTTGGGGGGGATTTTTTGGGGGGGCCCCCCCTTTTGGGGGAAAAACCCAAAAAATTTTTTTAAAAAATTTTGGGAAAGGGGGAAAATTTTTCCCCCTTTGGGCTTTAATTGCCCCAACCCCAAAAATTTTCCCCCCCCCTTTAAAAAAAAAAGGGAAAAGGGAAAAAAAAAACCCGGGGGGGGTTTTTTTTTCCCCCCCCCTTTAAAAAAGGGGGGGAAAAAAAGGGCCCAAAGGAAACAAAAAAAGGGTTAAAAAAAAAAAAAATTTTCCAAAAAACCCCCAAAAACCCCGGGGAAAGGGGGGAAAAAAGGGGTTTTAAAAAAAAAAAAAAAATTTTTTTTTTTTTTTTTTTAAAAAACCCCCGGTTTTCCCCCCCCTTTGGGGGGAAAAAAAAAAGGGGGGGTTTTTTTTTTTAAAAAAAATTTTTTAAAAGGGGAAAAAAAAGGGGGAAAAAATTTTTTCCCTTTTTTTTAAAAAAAAAAACAAAATAAAAAAATTTTTTTTTGGAAAAAACCCCAAAAACCCCCAAAAAAATTGGGGGGAAAAAAAAAAAGGGGTTTTCTTTTTTTTAAAAAGGGGAGGTTTAAAAATGAAAAAAATTTTTAAATTTTTAAAAAAAAAAAAAAATTTTTTAAATTTAAAAAAAAAAATTTTTTTTTGGGGTTTTTCCTTTTTTTTTTCCCCGGGGGGTTCCCAAAAAATTTTAAAAATTCCTTTTTTCCCCTTTTTTTAAGGGGGCCCCCCCCTTTTTTTTTTCCCCTTTTTTGCTTTTTTTTTTTTCCCCCCCCTTTTTTTTTTTTTTTTTTGGAAAAACCCCTTTTTTTTTTTTTTTCTTTTTTTTCCTTTTCCCCTTTTTTTCCCCTTTTTTTTTTTCCCCCCCTTTTTTTTTTTTTTTTTTTTTTTTTTTTTTTTTTCCCCCCCTTTTTTTTTTTTTTTTTTTTTTGTTTTTTGGGGGGGGGGTTTTTTTTTTTGGGGGGGGGAAAAGGGGAAAAAGGGGTTTTGGGAAAACCCCAAAAGGCAAAGGGAATTTTTTTTTAATTTTTTTAAAAATCCAAGGGGGGGGGGTTTTTTCCGTTTTTTTTTGGGTTTAAAAAAAAAAAAAGGGTTTTAAACCCCCCCCTTTTTTTTTTAAGGAAGGGGGGGGGTTTTTGGGGGGCCCTTTTTTTTAAAAAAAAAATTTTTTTTTTTTAAAAAAGGGGGAAAAAAAAGGGGGGGTTTTTAAATTAAAAAAAAAAATTTAAAAAATTTTTTTAAAATTTTAAATTTTAAAAAAAATTTTTTGGGGGGTTTTGGGGAAAAAAAAAAAAAAAAGGGGGGGAAAAAAAAGGGAACAAAAAAAAAAGGAAAAATTTAAATTTTTTTTTTTAAAAAAGGAAAAAAAAAAGGGAAAAAATTTTTTAAAAAAAATTTTTTTTAAAAAAAAAAATTTTTTTTTGGGGCCAAAACCGGGGGGGGGAAAAATTTTAAAAAAAATTTTCCAAAAAAAAAAAAAAAGCCCGGGAAAAGAATGAATGTTATTATCCATTTATTGCTACTTTATCGTGATGCTTTCCATATCTCCTTTGGGGTCCGTGGCTAGTGTGAAAATAAACCATTACGGAGTTCAGAGAGTGCAGAGTTCTCTCTCTCTCTCTCTCTCACCCTCTCTCTCTCACCCCTCTCTCTTCTCTCTCTCTCTCTCTCTCTTTCTTTCTCTGCTCTCTCCCTCTCTCTCTCTCTCTCCTCTCTCTCTCTCTCTCTCCTTCTCTCTCTTTCTCTGTCTCTCTTTTCTCTCTCTTTTTTTCATGTTTAAATCTTGATATCATGATTGGATTTTGCAATGGAGACAGGGAGGGAGAATATAGTTTTGTGTCATCGCATGGATGTAGTGTTATAGATTATTTTCTTGTTCCAAGTAATTTTTTCACAGAGCTGCGATATGGTTGTGATTGTCTTGTTTCCTGGTATTTACTAATGGGAAAAAACGTGGCAAAATGGAAGCTCCAAACCCACAGAGAGCTGTGACTCTAGCACTGAAGAAAGAGTAGTGTGGTCAGAAGAAAGCGTACAAGAGTTTGAGAATGAACAGAACTCGAAGGTTTTAGAGAAAGTCTCCAAAAAGCTTATGAACTTATAACTGTGGTATTTTAATGAGAGTGTTTGTACCTTGTTCAGGCAATGTATACTGCAGCTGCATGTAGGTTAGAGGGGTTTGGGCAAGAGAAAGAAAAATGTTGATGTGGGGTTTGACTATGAATGTAACAAAAGAAAAAATACTGTGAAAAGACTGTTCAAAAATTTTCAAAGAACTAAAACAAAAAAGTATAAAGAGAATTTTGAAGACCTATATGTGAGAGAACGATCTGAATATGTAAAATTAAAAAGGCAAAAGAAACATGAATTCGAAGAAAACAAAAATCAAAAAGCTTAAGGATTCTATAAATGACTCAAGACTGACTTTTTGTGCCAGGAACAGTAAACAGAGGAACTACAATTTACAATGAAATAACTTTAAATCAGTGGTTTGATCATTTCCATGCTGTTTTTCAGAGCTTTGGCGTAAAGCAGAAGTGAGCCTTAATTCTGACTTAGAACCAACTCAAAGTGAGGAGTCGTTTATTCCATGAACAATTGATAAAAGGGAAGTAAACTGGCAGCATCAAAAGGCTTAGAATCGCAAAAGTGCTGGACCCCACAAAATTCTGGGTGAAATTTTAAAACATTCTAACAAAATAGTGGTTATTTTTAGTCGTTTTGTTTAATCATTTTGTTTCAAAATGGTACTTTCCCCCTAGACTGGGCCAAATCTGTTATCATTCCTATACATAAAAAGGGAGATGTATAATAACCAGATAATTATCGAGAAATTGCACTAGTAAGTTATTATAGTAAAGTTAGTACACATATACTGAATAGACGGCTTACAAAATGGGCAGAGAAGGAAGACAAAATAATAGAAGAAACAAGCAGGATTTCGATCGGGCTATAGTACAATAGATCATGTTTTTACATTATATGCTTTAGTCAAAAAATCTTCATAAAAATAGAAAAACTATACATTGCATTTGTCGACTTTCGCAAAGCGTTTGACCCAATTGATAGAAATGTGCTGTGGAATATATTACGTTATAATGAGTAAATGGTAAAATGGCCCTGAAAGGTGTGTACGAGTCTGTGATAGCATGTGTGCGTGACAAGTATATGCATTCAGATGGTTTTGAATGCCCCAGGGGAGTTAAGCAAGGGTGTCTTCTTAGTCCCCTGCTGTGTTCGCGTTCTTTATTAATGAGTTAGCTATAGAATTATCAAAAAAAGGAAGACATGGAACACAATTAATCCAGGAGGTGTAGAAGTATTCCTATTTCCAGATAACATTATACTGTTGTCAAATACTATTTTAGAGCTGCAAAACCAGTTAAATTCTTTAAATATGAAGCTGATAGGTTGAATCTGTCCGTTAACTTAGAAAAGACGAATGTGATGGTTTTTCGAAAGGGAGGTCATCTTTCAGCGTGAGAAAAGTGGGTTTATGGCAATACTGAAATTAAAGTAACAAACTTTATAAATATTTAGGCCTTGCCTTCACAACAAAATTTAGTGAAAGTTGCCAAAAAGGGAAAAGGGGAACTATGGAAATTCTAAGGTCTTTAGGAAAATAAACTGCACTGATTTTTCAATTTTCTGAAGCTTTTTGATTCTCAAATCGAGCCTATGCTAATGTATGGAGCAGATATTTTGGATTATTGTTAATAATGAAATGGAAAAAGTGCACTCCTGTGCAATGAAACGATTCCTTTCAGTACCATTACACTCGTCTAACAAAATGTTATATGGTGAAACTGGCTGCCACCTCTATTTATCAGATCTCAAGTGAAGTGTATTAAGTATTGGCTAAAATTAAATCAACTTCCTATGTCAAGATTGTGCAGACAATCGTATGGGATGCTGCTGATCCAACTAGAAACAAGAAACAGAACGGGGCATTTTTTGTTAAGCTTTACAAACAACGCTGGATATGGTTTTGTGGGGATTTGCCAGGATTTGGTTTTGAGAAAGGAAATTTTGTATGAATTTAAAGACAGAAACACCCCTACAAACAGCCGGGCATGCTTGAAAGAAGAATAAAAAATTTACAATGGTATTTCCTTTATAAGTTTTTAAAACAAAAAAAGATGTTACAGTTAAAACACAAAAATGGCATAGGGTTATTTCTCGTTCTTTTAAAAAATTTTGGCGAAATCCCCTTAAAAACGGGCTTTCCATGACAATCTGCGTCCCCTGCCCCATGTATACCACGACTGGTGAAATGCTTTTTTGTTTGATTGTAATTGTACGATGACATCCGTCAAAAATCCTCATTTAATAAAAGAATTTCAAAAATTTTAGGTAAAATTTAGTTTTCTCATGACGAAGATGAAGAATTTCTAAAAAACATTACAAAAAGTATCTCCCTTGTTGGGCGCAGAAAAAAGAAAACTGCTGTTAATGTTTACTTTTTCAAAGTACATTTTGTTTTCCATATTTGGCAAAACCCTTATTGGGTGTGAGGGGCAGGTCGCGTTTGTCCCCCCTCTCTGCGATTTGCGGGGAAATGACCGGGGTGTGTGTGTGGGGGGGGGGGTGGTGGTGTAAAGCTTGTGATAAACAATTAATGTATGGTAACAATTGATGCATTCGGTTGAATGAATTATTGGAGAATCCTTTTCCATTTGGTTTTCATAATTTCTTGTTGCAAAAAGCATATGTTTAAATTGTGTCATACAGCTCCTTCCAAAAAGAATGTATTGTTAATGCCAATAAAATTACTTTCAGTGTTTCCTCTCTTTCTCTCCCTTCATCTCTCTCCTCCCTCTCCTCCTCTCTCTCTCTCTCTCTCTCGGGGGCGATCACGTAATGTGAAGATGAAGACATACAGAAATTCTCTAGTATTTTTGTAAATTTTAGTAACTATTTTTAAGTGGCCTTGTTTTTCATTGTTTGCATACGGTTAGATAAGGATGGATGGGAAATATCGCTGCAGTTGTACAGGCGTCTGTGGGCCCCCATTGCGGCAGTATTCGCCTGCTCCATATCGAACGGGCAGAATTTAAATCGGTCTTTCCCCGACGTCCATCCTGACCGCTAAAAAGCCCCCCGAGAGGGTGTCTGTTGGGATGACTCACCTACCCCTTCTGGGGGGCTTTAGCTGCAGTGTGGTGATGTGGAGACGACCCTGGACCCCCCCCCTCCCCTAATCTCTGTCAAGACGAAGTGAGGAAAACCGCCTGATGGCGGTGCTGGTGGTCGTAGCACCATCACAGGAAAAAGTGCACGGAAAACAAAATTTTAAGGGCGATATGGCCGCCAGCACACCTACAACCATACACAGTAGACAGGAGCCCTCTCCTACAGTGGTCCTGAGGAAACATTTACCACGATGATGGCCAAGATGGAGAA
This sequence comes from Rapana venosa, assembly GCA_028751875.1. Classification (NCBI taxonomy): domain Eukaryota; kingdom Metazoa; phylum Mollusca; class Gastropoda; order Neogastropoda; family Muricidae; genus Rapana; species Rapana venosa. Next base: position 32,467,266 of record CM054135.1, on the reverse strand, counting down.
AGTGGAGAACTTGTTAAAGACAACAACAGAGAGTATGAAAAATGAAATACAAATGGTTGACATAAGTGGTTGATGCCTTAAAAGGGGAAAAATTGCGATATTAGACAAGACATGAACAATCTTAGGACTGAAAATTTAGAGTTGAAGCAATCAAATACAGAACTAATGGACAAATGAAAAACTAGAAAAGAGACAGACAATAAAGAAGGCGGCCCCAGACGGAACAACATCATTATTCATGGCATGGAAAAGAAAAGTAATGAGATGGAGTGTTGTGAAATGGTTGTGAAAAATCTTCTTTCGGAAAAAAATGGATGTACCAGATGTAAAAGTTTGATAGTGTCCCACAGGATAAATTCTAAACCCAACCCTCCCATTTTTGGGCCGGGTGTTGTTTTTATCAAGATAAGTTAGGATATTGAAGACAAAAACTCGTCTGAAAGGTTAAAGGTTTTTTATGACTACGATTTTTTCAAATGTTGGGAGATTAAGGCACAATCTGACCCCATATTGAAGAGTGCTAGGGCAGAGGGAAAAACATGTGAGAATGGTCTTTGATCATTTGATCATTAATGGCGAAAGGATGACCCTTAATGATCTTGAAAGAAGGGAATAGCTTGTTGGCCCCGGCCCATACAATCATCCTGCCATAGTCTCAATTCACAGGGTAGGAAAAGTAAACAGACACCAGTCACTCAGCCTCAGTTAGACACTCACGTAATAGGGCTTAGGAAGTGAGGCGTGATGCAGTGAGGCGTGACACATCACCAGGACAGGGCAAGACAAAGACAGATCTGACTTTGGCCTAGGTCTAACACCAGCTGACCATGAGTGTTGTAGGCAGTCTTCTAATAAGAGCCTTCTTTAACTGCTGTTCAAAGCATAAATGCCGTGTCTTGTCATGTCAATGTAATTGGTGAAAGTGTCAGTCTAGATGGTGTGGATCAATTGATTTGTGGCAAAAAAACAGAAAACAAATAAACTTTTAAATTTTTGTTTGGAACGTAAATGGATTGTTGTCAAAAACTGTTTCATATAGATTTTGTATTTATGGGGCGTAGCTTTGATTTTATATGTCTGACAGAACGTTCCTGGAAAATGTCCAGCCAGATGTTTTTACTGGCTATAAGGCCTTCTGTAAAATCGGCAAAATTAAAGTTAGCCATCAAGGGAGGCAATCTGTGGTTTAGTTTGTTTGATAAGGCAGGAGTTAACTGCCTTTGTGAATTGTTTAGATGTTCCATATCCTAATATTTGCACTTTTCTCTGTGACAAATCTCTGTTGTGTACAGCAAGAAATGTTTTGCTTGTCTGTGTGTACACCCCACCTAAAGGGTTTGCCTTTTTTTTAACATGTTTAACAATGATAAGGGAATTGCTATGTGGAAGACTGTTTAGTAAATTGTGTGGGGGACACTGGATGAAGTAGATATAATACTATGTGGAGATTTAAAAACAGCAGAAACCTCAAACTTTTCTTGTCAGCATATAGAAAATGACTTTAGTTCAGATGTCCAAAGTAAAAGTATGTCTCTCAGCAGCAATCATAATTCTGAAGATTGTTTATCATCAATTAGGGTTTAAAATACTAATTGAATATGTGCACCGCTCTTTTTTACAAATTCTAAATGGCGTATGTAATGGTGACCAACAAGGACGCTATACATACATCTCTGTTGGAGGATGTAGTTTTAATGATTTATTTTTTAGTGTCAGATGATTTGTTCTCTCAGATTTTTGATAAATGTCGTTTGTTTGTTGCCGGCGTTCTGATTCCGATCACTTCCTGTTGAATTATATATTAATCCAGTATATAATACAGGTGTGGAAACGAGGAGCAATCTTTTTATGGAAAAGTTTGTATGGGATAAAAACAAACTCTCAGAAAATCTCCATGATGTAAACATGTTGGAATTTTTTTTAATCCCTTTTCAGATATTAATGAGAACATTAATAAAGCTTTAGATTTGTTTAATGGTTTCATAAAAGCCAGTGCTGAATGTATGAAAAAAACGGGTACATATCAATAAAGGCCCATAAATGTACTTGGTTTGATAATAAATGTAAAAGTATGAAATTTTAAGGTCAGAAAATTTCTAAAGACTTTCAAAAAAACATTAAGAAACGAGGACAAAACGTGTACTGTGTCCAAAAAGGGGGAATATAAATGCATGCTTGAACGAAAAAAGAAACAGTATAATAAGACCTTACTTGCAGATATGATGTCTCTATCTCTTCTCAAATCCAGTTCTGGAAAAGTGTTAAGAAGGCGTCATTTAGAAAAAGTCAGCCAAAGAATAGTATATCAGTTGACAGAGGGTTTCAACTTTCAAAACCCTGTTGGAGAAAGACTCATTAGTAACTCCATGATTACTGATGTTCAAGGTGATGGAACTGAGGGAGTTTTGATCGTCCCTATCTAAAGATGAAATATTAGGGGCACTTAGGTAACTAAAGATGAGAAAGCAGGGGTCCTGATCAAATTAATTGGTGAATTGCTAAAATATGGAGGTGAAAATATTGTGCTTTTTCCTTTTAAAACTATTCAACAACATTTTTGATGATGGTCTTTATCCAGATAACTGGGCTGAATCTACAATACTACATTGCATAAAAAGGGTGATGTTGATAACCCTAATAACTAATGGGGAATTTCTCTTAGTAACATAAGTAGTAAGATATATAGTACTATTATTAACAATAGGTGAAAGGAATGGGTTATGAAAAATAATATATTTCAGGTGAAAACCAAGCTGGTTTTAAGAGAGGATACTCCACTATAGATCATATGTTTACTCTGCTTGCGTTTGTACAGAAGCAGTTTGCTCATAACCGTAAGCTCTATGTAGCATTTATTGACTTTGAAAAAGCATTTGATTCTGTGAAAAGGAACTTGTTGTGGCCTATTCTCCTGAAAAATGATGTGAAGGGTAAACTGTTACGATGTTTGGGAGCCATGTATCAGAATGTCAGAAGCAGAATAAGATGTGGAACTAAAGTGACTGACATAATATACTGTACCACTGGTGTTAAACAGGGTGATGTATGTAGCCCCTTATTGTTTTCTGTTTTTATCAATGAGCCAGAGACGTCATCAATAATAGTAAACATGGTGCCACTTTCTCCCAAGATTTCTCAGAGTTATTTATTCTTCTGCTTGCTGATGATGTTATCCTGCTATCTGAAACAGTTGTAGGCTTACAAAAGCAGTTAGACAGCTTAAACAGTGCTGCAACATCACTTGATCTTAAGGTTAATCTGAGTAAGAGTAATATCGTTGTATTCAGAAAAGATGGATATTTAGCAGCTCATGAAAAATGGTTGTACAATGGAAATATCATGCCTGTGATTAATGTATATAAATATTTAGGAATCTGTTTTCTACTAAGCTTAGTTTCACAACTACATGTAAAGATCTTTGGGAAGTCGAGGTAAACGAAGCTTGTTATTTGTGTTGAAAAAAACTACGAATATTGAATAATAACTCTTTTGACTTGTTCATTAAGATATTTGATGTACAAATACAACCCACTGTGTTATATGGTGCAGAAATTTGGGGCTTGGATGCAGCTGTAACACATTGTGAATCAGTGCACCTCTTTGCTTTAAAGCAGTTTTTAGGCTTAGAGAGACGTACACCTAATGATCTTGTTTATAGTGAAACTAAGGTCAGGTCAGTCAGAGAAGTTCTCTGTTACTGCTACTGGTATCCATGTAACCCAGTACAACCTGTCGCATGTGGGGGAGGAAACCCCAATAGAAAAAACCCAAAACATATGGAGACTTGGAGAGGAGATTGGCGCCACAAAGGAATATCCTAAGCCCACAGAAAAAACATGAAAGACAAATGCAAAGCCAAAATGATACCGGATCGGTGAGGCCGGGGTTTCCACGACCCCGCTTTTCCCTTTTATAACACCAGGGGGAAATGACAAGTCGACTGGAGTTAAAAATTTCTTAAATCCCTAGAGAAAAAATCACCATTGGTACATGGACGTCGTACCCTCTCCCGTGCGGAAAAAAAAGAACTAGATTGAGCTTTTCCCCCTATAAAAAGGGCTTATGGACTGGAGAAGTGAGGGACAGGATTTGGGGTGAGACATTGATTGAAGAAAGGCAACAAGACTGGTACATGGCCAAGGAAAAAATCACCCAACATGGAGTGGCATTTATTGTCAGAAAGGGGTAGTGGGGTGCTTATCAGCGTCACTGGCTTCCAGCAGGATTTTCACATCCGGGTGTCGGCCAAACCCAAAAACTCCATATACAAAATCTATGCACCCTATCTGACCCTGCAAAGAAGAAGTAGAAGAAATTTTTCGAAGTCTTCAAGAGACTATTATGAAAATACCCAAAAGGGCATCATCATCATCCAAGGGGGTTATAACGCCAAAGAAGGGCTGACTCTTAAAAAAATGGGGCCGGAAATTTTTGGGCAGTTTGGAACTGGGAGACCAAGAAGGGGACTACGTTGCTGGGGTTTTCCTGCCCCACAGACTTACCATTTCCCCAAAACCTCTTTCCCACAAGCAGTCAAAAAGGGAAAACCCGGATGCGTCAAACGGCAGATCCATAACCAAATAGATTTTTCCTTTAAAACCCGGCGCTTCAAATCCAACATCAACGAGCCCGAAAAAAGAAATTTCCCTGGAACTGACTAGGGAGCGCCCCGACCTTGGCGCTGGGATTAAAAGAAGTGAAGAAAAACAAACAGTCAAACCCCCCTATAAATTTGACTGGACAAAAGAAAAAATCGATGTCGAGGGAAACTTCCAAGCTAGCTTGGGGGACGTTTTTTCGGATTTAAACCCCCCTGGACAAAGACTTCAATGACCTCACAACAACTTAATGAGCATCCGAGAAAAAGCAGGGAGGTACTCGTCGTCAGAGGAATAAACACACCATGGACTTCCAAAGAATTTTGGGCTCGCGATACAAGAAGAGCTGAAACCCAACCCGGCTTCTACCCTAAAAAATACCGAGACACCAACAATTTTTGAAGAAGTCAATGTTAAAGGCCAGAGAGAAATGGATCTTATCAATGTGATGGGATCGAAAAAGCATAAATGGGCACAGTAAAAAAGGGTACGACACCCTGAAGAAATCACAAAACCACTTCCCAAAACCCAAAAATCAGCATTGAAACAGCTCCGGAAACCCCCACAGAAAGTCAGTGCATTGAACAGGTGGTCGAATTTTGTCAAGAAAGTACAAATACCCAAAACCTGACAAGGCATAAAGAAAGGGAAAAAGAACTCAAGATCACCTCGCCTTACCTATCTGGGGAAGAAATGGAAAAAGCCCTCCGCCAGTTTACCGTAGGGAAAATCCAGGAGCAGAATATACCAGCAGAGTGCTCAAGCATGGTTGCGAAAAAGTCATCACATATTTAAAAACTATCTGTAAGATTTGGGGGGCAAAACAGGGCCAACGAATGGACCAATCACTCATCATCCCTACCCAAGAAGGGGAAATTTACGCCAAAGCCAAACCCATGAACAAACCCCTCATCACCACCCAGCAAGATCTGCTCAAATTATTTTGAATCGACTCAAGAAGGAGGCAGAAGAACACCTTGCAGAGGAACAAGCTGGGTTCAGGGCAGGCAGGAGCACAATCGAACAGATTTTTAACTGCCACATCATGATGGAAAAACATCTTCAACATCAGAGAGACCTGTTCCACAACTTCATCGACTTCAAGAAGGCTTTCGACAGAGTATGGCACGAAGGCCTGTGGCAGGTCCTCAGAATGTTTGGCATTGAGAAGGACTAGTGCAAACCATTCAAGCAACTATACAACACCGCAAGCAGTGCAGTCCTTCTGAACAATCAGGTCGGAGACTACTTCAAAACCACAGTTGGGGTCCGACAAGGATGCTGTTATCTCCAGTCCTGTTTAATCTGTTCTTGGAAAACATTATGAGAGAGACCCTCCATGACTTCCACTCTACCATCTCCATTGGCGGCAGACCCCTCAACAACTTACGGTTTGCCGATGACATTGACCTCATGGGCGGAAGTAACACAGAGCTGCAAGATCTTACGACCAGACTTGAGAACAGAGCTGGAGCATATGGGATGGAGGTGAGCTCGGAGAAAAGTAAAGTACTTGTAAACAGCACGAGCAACGCCACTGCTAAAATTTACATGAACGGCCAGTAACTGGAGGAGGTAGACGCTCTCAAATACCTTGGCGCTACACTCACAAAGGACGGGCGATCGACGACAGAAATCAAAGTCAGAATAGCCATGGCAACATCTTCCACGACAAAACTCACCACCATATGGAAAAGTAAAGAGATCATTTTCCCAATCAAAATAAAGCTCTACAAAGCCCTAATTCAGACGATCCTGCTGTACGGAAGTGAAACCTGAACATTGACTGCTGAAACAGCAAAGCGAATCCAGTCATTCGAAACAAAATGCCATAGAAAACTTCTGGGCATACCCTGGAGAGAACGAAAGCCCAATGAATTTGTCTAGAGTCAAATAGCACGCCTGGCGGGTTTCCACAGGAACCCCTTCTCACCATCGTCAAGAAGAAAAAGCTGACATGGTTCGGCCACGTCACCCGCCACAACACTCTGCCAAAAACAGTACTGCAGGGAACACTCGAAGGTGGCAGGAAGAGGGGAAGACAGAACAAGTCATGGATGGACAACATCAGAGAATGGACCAGGATGAATGACTCGGCACTACTGCGCAGAGCCGAGGACCGAGATGGATGGAGGAGGCTTACCATGGCATCGTCTTTCGTGTCTCCCCCACGACCGTCAAGGTCATGGGTCTGATGATGATGATGAATAGATACTCTCTCTCTGTTAATGCTGCTGTAATATGCGTTAGATATTGGATTAAGATTCTGCATATGAATGAGAGCAGGCTACCTTTAAATCCTACAAGATGCTTTAAATTACTGAATATGCTGGTGAGGGAGTTTTCAGAAAAATGGGGCATGAAAGGTTTTACACTCTGGCAGTCAAAAAGTATATGAGTATTAGTGAGATTCTCACCACACAGGCATTTACCATTTTTGCTGAATTTGGTTATCAATGCATTTAGTTTCATTCTATAGAATAAGTATTAATTCTCCTTGACGTAAAAACATGTACTAACTTCTGAATGGTTCCCCACTGTTAGATTATCGGTATAGATTGCAGTTCTAGTTAAAAGTCTCTCATTTTGCTGATTACTATCAGTGACCTTTCTCCATGATTTTTGTTCTAGTAAGCTATACCCTTGTAAGGATAAAGGCACATGCAATTCTATTGCATCCCTTTTTGGCAGCTCTATCCGCCCACTCATTTGGAAAGAACTCAGTGTGTGAAGGCACCCAACAAAAATTCACACTTATGCCCTTTAAGGTTAAGAGATGTATGACATGCTTAATCTCTAATATGATTTTCGAAGTTTTCTTGTAACATGGCGATTTTAAAGCATACAATGCCGATTTAGAACCAACGCAAAGAAGAATTTGAAATATACCCAACGGAAAATCAAAGATATAAGTAAGACCCATTAGTATTGCTACAAGTTCTGCTGTAAATATCGAGCATATTAAGTAATTTAAAACTGGCATTTGAAATTGTGAAAGGTCTTTGTCACAGTCCCATAGGACATTTGTTATAGTTACATTAACGTTAATGACTTGTTTTTGTTTGTTTGTTTTTGTCGTTGTTTTTTTATTTTTAATTCCTGTTGCATTGCAAGTTTTTCGAGATTTTTTTTTAACACCACATCCACATCTCCCGGGTTTTTTTTGTTTTTGTTTTGTTTGTTTTTTTGGAGGGGGGGGGGGGGGAAGGGGCGTCTAATATCACTAAAAGTGAACAGACGTAAAATTGAAGTCAACAACAACAACAAGATGCTTTATGATCTAGATGTCAAAGGGAAAAAACAACTGGGCAACACAAATACGTACCTGTTTGTGGGAACTCGGGTTTGAATTTGTTTGGCTCAATCAATGAGTCGGAAATTGTAGAGAGTGTATTAACGCTTTCAGGCAAAGATTGATTGACTGCCGATGGCAGCAATGGAGTGGTCATATACAAAACAGTGTAAGATTTCAAATGTACAGACAATTTATAATTTCGCATGATGTCAAACCTTATCTAAAACTTGATATGGATATACATTTGAAAAGAATTATGTCTAAGTTTAGATTTGGTGTATCAGATATAAATGTTCATAAATTCAGATACAGACAACATGATATTGACGACCTCAGGCTGCTATGCCCATTATGTAAGCAAGCAGAGGAGGATAAAGTATATTTTGTGTTGTGCTGTCCAGTATTAGAGGATGTTAGGCAGAACTACATCCCTGTTAAATATAGTAGACAGCCTAATTTATTTAGACTCTGTTTACTCCTGGCATAAAGTCATCCTGAGGTTGTGCGCAGCCTCACTTTATATTTGTGTAAAGCTTTCAGAATAAGAGAGATATTGTTTTCCTAAGTCATATTTTTGTAGCTGACTTTTTGTTCTACAGTAACATGTTGTCGGTGTTTTTTTTATAACTATTATACTAAGCAGCTCGGCAAGCCCCTTCATGTATGGGCCAATGGCCTTTTTGTGAATAAATCATTCGAGTTCGAGTTCTCTCTCTCTCTCTCTCCTCTCTCTGAGCTGAACTAGTGGGTTGTGTTTGACGTGGCTCTTCAGTATTACCTAATTTGATGGTGATCTAAGTCATCAACAGTTGTGAAATTTTGTGAACTGGTGTGTGAAGCCCTTTTGAGTGCGACTGTGAAGTTAGAGTGTGGTAGAGACTTTCAAAAGGTGCGTAACCAATTAATTAATAATTAGTAAACTTAAAGAAGAGCATTTGAATTTCAAAACTATAAACAGTAATCACAGCTTTTCCCTTGTCCACACCTATGTGTGCCATCTGTGCACGTGCAAGTTGAGCCTACACACGTGGGGTTTTGTTGTTGTTTATCAAAGGGCATGAACTGTTAAAATCTGGTCGTACACAGGTACCACACAAAACTGAACTCTTTGACCACTATTTTTATATCAAGAAAATCAATAACAATTTGAAAAGTATGTTGTAAAAGATGAATTGAAATGGTGAAACTATGAATTGAAGCAGCAATCCCACGAGACAATGTCTGTGATTGAAAGAGTGGATGTGAAAATGGTGATTCTCTTCAATTATGGAACACCCACCATCTGTCAAAGAAAATAAACTTCAGGCAACTTTGGATTCCATTCAAAAACGTTTCTCTTGCCCTGAAAAAGAGCTAACAGCATGGCGAAATAGCTTAATTTTGCAGATACTATGCTGTCACAGAAGAACTTGTCAGAATTGAATTCACTGATTTCGATGATGATGACAATGTTATTTCTCTTCCCAACTGGATCAGCTACCCCTTTCCCACAGGTCTCTGCAAATCAGTCATTAGAATTTACGTGGAGGACTCTAAAAGAATAACCCTGTCTCTATACTTTAAAAAGGAAGGCACAGGCACCTTACTCTGTCAAGGTAATGACTGCAGGCAGTGGGACAAAAAAGAATGTGAACTTCTCCGCGATCTTGTGTCTGATTTTTGTCTGAATGACAACATTGACAGTCTGCAAAATCAGCTGATAGCTCATCCTATTTCTTTCCTCGAAGATGTTTATCATTCTATCCAGCTTTCTCCTCCTGTACGTATGACTTCTACAGCCCGTATCCTATCACCCCTATATCCTCTCCCCTTAGCAGTTTCAGTGATGAGACTGACACTGAACTCAAAGCAGCTGTCCCTGTTGAAAATTATGATGGTATTTCGAAAGAGAATGCAGTCAGAGGATTTCAAGAAACACTGCAGTCAACTCCAACAAAAGAGGAGGGTGACTCCTCAGTAGGCCTGGCTTCTAACCTTCATCATGCGATGTCTGGAACCATTGATTCACACAAGCAAACACACAGCAAACGAAGTAGAAGGCGCACAATGTGTCCTAAAAGACTTTTTGACCACTCGATGGACCTAAAACTGAAACTCCTTGAGGAAAGTCACGAGCTTGTGACAGTGCAACTTGGTGACCTTGAAAACAGACTCACCTCTCAACTGTATGATGCACAGGTTTCCATCAAAAATGAAATCAAGCAACATTTGAATAGCAAAATAGAAAGTATGGAACTGAAATTGGAAAACCTTAACAAGTATATTTCTCAAATGGAAACCCAGATCAATACCACAAGCAAAGAAAATCATTCATTAAAAACACATGTGGGTACACTTCAGTCAAAACTAAAACTTCTGATGAACAAAGCTCCAGTCATGACAAGCTCAACCCAGTGCGACATGGTGAGGATGAAAGCAGATGAGCAGGCCTTTGAGGCTGCCAGAGCCCCAGATCCTTCTTTGCGTCTAGAACTTGAGGAAGACAACACATGCAAGGTTACAACCAGTGCTGACAGAAGTGTTAAAACAGATACTCCAGAACGATTCACTGCAACAGAATGTATAGCTAAAACTCCTGAACCCCATCTCCACATAACATCCCCTGTGTCGATACAAAATCGGTTTGACCCATTATCGAACCCGACACCTGATCTCGAGGGTAAAAACAAAGTGGGTACGGCTATTTCTGACATTCAAAATGCCTCAGAACAAAATCTGCTCAATGAGAAGTCATCCGAGAAAAAAACACCTAAGCAAATTCTTCAAGAAATTAAAATTCCAGACAATTCCAGCTCTGTCCTTGTAGGAGATTCTGGCATAAGACACATCGATACAAGACGGTTAGGAAGTCAACAGAACCATGTGTTCAAGCTGTGCATACCTGGTGTGACGCTACAGCACTTGACAAAATGGCTTACAACACTTCCAGCAAAATGCAGACATGTTCAGAAACTGATAGTCCATGTTGGCGTAAATGACTGTCCTGCAGAACTGATATCTACCAAGCAATGGGTGGAGCTGATGGCACTGTTTAAAGAATCTTTCCCTGAAGCAAACATAGCCTTCAGTTCAATTATTCCAGCTTGGGGACGACATCCTCTCAATAATGCAATCTTGCCCTCCAACAAAAATCTGCATACAGCCTGTGCCACAGCCCGGGTAAACCTGATTAATAACCAGGACACTTTCCTGACGCCGAATGGTGCCCCTAGACAGGCACTTTATAAAGACTCTATTCACCTCAGCCTGAAGGGAGTGGCCAGGCTAGCTGTCAACTTCAAGCAGTTCCTCCCTCGGCCAGCTCACTCACATCAACATCCTGAGGAGGCTGGTCCGCCTGGTGGTGTGCTCATGAACGAGCAGCCGGCAGAACATCTCAGTGCAGTTGACGACACGAGACAAGGCAGGACGGTGTCTTTTAACGGACCTCGCCCATCCCGTGGACGTGACACTTGGGCACCTGCAGTACCTGCAGTCTCCTCCATGACGCACTACCCCATGCTGCCTTCCCGGAGGATGGGTCAGCAGACCAACAGACAGCCACCTCTACATGACGGTCCTGCTCCTGCCCACTGGATCCTTTCAGAGCCACTGGCTGACTCCAGGAGTCAGCCCTTCCAGTCATCTTCATCTTCATCTTCACAGCTTCATAACGGTGAAACTGCAAATGTTCATTAATCCTCTGATGTTCCCATTCCCCTTCATCCCAGACCATGCTCCTTCCCCTTCCAGACCCAATGGAATCCTTCCCCTTCACTTCCCTATCACCCTTATCTGTATTCCATTCCTCCCCAGCCCCTACAGACTGTTGCTGCATCAGTGCCACCACCCAGCACCCAGTGGCCCGACCCCCGTCTGATGTCCCAACCAGGACAATATGCTTACCAACTCCTCAATATGGCATCCCAAATTCTTTCTCAGTGTAGACCCTCATGAAGAGTTTTTTCTCCCCCTCAATGAAGAATGATCACACTGTAGTGATTTTGTCCATTTGCTTACATTTATTAAAAGTGTTATCATGAAGTAGAACTCTTGAAGTGCAAATCACTAATGTCAAAAGTTGTGAGTGGCAACAAACATGCTTTAACAAAAACAAACTAGCTAGTAAAAGAAAATCATAATACTATTCTCCCTCCTTCAAGACTGGTTCAATCAGAAAAAAGCTTACAGTTAGATTAATGTGTGTGGTTTTGGTGTGTTGTGTGTGTGTGTTGTGTGTTGTGTGGTGTGTGTGTTGTGTGCATCCATGTGAAAATGCCTGTTGTGCCTACTTGTGGGTGCTTGCCTGCTGTGCTTGGTGGAAGGAGCGTGCATTTATTGCTTCCTGGGTGGTTGATGTATGTTGTTCTTGATGGGAGGTACATGCATGCTGTGCATCCGAAACTACAAGTATGCTGTGCTTCCTGGGGGGTCATGCGGCTGTGCTTACTGAGGAAGGGGGGGGGGTGTGCATGTTCTATTTTCCTATGGCACGTGCCTTATGTGCATGTATGTTGTGCACCCTGGGGGGTTGGGGGGGGGGGCACGAGCGCAGTGCTCTGCAGGCTGGACTGGGTGTGCATGGTGCAGACCGTAGGGGAGGCATGCAGGCAGTGCTTCGTGAGGCACAGGTGCATGTTTTGATTGCATATGGGTGTATGTATTTCAGCGCGCGCGCGCGCGCGCGCGCGCGCGTGTGTGTGTGTGTATGTGAACAGACATTGACTCTGTGGGATGTTGAAATGAACTGATTAAGATAATAAAGTCAGGCAAGAGTATTTTCTCTTGATAAAATTGATGAGTGTTGTTTAATACTGGTCATTCAAGGTTATTTTTGGATTGATTCAGAGTTTGCAGTTTGTTTCACATTGGCTTTGAAGTTGTGCTTGCTTTCGCTTTCTTTGCTTATTTAATTTTGTATTAGACTGGTATTTTCATTTCCAAATTTTGACTGTCTGCTCTTTGCTTTTGTGCTTGTTGGTGGTGTAAATGTTGTAGAGATATAATTTTGCATTAATTATAAGTCTACTTTTGAAACTTTTTTGTATTGTGGGTTTGCTAAAATTGTGCGAGTTCAGAATAAGATTGTTAGAGTGAATAATTTTTTGTAGTTTTGACTAATTGTATACAATATGGCAAAACTGTCCAATTCCAATGGTTGGCTAACTAGATATGGATTCAAAGTAGGCTTTTTAAATGTTTGTCATATGCTCAATAAAGTTTCAGACTTGCCCTCCATTTTATCAAATGTAAATAGTCCCTTTCATATTTTTGGCTTTTCTGAGTCAAGGTTGTCACATAATGTAGCAGATGATATAATATCAGTTCCGAGCTATAATTCTATCAGACCAGATGCCAAAACCAAATTAGAAACAGGGTTAATAACCTATATACATCATTCAGTAAATTATAAGCAGATAACATTATTTGATAACTATGGCATTGAATGTATATGGCTAGAAATACGCCTGAAAGGAGCCAAACCAATACTAGTTGGATTTTTGTATCGAAACCTAGATGAAACGCATTAGTTGGTTTGATAATTTGAACAAATGATGGATGATGTTTGTAGCTACTCAACTGAATTAATCTTACTTGATGATTTCAATATTGATTTACTTAAGCCTAATGATAAATGGAAAAGAATCTTTGAGTGTATAATCTGTCACAATTGGTTACTACTCCTACAAGGAAAACTCTTTCGTTCTGAAACACTGATTGACCATATATACACAACCACTCCATCTAACATTGTAGAACTGTCTGTACCTGTATATGGTTTTTAGTGATCACTATCCTGTAGCTTTACTTGGTCAAAAAAAGTGCTAAAATACCCAGATGCAAACACAAACACATTTCTTTCCGCAGCTATAGAACGTTTAATGAAAAAAATTTTGTCCGACTTATGTAAAACTAACTTACCGATGTCTATCAGTTTACTGACCCAGATGAAGCACTTGAAATTTGGTATAATATTTTTTCATCTATCTTTGATAGTCACGACCCTCTTAGAATCAAACGTGTAAAAGCTAAAGATAAACCACCCTGGTTAACTGATGAAATCACTGAAGCCATAACCGTCCGAGATAACTTATTAAAATCAACAGGAAGAGATGAAAAATTTAAGGAACAACGTAACAGAGTGACATTCGTGAAACGAATTGCAAAAAAGAAATATTTCAGTGAGTTAATATCATCTAAGAAGGACCCAAAGTCTCTCTGGAAAGCAATTAATCAGTTAGCCGGTAAATCATCTTCATCAAGTGCTTCATCAGGTACAGGTCTATCTGCAGATAATATAAATCAACACTTTTGTTCTATTGCTGAAAAAATTGTAAATATTGACCGCTCAGAATTCAATTACTTACCAATTTTACAGGAATATTGTAGCTCTAAGTCAACAAAGTCTAAACTGTCATTCAAATATATTGGTGTGCATGAAGTGCATAAGGAGTTTGTTCATTAAAACAAACAAAATCCCGTGGCTTAGATAATTTAGACAGCAAAATTTTGAAGATTTCCGCGCAAGTAATATCTGAACATCTTACATATATCTATAATCTCTGTATTGAAAAAAGTTCCTATCCTCAAATGTTTAAAGTTGCCAAAGTTGTACCTATTCTTAAATCTGGAGATACAAATGACCCTTCCAACTATCGACCTATTTCGATTCTATCTATTTTATCTAAACCTTTAGAAAAGCATTTAAAGCAACATCTTCTGTCATACTTTACTGAGCATAACTTATTTCATCCTAATCAAAGCGGCTTTAGAGAAAATTATTCATGTCATACTGCACTCAGTAATCTCATAGAGCAATGGCATTTAAATATCAACAATAACATCTTAACTGGAGCAGTTTTTGTAGACTTTGCCAAGGCATTTGACTGTATTGACCACAAACTCGTAGTAAAGAAACTGGCTATGTATGGTTTATGCGCAGACTCTCTAAAACTGATTACCTCGTTTCTTGATAAAAGGCGACAATCTGTTTATCAAGATTCAATTATGTCGTCCCTTTTGCCTGTGAAGTATGGTATTCCTCAAGGTTCCGTGCTAGGGCCAGTCTATCTTCCTCTCCATGTTTCATCCACTTGTGAACTCTTTGCTGACGATACTACCATACATACAGCTGATCATGATGTAAACTCTGTAGCTACTATATTGCAAGAAGACTTAAACAATCTAGCAGCGTGGTCAGAGTGTAATCACATGGCTCTCCATCCTTTGAAATCAAAATTCATGGTGATTGCAACAAGACAAAAGCGCCAAAACTTTAAAATCAAACTAAATGGAATAAAGATTTACGATAAAATACCAGAAGAAGTCAGTTCATATAAACTACTTGGTCTAAATATCGATAATAATTTGTCATGGTCAGATCATGTTTTTAGTGTTTCTAAAAATTATCTAAAAGCTATTCCAACTTAATCGAATAAAACATTTCCTGGATCAACATACTCGAAAACTATTCTTCTATGCTTACATAAAACCTGATCTTGACTATGCATCTACATGCTGGGATTTGGCAAGTAAAAACTGTATACGACAACTTGAGAGAGTATATAAACGGTCTCTCAAGTTAATTCTCCTTAGAAGTACTTCCTTAGAAAAATAATAGCTACAAAGAGTTAAACATTCTTCCTTTTAGTTTACATTGTCTCTTTAATAAAGGTGTATTTATGTATAAGATCATGAATAAACTAGCTCCTCCTTATCTTTGTCAGAGGTTCCCTGTTAAAACTGTTCGAAACAAAAGTAGTGTTGCTACTCCTCGTCCAAGAACCGATCTCTTTATGTCATCTCTTGTTTATTCTGGCAGCAAATTATGGAACGAAATCCCAGTCTTTATAAAAGAGAAAAGTAGCATATCATCTTTTAAAAAAGCGTACCACACACACTTGTTTAATTTCCTGTAATATACATTGGGTGAGCATGCTTGTTGAACTCTGTGTGGTGTGTTTGTGTGTGTGTGTTGTGTGTGTGTGTGTGTGTGTGTGTGTGTGTTGTGTGTGTGTGTGTGTGTGTGTGTATGTGTGTGTGTGCTGATGCTCTACTGCTTGTTTGTTAGGGTGTTGTGTGGTTGTTGTGGGTTGTTGTTTTTTTTTGGGGGGGATGTTGTTGTTTTTTCATGCTTCAACTAATGCTCATTGTTTGATGCCGTGCATGGCTATGATATTTTGATGATTATGACGTAAGGCTATTATAAAATGTGAGGAGATGTAAATGTGAGGAGATGTGTGTGTGTGTGTGTGCGTGTCTGTGCATATGTACACGCAATTGTGTGTGTGTGTGTGTGTGTGTGTGTGTGTGCGCGCGCGCGTACGTACGTTGTGTGTGAGTGAGTGTGTGTGAGTGTGCTTGCGCGCGTGCGTGTGTGAGGGTGTTTGCGCGCGCGCGCGCGTGTGTGTGAGTGTGTGTGTGTGTGTGCGTGTGTGTATGTCTGTGTGTGTATCTGTGTGTGTGCGTGTATGTGAGTGTTGATTTTTTGGAGGAGGGTTGTCTGTTTAGTGGAGTGGGGGTGTCAGGGAGGGGAGTTTGTCAGTGTTTAATTGGTCTTGTTTATTCAATCGATGGTTAACTTTTGTGGTCTTTCATTGATTTCTTGATTTACCAATAATTGAATGGAAAATTGTGTGATTCATTTCATTGCTTTTTGACACTATTTTGTTTGTTGATTCATTGGTTTATTCATGTTTGTTTCACTTTTTGCCCATGAGGGCCTGGTGTAAAGAAGCCTCTGGCTTATCCAATTACCCTCATTAATATATTCGAGTTCGAGTTCTCTCTCTCTCTCTCTCTCTCTCTCTCTCTCTCTCTCTCTCTCTCTCTCTCTCTCTCTCTCTCTCTCTCTTCTCTCTCTCTCCCCTCTCTCTCTCTCTCTCTTCTGAGATACTATCACACACACACACACACACACACACACACCACACACACCACACACACACACACACACACACACACATGCGCAGACGGGCGCATAAAACGTTCCCCATCATATCAGGAAGGAAGTAGGGTGGGAAATATTAGGAAGGAAGGTGGCAGGATGGTTAAGACATTTGCCTGCCAACAAGTAAACCGTGAGGTTCTGGGTTCAATTCCCAGCCTCGCCCTTTCTTCCCAGTTTGACAAAAAAATCGAACTGAATGTCAAAGTCCTTCGGATGAGACTATAAACCGAGGCCCCGTGTGCGAACGCATGCAGAACATCTTGCGCACACGTTAAATCCTGTTCCGCTGTTCGAAAGAGTAGGCCATTCTGTGCCGGTGGGAACAGATGACAAAATTTAAAAAACCGCATACACACGCATAAACAAAAATTCTTAAATGTCATCTGAGCGCTTTGATTTGTTGCTTTACAAGATTCAGCGCTATAAAAATCCCATACATTATTATTATTATTATTATATCACAAGGTATCAATTCATGGGCAAGAACAAAACATAGTATACAGTCTCGCCTTCTCTCATTCATTTACCCCCCTTTATCTTCGTCCTTCTCTTTACTTGGTATTGATTCTCAGTGGTGCCAAGAATTATCTGGTGTGCTTGATGTCGGGCAAGAGAACATCCTCTGCATCCTACAGATTCCAATGGGCAGATTGTGGGCAGGTCAAACTGAGAAGTTAAAGTGGCCATTGACAACAAGTAGGCTGAAATGCTTCCATTTCCTTAAAACACTTTACTGGACACAATCTATAAAAAAAAAAAGGTTATTGCCTGCATTAGCGTTGCTTGAGACAATCTAGTCTGAATCCGTCCGTTACTTTATTGAGTTTTTCTGAGCAAAACCTGGTGTAAACCTATCTCTCCATTGACCGCATAGAGCTTCCCTGAACATTACCTGGTCTAAACCTATCCATTGACCGCATAGAGCTTCCCTGAACATTACCTGGTCTAAACCTATCCATTGACCGCATAGAGCTTCCCTGAACATTACCTGGTCTATACCTATCCATTGTATAAAGCTTCCCTGAACATAACCTGTTATAAACCTATCCATTGTATATAGCCTCCCTGAATAGAACCTGATCTAGACCTATCGATTGTATATAGTCTCCCTGAATAGAACCTGATCTAGACCTATCCATTGTATAAAGCTTCCCTGAACATAACCTGGTATAAACCTATCATTGTATATAGCCTCCCTGATTAGAACCTGGTATAGACCTATCCATTGTATATAGCCTCCCTGAATAGAACCTGGTCTAGACCTATCCATTGTATAAAGCTTCCCTGGACATAACCTGGTCTAGACCTATCCATTGTATATAGCCTCCCTGATTAGAACCTGGTCTAGACCTGTCCATTGTATAGAGCCTCCCTGAATAGAACCTGACCTAAACTTATCCATTGTATATAGCCTCCATGAATAGAACCTGGTATAGACCTATCCATTGTATAGAGCCTCCTGAATAGAACCTTGTCTATACCTATCCATTGTATATAGCCTCCCTGAATAGAACCTTGTCAAGACATATCCATTGTATATAGCCTCCATGAGTAGAACCTGGTCTAAACTTATCCATTGTATAGAGCCTCCCTGAATAGAACCTTGTCTAGACCTATCCTTTGTATATAGCCTCCGTGAATAGAACCTGGTCTAAACTTATCCATTGTATAGAGCCTCCATGAATAGAACCTGGTATAGACCTATCCATTGTATATAGCCTCCATGAATAGAACCTGGTCTAAACTTATCCATTGTATAGAGCCTCCCTGAATAGAACCTTGTATAGACCTATCCATTGTATAGAGTCTCCCTGAACATAACCTGGTCCAAACCTACCCATTGGCCCTATAGAGCTTTCCTGAACAAAACTTGGTCCAAATTGGTCCGTTGCCTAAATGTGCTTCACAGGGAAAAGCTGTTCTAAATCTGTTTATCGTCTTTATGGATCTCCCTGAAAAAAAAAATTCTCTGAATCCATCTCACTGCATCATTTGGTTGAACTTTATGTATATTGCCTTGGTGAGCTTCATTAGAAATGACAGCCGAAACAAACCGGCTTGAATTTGTGTTTTGCTTTGCATGCTCAAGGGAGGTGAGGAGGACATGTGTGGAGATGGGCAAGATCTGGTCTGAATCTAGCCATTGTTGTGATGAGCTTCATTTCAAGTAGAGAAGACTGCAGGTGGAGACTAACGAATCTGGTCTGAATGTCTCCTTTGTAAGCTTTCGTGAACGGAGGAATGAATATAAGCAGAGATTGACAAAATCTGGCCTGATTCCATTCATCAGTTTGTCGTTTTTATAATAGAAAAATGAGGCGGTCCTAGTACTGATCCTTGTGGTATACCAAAGTTTGGTGGAATTAATTTAGATTGCTTGAAACTAATTTCAACGAGTTGTTGACGTTCGTTTAGAAATAATGCAATAAACTTTATAGCTTGATTGGACAGTTATAATTTAGTACTTTTCTTAGGAGAAGAAAATGACTCATAACATCGAAAGCTTTTTATTAAATTTTTATTTATTTTATTATTTTATATCGAGGATAATGGAATAAGCACTTATGTGCTTTTTTACATCCAGTCCCCGTGTGCTTTTGTAAATTCTGTCATCTGTTCACACTGGCACACAATGGCCTACTCTTACGAAAAGCGGAACAGGATTTATCGTGTGGGCAAGATGTTCTGCGTGCCTTCGCACACAGGACCTCGGTGTATAGTCTCATCCGAAGGACTTTTGGAGAGAGTGGAGTCTGTACTTATGTTTATCCAAGGGAAAATATCCCATTGAACGAGAATCGAACCCGGGTCGTCAGATTGCGAGCGCAATGTTCTACCCACTAGGCTATCGCAAGACTTTCACAGTCAGCAAATACTATACCAGTAAACTAATTATTATTTATATTCAAAAGACATTTCCCTATGGGCTGTGTAAGTGCAGTATGACAGGAATGGTTTTCTCAAAATCTGATTGGTTTTCATGAATTAGATGAAAACTCTTAAAATGAGAATACCTATGAATTTGAATATATTTTTCAAGTGGTTTAGATATAATAGGTGGTATATATATTGATCTATAATTTGAGGGGTTGCTAGGGTCACCTAATTTATAAAATGGTATAACCTTTGCTTGTTTTAATTTCAGAAGATAACAACTTTTGTTAATACATAGATTGTATACATTATGTTAGTGTGTCTGCAATAGTAGCTGCACTAGTTTTCAATATTTTGCTATCAGTGCCATCAAGACCTCTTTGATCCTGACTATTTTGATTTCACCAGGCTTTTAAATCGCCACAAACTATCATTGACGGCAAAACAAAGGTAAATATTTCAGGAAGCGCAATATTGTTTAAGCTCGTTTTCTTCTTTTTGTTTGTTCATTGTGATAATGTTGGAAGCAATGCTTGTAGAATGAGAGTTTAATTTTTCAGGTGATATTTCTTTTATTATTTTCTGAACACTACAGTGTGATTTATTTGTCAGAGTATTAATAGCCTTCCAAATTGATTTTGAATTTTGTGTAGAAGACACTACCGTTTGAAAGTTTGGGGTTTTCTTGCTTCACGTTGCATTGAGTTTATCTTGTTTTGCTGCTCTTTGTGTAGCTCATTTTGTTTTATTTTTACTAAATAATCTCTAAAATGCATTTCACTTTTTATTTCTTTTATTAGGGGGGTGGTGGTTACTGAAATGTTTTACTGATTTCTTCATAAAGGGGGGGGGGGGGTGTTTCTCAAAAACTGAACTAAATAGTTTTACCCAATAGTTTACTGCATCATCAGGATCTGTAATCTGGTAACTATGATTTATACCTGGGTAGTAAAGATGGGCAAGGAATGTATTTTTGTCAAAGTGTCTAAAGCAACCAGTTTGAACACAACAGGTTTTAAAAAACATATTAGTCTTTGCATTAACATAAACATGATCGATAAGAGTACTGGTGTTATTAGTTATTCTGGTTAGACAATCAATAAACTGCTCTCAGCCATACATAACACAACTGTCATTGCATTTAGTTTTAGGGATTGTTAAGTCAATATCTAAGTCTCCCAAAGAATCATTTATTTAAATTCGAAAATAGCAGCATCCATCATGGAGCTAGATTTGTCATACCAGTCAACAGTTTCGGCAGGGTTCTGTATATTAATCCTACAATAAATGGTCGAAAACGTCGGACATTTATTTCAAGGCAAATACATTCTATATCATAATTTTCAAGATGTGTCAGCCTTTTGTACACTAGAGAACTGGCACAGTATAAATGTAGCCCAGTTGACCTAGGAGTGACACGATCAATTCGAAAAATATCATAATTTGCCATGTACATATCTGAATCAGGAATTACACTGGTTAGTTCTAGATTGTGAAAAACAAAATACGTGAAAGTTCATGCCGTTATTATGTAAAATTGCCATATATCAGTAGTTTCATTTCTGGCACTATTAATGTTCAGAAATCCTACATGAAGTCCTTCCTTTGATAGACACGTGTCGAGGGTAGAAGGCATTGTGTCAGTATTTCAATACAGGCTGTAAATTAGTAAATAAGTCAAAAAATGCTGTATATAACAAGGGATTTAAGGTAAGAAATGTACATTCACTGGGCAATGGTAAATTATGTTTGATTCCAAAACTGTTGTAAAACAAACACAGTTTACTGTTAAATAACGACAAAAGGCTAACAGTTAACAGGGTGTATTCAAACCAAAATGTTTTAAAGGCAAACAAGTAAATATCAATGACTTTTTGGCAAAAAAGTAGCATAACTGTTTTTAAAAATCAGACTAACATTGTCTGCTAGAAAAGAAACAACTGAAGAAACCTAACCAACGATGCAATCGGTTGAAAACTTTGTTAAAAGTTCTGTGTCTAAATCAAATATTCAAAACCACAAGTCCTCCAAAAACAAGATGTTTCGAACTGCACAGGCTTTCCACACGATCCCAGTCAATTAAACAGCTGCTAGTGCAACTGCGAGTGATTTATGCAAGAAGAAAATACTGTCCAAGTCCAGCCCACTGCAACACTCCTTCACCAGTCTCTCTCTTTTCCTCTCTTCTCTCTCTCTCTCTCTCTCTCTCTCTCTCTCTCTCTCTCTTCTCTCTCTCTCTCTCTCTCTCTCTCTCTCTCTTCCATGTTTTTCTGGCTCGCTGGTACTTTATACACTCATACATGCACCACAAATTATACTACATTGGAAAACAGGATAAACATGAACACGGCGTGGGGGTTCTCGTTCACCAAGACACCGTGAACACCGTCATGAGCTGTCAGCCTGTGTCCAGCAGACTTAATACCATCCGCCTGAGAGCAACCCCCTTTAACATAACTGTAGTACAGGCATACGCCCCTACATCAGACTGCACAGATGAAGCCATAGAAGAATTTTATAACCAGCTACAAGAGGTTCTGAATCAATCTCCCAAGAAAGACATCCTTGTTGTGCAAGGTGACTGGAACGCCAAGGTAGGAGAAGATGCATGGAAAGATTGGGAGGGCGTTTGTAGGCCACATTGCAATAACCAATCAAATGAAAGAGGCTTGAGACTCCTGGAGTTTGCCAGTAACAACCACCTCCAGCTAGTGAATACACTTGGCCCACACAAGAAATTCAGAAAATGGACATGGCATAGCCCAAATGGAGAACACCACAACCAAATAGACTACATCATGGGGAAAAGACGGTTTCAGTCTAGCGTTAACATCGCACAGACACGAAGTTTTCCAGGAGCAGACATAGGGAGTGATCATGATCTAGTGATGAAGACTATCCGACTACGTCTAAAGAAAATCCACAAGCGGAACAACATCAGGATCAAATTTGACCTCGAGAAGCTGAAGGACCCAGAGGTAGTAGAAATTTTTCAAGCAAGGATAGGTGGAAAGTTTGCAGCACTCACTGTGATAGACTCAGACATAGATACACTGACGAATAGTTTCAATACAGCAGTGACTGAAACAGCAAGCGAGCTTCTTGGCAAACATCGACCAGTCAAAAAAACCATGGGTCACACCTAACATCCTACAACTATGCGACAAGCGTAGAGAGTTGAAGAAAAAGAAAAATGAAACAAAAGAAGGAGCAGAACAATATAGGGCAGTCAACAAAAGAATCAGGAAGTTCATGACGGAAGCAAAAGAGAAATGGATCGGTGAACAGTGCCAAGACATTGAAGAGAACATCAAGAAAAACAATAGCAAAAAAGCATATCAGCTGGTGAAAGACCTGAGTAGCACAAAACAGGGAAAGGTTTAACAATCCAAGACAAAAATGGAAGTGTCTCACTGACGACCAGGATATTCTGAACAGATGATCAGAATACTGCTCCGACCTGTATAACTATAGAACTGCAGGAGATCCAGAAGTCCTTAATGTACCCGCAAGCAAAGACACAGACAGTCACCCTATCCTCCGAGAAGAAGTGGAAACAGCAGTCAGATCGCTGAAAAAGGGTAAGTCAGCAGGGGCTGACAACATTCCAGCTGAGTTGGTTCAAGCTGGAGGGGAAGCCATGATCAGCGCCCTACTAAGAATCTACAACAAGATCTGGCAGACAGGAAAATGGCCAACACCATTGACACAGTCACTCATTATCACCCTCCCAAAGAAAGGAAATCTACAACAATGCCATAATTACCGTACAATCAGCCTCATATGCCACCCAAGCAAGGTCATGCTGCAGATAATATTGAATAGACTGAAGCCACAAGCAGAGACCATCATTGCTGAGGAACAAGCAGGTTTCAGAGCAGGGTGCAGCACAACAGAACAAATATTCAACCTAAGAATACTATGTGAGCGGTACCTTCAACATCAACAAGACTTTTACCATGTATTTATCGATTTTAAGAAGGTATTTGACAGGGTGTGGCATGCAGCTTTGTGGGCAACCATGAATTTGTACAGCATCAATGCAAACCTGACCAGAGTCATCAAACAGCTGTACAGCGAGGCCACCAGTGCAGTGTACTACAACAACAACATTGGAGAATGGTTTCGAACAACAGTTGGAGTAAGGCAGGGCTGTCTACTCTCACCCACTCTTTTCAACATCTTCCTTGAGAGAACCATGGCTGATGCACTGGAACATCATGAAGGATCAGGCAGCATTGGTGGCAGAACGATCACAAACCTCCGCTTCGAAGATGACATTGATGGAATAGCAGGATCAGAAAAAGAGCTTGCCAGCCTAACAGAACACCTGAATAAGGCCTCCAAAACATACGGCATGAAAATCAGTGCAGAGAAGACCAAACTGATGACTAATAACACCAACGGCATTAGCACTGATATCAGGGTTAATGACCAGAAGCTGGAAACAGTTCAAAGCTTCAAGTATCTGGGAGCCATTGTATCAGACCAGGGATCCAAGCCAGAAGTAGTATGCAGGACTGCACAGACAATAACAGCTTTGTCAAAACTAAACACCATCTGGAGAGATACAAATATCTCACTTATCTCCAAGATCATATCCATATTTCTGTATGCCTGTGAATCATGGACCCTGACTGCAGCTTTGGAGAGAAGAGTACAGGCGGTGGAGATGAGATGCTTTCGGAGACTCCTTGGCATCTCCTACAAAGACCACATAAGCAACGAAAGTGTGCATAACAGAATCCAGCAAACCATTGGACCCTATGAGAACCTTCTAACAATCGTGAAAAAGCGTAAATTTAAATGGTATGGACATGTCACAAGATCCAAAGGACTTGCAAAGACAATTTTACAAGGCACTGTCCAAGGAGGAAGAAGAAGAGGCAGACCAAGGAAGAGCTGGGAGGATAACATCAGCGAATGGACAGGCCTAGAACTCAACAAAACCCTGAGAAAGGCAGAACAGATAGAGGAATGGAGGGAACTGGTTGTTGAGTCTTTGAGGGTGCCCCCACGGTCGTCACACTACGGGACAGATAGATAGACATGCATGCATGCATGCTTTTTTTTCTCTTGCACGCATGTACTTGCACACACACACACACACACACACACACACACACACATACACGGACTTCCGGAAGCCCATTCTACTGATCTTTCTGGAGGAAATTTTGTGAAAACAAACAGCCACTATGACCAGAACCAGAAGCATGGGGTCAGTATTACCGATTGGTCCTCTCAAGGCTGCCAAAGACACCCAGAAAAAGACCGGCTCAAGCCTCATAAAGAAAAACGGTGACAAATCCACAAACCAGGCGACAACCAGCAAACCGTTAAAGATCCAGGCTCTTGGGACTTACAGAACGCGTCATCTTTACCATCTGTCGCAGTGAGTCCCATATTGGATCTAAAATTTGTAATAATGAACTTATGCGAAGCATTGAAAAACTAGAAAATAAAACGATATGTAAACAGAATGATACCATCAAAAAGCTATTATATCAACAAAAAGGACACCAGACTTGGAAGCAGGAAGATTGTCCAACAAAAAGCAAAAAGTCTCACCCTGTCTCTTATGCTGATGCCGTAAAAACAAATCCAGGCATCTCTCGGCCCTCCCCAAAAGCAATGGGCA
The DNA here is from genome assembly GCA_028751875.1 of Rapana venosa. Taxonomy (NCBI): domain Eukaryota; kingdom Metazoa; phylum Mollusca; class Gastropoda; order Neogastropoda; family Muricidae; genus Rapana; species Rapana venosa. The sequence continues at coordinate 32,441,929 of CM054135.1, read as the reverse complement.
GTATGAAAGCAGGGTGTGTGGATGATAAAGAAGAAGAAAACAAAACCAGAAGAAAAGCAAAAATAGACTCAAAACATGACGTCAAAGGTGGAAACATAAACCGATCAATGACGCAAAATGAGGAAAAGAGGAAATCGCCTTCCAATCAGGCCCCTGCCCAGATCAAAGGAACCGACTCAGACTTTCCTCGTGTTCTCATCTTGCACGACTCCACAATGAACAAAATAAACCCAACACGATTAACTCTGTCATATGGCCTCCAAGTAGCATCGAAAAAAGCCTATACTATCAACATCATCAAGAAAAAGGGCGGAAGAAGCTAGCCAGGAGCTAGAACCTGCCCCAGACTGTGTCGTGCTGCATACGGGCATCAACGACATCAAAGGGAAGGATCCTGCAGCATGTGGCAAAGCCATGGCAGCGGCTGTAAAAGCTGTTCAGAAATTTTCCCGAAGATCATATCGTATGCAGCAGGGCGATCCAGTCAAACAACAACTCCTTCCGATCCTTATTGTTTGCAATACTGGACTTTATCGTTTGTTTTTATATATTAAGTCACTGATCTTTCCAGGATACTGTCATTAGCTCATGTTTAATTGTTCTTATGATTGTGATATTATTAACCAAAATCAATTGACAGCAACATTGTGTATTACAAGTTCTATGCCATGGAGAGAAAAAAAACCACAAAAAACTTGGTCATGTCATTTGCAACTTTCTAGAGGTGTAAAAATCTTGCAGTAGAATGCTCGCAGCATAGCCACCAACTTGTTGGGTTTTACACAGTTTTTAACTACTGATAATTACTCAATATTAGCACTTCAATCCCTGAATGTGGATAAAGCAAAAATGCCTAAATTAAACAAATTATTATTACCCACCACAGTGTGACTGTGATACAAATTCTAAAGTAAAATCTGCCATATATGTCAGGCAGGGCTTAGAGTATGATAAACTTGTGTTTTCTCCTATTATACAACATACAGCAGATATATATCATATAGGGGTGACAGTCAAATTTAACAAAGATGACATATTAAATATAGTCTCTGTATATTTACCTCAAGGTCCAAAAAATGACAACACTGACTGGTTAAAAAACACAGACACAGACTTCACAAAACATAAATGGATTATTCTGGGCGATTTCAATTCTCATGCCCCTTTTTGGGACTCTGGGTGCTCTACTTTCACCCAGCAACCGTTTGGTAGAAAATATCGTGGATTCAAAGCTTTACGTATTGAATGATGGTAGAGTAACCATAATTCCTGATGTTTCTTGTCATAAACCAAGTGCTATTGATTTAACATTAATATCTCCAGGTTTAGCTATCAATTGCTATTGGAATGTTGAAGGGGATTGTTTTGGAAGTGATCATTGCCCTATTACGTTGTCATTTGAGGACCTTGCAAAATCAGACCTAACACATATTGAGGATAAAATTCCTAAATTTCGATATAAATTGGCTGACTGGAGTTCTTTTCAATCATTCCTTCAGGCTACTGATATTGAAACGATCAAAGAGGATGATGTAGATAAGTTTTATTTCAATTTTGTGGCAAAGCTCATACATGCAGCTGAGTTTTCTATTCCCAAACACAAAAGCACAAGAATGGAAAGCATACGGGCAATAGATGGTGGACTAAAACATGTGAGGATGCATCATCATCATCATCATCAGACCCGTGACTTTGGCGGTCGTGGGGGAGACACGAAAGACGATGCCGTGGTAAGCCTCCTCCATCCATCTCGGTCCTCGGCTCTGCGCAGTAGTGCCGAGTCATCCATCCTGGTCCATTCTCTGATGTTGTCCATCCATGACTTGTTCTGTCTTCCCCTCTTTCTGCCACCTTCGAGTGTTCCCTGCAGTACTGTTTTTGGCAGAGTGTTGTGGCGGGTGACGTGGCCGAACCATGTCAGCTTTTTCTTCTTGACCATGGTGAGAAGGGGTTCCTGTGGACCTGCCAGCCGTGTTATTTGACTCTTCATTGGTCTTTCGTTCTCTCCACGATATGCCCAGTAGTTTTCTATGGCATTTTGTTTCGAATGACTGGATTCGCTTTGCTGTTTCAGCAGTCAATGTCCAGGTTTCACTTCCGTACAGCAGGATCGTCTGAATTAGGGCTTTGTAGAGCTTTAGTTTGATTGGGAAACTGATCTCTTTACTTTTCCATATGGTGGAGAGTTTTGTCATGGAAGATGTTGCCATGGCTATTCTGACTTTGATTTCTGTAGTCGATCGCCCGTCCTTTGTGAGTGTAGCGCCAAGGTATTTAAAAGCGTCTACCTCCTCCAGTTGCTAGCCGTTCATGTAAATTTTAGCAGTGGCGTTGCTCGTGCTGTTCACAAGTACTTTACTTTTCTCCGAGCTCACCTCCATCCCATATGCTCCAGCTCTGTTCTCAAGTCTGGTCGTAAGATCTTGCAGCTCTGTGTTACTTCCGCCCATGAGGTCAATGTCATCGGCAAACCACAAGTGTTGAGGGGTCTGCCGCCAATGGAGATGGTAGAGTGGAAGTCATGGAGGGTCTCTCTCATAATGTTTTCCAAGAACAGATTAAATAGGACTGGAGATAACAGGCATCCTTGTCGGACCCCAACTGTGGTTTTGAAGTAGTCTCCGACCTGATTGTTCAGAAGGACTGCACTGCTTGCGGTGTTGTATAGTGCTTGAATGGTTTGCACTAGTCCTTCTTCAATGCCAAACATTCTGAGGACCTGCCACAGGCCTTCGTGCCATACTCTGTTCGAAAGCCTTCTGAAGTCGATGAAGTTGTGGAACAGGTCTCTCTGATGTTGAAGATGTTTTTCCATCAGGATGTGGCAGTTAAAAATCTGTTCGATTGTGCTCCTGCCTGCCCTGAACCCAGCTTGTTCCTCTGCAAGATGTTCTTCTGCCTCATTCTTTAGTCGATTCAAAATAACTTTGAGCATGATCTTGCTGGCGTGGCTGATGAGGCTGATTGTTCTATAGTTTTGGCATTGGCGTAAATTCCCCTTCTTGGGCAGGGGTATGATGAGTGATTGTGTCCATTCTGTTGGCCACTGTTTTGTCTCCCAAATCTTCTGACAGATAGCTGTAACATGTGTAATGACTGTTTCGCCACCATGCTTGAGCAGCTCTGGTGGTATGTTGTCTGCTCCTGGGGACTTTCCTACTGGTAAGCTGCGGATGGTTTCTTCCACTTCTTCCCTCAGTATAGGTAATGGCGAGGGTGCTCTTGATGTTGCTGCTTTCTCTTCTATTATGCTCTTGTCAGGTTGTATTGGGTAGTTGCACAGTTCTTGACAATACTCAGACCACCTGTTCAATGCAGCTGAGCTTTCTGTGAGGAGGTTTCCGGAGCTGTCTTCAATGACTGATGATTTGGTTTGAAGTGGTTTTGTGAGTTTCTTCAGGGTGTCGTATGCCTTTTTACTGTTGCCCACTTTCATGCTTTTTTCGATCTCATCACATTGATCACTGATCCACTTCTCTCTGGCCTTTAACATTGACTTCTTCAAGAGATTGTTGGCCTCCCGGTATTCTTTAGGGTTGGAAGACCTGGTTGGTTTCAGTGCTCTTCTTGTATCGCAGAGGTCCAAGATGTCATTGGTAGTCCATGGCTGGTGTTTATTCCTCTGACGACCGAGTACCTCCTCTGCTGTTTCTCGGACTGCCTCATTAAAGTTGTTGGTGAGGTCATTGATGTCATTGTCTAGGAGGGTTAATGCGCAAAACGTCCGCCAAGCTTAGCTTGGAAGATCTCCACAACATCTGGATCTTTCAGTTTGTCCACGTCAAATTTGATACGTGGGTTTGCAGGCTGTTTGGTTTTTTTTCAGTTTCATTTTGAATACCAGCAGCACAAGGTCGTGGTCACTGCCTATGTGAGCTCCAGGGTAGGTTCTTGTTCTGGCTCTGTTGATGCTGGATTTGAAGCGCCGTGGTGTTAAGATGAAATCTATTTGGTTATGGATCTTGCCGTTTGGCGCATGCCAGGTTGTCCTCCTTGACTGCTTGTGGGGATAGACGGTATTGGCAATGGTAAGTCTGTGGGTGCAGGCAAAACTCCAGCAGACGTAGTCCCTGTCGCTGGTCTCTCCAGTTCCAAACTGACTGTGAGGATGCAGTAAACCATAAAAAGAATGATTCAAAATATGGTTAAAAGATCAATTAGAAGAAAACTTTATTTGTATGAAGTTCGCTAAAACTCAATGTAAAAGAATAATTGCTCAGGCAAAAAACAAGTTTTGGACAGAATTCTGTATAAATGAAGTATCAGAATCCAAGGATTTACATAAAGTTTGGAAGAAAGTTAGTGAAATGAAAAAGGGATTTCAGCTTCCAACATATCCAATCAAATTTGAAAATAATAGATTTCCAAGCATAATTGAAAAAGCAGAAGCTTTTGTTTCAATGTTTTCAGATAATAGTTTATCATTAAGAATACAATCAAATATCGAATTAGAAAAAGCAAATAAATCAAACAAATTGTCAGCTTATAATGCTGATTATTTAATGCCCCATTCAACAAGATGAATTTAGTGAAACTTTAGATTCATTTACACATAACAAGACGGCTGTTGGTGCTGATGGTATATCTTATCAAATGCTGGCCCATATGCCTTTAACATGGAAAAGGCTACTCTTTTCATTTTTCCAGAACTGTTGGATAAATGGCACTCTTCCTAAAATCTGGAGGCAGTCGATTGTAGTCCCAATCCTAAAGGAAGGTAAACTGCGGTCATCGATAGATAGCTACAGACCAATTGCTCTTACTTCTCATGTGGGTAAAGTAATGGGAAAAATTATACATAAGCGTTTATTTCATTTTTGTGAAAAGAATAATGTGATCCCAACAAATCAGGCTGGTTTTCGAAAGGGAAGATGTACTTCTGACCACTTAGTTAAACTAACACATCAAATTAAAAAGCAATTTTCCAAACGAAAAAGTGTGTTAGCCACATTTTTTGATGTAAAGAAAGCCTATGATAGAGTTTGTCATGTTAGGTTCAGTGTACTCATCTTTGAAAGCTATCGACTTGGGTATACCACAGAGATCAGTACTTGCACCTATCTTGTTTTCTATTCTTGTACATGATCTCCCTAGCTCTTTATCACCTAATACTCAAGTTGTTCAGTATGCAGATGATATTGCTATTTGGATAAATACGTCAGTTAGGAAAAACACGAAAAAGAGAGTGATCAATTATGTTGAAAAAATATATCGGGAAGAATTAGATAAATTCTGTAGCTATATGAAAGAAAATAGATTAGAATTATCAGCAGAAAAAACGTGTCTTGTGCTTTTTAATAACGGTAACAACCCATTACAATTACCAATACTGAAATTAGAAGGAAAGGTGCTTCAATACAAACAAGATGTCAAATTCTTAGGTGTATTTTTAACTAGAAAGTTGAACTGGAAGATGCACATCAACCAAATGATAACTGAAGCTAGGAAAAGACTTAATTTTCTAAAGATAATAACTTCTCAGGCATGGAGTCAAGACACTACGACTCTGATACATCTGGCTCTGTCCTTGGTACGTTCAAAATTAATATACGGACAAGAAGTTTATTTTTCTGCTGCAGATTATCTACTTAAAAAAAATTACAAAGTCTAGACAGTAAAGCAGTAAAGATAGCTCTTGGTGTTCCGGCTCATGCAAATACAGCTAATACTTATAAAGAAGCTCACTTACTATCTCTTTCTTATCAGCGAAAACTGGCAGTATCAAAATACGTGGTTCGTAGTATCTCTATTCCAAATTCAGTAAAAGAGGAAATATTTATTAATCAAGACACTTATTTTCCTAAACGGCACGCAATATTTCATTTCTGCAGCCAATTAAAAATTATACAGACACAATTATGAAAGAAAATGACATCGATATATCAATAATTCCAATTTTACCGGTTGTTCCTCAGTTTCCTCCTTGGGAACATATTTCAGCTAAATTTGACATCGACTACACGGAAATAAAGAAAAATGAAGATCAAAATCTTCTCACCGTTGATGTAAAAAGTCACTTAGAAAGTAATTATTCTAATCACTTAAAAGTGTATACTGATGGATCTGTATTAGAAACAGGCAAAAGTGGTGCTGCATATGTGATTCCGACTTAAAAAGTTCAAAAGTCTTTTCATTTAGGACAACATTTTTCTATTTTTACTTCTGAACTATTTGCAATTCTTATGGCTTTGAATTTTTTGTCTGATACTGCTGTTGATGTTTGCCAAATTCTGTTTTGCGTTGACTCAAAGGCAGTGTTAATGGCATTAAAGTCATTGCATGGTAAAATAAGGAATGATATTGTATTTGAGATAAAATTCCTGATAATTCTATTGCAAGCAGAGGCATCAGGAAAACTTTTTGCTGGATCCCCTCTCATTGTGGAATTTATTCGAATGAGCTGGTTGATTCTTTGGCAAAACAAGGTGCCTCTGAATACAGTACTGAAGTGTTTGATTCTATTCTTGCATTGTCGTCTTATGAAATTCATTCTAAGTTAATGAAATGCATACATTCAAAGATTATAGAAAAAAACATTATCAGCAGTTTCCTTGCCCACGGAAATGAGAAATTCTAATACATAAACTGAGATTAAATGCATGGAATACTAAATATTCAAAAAATGTAGCATGTTGTTGTTCTATTCCACTTTCAGTCCACCATTTGTTGTTTGATTGCCCAATTCTTCTTGACATGTATAAAAGGAGAGGTTTAGATATTCATAAGAAATATGCCACTAGTCAAGAAGTTTTATACGACTCCCAGCAATTCATAGTGTCAGTTGCTGAAGTCATATATTCTTCACCTTTAAGACCTTTACTGATTACATCAACACACACCACACACACACACAACACACACACACACACACACACACACACCCACACACAATATATATATATATATATATATATATATATATATATATATATATATATATATATAATATACTTATGTGTGTGTGTGGGTGCGTGTAGGGGAGAGAAAGAGAGAGAGAGATGCGGTGTGTAATAATAGGTACTTTGGTATGAATGCGGGTGTGTCTAAATCACCATGTAGTGAATAGACATTAAACAAAACAAAAGAAACAAAACACACATACACACACACACACACTACATGCATAAACACAAGCTACTTAACACAAACATTAATTTGACCAAAATCATTTATTAAATATATAGATCTACTTGATTGCAATTTTTTTACATAGATCTATTTGCACACAAAGCTCATGTGTTCTTACTGAAACATAAGTTGGTTGTTCATTAGGATGTTATGAAGTTGAAATACAGCTGTTCATATGGGCTGGTAGGAAATCTGTTGTGCATGTGAGTTAAAAGTGGGCACTTGACATCACCTTCGGTTCTGCCACCTCCCAGACTGGGCAGTTCTAAAGGGGACAGACAGCATTGGGTGCATGTACAGAAGTTTGCCTTGGGGCTTGATTCAGATGGAAGTTAGGAATAGTGTTGCCATAGGTTGAAGGGGAGGGTGCCTATCAAAGGCACATGATGTTTGTTGCCGTATATAATTTTCTCTGTGTAGGGCTGGGTAGTGAGTCAGATTCTAATGGAGGATAATTGTTGGGTGGGGGGTCTACACGTTGTCTGTAGTTTAGGTTTGAATCCCTGTGGGGACTGGTTGAAGCCCAACTGTTATTCCCTGATGGGTTATGTGAGTCATTGAGTGGCCAATGTGTCAGTGTCACTAGGATGGGAATCACTGAAATGAGAAAACACTACTTGTTTGAAGTTGAGTGCTAACTTTGCAGTGCCTGCTAGACCAGGGTGAATGAGAGAGATCATGGTAAAGTTGTAGCTTTCGACCTCCTTTAGCAGTGGTGAATGTTGGGGTGTTGTTAATGAATGCTGAGTTGAGCATTTCACACGCCTTTTGCATGTTGTGGTTTGTTGGTGCGATGATTGTATTGAGGTGGTGTTTTCCTCTTGCTGGTATGGTTCTATCTATCTATCTATCTGTCCCGTAGTGTGACGACCGTGGGGGCACCCTCAAAGACTCAACAACCAGTTCCCTCCATTCCTCTCTCTGTTCTGCCTTTCTCAGGGTTTTGTTGAGTTCTAGGCCTGTCCATTCGCTGATGTTATCCTCCCAGCTCTTCCTTGGTCTGCCTCTTCTTCTTCCTCCTTGGACAGTGCCTTGTAAAACTGTCTTTGCAAGTCCTTTGGATCTTGTGACATGCCCATACCATTTAAGTTTACGATTTTTCACGATCGTTAGAAGGTTCTCATAGGGTCCAATGGTTTTCTGGATCTGTTATGCACGCTTTCGTTGCTTATGTGGTCTTTGTAGGAGATGCCAAGGAGTCTCCGAAAGTGCGTGTACCTTTTAGCTATTAATCAAATTAAAGACAACAATTGTCTTTTAGCTTTATTTTCAAATAGACAAACAGAAATTAATATTTTTGACTTGTTTTATCTTTGTGAAGCGCAAAGGCAGGCTATGTTATAATGCTTTAGCGACCTAGCAGAGTAGACAGCAGAATTGATGGCTATGACATAGGACTATCACAGCAGGCACAATAGACAGACAGAATTGATGGCTATGACATAGGACTATCACAGCAGGCACAATAGACAGGCAGAATTGATGGCTATGACATAGGACTCTCACAGCAGGCACAATAGACAGGCAGACTTGATGGCTATGGCATAGGACTCTGACAGCAGGCACAATAGACAGGCAGAATTGATGGCTATGGCATAGGACTCTAACAGCAGGCACAATAGACAGGCAGACTTGATGGCTATGGCATAGGACTCTGACAGCAGGCACAATAGACAGGCAGAATTGATGGCTATGGCATAGGACTCTGACAGCAGGCATAATAGACAAGCAGAATTGATGGCTATGGCATAGGACTCTGACAGCAGGCACAATAGACAGGCAGAACTGATGGCTATGACATAAGACTCTGACAGCAGGCAGAATTGATGGCTATGGCATAGGACTCTGACAGCAGGCACATTAGACAGGCAGAACTGATGGCTATGACATAAGACTCTGACAGCAGGCAGAATTGATGGCTATGGCATAGGACTCTGACAGCAGGCACAATAGACAGGCAGAACTGATGGCTATGACATAAGACTCTGACAGCAGGCAGAATTGATGGCTATGGCATAGACTCTAACAGTAGGCACATTAGACAGCAGAAACTGATGGCTATGGCATAGGACTCTGACAGCAGGCACAATAGACAGGCAGAATTGATGGCTATGGCATAGGACTCTGACAGCAGGCAGAATTGATGGCTTTGGCATAGGACTCTAACAGTAGGCACAATAGACAGGCAGAATTGATGGCTATGGCATAGGACTCTGACAGCAGGCACAATAGACAGGCAGAATTGATGGCTATGACATAGGACTCTGACAGCAGGCACAATAGACAGGCAGAATTGATGGCTATGGCATAGGGCTCTAACAGCAGGCAGAACTGATGGCTATGACATAGGACTCTAACAGTAGGCACATTAGACAGGCAGAACTGATGGCTATGGCATAGGACTCTGACAGCAGGCACAATAGACAGGCAGAATTGATGGCTATGGCATAGGGCTCTAACAGCAGGCAGAATTGATGGCTATGGCATAGGCTCTAACAGCAGGCATAGTACAAAAGCACAAGGTTTGGCTATGTCATATGGCTCCAACAGCAGGCAGATCAGACAGGCATGACGTATGGCTATGGCATAAAACCATATCAGCAGACAGATTAGTCAAGCACAGTAGATGTCTATGGCATAAAGATCCGACAGCAGGCATGGTTGAGAGGCATGCTAAATGTTAATGGCACAAAGCTTCAACAGTAGACAGAGTAGAGAGGCATGTTAGATGTCTGTGGCACAAAGCTTCAACAGCAGACAGAGTAGAGAGGCATGTTAGATGTCTGTGGCACAAAGTTTCAACAGCAGACAGAGTAGAGAGGCATGTTAGATGTCTGTGGCACAAAGTTTCAACAGCAGACAGAGTAGAGAGGCATGTTAGATGTCTGTGGCACAAAGCTTCAACAGCAGACAGAGTAGAGAGGCATGTTAGATGTCTGTGGCACAAAGCTTCAACAGCAGACAGAGTAGAGAGGCATGTTAGATGTCTGTGGCACAAAGCTTCAACAGCAGACAGAGTAGAGAGGCATGTAGATGTCTGTGCACAAAGCTTCAACAGCAGACAGAGTAGAGAGGCATGTTAGATGTCTGTGGCACAAAGTTTCAACAGCAGAGAAAACAGAGCCCCTTCTCTACTCTGCTGTTTTGCCATATGTTCATTCCTCCCTTTGTACAACTCATCGATCTTTCAGTTCAATGCCATCAGGGTCAGAGCAAAGAAACACCCCGCCGGAAAGCAAAGAAGAAGGCAGGAAAGCAGGAAAAGCACCCCCCCCCCACACCCCCCCACACCCCCCCACACACACTCACACACACTACACACACACACACACACACACACACACACACACACACACACAACACACACATATATATATATATATATATATATATATAAATATATATAATATATATATATATAATATATATATATATATATATATTATATATATATATATGCGCGCGCGCGCGCGCGCGCGTGTGTGTGTGTGTGTGGTGCATACATAAATAGATAAATATTGACAAATATATCAATATGTTTTATGTATGTATGTATAAAAGACCTAGCCGGAATCAATTTGCTGGCTTTGTTCAGCTTGAGAGGAAATCGAGGGTCTATCATCCTGGCTTTGCTCTTTATCCCCTTGTGTCTTACTGACTCTGGGCTTTGCCGCTTTGATTTTCAATGCAGTTGGCCACTGAAAGAGCATTTAAAAGGTGTTAAAGTTGAAGATGTAATCCAGGCTTACAGGTTTCAACAGTCATAGGATCAAAAAGATCTTTGTATAAATGGTTGAAAGTAGTAATCTCCCCCAAGTTACAAGTTTTACATGGGGCCGGAGAGTTCTTGCACGAGCTTGTTATAAACCCATTCAGGATGTTATCGTTATTGCTTCATTGCTTCTGCTAAGCGCTTCGATTTGTTTTTTTACAAGTTTTCAGCGCTATATAAATTCCATTTTTTATTATTTTTATTATTAGTATTATTATGTCGATAAGTTCAAATAAAGTTTCATATAAACGTGTGGGGACGTTTAAGTTAAAAGTCTTACATTTGCCCGATTGACTTCCAAGCTCAAGTGCTCTGTGTTAAGCTTTTAAAGTGTTAGTCTTAAATTTAGTACTTTAAACTTTATTCGGGACTGACAGGGTTTGAAAAGGCTTTGTATGAGTAATTGAAAGAAGTAAGGTAATTAAACCCACTTTTGAAAAGATGGTTGCAGCTTGAAACTAAAATTTTGCTCCAGACTCGAACATTTGAAGGGCTTTTAAATGAGCTTATGATACAAACTCACAGACTCAGACACGCTCTAAGACAGAAATGAAGCTTTGGATGATATTTTATGAAAATTTTCTGTTGCTCCTAGTTTTTGTTTTGTTTTTTCTTTGTTTTTTTACATAACTGAGATGAAAACAATTTGAAATGAGAAACAAAAATTTAGTAAAATAAGATTTCTTTGAAACTCTCCCTCGTGAGTCTGTCCCTTTTATTCCTGTCTTTCTGACGTCCTATCTACCCCCCCCCCCTATCTCTCTCTCTCCTCTCTCTCTCTCTCACCCCTCTGTCTGTCTCTCCGTTTGTCTGTCTGTCTCTGTGTTTCAAACTGTCTGTCATTCAGTAAGTCTGTTTGTCTGTCTCTGTGTTTCTGTCTGTCATTCAGTCAGTCTGTCTGTCTTCTCTGTCTGCCTCTGTCTCTTTGTCTTTCTGTCTCTTTATCTCTCTATGCGTACATGCACTTTGACCTGCTGATCAGTATCCTTTTTCTCTTGCCTCGTGTCTCTCTGGGGCTTTCCATGTTTTCTCCTTCCTGTCCACCCTGCATGGCTCCACTGTCCATGCTGTCAGAGTGAAAGACAAGGCAAGATGTATAGGAGAAGCAGACAAGGCAGGGCTATAGGAGAAGCAGACAAGATAAGAGCTATAGGAGAAGCAGACAAGATAAAAGCTATAGGAGAAGCAGACAAGATAAGAAAATATAGGAGAAGCAACAGATTATAAGAGAAGCCCGAAGAAAGATCTATAGGAGAAGCAGACAAGGCAAGAGCTATAGGAGAAGCAGACAGAGCTATAGGAGAAGAAGACAAGGCAAGAGCTATAGAGAAGCAGATAATGCTATAGGAGAAGCAGACAAGATAAGAGCTATAGGAGAAGCAACAAGATAAAAGCTATGAAGAAGCAGACAAGACAAGAGCTATAGGAGAAGCAAACAAGGCAAAGCCATAGGAGAAGCAGACAGAGCTATAGGAGAAACAGACAAGACAGAGCTATAGGGGAAGCAGACAGAGCTGTAGGAGAAGCAGACAAAGGGAAGAGCTATAGGAGAAGCAGACAGAGCTGTAGGAGAAGCAAACAAGATAAAATCTATAGGAGAAGCGGACAAGGCCAAGAGCTATAGGAGAAGCAGAGCTATATAAGAAACAAACAAACAAGATCTAAAGGAGAAGCAGACAAGATAAGAGCATAGAAGAAGCAACAAGACAAGAGCTATAGGAGAAGCAAACAAGGGAAGACCATAGGAGAAGCAACAGAGCTATAGGAGAGCAGACAAGACAAGAGCTATAGGAGAAGCAGACAGAGCTATAGGAGAAGCAGACAAAAAAAGAGCTATAGGAGAAGCAGACAAGACAAGAGCTATAGGAGAAGCAGACAAGATAAAGCTGTAGGAGAAGCAGAGAAAATAGGAGCTATAGGAGAAGCAGACAAGGCAAGAGCTATAGGAGAAGCAGACAAGATAAGAGCTGTAGGAGAAGCAGACAAAATAAGAGCTATAGGGGAAGCAGACAAGGCAAGAGCTATAGGAGAAGCAGACAAACAAGAGCTATAGGAGAAGCAGACATGGCAAAGCAAAGGAGAAGCAGACAAGACAAGACTATAGAAGAAGCAGACAGAGCTATAGAGAAGCAGACAAGATAAAAGCTATAGGAGAAGCAGACAAATAAGATCTATAGGGGAAGCAGACAGAGCTTTAGGAGAAGCAGACAAACAAATACCCTAGGAGAAGCAGACAAGGCAAGAGCTATAGGGAGAAGCAGACAAGGCAAGAGCTATATGAGACGGCTTTATGAATCCAGGTCTGTCTATCGTCCCGCTTCTCCTATAGCTCTTGTCTTGTTTTCTTGTTTTTTCCTTTCCCCTGCTGCCCCTTCTGGTATGATGCCCGTAAAAGCTGTTTTTCTTTTTACTTGTCCTGAAAATAGCACTGATGTAGTTCAATACGGGGGAAAGAAGAGGTCATGGTCAGCAGCAAAGGGAAGAGAGAAGAGAGAGAGAGAGAGGAGATGAGAGGGGAGGAAGGGGAAAGATGATTTGGTGATTGATTTATTGCATAAACTTTCGCCCATTGGCAAAGGGAAGGCGTGGGGATGGGGTACAATAAACAAAAATTCAAATTGAAATCATCATAAAAAAGCAAGCACGTGACAAGGGTGCCTGTCACTGTTCAGTCCTGCAGATCCAATGGATCAGCGCTTCCTTCACAGAAACACGTGAAATATTCGGGATTGTGTCAAGCTGTCCTGGGGACATAAACACACGCACGCACGCACGCATGCACGCACGCACGCACGCACGCACGCACGCACACACACAACACAAAACACACCCTCTCATCTATTCTTCTCCTCCCCTCCTCCTCCTACCACATGCAGACTGATACACTCGATATTGGTCAAAACACAGAAACCAGTCATGTTTATCCCAGAATGAATCTGACAGCGTTCATAACCACATGCCCAAATTGTCTAGTCCAGCACTGATCCGTCTTTGATTTTTTTGCGGTCAGCAGGTGTCCACAGCTTAAGCCTGGAATAAATTTCACGTTCTTCCTGGTCATGTGCTTGGTGTTCCTTTTTGGGCCCAAACCCAAAAAATATTCATTGGCAAGTACTTTCATGGTTCAGTCAAGTTGAAATATCACTCATCACTGTCGCAGATCACTTGAAGGCATATCTTCAGAAACCAGCACAGGGCAAAAGTCCTGATTCCTTGACACATCCCGCAGTTTTCTCTGTAGATATCTATCTGTCAGTTCACTGACATAGTCTTTGATGACATCTACAATGTAGCCAGAATTTTCAGCCTCCTGAGTGCACTGTCCAGTCATGATGCAGGAAAAATCTCCCTCCTCACTCTTTTTGACTTATACTGCAGCCTTTGATACCATAGATACTCAATCTTTTTCTTCTCCCCCCCTCCAAAATACTTTGGTATTGACGGCACAGCCCTCACCTGGTTTACCTCAAAACCTCACAGACAGGTTTCCAGAAAGTTATGTAAACAAAATTCAACAAAACCTGTCGTAATGGAAGTTGGGAGTCCCCAGGGAAATCAGTCCTGGCCCGTTCTCTTTACTCTCAACACTGCTCCACTCTCAAAATATAATAAACAACCACCATATTGAATCATTTCTATGCCGAGATAACCAGCTTCAGTGCATGAAAAACTGTGAAAACTTGCTTTCCCCCTCCTGACAAATATGTCCTACTGCCTTCAATACATAAAAACTGGATGACTCAGAACAAGTTCCCAACTTAATGCCGATAAAACCGAAGCCAGCTCATAGGGACCCAACATAAACTTTCCTCTATCGCAAAAACTTAAATAGATTCGGCAAACTCAGTTCCTTTTGTCCAACTCATGAAGTATTTAGGATTAGTTCTTGAAAACACACTCCTATGAAAAAATTCATCACCCAACCTGCCAGTCTGCTACTATCAATTACGGCGCATAAGCGGGATTCGCAAGTATCTGCCACTGATGAAAACTTCCAAGCTTGTCACATCTCTCATTCTTTCACGTTTAGACTACTGTAATTCCTTTTTTGGGCTGGCCTACCAGCATCATCTATCCACTCTCTTCAACGCATACAAAACTCTGCAGCTCGACTGGTCCTAAGAAAGAAAAACTCTAACACATCACCCCTCTTCTGCGATCTTTTCACTGGCTGCCGTCTCACAAAGACTGGAGTATAAAATCAAAACCCTCTGTTCAAATGTCTCCACAAATCTGCACCCTCTTATCTCTGTAACTGTCTTCATCTGTACACCCATCCCGTTCCCTTTGTTCAGCCGCAGATACTTTGGCTTCGAACACCCAGATTCAAACAAACCACTGTTGGCCATCGCTCCTCTCTGTTTCTGGTCCATCCACCTGGAATGACCTCCCCTTTCATTTCGCCAAAACCCTTTCACTTGATACCTCAAACCAGCCTCAAAACACACTTATTTCTTACCTGAGACTTTCCCCCCAAATATCTGTCCCTAAATTTTTAACAGCATCTTTCACCTTCTAAGGTTTTCCGAGTGTGTGGTGGGGTGTGTGTGCGTGCGCGTGTGTGTGCGTGCCCTGCGTGCATACGTGCGCGCGCATGGTTTTTGAAATCTGTTGTTCATTATGTTTAAGGAGAGTTGCATGCCTGTAAATGAATGAGTGCAAGCGTTTCGATTGTTTGTTTTTTTACAAAATTCAGCGCTATATAAATTCCATATATATTATTATTTTTCTCCCCCTGTATCCACTGCAGGCACACACACACAAGGTCAGTTTTGTTTGGTGTTCAACTTTTGTGGGGATCAACGTGGTGACATCAGGAGAACGGGGTAGAATTCACGTGCAGAACGCAGGCCACGCGGGGGGGGGGGGGGGGGGGATGGGGACATGGCGTGCCGTTTGTGCGGAACAGTGCCGTTTGATGGAGGCTACACATCAAAAGACCCATGAAGTTTCGGAATTTAAAAAATTTTACTGCTCTTAAAGTTTCTGCCTTGTTCTTCCCATCTCCCCTCTTTTGTCTGTCTCCTCCCCCCCCTCCTCTGCCTTCTTTTCTGTTCTGTCCGTCTT
Source organism: Rapana venosa (assembly GCA_028751875.1). NCBI lineage: Eukaryota > Metazoa > Mollusca > Gastropoda > Neogastropoda > Muricidae > Rapana > Rapana venosa. Next base: position 32,425,962 of record CM054135.1, on the reverse strand, counting down.
TTCTCCCGCCACCTCGTCTGTCCCCGCCAGCTGACTGGGAGTTTTTACGGTAACACTGAGAGACTGAAGGTGTTTTTTTGTCCCGCCATGTTGACAGTGTCAGAACCTGTCCTCAGTCTGAGTTACAACATGGTATTGTCTCCTTCTCCAGAGATTTTCCCCGAGGTCCCGGTCACTTTTCTGTAGCAGGGCATCTAAGGTCTTTCCAGCGTCGTGGGGAATCCACAACGGGGATAAATTGCTGGATAAAAATTTTTATTTTTAACCAAAAATTAACGCAGCTTAAATACGTCTAATCCAAGGGAAACCCCGCCAACCCCCCCCCCCCCCGAAGAGAAGAATGATATTAATTGATATTTATTATAAAGCCAGGCCCTTAAAGGGTCAAAACATTGTGCAGACACATCCCTTCCCAATTGCACACACTCACTCGCCTTAAAGCTGACAAATAATGCAATCTCTTAACAGTATTTTCATTTGTTCTGACATTCATAATTAGTTACCAGACATGGGTACCTGAATATTTGCCGAATAAATTGCGGTTTATTCGACAAGAAGTACAAATGAACCTCACTTCCATAATCCTTTCCATGGGCATACAAAGCCCCACCTCTGAATTACTATAGCGTTTGAATGACAAATATATTGAAATCCGATCTAAATTTGTCATGATCGCTTTGTCTATCGTAATCATAACATGTAGTTGGTACCCCAAAATTTT
>CM054135.1:32337352-32424741 GCA_028751875.1 Rapana venosa | reverse complement strand
GTGATGAGCTTATTTCAATAGAGAAGACTGCAGTGGAGACTAACGATTGGTTGAAGTCTCCTTTGAAAGCTTTGTAAACGGGGAATGAATAAAAGAAAGGATTACAAAATCTGGCCCTGATTCCATTATCAGTTTGTCGTTTTTATAATAGAAAAATGAGGGGTCCTGTATGACCGTGGTATCCCAAAATTTGGTGGAATTTAAATTTTAGATTGCTTGAAACTAATTTCAACAGTTGGACGTTCGTTAGAAAAAAATCAATAATTTATAGTTTGATTGGACATTTATAATTTATACTTTTTTTAGGAAGAAATGACTCATAACATCGAAAGTTTTTTATTAAATTTTTTATTTTTTATTTTTTTTAAATGAGGTAAGGATAAGCACTTATGTGCTTTTTTAATCCAGCCCCCGTTTTTTTGAAAATTTCTGTCATCTGTTCACAGGGCACACAATGGCCTCCTTTTACGAAAAGGGGAAAACAGGTTTTATCGGGGTGGAAAGATGTTCTGCGTGCCTTCGCACCAGGACCTCGGGTATAGTCTCCCGAAGGATTTTGGGAGAGTGGAGTTTACTTTGTTTACCCAAAGGGGAAAATATCCCATTGAACAAATCGAACCGGGTCGTCAGATTGCGAGCGCAATGTTCTACCTTTGGTATGAAAGCTTTACAGTCGCAATCTTACCATTAAAATAATTTTTTTATATTCAAAAAAATTTTCCCCTATGGGCGTTAAGTGCAGATGCAAATGGTTTTTCAAATCATTGGTTTCATAATTAGATAAAACTTTTAAAATGAAATCCCTAGAATTTAAATTTTAAATTTTTAAAAGGGGTTTAGTATAATAGGGGGTATATTATTGATCTTAATTTGGGGGGTTGCTGGGTCACCTAATTTATAAAATGGTATACCTTTGCTTTTTTTAAATTTTAAAAGATAAAAACTTTTGTAATACATAGATTTTTAATTTAAATTTTGTGTGTCTGCAATAGTAGCTGCACATTTTCAATTTTTGCATCATCCCATCAAGCCCTTTTTGACCCGACTTATTTTGATTTCCCCAGTTTTAAATCGCCACAAACTATCATTGACGGCAAAACAAAGGTAAATATTTCAGGAAGCGCAATATTGTTTAAGCTCGTTTTCTTCTTTTTGTTTTGTTCATTGTGATAATGTTGGAAGCAATGCTTGTAGAATGAGAGTTTAATTTTTCAGGTGATATTTCTTTTATTATTTTCTGAACACTACAGTGTGATTTATTGTCAGAGTATTAATAGCCTTCCAAATTGATTTTGAATTTTGTGTAGAAGACACTACGTTTGAAAGTTTGGGGTTTTCTTGCTTCACGTTGCATTGAGTTTATCTGTTTTGTGCTCTTTGTGTAGCTCATTTTGTTTTATTTTTTTACTAAATAATCTCTAAAATGCATTTCACTTTTTATTTCTTTTATTAGGGGGGTGGTGGTTACTGAAATGTTTTACTGATTTCTTCATAAAGGGGGGGGGGGGGGAGTGTTTCTCAAAAACTGAACTAAATAGTTTTACCCAATAGTTTACTGCATCATCAGGATCTGTAATCTGGTAACTATGATTTATACCTGGGTAGTAAAGATGGGCAAGGAATGTATTTTTGTCAAAGTGTCTAAAGCAACCAGTTTGAACACAACAGGTTTTAAAAAACATATTAGTCTTTGCATTAACATAAACATGATCGATAAGAGTACTGGTGTTATTAGTTATTCTGGTTAGACAATCAATAAACTGCTTCTCAGCCATACATAACACAACTGTCATTGCATTTAGTTTTAGGGATTGTTAAGTCAATATCTAAGTCTCCCAAAGAATCATTATTTAAATTCGAAAATAGCAGCATCCATCATGGAGCTAGATTTGTCATACCAGTCAACAGTTTCGGCAGGGTTCTGTATATTAATCCTACAATAAATGGTCGAAAAGTCGGACATTTATTTCAAGGCAAATACATTCTATATCTTAATTTTCAAGATGTGTCAGCCTTTGTACACTAGAGAACTGGCACAGTATAAATGTAGCCCAGTTGACCTAGGAGTGACACGATCAATTCGAAAAATATCATAATTTGCCATGTACATATCTGAATCAGAATTACACTGGTTAGTTCTAGATTGTGAAAAACAAATACGTGAAAGTTCATGCCGTTATTATGTAAAATTGCCATATATCAGTAGTTTCATTTCTGGCACTATTAATGTTCAGAAATCCTACATGAAGTCCTTCCTTTGATAGACACGTGTCGAGGGTAGAAGGCATTGTGTCAGTATTTCAATACAGGCTGTAAATTAGTAAATAAGTCAAAAAATGCTGTATATAACAAGGGATTTAAGGTAAGAAATGTACATTCACTGGGCAATGGTAAATTATGTTTGATTCCAAAACTGTTGTAAAACAAACACAGTTTACTGTTAAATAACGACAAAAGGCTAACAGTTTAACAGGGTGTATTCAAACCAAAATGTTTTAAAGGCAAACAAGTAAATATCAATGACTTTTTGGCAAAAAAGTAGCATAACTGTTTTTAAAAATCAGACTAACATTGTCTGCTAGAAAAGAAACAACTGAAGAAACCTAACCAACGATGCAATCGGTTGAAAACTTTGTTAAAAGTTCTGTGTCTAAATCAAATATTCAAAACCACAAGTCCTCCAAAAACAAGATGTTTCGAACTGCACAGGCTTTCCACACGATCCCAGTAAATTTTAAACAGCTGCTAGTGCAACTGCGGTGATTTATGCAAGAAGAAAATACTGTCCAAGTCCAGCCCACTGCAACACTCCGTTCACCATTCTCTTTTCTCTCTCCTTCTCTCTCTCCTCTTTTCTCTCTCTCTTCTCTCTCTCTCTCTCTCTCTCTCTCTCTTTTTCTTCCATGTTTTTCTGGCTCGCTGGTACTTTATACACTCATACATGCACCACAAATTATACTACATTGGAAAACAGGATAAACATGAACACGGCGTGGGGGTTCTCGTTCACAAGACACCGTGAACACCGTCATGAGCTGTCAGCCTGTGTCCAGCAGACATTAATACCATCCGCCTGAGAGCAACCCCCTTTAACATAACTGTAGTACAGGCATACGCCCCTACATCAGACTGCACAGATGAAGCCATAGAAGAATTTTATAACCAGCTACAAGAGGTTCTGAATCAATCTCCCAAGAAAGACATCCTTGTTGTGCAAGGTGACTGAACGCCAAGGTAGGAGAAGATGCATGGAAAGATTGGGAGGCGTTTGTAGGCCACATTGCAATAACCAAATTTCAAATGAAAGAGGCTTGAGACTCCTGGAGTTTGCCAGTAACAACCACCTCCAGCTAGTGAATACACTTGGCCCACACAAGAAATTCAGAAAATGGACATGGCATAGCCCAAATGGAGAACACCACAACCAAATACTACATCATGGGGAAAAGACGGTTTCAGTCTAGCGTTAACATCGCACAGACACGAAGTTTTCCAGGAGCAGACATAGGGAGTGATCATGATCTAGTGATGAAGACTATCCGACTACGTCTAAAGAAAATCCACAAGCGGAACAACATCAGGATCAAATTTGACCTCGAGAAGCTGAAGGACCAGGGGTTAGTAGAAATTTTTTTCAAGCAAGGATAGGTGGAAAGTTTGCAGCACTCACTGTGATAGACTCAGACATAGATACACTGACGAATAGTTTCAATACAGCAGTGACTGAAACAGCAAGCGAGCTTCTTGGCAAACATCGACCAGTCAAAAAACCATGGGTCACACCTAACATCCTACAACTATGCGACAAGCGTAGAGAGTTGAAGAAAAAGAAAAATGAAACAAAAGAAGGAGCAGAACAATATAGGGCAGTCAACAAAAGAATCAGGAAGTTCATGACGGAAGCAAAAGAGAAATGGATCGGTGAACAGTGCCAAGACATTGAAGAGAACATCAAGAAAAACAATAGCAAAAAAGCATATCAGCTGGTGAAAGACCTGAGTAGCACAAAACAGGGAAAAGGTTTAACAATCCAAGACAAAAATGGGAAGTGTCTCACTGACGACCAGGATATTCTGAACAGATGATCAGAATACTGCTCCGACCTGTATAACTATAGAACTGCAGGAGATCCAGAAGTCCTTAATGTACCCGCAAGCAAAGACACAGACAGTCACCCTATCCTCCGAGAAGAAGTGGAAACAGCAGTCAGATCGCTGAAAAAGGGTAAGTCAGCAGGGGCTGACAACATTCCAGCTGAGTTGGTTCAAGCTGGAGGGGAAGCCATGATCAGCGCCCTACTAAGAATCTACAACAAGATCTGGCAGACAGGAAAAAGGCCAACACCATTGACACAGTCACTCATTATCCACCCTCCCAAAGAAAGGAAATCTACAACAATGCCATAATTACCGTACAATCAGCCTCATATGCCACCCAAGCAAGGTCATGCTGCAGATAATATTGAATAGACTGAAGCCACAAGCAGAGACCATCATTGCTGAGGAACAAGCAGGTTTCAGAGCAGGGTGCAGCACAACAGAACAAATATTCAACCTAAGAATACTATGTGAGCGGTACCTTCAACATCAACAAGACTTTTACCATGTATTTATCGATTTTAAGAAGGTATTTGACAGGGTGTGGCATGCAGCTTTGTGGGCAACCATGAATTTGTACAGCATCAATGCAAACCTGACCAGAGTCATCAAACAGCTGTACAGCGAGGCCACCAGTGCAGTGTACTACAACAACAACATTGGAGAATGGTTTCGAACAACAGTTGGAGTAAGGCAGGGCTGTCTACTCTCACCCACTCTTTTCAACATCTTCCTTGAGAGAACCATGGCGGGATGCACTGGAACATCATGAAGGATCAGTCAGCATTGGTGGCAGAACGATCACAAACCTCCGCTTCGAAGATGACATTGATGGGAATAGCAGGATCAGAAAAGAGCTTGCCAGCCTAACAGAACACCTGAATAAGGCCTCCAAAACATACGGCATGAAAATCAGTGCAGAGAAGACCAAACTGATGACTAATAACACCAACGGCATTAGCACTGATATCAGGGTTAATGACCAGAAGCTGGAAACAGTTCAATGCTTCAAGTATCTGGGAGCCATTGTATCAGACCAGGGATCCAAGCAGAAGTAGTATGCAGGACTGCACAGACAATAACAGCTTTGTCAAAACTAAACACCATCTGGAGGAGATAAAATATCTCACTTATCTCCAAGATCATATCCATATTTCTGTATGCCTGTGAATCATGGACCCTGACTGCAGCTTTGGAGAGAAGAGTACAGGCGGTGGAGATGAGATGCTTTCGGAGACTCCTTGGCATCTCCTACAAAGACCACATAAGCAACGAAAGTGTGCATAACAGAATCCAGCAAACCATTGGACCCTATGAGAACCTTCTAACAATCGTGAAAAAGCGTAAATTTAAATGGTATGGACATGTCACAAGATCCAAGGACTTGCAAAGACAATTTTACAAGGCACTGTCCAGGAGGGAAGAAGAGAGGCAGACCAAGGGAAGAGCTGGGAGGATAACATCAGCGATATGGACAGGCCTAGATCAACAAAAACCCTGAGAAAGGCAGAACATGATAGAGGAATGGAGGGAACTGGTTGTTGAGTCTTTGAGGGTGCCCCCACGGTCGTCACACTACGGGACAGATAGATAGACATGCATGCTATGCATGCTTTTTTTTCTCTTGCACGCATGTACTTGCACACACACACCACACACACACACACACACACACCACACACATACACGGACTTCCGGAAGCCCATTCTACTGATCTTTTCTGGAGGAAATTTTGTGAAAACAAACAGCCACTATGACCAGAACCAGAAGCATGGGGTCAGTATTTACCGATTGGTCCTCTCAAGGCTGCCAAAGACACCCAGAAAAGACCGGCTCAAGCCTCATAAAGAAAAACGGTGACAAATCCACAAACCAGGCGACAACCAGCAAACCGTTAAAGATCCAGGCTCTTGGGACTTACAGAACGCGTCATCTTTACCATCTGTCGCAGTGAGTCCCATATTGGATCTAAAATTTGTAATAATGAACTTATGCGAAGCATTGAAAAACTAGAAAATAAAACGATATGTAAACAGAATGATACCATCAAAAAGCTATTATATCAACAAAAAGGACACCAGACTTGGAAGCAGGAAGATTGTCCAACAAAAAGCAAAAAGTCTCACCCTGTCTCTTATGCTGAGCCGTAAAAACAAATCCAGGCATCTCTCGGCCCTCCCCAAAAGCAATGGGCAGTATGAAAGCAGGGTGTGTGGATGATAAAGAAGAAGAAAACAAAACCAGAAGAAAAGCAAAAAAGACTCAAAACATGACGTCAAAGGTGGAAACATAAACCGATCAATGACGCAAAATGAGGAAAAGAGGAAATCGCCTTCCAATCAGGCCCCTGCCCAGATCAAAGGAACCGACTCAGACTTTCCTCGTGTTCTCATCTTGCACGACTCCACAATGAACAAAATAAACCCAACACGATTAACTCTGTCATATGGCCTCCAAGTAGCATCGAAAAAAGCCTATACTATCAACATCATCAAGAAAATGGCGGAAGAAGCTAGCCAGGAGCTAGAACCTGCCCCAGACTGTGTCGTGCTGCATACGGGCATCAACGACATCAAAGGGAAGGATCCTGCAGCATGTGGCAAAGCCATGGCAGCGGCTGTAAAAGCTGTTCAGGAAATTTTCCCGAAGACTCATATCGTATGCAGCAGGGCGATCCCAGTCAAACAACAACTCCTTCCGATCCTTATTGTTTGCAATACTGGACTTTATCGTTTGTTTTTATATATTAAGTCACTGATCTTTCCAGGATACTGTCATTAGCTCATGTTTAATTGTTCTTATGATTGTGATATTATTAACCAAAATCAATTGACAGCAACATTGTGTATTACAAGTTCTATGCCATGGAGAGAAAAAAAACCACAAAAAACTTGGTCATGTCATTTGCAACTTTCTAGAGGTGTAAAAATCTTGCAGTAGAATGCTCGCAGCATAGCCACCAACTTGTTGGGTTTTACACAGTTTTTAACTACTGATAATTACTCAATATTAGCACTTCAATCCTGAATGTGGATAAGCAAAAATGCCTAAATTAAACAAATTATATTACCCACCACAGTGTGACTGTGATACAAATTCTAAAGTAAAATCTGCCATATATGTCAGGCAGGGCTTAGAGTATGATAAACTTGTGTTTTCTCCTATTATACAACATACAGCAGATATATATCATATAGGGGTGACAGTCAAATTTAACAAAGATGACATATTAAATATAGTCTCTGTATATTTACCTCAAGGTCCAAAAAATGACAACACTGACTGGTTAAAAAACACAGACACAGACTTCACAAAACATAAATGGATTATTCTGGGCGATTTCAATTCTCATGCCCCTTTTTGGGACTCTGGGTGCTCTACTTTCACCAGCAACCGTTTGGTAGAAAAATATTGTGGATTCAAAGCTTTACTCATTGAATGATGGTAGAGTAACCATAATTCCTGATGTTTCTAGTGATAAACCAAGTGCTATTGATTTAACATTAATATCTCCAGGTTTAGCTATCAATTGCTATTGGAATGTTGAAGGGGATTGTTTTGGAAGTGATCATTGCCCTATTACGTTGTCATTTGAGGACCTTGCAACATCAGACCTAACACATATTGAGGATAAAATTCCTAAATTTCGATATAAATTGGCTGACTGGAGTTCTTTTCAATCATTCCTTCAGGCTACTGATATTGAAACGATCAAAGAGGATGATGTAGATAAGTTTTATTTCAATTTGTGGCAAAGCTCATACATGCAGCTGAGTTTTCTATTCCCAAACACAAAAGCACAAGAATGGAAAGCATACGGGCAATAGATGGTGACTAAAACATGTGAGGATGCATCATCTCATCATCATCAGACCCGTGACTTTGGCGGTCGTGGGGAGACACGAAAGACGATGCCGTGGTAAGCCTCCTCCATCCATCTCGGTCCTCGGCTCTGCGCAGTAGTGCCGAGTCATCCATCCTGGTCCATTCTCTGATGGTTGTCCATCCATGACTTGTTCTGTCTTCCCCTCTTTCTGCCACCTTCGAGTGGTTCCTGCAGTACTGTTTTTGGCAGAGTGTTGTGGCGGGTGACGTGGCCGAACCATGTCAGCTTTTTCTTCTTGACCATGGTGAGAAGGGGTTCCTGTGGACCTGCCAGCCGTGTTATTTGACTCTTCATTGGTCTTTCGTTCTCTCCACGATATGCCCAGTAGTTTTCTATGGCATTTTGTTTCGAATGACTGGATTCGCTTTGCTGTTTCAGCAGTCAATGTCCAGGTTTCACTTCCGTACAGCAGGATCGTCTGAATTAGGGCTTTGTAGAGCTTTAGTTTGATTGGGAAACTGATCTCTTTACTTTTCCATATGGTGGAGAGTTTTGTCATGGAAGATGTTGCCATGGCTATCTGACTTTGATTTCTGTAGTCGATCGCCCGTCCTTTGTGAGTGTAGCGCCAAGGTATTTAAAAGCGTCTACCTCCTCCAGTTGCTAGCCGTTCATGTAAATTTTAGCAGTGGCGTTGCTCGTGCTGTTCACAAGTACTTTACTTTTCTCCGAGCTCACCTCCATCCCATATGCTCCAGCTCTGTTCTCAAGTCTGGTCGTAAGATCTTGCAGCTCTGTGTTACTTCCCCCCATGAGGTCAATGTCATCGGCAAACCACAAGTTGTTGAGGGTCTGCCGCCAATGGAGATGGTAGAGTGAAGTCATGGAGGGTCTCTCTCATAATGTTTTCCAAGAACAGATTAAATAGGACTGGAGATAACAGGCATCCTTGTCGGACCCCAACTGTGGTTTTGAAGTAGTCTCCGCCCTGATTGTTCAGAAGGACTGCACTGCTTGCGGTGTTGTATAGTGCTTGAATGGTTTGCACTAGTCCTTCTTCAATGCCAAAAAATTCTGAGGACCTGCCACAGGCCTTCGTGCCATACTCTGTCGAAGCCTTCTTGAAGTCGATGAAGTTGTGGAACAGGTCTCTCTGATGTTGAAGATGTTTTTCCATCAGGATGTGGCAGTTAAAAATCTGTTCGATTGTGCTCCTGCCTGCCCTGAACCCAGCTTGTTCCTCTGCAAGATGTTCTTCTGCCTCATTCTTTAGTCGATTCAAAATAACTTTGAGCATGATCTTGCTGGCGTGGCTGATGAGGCTGATTGTTCTATAGTTTTGGCATTGGCGTAAATTCCCCTTCTTGGGCAGGGGTATGATGAGTGATTGTGTCCATTCTGTTGGCCACTGTTTTGTCTCCCAAATCTTCTGACAGATAGCTGTAACATGTGTAATGACTGTTTCGCCACCATGCTTGAGCAGCTCTGGTGGTATGTTGTCTGCTCCTGGGGACTTTCCTACTGGTAAGCTGCGGATGGCTTCTTCCACTTCTTCCCTCAGTGTAGGTAATGGCGAGGGTGCTCTTGATGTTGCTGCTTTCTCTTCTATTATGCTCTTGTCAGGTTGGATTGGGTGATTGCACAGTTCTTGACAATACTCAGACCACCTGTTCAATGCAGCTGAGCTTTCTGTGAGGAGGTTTCCGGAGCTGTCTTCAATGACTGATGATTTGGTTTGAAGTTGTTTTGTGAGTTTCTTCAGGTGTCGTATGCCTTTTTACTGTTGCCCCACTTTCATGCTTTTTTTCGATCTCATCACATTGATCACTGATCCACTTCTCTCTGGCCTTTAACATTGACTTCTTCAAGAGATTGTTGGCCTCCCGGTATTCTTTAGGGTTGGAAGACCTGGTTGGTTTCAGTGCTCTTCTTGTATCGCAGAGGTCCAAGATGTCATTGGTAGTCCATGGCTGGTGTTTATTCCTCTGACGACCGAGTACCCTCCTCTGCTGTTTCTCGGACTGCCTCATTAAAGTTGTTGGTGAGGTCATTGATGTCATTGTCTAGGAGGGTTAATGCGCAAAACGTCCGCCAAGCTTAGCTTGGAAGATCTCCACAACATCTGGATCTTTCAGTTTGTCCACGTCAAATTTGATACGTGGGTTTGCAGGCTGTTTGGTTTTTTTTCAGTTTCATTTTGAATACCAGCAGCACAAGGTCGTGGTCACTGCCTATGTGAGCTCCAGGGTAGGTTCTTGTTCTGGCTCTGTTGATGCTGGATTTGAAGCGCCGTGGTGTTAAGATGAAATCTATTTGGTTATGGATCTTGCCGTTTGGCGCATGCCAGGTTGTCCTCCTTGACTGCTTGTGGGGATAGACGGTATTGGCAATGGTAAGTCTGTGGGTGCAGGCAAACTCCAGCAGACGTAGTCCCCTGTCGCTGGTCTCTCCAGTTCCAAACTGACTGTGAGGATGCAGTAAACCATAAAAAGAATGATTCAAAATATGGTTAAAAGATCAATTAGAAGAAAACTTTATTTGTATGAAGTTCGCTAAAACTCAATGTAAAAGAATAATTGCTCAGGCAAAAAACAAGTTTTGGACAGAATTCTGTATAAATGAAGTATCAGAATCCAAGGATTTACATAAAGTTTGGAAGAAAGTTAGTGAAATGAAAAAGGGATTTCAGCTTCCAACATATCCAATCAAATTTGAAAATAATAGATTTCCAAGCATAATTGAAAAAGCAGAAGCTTTTGTTTCAATGTTTTCAGATAATAGTTTATCATTAAGAATACAATCAAATATCGAATTAGAAAAAGCAAATAAATCAAACAAATTGTCAGCTTATAATGCTGATTATTTCAATGCCCCATTCAACAAGATGAATTTAGTGAAACTTTAGATTCATTTACACATAACAAGACGGCTGTTGGTGCTGATGGTATATCTTATCAAATGCTGGCCCATATGCCTTTAACATGGAAAGGCTACTCTTTTTCATTTTTCCAGAACTGTTGGATAAATGGCACTCTTCCTAAAATTGGAGCAGTCGATTGTAGTCCCAATCCTAAGGAAGGTAAACTGCGGTCATCGATAGATAGCTACAGACCAATTGCTCTTACTTCTCATGTGGGTAAAGTAATGGGAAAAAATATACATAAGCGTTTATTTCATTTTTGTGAAAAGATAATGTGATCCCAACAAATCAGGCTGGTTTTCGAAAGGGAAGATGTACTTCTGACCACTTAGTTAAACTAACACATCAAATTAAAAAGCAATTTTCCAAACGAAAAAGTGTGTTAGCCACATTTTTTGATGTAAAGAAAGCCTTATGATAGAGTTTGTCAATGTTTAGGTTCAGTGTACTCATCTTTGAAAGCTATCGACTTGGGTATAACCACAGAGATCAGTACTTGCACCTATCTTGTTTTCTATTCCTGTACATGATCTCCTAGCTCTTTATCACCTAATACTCAAGTTGTTCAGTATGCAGATGATATTGCTATTTGGATAAATACGTCAGTTAGGAAAAAAAACGAAAAAGAGAGTGATCAATTATGTTGAAAAAATATATCGGGAAGAATTAGATAAATTCTGTAGCTATATGAAAGAAAATAGATTAGAATTATCAGCAAAAAAAACTTTGTCTTGTGCTTTTTAATAACGGTAACAACCCATTACAATTCCCTACTGAAATTAAAAGGAAAGGTGTTTCAATCAAACAAGTTGTCAAATTTTTAGGTGTTTTTTTAACTAGAAAGTTGAACTGGAAGAGCACATCAACCAAATAAAAATGAAGCGGGAAAAGATTAATTTTCAAAAGATAATAACTTTCAGGCATGGAGTCAAGACATAGACCTGAACTCTGGCTCTGTCCTTGGTACGTTAAAAATTTAATTAGGAAAAGAAGTTTTTTTTTCTGCTCAGATTTCTACTTAAAAAAAAAAAAAGTTAGACAGTAAAGCGAAAAGAAGCTTTTGGGGGTTTTTCCGGCTCATGCAAATACAGCAATATTTTAAAAAGAAGTCACTTACTTCTTTTCTTATCAGCGAAAACGGGCAGTATAAAATACGTGGTTGGTATCTCTTTTCCCAAATCGTAAAAGGGAAATAAAATTTATTAATCAAGACACTTTTTTTCCCTAAAAGGCCGCAATATTTCTTTTTCGCACCAAATTTAAAAAATTATCAGACAAAATTATAAAAGAAAATGAATCATATATAAATAATTCCAATTTTACCTTTTGTTCCTCATTTTCCTCCGGGGGAACTATTTCAGCTAAATTTGAACGACTACAGGGAAATAAAGAAAAATGAAGATCAAAATTTTTCCCCCCGTTGAGTAAAAAGTCACTTAAAAGTAATTTTCTAATCACTTAAAGTGTTTTGAGGGTCTGTATTAGAAACGGGGCAAAATGGTGCTGCAAATGTGTTTCCGACTTAAAAAGTTCAAAGTCTTTTCATTTAGGACAACATTTTTTATTTTTACTTTAAACTTTTTGCAATTTTATGGCTTTAAATTTTTTGTCTGATACTGCTGTTTGTTTGCCAAATTCTGTTTTGCGTTGCTCAAAGGCAGTGTTAAGGGAAATTAAAGTCTTTTGCATGGAAAAATAAGGAATGATATTGATTTGAGATAAAATTCCTGATAATTCTATTGCAACGAGCATCAGGAAAACTTTTTTCTGGGTCCCCTTCATTGTGGGAATTTTTTCGAAAAAGCTGGGTTTATCTTTGGGAAAAAAAGGTCCCCTGAAACAGTACTGAAGTGTTTGATTTTTCTTCATTTGTCTTTTGAAATTCATTTAAGTTAATGAAAAGCATACATTCAAAAAATTTTTAGAAAAAAAATTTTCACGTTTCCTTTCCCCGGAATGAGAAATTCTAATACATAAAATGAGATTAAATGCAGGGAAAACTAAATATTCAAAAATGTAGCATGTTGTTTTCTATTCCATTTTTTTAGCCCCATTTTTGTTTGATGCCCCAAATTTTTTTGACATGTAAAAAGGAGGGTTTAGAATTCTAAGAAATATGCCACTATCAAAAAAGTTTTATACCTCCACAATTTTATGGCAGTTTCTGAAAATCATATATTCTTCCCTTTAAACCTTTTCGTAATTAACAACACACACAAAAACAACCCCAAACCCCAACACCCACACACACAACACACACACACACACACAAACCCACATTTATATATATATAAAAATAATTAAAAATTTTATTATAAATATATTATATAGATTATTATGTGTGTGTGGGGTGCGTGTGGGGGAGAAAGAGAGAGAGGATGCGGTGGTAATAATAGGTCTTTTGGGAAGAATGCGGGTGTGTCTAAAACACCATGTATGAATGACATTAAACAAAACAAAAAAAACAAAACACACATACCCACCACACACTACATGCATAAAACCCCAAACTACTTAAAAAAACATTTAAATTTGACCAAAATCTTTATTAAATATTTTGTCTACTTGATTGAAATTTTTTTACATAGACTATTTGCCCAAAGCTCATGTGTTTTTATGAAAATAATTTGGGGTTGTTCTTTGGGTTTTATAATTTGAAATACAGTGTTCATAGGGTGTAGGAAATTTTGTTGTGCAGGAGTTAAAAGTGGGGCATTGAATACCTTCGGGTTTGCCACCCCCCCAGAGGGGCATTCAAAAGGGACAGACACTTGGGGCATGTACAGAAGTTTCCCTTTGGGGGCTTTTCAGAGGGAATTTTAGGATAGTGTTGCCATGGGTTTTTGAAGGGGGGGTGCCTATCAAAGGACAGATGTTTTTTTGCCGTATATAATTTTCTGTGTAGGGTGGGTAGTGAGTCAATTCTAATGGGGATAATTTTTTGGGTGGGGGTTACACGTTTCTGTATTTGGGTTTTGAATCCCGTGGGGACTGGTTGAACCCCAATGTTTTCCCCTGTGGTTATGTGGTAAGGGGCCAAATGTGTCTGTAAAGGAGGGAAATCACTGAAATGAGAAAACACTACTTGTTTGAATTTGAGTGCAAAACTTTGCAGTGCCTGCAACCAGGTGAAGGAGAGATCAGGAAAAAGTTGTGCTTTCGCCTCCTTTAGCGTGGGAATGTTGGGTTTTTTAAATGAATTGATTTTGGCATTTCAACCTTTTGCATGTTGTGTTTTGTTGGTGGCGATGATTGTATTGGGTGGTGTTTTCCTCTTGCTGGTATGGTTCTATCTATCTATCTAACTGTCCCGTAGTGTGCGACCGTGGGGGCACCCTCAAAGACTCAACAACCATTTTCCCTCCATTCCTCTCTCTGTTCTGCCTTTCTCAGGGTTTTGTTGAGTTCTAGGCCTGTCCATTCGCTGATGTTATCCTCCCAGCTCTTCCTTGGTCTGCCTCTTCTTCTTCCTCCTTGGACAGTGCCTTGTAAAACTGTCTTTGAAAGGGTCCTTTGGTCTTGTGACATGCCCATACCTTTTAAGTTTACGATTTTTCAACGATCGTTAGAAGGTTCTCATAGGGTCCAATGGTTTTCTGGATTCGTTATGCACGCTTTCGTTGCTTATGTGGTCTTTGTAGGAGATCCCAAAGGGAGTCTCCGAAAGTGCGTGTACCTTTTAGCAAATTAATCAAATTAAAGACAACAATTGTCTTTTAGCTTTATTTTCAAATAGACAAACAGAAATTAATATTTTTGACTTGTTTTTTTTGTGAAGCGCAAAGGCAGGCTATGTTATAATGCTTTAGCGACCTAGCAGAGTAGACAGCAGAATTGATTTGGGTATGACATAGGAATATCACAGCAGGCCCCAATAGACAGACAAATTGGTGGCTATGACATAAGGACTATCCCCAGCAGGCACAATAACAGGCAAATTGATGGGTATGAACATAGGACTCTCACAGCAGGCACAATAGACAGGCAACTTGATGGCTTATGGCATAGGACTCTGACAGCAGGCACAATAGACAGGCAGAATTGATGGCTATGGCATAGGACTCTAACAGCAGGCACAATAACAGGCAGACTTGATGGCTATGGCATAGGACTCTGACAGCAGGCACAATAGACAGGGAGAATTGATGGCTATGGCATAGGGCTCTGACAGCAGGCATAATAGACAAGCAGAAATTTATGGCTATGGCATAGGACTCTGACAGCAGGCACAAATAGACAGGCAGAACTGATGGCTATGACATAAGACTCTGACAGCAGGCAGAATTTTATGGCTATGGCATAGGACTCTGACAGCAGGCACATTAGACAGGCAGAAAATGATGGCTATGACATAAGACTCTGACAGCAGGCAGAATTGATGGCTATGGCATAGGACTCTGACAGCAGGCACAATAGACAGGCAGAACTGATGGCTATTACATAAGACTCTGACAGCAGGGAGAAATTGATGGCTATGGCATAGGACCTCTAACAGTAGGCACATTAACAGGCAGAACTGATGGCTATGGCATAGGACTCTGACAGCAGGCACAATAACAGGCAGAATTGATGGCTATGGCATAGGACTCTGACAGCAGGCAGAATTGATGGCTTTGGCATAGGACTCTAACAGTAGGCACAATAGACAGGCAGAATTGATGGCTATGGCTTAGGACTCTGACAGCAGGCACAATAGACAGGCAGAATTGATGGCTATGACATAGGACTCTGACAGCAGGCACAATTAGACAGGCAGAATTGATGGCTATGGATAGGGCTCTAACAGCAGGCAGAACTGATGGCTATGACATAGGACTCTAACAGTAGCACATTAGACAGGCAGAACTGATGGCTATGGCATAGGACTCTGACAGCAGGCACAATAGACAGGCAGAATTGATGGCTATGGCATAGGGCTCTAACAGCAGGCAGAATTGATGGCTATGGCATAGGCTCTAACAGCAGGCATAGTACAAAAGCACAAGGTTTGGCTATGTCATATGGCTCCAACAGCAGGCAGATCAGACAGGCATGACGTATGGCTATGGCTTTAAAACCATTATCAGCAGACAGATTAGTCAAGCACAGTAGATGTCTATGGCATAAAGATCCGACAGCAGCATGGTTGAGAGGCATGCTAAATGTTAATGGCACAAAGCTTCAACAGTAGACAGAGTAGAGAGGCATGTTAGATGTCTGTGGCACAAAGCTTCAACAGCAGACAGAGTAGAGAGGCAGTTAGATGTCTGTGGCACAAATTTTTCAACAGCAGACAGAGTAGAGAGGCATGTTAGATGTCTGTGGCACAAAGTTTCAACAGCAGACAGAGTAGAGAGGCATGTTAGATGTCTGTGGCACAAAGCTTCAACAGCAGACAGAGTAGAGAGGCATGTTAGATGTCTGTGGCACAAAGCTTCAACAGCAGACAGAGTAGAGAGGCATGTTAGATGTCTGTGGCACAAAGCTTCAACAGCAGACAGAGTAGAGAGGCATGTTAGATGTCTGTGGCACAAAGCTTCAACAGCAGACAGAGTAGAGAGGCATGTTAGATGTCTGTGGCACAAAGTTTCAACAGCAGAGAAAACAGAGCCCCCTTCTCTACTCTGCTGTTTGCCATATGTTCATTCCTCCCTTTGTACAACTCATCGATCTTCAGTTCAATGCCATCAGGGTCAGAGCAAAGAAACACCCCGCCGGAAAGCAAAGAAGAAGGCAGGAAAGCAGGAAAAGCACCCCCCCCCCACACCCCCCACACCCCCCCACACACACACACACACACACACACACACACACACCACACACACACACACACACACACACACACACATATATATATATATATAATATAATATATATATATATTATATATATATTTTAAATATATATATATATATATATATATATATATATATATATATATATATATGCGCGCGCGGCCGCGCGCGCGTGTGTGTGTGTGTGTGTGCATACATAAATAGATAAATATTGACAAATATATCAATATGTATTATGTATGTATGTATAAAAGACCTAGCCTGAATCAATTTGCTGGCTTTGTTCAGCTTGAGAGGAAATCGAGGGTCTATCATCCTGGCTTCTGGCTCTTTTATCCCCTTGTGTCTTACTGACTCTGGGCTTTGCCGCTTTGAGTTTCAATGCAGTTGGCCACTGAAAGAGCAGTTAAAGGTGTTAAAGTTGAAGATGTAATCCAGGCTTACAGGTTTCAACAGTCATAGGATCAGAAAAGATCTTTGTATAAATGGTTGAAAGTAGTAATCTCCCCCAAGTTACAAGTTTTACATGACCCGGGAGAGTTCTTGCACGAGCTTGTGTATGAACATTCAGAGATGTTATCGTTATTGCTTCATTGCTTTGCTTAAGCGCTTCGATTGGGTTTTGTTTTACAAGATTCAGCGCTATATAAATTCCATTTATTATTATTATTATTTAGTATTATTATGTCGATAAGTTCAAATAAAGTTTCATATAAACGTGTGGGGACGTTTAAGTTAAAAGTCTTACTTTGACCGATTGACTTCCAAGCTCAAGTGCTCTGTGTTAAGCTTTTAAAGTGTTAGTACTTTAAATTTAGTACTTTAAACTTATACTGGACTGACAGGGTTTGAAAAGGCTTTTGTATGAGTAATTGAAAGAAGTAAGGTACATTCAACACTTTTGAAAGATGGTTGCAGCTTGAAACTAAAAGTTTGCTCCAGACTCGAACATTTGAAGGGCTTTTAAATGAGCTTATGATACTACTCACAGACTCAGACACGCTCTAAGACAGAAATGAAGCTTTGGATGATATTTTTTTTGATAATTTTCTGTTGCTCCTATTTTTGTTTTTTTTTTTCTTTGTTTTTTACATAACTGAGATGAAACAATTTGAAATGAGAAACAACATTTAGTATAATAAGATTTCTTTGAAACTCTCCCTCTCTGTGAGTCTGTCTGTCTATTCGTCTGTCTTTCTGACTGTCTATCTACCCCCCCCCCCCTATCTCTCTCTCTCTCTCTCTCTCTCTCTCTCTCTCCCTCCTGTCTGTCTCTCCGTTTGTCTGTCTGTCTCTGTGTTTCTATCTGTCTGTCATTCAGTAAGTCTGTTTGTCTGTCTCTGTGTTTCTGTCTGTCATTCAGTCAGTCTGTCTGTCTGTCTCTGTCTGCCTCTGTCTCTTTGTCTTTCTGTCTCTTTATCTCTTCTATGCGTACATGCACTTTGACCTGGCTGATCAGTATCCTTTTTCTCTTGCCTCGTGTCTCTCTGGTGCTTTCCATGTGTTTCTCCTTCCTGTCCACCCTGCATGGCTCCACTGTCCATGCTGTCAGAGTGAAAGACAAGGCAAGATGTATAGGAGAAGCAGACAAGGCAGGAGCTATAGGAGAAGCAGACAAGATAAGAGCTATAGGAGAAGCAGACAAGATAAAAGCTATAGGAGAAGCAGACAAGATAAGAACTATAGGAGAAGCAGACAGAATTATAAGAGAAGCAGACAAGATAAGATCTATAGGGAGAAGCAGACAAGGCAAGAGCTATAGGAGAAGCAGACAGAGCTGTAGGAGAAGCAAACAAGATAAAATCTATAGGAGAAGCGGACAAGGCAAGAGCTATAGGAGAAGCAGAGCTATATAAGAAGCAAACAAGACAAGATCTATAGGAGAAGCAGACAAGATAAGAGCTATAGAAGAAGCAGACAAGACAAGAGCTATAGGAGAAGCAAACAAGGCAAGAGCCATAGGAGAAGCAGACAGAGCTATAGGAGAAGCAGACAAGACAAGAGCTATAGGAGAAGCAGACAGAGCTATAGGAGAAGCAGACAAAATAAGAGCTATAGGAGAAGCAGACAAGACAAGAGCTATAGGAGAAGCAGACAAGATAAGAGCTGTAGGAGAAGCAGAGAAAATAGGAGCTATAGGAGAAGCAGACAAGGCAAGAGCTATAGGAGAAGCAGACAAGATAAGAGCTGTAGGAGAAGCAGACAAAATAAGAGCTATAGGAGAAGCAGACAAGGCAAGAGCTATAGGAGAAGCAGACAAGACAAGAGCTATAGGAGAAGCAGACATGGCAAGAGCAATAGGAGAAGCAGACAAGACAAGAGCTATAGAAGAAGCAGACAGAGCTATAGGAGAAGCAGACAAGATAAAAGCTATAGGAGAAGCAGACAAGATAAGATCTATAGGAGAAGCAGACAGAGCTTTAGGAGAAGCAGACAAGACAAATACCATAGGAGAAGCAGACAAGGCAAGAGCTATAGGAGAAGCAGACAAGGCAAGAGCTATATGAGCACGGCTTTATGAATCCAGGTCTGTCTATCGTCTGCTTCTCCTATAGCTCTTGTCTTGTTTTCTTGCCTTTCCCCTGCTGCCCGCTTCTGGTATGATGCAGTAAAAGCTGTTTTTCTTTTTAACTTGTCCTGAAAATAGGCACTGATGTAGTGATCAATACGTGGGAAAGAAGAGGTCATGGTCAGCAGCAAAGGGAAGAGAGAGAGAGAGAGAGAGAGAGAGAGAGAGAGAGAGAGAGAGAGAGAGAGAGAGAGATGATTTGGTGATTGATTTTATTGCATAAAGCTTTCGCCCATTGCAATGGGAAGGCGTGGGGATGGGGGTACAATAAACAAAAATTCAAATTGAAATCATCATAAACAAGCAAGCACGTGACAAGGCTGCCATGTCACTAAGTTCAGTCCTGCAGATCCAATGGATCATGCGCTTCCTTCACAGAAACACGTGAAATATTCGGCATTGTGTCAAGCTGTCCTGGGCACATAAACACACGCACGCACGCACGCATGCACGCACGCACGCACGCACGCACGCACGCACACACACACACACACACACACCCTCTCTCTATTCTTTCTCCTCCTCCTCCTCCTCCTCACTCACATGCAGACTGATACACTCGATATTTGGTCAAAACACAAGAAACCAGTCATGTTTATCCCAGAATGAATCTGACAGCGTTCATAACCACATGCAAGTTGTCTAGTCCAGCACTGATCCCGTCTTTGATTTTCTTGCGGTCAGCAGGTGTCCACAGCTTAAGCCTGGAATAAATTTCACGTTCTTCCTGGGTCATGTGCTTGGTGTTCCTTTTGGCCAACCAAAAGATATTCATTGGCAAGTCACTTTCAGTGGTTCAGTCAAGTTGAAATATCACGTCATCACTGTCGCAGATCACTGTAGAAGGCATATCTTCAGAAAACCAGCACAGGGCAAAAAGTCCTGATTCCTTGACACATCCCGCAGTTTTCTCTGTAGATATCTATCTGTCAGTTCACTGACATAGTCTTTGATGACATCTACAATGTAGCCAGAATCTTCAGCCTCCTGTAGTGCACTGTCACAGTCATGATGCAGGAAAAATCTCCCTCCTCACTCTTCTTGACTTATCTGCAGCCTTTGATACCATAGATCACTCAATTCTTCTTTCTCGCCTCCAAAATACGTTTGGTATTGACGGCACAGCCCTCACCTGGTTTACCTCATACCTCACAGACAGGTTCCAGAAAGTTATTGTAAACAAAATTCAATCAAAACCTGTCGTAATGGAATGTGGAGTCCCGCAGGGATCAGTCCTGGGCCCTGTTCTCTTTACTCTCTACACTGCTCCACTCTCACATATAATAAACAACCACCATATTGATCATCATTTCTATGCCGATGATACTCAGCTTCAGTGCAGTGATACTGTTGAAAACTTGCTTTCCCTCCTGACAAATATGTCCTACTGCCTTCAATACATTAAAAACTGGATGACTCAGAACAAGTTACAACTTAATGCCGATAAAACCGAAGCCATGCTCATAGGGACCCAACATAAACTTTCCTCTATCGCAAAAACTTCAATAGAATTCGGCAATACGTCAGTTCCTTTGTCCAACTCAGTGAAGTATTTAGGAGTAGTTCTTGACAACACACTCTCTATGAAAAAATTCATCACCCAGACCTGCCAGTCTTGCTACTATCAATTACGGCGCATAAGCGGGATTCGCAAGTATCTGTCCACTGATGCAACTTCCAAGCTTGTCACATCTCTCATTCTTTCACGTTTAGACTACTGTAATTCTCTTTTGGCTGGCCTACCAGCATCATCTATCCACTCTCTTCAACGCATACAAAACTCTGCAGCTCGACTGGTCCTAAGAAAGAAAAACTCTGAACACATCACTCCTCTTCTGCGATCTCTTCACTGGCTGCCTGTCTCACAAAGACTGGAGTATAAAATCAATACCCTCTGTTTCAAATGTCTCCACAAATCTGCACCCTCTTATCTCTGTAACTGTCTTCATCTGTACACTCCATCCCGTTCCCTTTGTTCAGCCGCAGATACTTTGTGCTTTCGAACACCCAGATTCAAACAAACCACTGTTGGCCATCGCTCCTTCTCTGTTTCTGGTCCATCCACCTGGAATGACCTCCCTCTTTCACTTCGCCAAAAGCCTTCACTTGATACCTTCAAATCCAGCCTCAAAACACACTTATTTCTTACCTGAGACTTTCCCCCCAAATATCTGTCCCTAATTTTCAACAGCATCTTTCACCTTCTAAGTGTTGTTCCGAGTGTGTGTGTGTGTGTGTGTGCGTGCGCGTGTGTGTGCGTGCATGCGTGCATACGTGCGCGCGCATGGTTTTGAAATCTGTTGTTCATTATGTTTAAGGAGAGTTGCATGCCTGTAAATGATTGAGTGCAAGCGTTTCGATTTGTTTGTTTTTTTACAAGATTCAGCGCTATATAAATTCCATATATTATTATTATTATTTTCTCCCACTGTATCCACTGCAGGCACACACACACAAGGTCAGTTTTGTTTTGGTGTTCAACTTCTGTGGTGGTATCAACGTGGGTGACATCAGGAGACACGGGGTAGAATTCACGTGCAGAACGCAGGCCACGCGGGAGGGGGGGGGGGGGGGATGGAGACATGGGCGTGCCGTTGTGCGGAACAGTGCCGTTTGATGGAGGCGTACACATCAAGAGACCCAGTGAAGTTTCGGAATTAAAAATTTCACTGCTCTTAAAGTTTTCTTGCCTTGTTCTTTCCCATCTCCTCTCTTCTGTCTGTCTCCTCTCCTCCTCCTCTGCCTGTCTTTTCTGTTCTGTCCGTCTTTTCTCCGCCATCCTTCGTCTGTCCCTGTCCAGCTGACTGGGAGTTTTTTTACGGTAACACTGAGAGACTGAAGGTGTTTGTTGTCCCGCCATGTTGACAGTGTCAGAACCTGTCCTCAGTCTGAGTACAACAGTGGTATTGTCTCCTTCTCCAGAGATTTTCCAGGAGGTCAGGTCACTTTTCTGTAGCAGGGCATCTAAGGTAACTTCCAGCGTCGTGGGTAATCCGACAACGGGCATATTGCTGGATAAAATTGGATTTTTAACCAAAAATTAACGCAGCTGTAAAGGTAGCGGTCTATATCCAAGGGAGATCACCCTGCCAACCCCCCCCCCCCCCCCCCCCCCGAGAGAGAGAGATATGATATGATATGATATGATATTTATTCATAAAGGCCATGGCCCCTTAGAAGGGGGTTGTACAAAACATTGTTGACAAGACACATCCACATTAACAATTTGCTACACACTCACTTCGCCTTTAAAGACTTTGTACAAATATATGCTTAATCTCTTAACAGTATTTTCATTTGTTGCTGACATTAACAATATTAGTTTACACAGACATGGGTACCTGGAATATTTTGCCGGAATAAATTGTTCTCTGATATCTTTTAATTCTGGACAAGAAAGTACAAAATGAACCTCATCTTCCATTGAATCCTTACACAGTGGACATATCAAAGCCTACCATCTGAATTACTATAGCGTTTTGAATGGACAAATATATCTGAAATTCCGAATCTAAATTTTGTCATGATACGCTTTATGTGTCTATCAGTATTCATAGACATGTAGGTTGGTACCCGATTCAAATGTGTGAACAATCTATAAAAATCAAATCTATCTCTATTTTGAACATGAGAATTCCAGTCCTGCCATCGACATTCTACCAGCCTCTCTCTAAATGTAGCAATAAATTCTTTTACATCTTCCACACCTTGATTAATCCAAACAAAGCCAAAGCCATATTAAAATAATTTCATTCTTACAATTGATAACCAGTTTCTTTTGCCCCTATTTTCCAAGTCTAACAGCGTCTTGTAAGCCATAAAAGGTAACCTTTGTGTATCCATCTGAGTTAATTTTAACCAATAGCTAATACATTTAACTGCAGAAAGAATCTTTAATGGATATCTAGCTGTTTCACCATATACAAGGTCATTGGGTGTTTGTGGAGATACTCCAAGAAATTTCTTTAATGCAAACAAATGAACTTTTTCACAGTGTACAGCAGCAGCATCTAGCCACCAAATTTCAGATCCATATAAAAGAGCAGGCTGAATTTGAGTATAAAATATTTTCAAAAGCAAAGTGAGAGATTCATTGTTTAATGACGCTAATTTCTTCATTATACACAATAACGTGCATTTTGCTCTACTGGCAAGATCCCTGCATGCAAAATTAAAACTAAGACGAGTAGAAAAATAAATACCCAAATATTTATACACATTTACTACAGGCATCAAAACATCTTCATATTTCCATTTTTCTCTTTCAGAAAGATAACCTCCTTTTCTGAATACAACAATGTTACTTTTTGCCATGTTGACTTTTAATTGCAGAGACACAGCAGCTTTCTGTTCAGCTGCATTTGCAACCCAACCACTGTTTCTGACATCAAAACAACATCGTCAGCAAGCAAAAGAATGAAAATCTCTATGAATTCATTTGTAAAAGTGTCACCATGACGCCCAGAAGTTACTACTTCTTGTGTTAATTCATTTATGAAGATAGAAAACAGAAGAGGACTACAGATGTCACCTTGCTTCATGCCATTTGTACAGTTAATATAATCAGTTAACACAGCCACAGATCGCACTCTTGCTTTTACAGAATCATACATACTTAATATGCACTTATACATTTTTCCACGAATACCGTTTTTAAACAATACAGGCCACAGTAAACTTCTGTTGATAGAGTCGAATGCCTTTTCGAAATCGATAAAGTCAACATATAATTTACGATTTAGACTAAACTGTTTCTGAATAAATGCCATCAAAGTAAAGATATGATCAATAGTTGAGTAGTTTTTCTTGAAGCCTGCTTGATATTCGCCTGTTAAGTTATTCTCTTCTACCCACTCCTGTAATCTTATATTGATAATAGCACCATATAATTGACTACAAACATTACATAAAGAAATTCCTGTATAATTACTTGGATTGTTAGCATTACCTTTCTTATATAAAGGAATAACAATAGATTCTGACCAACTTTCCGGATATATACCTTTATCAAAAAAAATTGAAAAAGTTAACTAGAAAGTCTACAATCAAATTTGACCTTCAAGCAAATTTTAGAATTTCACTTACAATACCATCTGGGCCAGCAGCTTTACCTGTTTTCAGTTTCCTTAAAGCTAACACAATTTCATCTCTTGAGATGCGCTGATTTAAATAATCAGAGGCATACTCATAAGCATTTTCATCAGCTTCGTATGTCAAATTGTTATTGTTACCTACATTTCGTTCAAGTAACTCTGTAAAGTGCTGAAACCATGTGTCTACACTGATATTATTTGGTGGGTGTTTTCTGATATTAATTTTTCTGTTTATGACATTCCAAAATTCCTTTTGATCACCAGTCTAATTAATCAACGTAGTCAATAAATATTTGTCAAAGTCTTTTTTCTTTCATTTCAATAGGTTTTTATACTCTCTCCTAGCGTTACAAAAGGAGTCACGATTAACCTGTAGATGATACACGGCGATAGTTCCTTAACAATTTTCGTACATTTCTTTTACTGGTACGACATTCCATGTCATACCAGTCATCTTCTTTCATAGTTTTGCCTAAACATATCTTCTTTTTCATACATTCTGCTGCTTTCTTTAAACAGAAAATTGAATATATTCAACGCTTCATTAACATCAACGTTAATCAATGTGTTTGCTTTTTCTATATGAGACCATATTTCCTGTGAATCAATAATTTCAGAAAACATATCTCTGTAGGTATCATTCCAAACAAACTTTTCAACCATGCATGCAGAGTTATTTTCTTGTACATTATTCTGCCTGATATCAAACACTTTCACGTGTAATTCAACAGGCATATGGTCAGACTGAACTTGATCAGAAACAAGCAATTCACAATTGTTAGACATCTCGGCAAAAAGGTCACATGACATTAAAAAAATAATCATTCACGCTGCTTCCACTTTCACTTATGTACGTGTAACGACCTTGAAGGTCGCCCTCACACATACCGTTCAGAATACACAAAAGCAAAGCATGACACGTATTGATCAGTAGCTTTCAATAGTTATTCAGTTCAGTATCTTCAGAATTTCTATTACAATGCAAAGGACCACTTAGATACATGTTGTTTAATATGTATGTGGCTTCTTCAAAATCATTTGACATATTTGAGATTCTACTGTTTAAATCTCCACATAACAAAACAAAAACATCATTTTTAATGGAAAGTAAACAATCACATATAAATTCTTCCAACGGAGCCACACCATTTTCAACATTACTAAACGTGTAATATGGTGACCCTTCCGGTGGTATATAAACACACACATATATGATATCTTTAGATGCCCCAATCACACATTTATCAATAATAAATGCACAAAAATAGTCGGAAGCAACATCAATGGGTTTTATGTACAAGGCTAGCTCATTTTTAACAAGACACACGATCCCACCAGATCGTCTTCCACGTGCTGTTAGCTTCAAGGCAGGTTTACAGTAAACAGTATACCCATCAAAAATTGACCCCTGAAAATTTTCCACAAATGTTTCAACTAAGCATACAAAGTGAAACTTGCATACAAAAGACACAAAATCCTTATCAGACAATTTAGCCAGGAGACCATTTACATTCCAATGAAGGAAAGAAACATGTTTAAGTTTATTAAAGTCATCAACACAAAAAGATTCATCAACATCATTAGACAAAGGAGGACACACATTTTCACAAGGCACTCCCTCTTCTTCACTGTTTACATTATCCTGAAACACAGAAACAGAAACAGGTGACGCAGGTAAACCCTCCTAAAAAATCACGGACTGGGAGTCTGGTTCACGTGCAATGCTACTCGTGCTACTGCACCAACATTACCGGTGTCGACCCACAGTGGTTGTCCCTTCCATGCGAAAATATGGACCGGCCGAATTCCTATTTTATTTCCACAAGTTTATCGTCTGTACTCACTGTGTATCGTTTCCCGTCAACACGAAGATGGTTGAACACCAGGGTAGCGCGCTTGCCGTCACTCCTGGCTTTCTTCATGTGGGGTGTCAGCTTTCTCCTGATGTCCCTCACTCTGGCAGAAAAGTCTTCCCCAATGAAGACGTCAGTCCCTTGGAGTTTGTGCTTGGCTTTCATGACTTCTACTTTCTGCTTGTAGAAGACGCACCTTGCGATGACTGGGGAGTCTGGCTTTGAGTTCAGACTGTGGACCCTATCAAAGTCAATGTCATGCGCTAACTCAAGTTTGTCAGTGATAAAGTCCTTCAGCATATGCTCACATTCTTCAGGTGTCTCGTCCTCCCTCCGTTTCAGTCCGTAAAATATCAGATTGTTCCTTTTGGACCTCCCCTCCAAGTCATTGGTCTTTATCTCGAGGTCCCTGATCTTCTCTGCCATGTCATCATTCCTCTGGGTCAGCTCCTGGTTCTGCCGTCGTAGGTCATCAACTTCCTCCCGCAGCCCTCGCAGCTCTGTGTGCACGTCTTCACGCAAGGCGTGTATCTCTTACCGTACTGCATCCAGCCCAGAATCAAGACAGGACTTCATGTCATGCAGCAAGTCCACCATATCAGGCAGTGAAAGGTCTTTCTCCGGCTGACTGGAGGCTCCTTCCTGAGGATGCCCAGGTTTTTCCAAGCTGGACCTGGTACTGGACGTTCTGCTGCTGCTGGAGAGCTGGGTCTGCCTCATGCTGTCCCTCTGGGGACGGGTGGGACCTGGGTTACTCTCCACGTCTCCACATTGGAGCAAAAAACTCCCCCAGAAGAAATACGTGAGGAGCAAACCTACGATAGCACCGTCTACTCCTCTCTTCAGCTTCAGTATGGCCACTCGCTTTGCCATGTTTTGCTTAGCCCGTTTGTACATGAAGGATTGAAATACGGGCAAAAAGCAGCCACAGACTGCCCGAAAGTCTACATTTGCTGATGGCATAGTCCTTCACTATGTCACATACCAGTGACTAAGGAATAGGTCAGTCTCTATCTTCTATTTGCAAAAGTTTAGCAGAGACTATGAAGCGTGACTTATCGTGAAATACGCTCACACACGCCCCCCCCCCCCCCCCCAAGAGAGAGAGAGAGAGAGAGAGAGAGAGAACTCTGAAATAGTTTAATAGTACATCAGCCTTAGGCCACAATACAATAAAAGGGAGTGATGGGGGGGGGGGGGGGGGTTAGACAATGGAAGAGAACAATGATTTCACAATACACATACAATTTTGAATCAGCTGAAAAACTTCACTTCTATGTATGTACACATATTCATTCCCCTGTCAACAACTTAGGGTTTTATCTTGGTAACTGTACGCTCACTCATTCCAGTTTGATCACAAAGCACCAGCATAACTTACGAAAGAAGAAATGCGGAAAAAAACCGTCCTGAGAATCATGGCTATGTGTCATGAATCTAACTTAATGTGAAAAGTCTAAGACAGCAATCTAATCTTTAATAAGAAAACAAACAATCAAACCAACCGAATGACAAATAACCATACCGTGCTGTTCAGTATATGAAACGAAACTGATTATTCACTTTAGCATTACAGCATCCTAAATCGGTTGAAACTAGTCAGTAATATAATGATAATAATAATAATAATAATAATAATAATAATAATAATAATGATAATAATAATAATAAATGGAACTTATATAGCGCTATATCTTGCAAAGACAAATCAAAGCGCATGCATTCAACCTAATCTTACTCAGTCATGCAATCAAAGGTAAACAATCAAAAGTTTAAACAAACAGATATTTACAAACATGGTGCGATGCAGACAAAATCTATGAAATAAAATTTCGATAGTCAAATGTTTTTTTAAAGCACACACACACTCGCACAGGCCGTATACTTTAGCAGGGTGATAGGACATGGGTTAGATATGAAACAGGAGGGAGGTTTGAAATAAATATGTCTTGAGGCTGGATTTAAAAGAGTCATAACTAGGTTTCTGGCGAAGAGAGAGAGGGAGCTCATTCCAGGTAAATGGACCCGATATAGAGAATGAGCGGCGGCCAACAGTGGATTGGTTGAATCTAAGTATTCGTAGGCACAAGGTATCTGCAGTAGAGCGGAGGGAACGTGAAGGAGTGTACAGGTTAAGACATTCCTATTATTAATATAGTCTCCTTCCCAATTTAAAGTTATTTAAAATGTTGATAAACTTTGAAAGCATAAAACTTACTGAATATCATACCTCATACAGTGATGTGACATCACCATTAGGCAAAATAGCATCACTTAGAAATTTCAAGAAAAAGAGAGAGGAAACATTCACATTAATAAAAACACAACAAAAACCCATAGAAAAAGGCACAAAACTAAAAACATAGTAAAACAAGGCAAAGTTAATGTTCCAAATGACAGATCTACAGTATCATCTGTGTCCTTCGGTTTGTAGCATGAAATACATATCTAGATAAACTATATCTGAGAGTGGTATTTATGGTTCTGAGAAGCACGTTTAGAGGAAGAGTAACAAAATCGCTAAGGAATTTGTTCCTTATATCATCATATGCATTACACATAAACACAAAATGCTGTTCATTTTCAATGTGATTTTTGCAAAATGGACAGTATTTGTCACGAAACTATTTGCTATATCGATGTACATTATTATTTAAAGGAAGAACATTAAATCTTATTTGTGTAATGGCAACACGAAAGCAAAACACATCCATATCAAGAATGTACCGTTCTTTTTCAAAAATGGTCTTAAATGATCGATAAGGCTGGTATCTATCTCGATCTCTAATAGTGCCTGGAGAGAGAGAGAGAGAGAGAGAGAGAGAGAGAGAGAGAGAGAGAGAGAGAGAGGAGAGAGAGAGAGGAGAGAGAGAGAGGAGACTGGAGAGAGAGAGAGAGAGAGAAGAGAGGAGAGAGAGAGAGAGAGAGAGAGAGAGAGAGAGAGAGAGAGAGAGAGAGAGAGAGAGAGAGCACACACGGCCTTTTCAAACCTGTGGTTATGAGGGTTGGTGCAAAATGGATTCCATCCAGGCCATCACTCACCTCAACTGCATCCCAAACTGCGTGGTGTATTTAGTTCAGCCTCATGGTTTGGAAAACGTTCTCAACTCATTCAAACAATATAGCTAATGATCTTCTAGACAGTCAGCACAGAGCAGTGCATTTAAATGTTATACCCATTTTGCATGTGCGTGCATATTATGTGCGCGTGCGCACTTGCGCGCACGTACACGTGTGTATATGTTGTATATTTTATTTTATTTATTTATTTATTCTTTTATATCGATGATAATGGAATAAGCACTCATGTGCTTTTTTACATCCAGTCCCCGTGTGTATGTGGTTTTGTAAACTTGTCATCTGTTTCCACCGGCACACAATGGCCTACTCTTCCGAAAAGCGGAACAGGATTTAACGTGTGCGCAAGATGTTCTGTACGCGTTCCAACACGGGGCCTCGGTTTATAGTCTCATCGGAGGACTTTTGTGTATGTTTGTGTATGTGTTTGTGTGTGCCCATGCGCGCGCGCGTGTGTGCATGTGTATGTATGTGTGTGTGTGTGTGTGTGTGTGTGTGTGTTGTGTGTACAGACAGACAGACAGACAGACAGATAGGCAGACAAACAGACAGAGAATAAATTAATTCTTTGGCACTGGCATGGCCATCAAATACATAGGCTTCAGTAACGATGTTATCTGTTTCTCTCTGACAGCTCTGACTGTGCAAGACTTTCCAAATGCATGTGAAAATGGTCAGCATGACTACAGCTTCAGAAACGTGTGTAGTTTTTTTCGTCAAGAATTGGGGTTCGTTGAAGTGGAGTAGTTAAAGTCCGTGAATAGCAACACTGTTTCTGTGTGTCTTAGAGTGTGCATGTATGCACCTGCGCGCGCGCGCGCGTGTGTGTGTGTGTGTGTGTGTGTGTGTGTGTGTGTTTCAGCTATTATTTGGAAAATCACGGTACTTCTGTTGTGTTGTAGTGTTAAAGCCTCCTGAGAGAAACAACACTCTAACTTGCACTACTGCATGCAAGTATACTTGATAATGGCACGCGGAGGAGATGAATAAAGCCAGACAGGAAGAAACATCTCCAGTCACTGGTAAAGCTCAGCTGAGTCAACGAATTGGTTCAAGCCAGATTCTGTCCATCTCCACTCATCCTGTTGTGTGCCTTTTCCCCCCTCCCTCCCTGCCTCCCACCGCTTGCGGCAGGAAGTATCTCTCTGCTTGTACAGCCAACAGTCAGTGAGCTGGAGATCAATACTGAGCCAAAAGGGGGTGCCAGGAATAGATAGAGACGATCAACAGCAGAAGAGGAAGGTGAGGCTGCTATTTTTGCGTCAAGGAAAACGTTTACCAAGGCCAGCTTTTCACACGGAAACTGTTGTGATTCAGTGATAGAAAAAGTTCAGAATCAGAAAAAGAATTTCTAAAATATGAATTTGAATAGTTTTTGCTCTTAGTTTGTGATCTGAGAGAGAGAGAAAGATGAGAGTAAAAAGATTCAATATAATTTGGTTGTAACGCGTGAAAGGCTTACATTTGCAGACATTTATCATCAATGATTGATGTTTGGAAATATCCATAAAAATTATTTGAGAAAATGTTCCTGAGTAAGTTGTTCCGTTCACGCCGATGTTCTGTGACAGAGGTGATATACAGACCACAGAAGAGAAACCAGGCAGGGGAGAGAGCCATTAGCTGCACCACGTGTTGTGAAGCTCAGCCAGCAAGTGTATTGACTGGACTGGGCCAGGTTTTGTCCATCTCCATCCGGTCTAGTCTGCTGCCCACCCCGCCCCTACAGCCTCTCTGTGCTTTCAGGCAGGAAGTATCTCTCTGCTTGTGGACCCGACAGTCAGTTAGTCAGTCAGTCAGCTGAGGATCAATACTGCACAAAGAGGGGTGGCAGAAATGGACAAAGATAATCAACAGCGAAAAAGGAAGGGGGTGAAGATGAGGTAAATATTTTTGCCATCAGGAAAAAGTTTACCCTGGACTAACTGTTCGTGCCTGCACTGATGTGGTTCAGTGAGGAGGAAGATTGAAAATCAGCAAAAACCAGAAGATGTTTGCTTGCTGAGTATATACTGGCACTACAGCACTCAGCCTCTGTTTTCATTTTGTAAATCCTGATAGAGAGAGAGCCTGAACTTTGAACTCTGAACAGGTTTAATATGTGCATTGGCCTTAGGCTGTGATACACAGAGTTTTCACCATGACCATGTCTTTGAAAAGATTGGTACTTGATACCACTTATCTTATACTGAGTCTGCATTGTTGTTAAACATCAACATCAGTATGTCAAAATGGAAACTATCAATTCAGGATGATAGCAACAGTATTTGTAAACACATGGCTTATTTGACACATAGCTCACCTCTCACTGTGGACTTAGATTCTCCAGTCATGGACCAAATCCCTATAAATGCCTAAGTCTACCAACCCCAATCCCAGTCATGGGCCAAATCTCCATGAATGCAGTCTAAGTCTACCAATCCCAATCCCAGTCATGGACCAAATCCCCATGAATGCAGCCCAAGTCTACCAATCCCAATCCCAGTCATGGACCAAATCCCCATGAATGCAGCCTAAGTCTCACTCACTCACTCAGTCCCATGTCTCAAAGGACGTAGGGGGGACATGAGAGAAGACGCGACAGATCTTTTTCCATGCTTCATGATCCTGTGTGGCTAGTAGAAGGTGTTGCAGGGGTTGGGCGGTCCAGTCTTTGATGTTGTCAACCCATGATTTCTTTTGGCGGCCTCTTCTTCTCTTGCCTTAAACTTTTCCCGAGGTTTTTTTGCTAAGGTGTGTTCTTGGGTGTACCAAACCACATCAGTTTTCTCCTCTTAATGGTGAGAGAAAGGGTTTCTTGGGGCCCACACGCTTTTTGGTTTCTTCTTTCACATATTTTTGGGTCTTGTTTCTTTGTATGATATTTTGGGGATCTTCTGTGGCACTTTTCTCGAATGTTTGGTTTTCCCCTCTCACTCTGCTGACAGAGCCCATGATTCACAGCATAAGAAAATATCACAAGGGGTTTTTGTAAAGGATTTTTGTGCAGAAGCTGATTTGTTGCTTCTGAAACCCTCTCGATCGGGGCTAGAGCAGATTTTGCTTTTTGCATGCGGCTTTCATTCATTGTTTGATGTCCCATCTTTTTTTAGGAGGCCCTAAGATTTGAATTGGCTAAACCTCTTTCAAGTATTCTCCATTCACTTTTTTTCCGTCTGTCATTACTTGGCTGTTGACCATGATCTTTTTTCTCTGTACGACCCCCAAAGCCGTATCCTCGCTCGAGAAGACAAACTTGGGGTTTTTGCAGTTCTTGTTTGCTCCCCGGGCCCAAGGCAATGTCATCTGCAAATCAGGTTGCAAGGGGTTTTCCCCCAAAAGGGAGAGGGAAGTGTGGGTGTTTTGCAGGTCTCTGTCAGATGTTTTTCGGAAAGTTAAAAGTACAGGGAGAAGGCAGCCCGACGGACCCTTGTGATTGTTCATAAAAAACTGCATTTCTTGCGTTCTCTTACAGTGCCTTATGCTTAAATGGGGGCAGTTGTCAATGTTGAAGTGCCTGAGTACTTGCCAGAGGCCGTCATGCCATACCCCTGTCAAGGTCTTTTTGAAGTCTATAAAATTGTGATAAAATCTTTTGGTGTTGGAGATGTTTCTCTATCAAATTTCTCAATTGAAATTTTTGTTTCCATTGTGCTGCTTTTTGGGTCTAAAGCCAGCTTGTCTTCTGCCAGGAGTCTTCTGCTTGTTTTTCGTCTGTTGAGCATGATCTTGCTAGGATGGCTTATGAGACTGATGGTTCTGTATTTCGGGCATTGTTTAAAGGTTTCCTTTCTTGGTAGGGGTATTACAAGAGACTGTGTCCATTCTACTGGCCATTCTTTGGTGTCGTGAAACTTCTGACAAAGTTCTGTGAATACCTTGCTGTTTCCATTCCTCCATTTTTTATGATTTTCAGCTGGAATGTTATCGATTCCAGGGACTTTTCCCTTCCCTTTAATTGTTTAATACTGTAACACTTCACACCTTAGTATTGGTGGGTCTTTACTGTTCAGGGGTTGTCAGAAACATGTTGGTAACTGGGGGTAGTGGGGAGTTATACAATCCCTCACAGTATTTCCCTCCAGCGTTGGAGGATGGCATTGCTTTCCGTTAAAAGTTTCCCTTCTTTTGTCTTCAATAACAGAGGCTTTAGCTGGTGGTTTTAGTTAGTGATTTCAGAGTGTCGTAAGCTGTTTTGCTGTTTCCCTTGGCCATTCCAACTTCGATGCTGTGGCATTTTTTCTTCTAAACCACGCTTCTTTGGCTTCTCTCATCTTTTTCCTCACTTCTCGGGCTATTCCTGTATTTGTTGTTGGCTTCTTTACTTGTGAACTTTTTGTTTCTTAAGCCTCTTCTTTTGTCGCAGAGGTCAAAAACCTCATTTGTCACCCAGGGTTGTTTCTTTTTTGTTTTGCTTCTTCCCAATGTTTTTTTCTGCTGCTGTCATACACTTTTTGATGTTGTTGGCTAGTGTGTCTACATCATTGTCGATGGTTGTTGAGTGCGGCGAAACTTTTTTCCGCCAATGTTTGGGTTGGAAATCTCAACCACTGTTGGGTCCCTTTTAGTTTTTTCCAGATCAAATCTTATGCGTGGGTTTTTTTTGCTGTTGTTTTGCTTTTCAGTTTCAGCTTGATGGTGGTAAGTACAAGGTTGTGGTCACTGCCAGTGTCAGCTCCTGGGGAATGTCTTGTGTTTGCCTTGTTTTATGCTAGGATTAATATTTGGGGTGACAGAATTGTAGTCAAATTTGATTGTGAAACAGACCATTTGGTGAGTGCCAATTGATGTTCTGGATGGGTTGTGAGGATGGAGTGTGTTTGCCAGAGTTACTTTGTGCTTCTGTGCGAATTCCACAGCGCTTTTCCTCTTTCGTTTGTTTCTCCTAGTCCAAAAGCGTCCTGTGGTTTCCTCCCAGGGGTCATAGGCATCAGGTCCCACCTTAGCATTCCAGTCGCCATCCACAATAAAATATCTTTTTGGGGCGTTTTGGGGATGACGTTTTCAAGTTGGTTCATTAAAAATTCTTCTATCTGGTCATCATCGAAGTCCCGATGTTGGGGCATACCTTGGATGATGGGAGATTCCTGGGTTTTGCGAAACTCTGAGATGAGTCTGCTGGATACTGGTGTGCAGCTGATATGCTTGACACAATCTCTTTTCCCGAAAAATGAAGCCTACTCCGTGTTGATGTAGTTTCTCTTCTCCACTGTACCATATCTTGTGGCCGTCTTGCGTGGTGTTTCTCTGAAGCCAGTCCACTTGACTTCCTCAAGCCCTAGATGTCCCATTTATACTTTTTAGTTCATGTGTGATTCCTGTACTCTTCCTGTTTGGTATAGAGTCCTCACATTCCATGTCCCGATGGTTACTCCCTTTATTTGGAAGCTTTAGGGGTTGGTTCGCTCCATAGCGCGTTTTCACTCCACACCCTGGAGGCTTGCAGTTGGGTAGCGCGGTCGTTGTTGATCCGGCCTCGACCGACCCGGGCATGTTTTTTTGTTTTGTTTGGGCTCATCATGTCCCTTGCAGTGGGCTTGAGGGAAACTTGGTGGCCCCATCTCCTCTCCAAGACCCACTGGTGGGGAAAATAAGAAATCACCACCCCTCACAACGTTTTGCCCGCCAGTAGAAGCGGTTACGGGGTGTGGGTGGGTTAAGGACCCGGACCCAGAAGTGAGAGTTGAGTGCCAAGTGAGGACCAGTGTTCCCGTCCATCCAGAGGGATGCTACTGCCAGGTTCACAAAGGTACCACCTCTCCTTCAGCACCCCATACACCCCAGCCTAAGTCTACCAACCCCAATCCCAGTCATGGACCAAATGTCCATGAATGCAGTCTAAGTCTAAAACCCAAACCCCAAACCCCAAATCAGGACCAAATCCCCATAATAACAGCCTAGTCTACCAATCCCCAATCCCAGTCATGGACCAAATCCCCCCCTGAAGCAGCCTAAGTCTACCAATCCCAATCCCAGTCATGGACCAAATCCCCATGAATGCAGTCTAAGTCTACCAATCCCAGTCCCAGTCATGGACCAAATCCCCATAAATGCAGTCTAAGTCTACCAATCCCAGTCCCAGTCATGAACCAAATCCCCATGAATGCAGTCTAAGTCTACCAATCCCAATCCCAGTCATGGACCAAATCCCCATGAATGCAGTCTAAGTCTACCAATCCCAACCCAAGTCATAGACCAAATCCCCTTGAATGCAATCTTAGTCTACCAATCCCAGTCCAAGTCATGGACCAAATCCCCATGAATGCAGTCTAAGTCTACCAATCCCAGTCCCCAGCCAATATCCCAATCTATCAACACATTGTATGTTAACAGCTATGATGCCACTTCCTACAGTACTCACAGACGAATCCCTGTTTCCCTTTTTTAAACTGTCTGCTGTTTTCACTTTGCTTACCTGATGCTTATTGCTTTTCCCTCTGTTTGCCTCACAAGCTTGGTTGCACAATCAGTATCAGACTGTTTGGTGTACTTTGTGTTTCGAACATGATCACAGTTACGCACACACGTACGCACGCGCGCGCGCACGCACACACGCACGCACGCACACACACAGAGAGAAACACATACAAAAACACAGAAGAACACACAAACACAGGTTGCAACAGCAACATCTGCTCTAGCCAGACTCGAGAGGTTCATCAGAAGCAACAACATACACACACACGCTCGCATGCACGCATACACACACACGCGCGCGCGCACGCGCACACACACACGCACGCACGCACACATACACACACTCTCTGTCTGTCTGTCTAACTGACTGTCTGTCTGTCTGTCTCTCTCTCTCTCTCTCTCTCTCTCTCTCTCTCTCTTCTCTCTCTCTCTCTCTCTCTCTCTTTCTTTGCAGGGCATGAAATTAAAAAAATTACATTTATTCGCAATGAAGCGATTCCTACTTGTTAACGGGCGAACACCAACGATCTAGTTTATGGTGAGCTTGGAAGACATCCATGTATTAAATTCTTATGGAATGCATAGGGTATTGGTTAAAATTATCGCAGATGTGGGGAAATAGACTCCCTTCCCAAGCATAAAAGCTTTTTGTATGAACTCGATAAGAGAGGGAAATAACATGGGTGACTAGCGGCGTAAGTGTTTGTGTGGAAATGGTTTTGCTTTTGGGTGTGGCTTAATCAGGTTTTTGTGGTGTGTCAAGAGTTTCCTGGCCCCTTTAGACATCGTATCATAGATTGTAGATGACAACATTTTGGGGAGACCCACATTCAAAGCAGCGACAGATTTTCTTTATAAAATTATTCAAAGCAATCACCTGTTGAAACATACCTAACCATGAATACGAATAAGTTTGTAAGGTGTGTATTGACCAAGTTTTGTTTTGGGGTCACCGATATGATGGTACAAAATTTAAGATATAACAATTATGACAGAAATATGACGTGCCCCATGTGTAAACTGAATAGAGAAGATGAGGTACACTTTGTTTTCTGTTGCTCAGCCCCGGGAAGATTTAAGAACAAAAACATTCCTTCTAAGTTTTATGAACCTGCACTATTTAGGTTAGTCTTACTTTTGTCCTCCACCAATAAAAAACACGATACGAAAGTTGCGATGTACTTGCATAAGTCTTTCAAAAGAAGAGAAACGAAGATGTCATGATTACCTTTAGATTGCAAAAATTTTATGTACAGGACTTAGGTATGGAATGTACAAACCATTACCAATGATGTATACCCCTTCAAATGGGGCCATGGCCTTTTTTTGAATAAATTAATTGCATGTCATGCATTGTCTCTCTCCCTTCCCCTCTCTCCCTTTCTCTCTTCTTTTTCTCCTCTCCTCCTCTCTCTCCTCTCTCCTCTCCCTCGATATTAAGATCGATGGTGACAATTTGAAAGTTTTTAAATGACAATGGAAGCGATGGTGTGGATGATGAAGATAACGATCACGACAATAATATAGATATTGAAGATGATGAGCGTGATGATGAAAATTATACAGGCCAAAGAAGACGATGGAAGTGTAGATAACAAGGAGGAGGATGTTTGTGATGATGAAATAGATGATGAAAGTAATGATGGCTATGCTGATATTCTTGCTGCAGATGCTGCTATAGAAAAATGAAGGTGCTGATAGCGATGATGATGTAGATGCTGAAGAAGATGATGGGGGATGATGATAACTAGAATACATTAAGTGTGATTCTGTATGCTTGCAGAAGTGGGAATGCGAAATGGATAAAACGTTTGATGCTGTGATCTATACCTATCCCCGGCCCGAAACATGTTTTGTATAGTGGCCTAAGGCCGAAGTACAATAAAACTGTTCAGTGTTCAGTGTTCTCTCTCTCTCTCTCTCTCTTCTCTCTCTCTCCTCTCTCTCTCTCTCTCTCTCTCTCTCTCTCTCTCTCTCTCTCTCTCAACATTTAGATGGTTTGATAAAAGAGCAAGTGTTTTTCTCATTCAATGTACTATCCAAAGAATGAGGGCTGGCAGACAAAAAGTCTTTGTGACTTGACTCTTTCCCTCCTGAAACAAAAATGCGCTTGAAAATAGGCATTGAATTGACTGACTTTCACGCACGCACGCACTCACACACACAACACAACACATACACGCGCTCACGCGCGCGGACGCATGCGCGCGTGCACTCACACACATCCGTCCATCCATCCATGCGCACAAACACCCCACACACACAACACACACACACACACAAAACACACACACACACACACACCACACACACACCACAACACACACACACAAAACACCACAGATGAAGGAAGAGGGAAAGACAGACAGAAAGAAGCACAGACTTACAAACACACGGACTGACAGAGTGACTGACAAATCTGACAGACAGACAGACAAGTGTATTTAAAAAGATAGTGTCCAAAACTACGATGTAAAAAAATGAGTTAACCCCGACCAGATGCCACTGTTCCAAAATGACAAAGTCAGTAACCTTTGCACTGACAGACCTTTCACCTTAAAAGTCGATTGTCACTCTGGGAGATGAGCAGACGAAACTGGAAATGACTGACATGCAAAATTGTAAAGGGACGTGGATAATATTGATCTTTATACAGGTCTGTGCAGTTCGTTCAATTTAGTGCTAGTGTAGTATAGTACAATACAGTGCAATGTAGTGTGGTACAGTACAGTGCATAATGAAGTTCAGTGTTGTGAAATAGCTATAGTATAGTGCAGTGCAATTCAGTGTAGTTCAGCACGTGCAATTCAGTGTAGTTCAAGTGCAATGTAGTGTAGTTCAGCAAATGTAATGTGGTGTAGTTCAGCACAGTGTAATGTGGTGTAGTTCAGCAAGTGTAATGTGGTGTCGTTCAGCACAGCAAGTGTAATGTGGTATAGTTCAGCAAGTGTAATGTGGTGTAGTTCAGCAAGTGTAATG
Source organism: Rapana venosa (assembly GCA_028751875.1). Classification (NCBI taxonomy): domain Eukaryota; kingdom Metazoa; phylum Mollusca; class Gastropoda; order Neogastropoda; family Muricidae; genus Rapana; species Rapana venosa. The sequence goes on along the minus strand of CM054135.1, from coordinate 32,386,156 downwards.
TGGTGGGGTTCAGCAAGTGTAATGTGGTGTGGTTCAGCAAGTGTAATGTGGTGTGGTTCAGCAAGTGTAATGTGGTTTAGTTCAGCAAGTGTAATGTGGTGTGGTTCAGCAAGTGTAATGTGGTGTAGTTCAGCACAGTGTAATGTGGTGTAGTTCATCAAGTGTAATGTGGTGTAGTTCAGCACAGTGTAATGTGGTGTAGTTCAGCACAGTGTAATGTGGTGTAGTTCAGCACAGTGTAATGTGATGTAGTTCAGCACAGTGTAATGTGGTGTCGTTCAGCACAGTGTAATGTGATGTAGTTCAGCACAGTACAATGTGGTGTGGTTCAGCAAGTGTAATGTGGTGTAGTTCAGGAAGTGCAATGTGGTGTAGTTCAGCAAGTGTAATGTGATGTCGTTCAGCAAGTGTAATGTGGTGTAGTTCAGCACAGTGTAATGTGGTGTGGTTCAGCACAGTACAATGTGGTGTAGTTCAGCACAGTGTAATGTGGTGTAGTTCAGCATGTGTAATGTGGTGTAGTTCGGAACAGTGAAATGTGGTGTAGTTCGGAACAGTGAAATGTGGTGTAGTTCAGCACAGTGTAATGTGGTGTAGTTCAGCACAGTGTAATGTGTAGTTCAGCACAGTGTAATGTGGCGTAGTTCAGCACAGTGTAATGTAATGTAGTTCAGCAAGTGTAATGTGGGGTAGTTCAGCAAGTGTAATGTGGTATAGTTTAGCAAGTGTAATGTGGTGTAGTTCAGCACAGTGTAATGTGGTGTAGTTCAGCACAGTGTAATGTGTAGTTCAGCACAGTGTAATGTGGTGTAGTTCAGCACAGTGTAATGTAATGTAGTTCAGCAAGTGTAATGTGGTGTAGTTCAGCAAGTGCAATGTGGTGTGGTTCAGCAAGTGTAATGTGGTGTGGTTCAGCGCAGTGTAATGTGGTGTGGTTCAGCAAGTGTAATGTGGTGTGGTTAAGCACAGTGTAATGTGGTGTTGTTCAGCACAGTGTAATGTGGTGTAGTTCAACACCGTGCAATGTGGTGTAGTTCAGCACAGCGCAGCGTAGTGTAGTTCAGCAAGTGTAATGTGGTGTAGTTCGGCACAGTGCAATGTGGTGTAGTTCAGCACAGTACAATGTGGTGTAGTTCAGCAAGTGTAATGTGGTGTAGTTCAGCATGTGTAATGTGGTGTAGTTCAGCATGTGTAATGTGGTGTAGTTCAGCATGTGTAATGTGGTGTAGTCCGGCACAGTGCAATGTGGTGTAGTTCGGCACAGTGCAATGTGGTGTAGTTCTGCACAGTGTACTGTGGTGTAGTTCAGCACAGTGTGATGTGGTGTAGTTGAGCACAGTGTACTGTGGTGTAGTTCAGCACAGTGTGATGTGGTGTAGTTGAGCACAGTGCAATGTGGTGTGGTTCAACACAGTGCAATGTGGTGTAGTTCAGCACAGTACAATGTGGTGTAGTTCAAGTGCAATGTAGTGTAGTTCAGCAAATATAATGTGGTGTAGTTCAGCACAGTGCAATATGGTGTAGTTCAGCACAGTGCAATGTGGTGTAGTTCAGCACAGTGCAATGTGGTGTAGTTCTGCACAGTGTACTGTGGTGTAGTTCAGCACAGTGTGATGTGGTGTAGTTGAGCACAGTGCAATGTGGTGTGGTTCAACACAGTGTAATGTGGTGTAGTTCAGCACAGTGTAATGTGGTGTGGTTCAGCAAGTGTAATGTGGTGTAGTTCAGCAAATGTAATGTGGTGTAGTTCAGCACAGTGTAATGTGGTATAGTTCAGCAAGTGTAATGTGGTGTCGTTCAGCACAGCAAGTGTAATGTGGTGTAGTTCAGCAAGTGTAATGTGGTGTAGTTCAGCAAGTGTAATGTGGTGTGGTTCAGCAAGTGTAATGTGGTGTGGTTCAGCAAGTGTAATGTGGTGTGGTTCAGCAAGTGTAATGTGGTGTAGTACAGCAAGTGTAATGTGGTGTAGTTCATCAAGTGTAATGTGTAGTTCAGCACAGTGTAATGTGGTGTAGTTCAGCATGTGTAATGTGGTGTAGTTCGGAACAGTGAAATGTGGTGTAGTTCAGCACAGTGCAATGTGGCGTAGTTCAGCACAGTGTAATGTGGCGTAGTTCATCACAGTGTAATGTAATGTAGTTCAGCAAGTGTAATGTGGTGTAGTTCAGCAAGTGTAATGTGGTGTAGTTTAGCAAGTGTAATGTGGTGTAGTTCAGCACAGTGTAATGGGGTGTAGTTCAGCACAGTGTAATGTGTAGTTCAGCACAGTGTAATGTGGTGTAGTTCAGCACAGTGTAATGTAATGTAGTTCAGCAAGTGTAATGTGGTGTAGTTCAGCAAGTGCAATGTGGTGTGGTTCAGCAAGTGTAATGTGGTGTGGTTCAGCGCAGTGTAATGTGGTGTGGTTCAGCAAGTGTAATGTGGTGTGGTTCAGCACAGTGTAATGTGGTGTAGTTCAACACCGTGCAATGTGGTGTAGTTCAGCACAGCGCAGTGTAGTGTAGTTCAGCAAGTGTAATGTGATGTAGTTCAGCACAGTGCAATGTGGTGTAGTTCAGCACAGCGCAGCGTAGTGTAGTTCAGCAAGTGTAATGTGGTGTAGTTCAGCACAGTGCAATGTGGTGTAGTTCGGCACAGTGCAATGTGGTGTAGTTCTGCACAGTGTACTGTGGTGTAGTTCAGCACAGTGTGATGTGGTGTAGTTGAGCACAGTGCAATGTGGTGTGGTTCAACACAGTGCAATGTGGTGTAGTTCAGCACAGTACAATGTGGTTGGTTCAGCAAGTGTAATGTGGTGTAGTTCAGAACAGTGCAATGTGATGTAGTTTGGCACAGTGTAATGTGATGTAGTTCAGCACAGTGCAATGTGGTGTAGTTCAGCGCAGCGCAGTGTAGTGGAGTTCAGCAAGTGTAATGTGGTGTAGTTCAGCAAGTGTAATGTGGTGTAGTACAGCAAGTGTAATGTGGTGTAGTTTAGCAAGTGTAATGTGGTGTAGTTCAGCGCAGCGCAGTGTAGTGGAGTTCAGCAAGTGTAATGTGATGTAGTTCAGCACAGGGCAATGTGGTGTAGTTCAGCGCAGCGCAGTGTAGTGGAGTTCAGCAAGTGTAATGGGTTTAGTTCAGCAAGTGCAATGTGGTGTAGTTCAGCAAGTGTAATGTGGTGTAGTTTAGCACAGTGTAATGTGGTGTAGTTCAGCAAGTGTAATGTGGTGTAGTTCAGCAAGTGTAATGTGGTGTAGTTCAGCACAGTGCAATGTGTTGTAGTTCAGCACAGCGCAGTGTAGTGGAGTTCAGCAAGTGTAATGAGGTATAGTTCAGCAAGTGTAATGTGATGTAGCTCAGCACAGCGCAGTGTGGTGTAGTTCACAAGTGCAACATGGTGTAGTTCGGCACAGTGTCATGAGGTATTGTTCAGCACAGTGTAATGTGATGTAGTTCAGCACAGCGCAGTGTAGTGGAGTTCACCAAGTGTAATGTGGTGTAGTTCAGCACACTGCAATTCAGTGTAATTCAAGTGCAACATGGTGTAGTTCAGCACAGTGTCATGTGGTATTGTTTAGCACAGTGCAATATGGTGTAGGTCAGCAAGTGCAACATGGTGTAGTTCAGCACAGTGCAGTGTGAGGTAGTTCAGCACAGTGCAGTGTGAGGTAGTTCATCACTGTGCAGTGTAAGGTAGTTCTGCACAGTGCAGTGTGAGGTAGTTCAGCACAGTCCAGTGTGATGTAGTTCAGCACAGTGCAGTGTGAGGAAGTTCAGCACAGTGCAGTGTGAGGTAGTTCTTCACAGTGCAATATTGGGTAGTTCAGCACAGTGCAGTGTAAGGTAGTTCTTCACAGTGCAATATGTTGTAGTTCAGCAAGTGCAATATGGTGTAGTTCAGCACAGTGCAGTGTGAGGTAGTTCAGCACAGTGCAGTGTGAGGTAGTTCAGCACAGTGCAGTGTGAGGTAGTTCGGCACAGCGCAGTGTTAGGTAGTTCAGCACAGTGCAGTGTGAGGTAGTTCTGCAAGTGCAATATTGTGTAGTTCAGATCAGTGCAGTGTGAGGTAGTTCAGCAAATGCAATATTGAGTAGTTCAGCACAGTGCAGTGTGACGTAGTTCAGCAAGTGCAATATTGAGTAGTTCAGCACAGTGCAGTGTGAGGTAGTTCAGCACTGTGCAGTATGAGGTAGTTCAGCACAGTGCAGTGTGAGGTAGTTCTGCAAGTGCAATATTGGGTAGTTCAGCACAGTGCAGTGTGACGTAGTTCTGCAAGTGCAATATTGGGTAGTTCAGCACAGTGCAGTGTGAGGTAGTTCAGCACAGTGCAGTGTGAGGTAGTTCTGCACAGTGCAGTGTGAGGTAGTTCATCACAGTGCAGTGTGAGGTAGTTCTGCACAGTGCAATATTGGGAAGTTCAGCACAGTGCAGTGTGAGGTAGTTCGGCACAGTGCAGTGTGGGATAGTTCAGCACAGTGCAGTGTGAGGTAGTTCAGCACAGTGCAGTTTGCGGTAGTTCAGCACAGTGCAGTGTGAGGTAGTTCGGCACAGTGCAGTGTGGGATAGTTCAGCACAGTGCAGTGTGAGGTAGTTCGGCACAGTGCAGTGTGGGATAGTTCAGCACAGTGCAGTGTGAGGTAGTTCAGAACAGTGCAGTGTGAGGTAGTTGGGCACAGTGCAGTATGAGGTAGTTCAGCACAGTGCAGTGTGAGGTAGTTCAGCACAGTGCAGTGTGAGGTAGTTCAGCACAGTGCAATGTGAGGTAGTTCATCACAGTGCAGTGTGGTGTCCACAGGAATAAAGTCACGAAGCTGTTATTGATAGATGACAGTTAAAAAGAAAGGAAACATGGTTATGCTGGCCAGAAATGTAATTTGTGAAATAGATATGGAAATAAAGATTCACTAGAAATGAAGATTAACAACTAGTAAATCCCTTGCCTTATATTCATGTAATCTTTGCAGATGGGCTTATGTAAATTATTTCTTAAGATTGTTTTGTTAATGTTCTGCTGTTAAGGGTTTTAACAGTTAACATATGACGTGTACAGATACCACATTATAGAGTATAAGTTAAAGTTAAATTTCAAAAATTTCTTTTACATTGTCAAACGCACAGTAAAACTTTCTCACCCCTCATCCCCAAAAAACCACCATGATGAAAAATGTTTGATTGTTTCAAAAGTTTTTCTCTCGATGTAATTTCTGCAAAAAGAACATTGCAAAAGACACAGAGAAATAGCACAGTAAAATGATATGAAAAGAAAAATCATTAGTGATTGTACTTCTCCTCAAGCCATCTCCATCTTTCCTACGACATCACGCTCTTCAAATATGTTTTTCTTTTGATGCATGCAATTGCGAGTTTTCACAGCTCCTTTTGCCACACTGGCACCTTTTCTTATGGATAGCCAGAGACAGACAACGAAAAAGAGCATGGCTTTGTGCCGGTTATCTCCGTTATAAAAGGAAAAAAGAGAGAATGACGTTGTTTGTTTATCCCTGTATGTAAAGGGAAAAAGAGAACGGCATTGTTCCCTGTATCATGAAGTGATTAAAAACTACTTTCAGCTGCAATAATACATATCTCAAAGGGGTGCACATAGTGGGCAACGACACTTGCGTGCAGCACACACCACTCACACACATACACACACACCTCACACACACACACACCCCAACACCACACACACAACACACACACACACACCACACACACAAGGCTTAATTTTCATGTGTCCAGGGATCACTGTTTTAAGGACTAAAGACTTCACATAATTATGACTTGGATCAGTGCCATGGAATGTACAACCAAATATATTAACTGGAATAGCTTTTTTGAAGTTTAAAAATTTGTCAAAAACAGGCTAATAACCCCCCCCCCCCCCCCCCCCCCCTCCCCTCATCTCCGCCCACAGAATATCTGTAAGACTATCTGAAGAGTTCTGTGGGCTCAGTAAGTTTATTTCTGAAGAAAAATGACAATGAAGACTGAGATATGGACAGGAAACCGGAAATGTAAGAAAGAAAAGTAACGATTGGTTATTATGTTTTAAGCTTGTCTGCAAATTGTTGAAACTGCACTGTGATTTGCTACCATGTTTTAAGCTCGTCTCCAAATTGCTAAAATTGCACTGTCCATCTATGTTCTTTCCTTTGATGCTGCTCTGTTTCGTGGTTTATTCGAACACTGGCATTTTTCTGATGGACTGCCAGAAACATCACAGAGAAAAGATAATGGCTTTGTTCCGTCCATCTCCACAAGAAAAGAAAAGCAGGTCGCCGACTGTCATTGGAAAGAAAACAAGAAAGAAGGAAAGGAATTATGGAGAAAGAAGAAAAATACTAAGGATTCTGGAGAACTCTGAAAAAGAAGAAGAAGAAATGACTCTCTCTCTCTCTCTCTCTCTCTCTCCCCTTCTCCTCTCTCTCTCTCTCTCTCTCTCTCTCTCTCTCTCTCTCCCCTCTCTACTCTCTCTCTCTCTCTTCTCTCTCTCTCTCTCTCTTTCTCTCTCTCTTTTCTCCCCCCCCTCTCTCCCCCTTTCTCTCTCTGTGTACTATTTCCGTCTCTCTGTTTTGCTCTATCTAGTTTATGTACCCATAATAAATATGCCTGTGTTGATATTAACGCTCGAGTCAGATAAGGAAGATATTTTTTGTTCAATATGTGTATGTATAAGGTATTATTCATACGTTCATTTTGTTAGACGTTATGTTAAAAGTTAGTTTGAAATCAGTACGGTGCATGTGTAATATTGTATCTTAATTCGGTTTTTCTTTGAATCACAGCTTGAATTTTATTTTTGTAGTCCTTAATCAGGGTAAGGGCTGGATGAAAGAAGTATGTAAATGCTTACCTGTAGCCCTGGAAACTAAAGATAGTTGATTAACTATTTAATCAAGTAATTATTGCTTACTTATTTACGTACTTAATCCATTCATTCATTCACTCACTTTTTTTTTTTTTTTTTTTTTTTTTAAATCTTTTGAAAAGCCTTTTTTCGAATAGGCAGCAGCTAGTAACTGCAAATAATCAAACATCAGAACTAGTACCTATTAAACATGGAGTACCACAAGGGTCAATATTGGGTCCACTTCTATTTTCAATCTATGTCAATGACTTACCCCAATTTCTAGAATGTAGCTGTGAAATGTTTGCTGATGACACATCCCTCTATTGTAGTGATTCTGACCCCCACAGACTTACACTCAAACTTCAAAACAGTATTGACAGATTGGTTACTTGGACTCAGCTAAACCATATGTCCCTAAATACACGAAAAACGAACTGTATGTATGTACTAGCAAGACAAAAGAGACAAAAAATGAAAGATAAATTCCAACCTCTGTTGATAGGTAAAAGAGCAATTGAAGAAGTTGACTCCCACAGAATTCTGGGTGTAATTATTGACAAAAATTGACGGTGGATCGGTGGTCTAGAGGTAACACGCCTGTCTAGAAAGCGAAAAGTCCGGGTCTGAAGTGTGCGGCGGTTCGAACGGCCAAAAGAGGCAAAGGAACCTGTTGAGGACTTGCATGCTGTCGCCATTCACACAGTCATGTGCAGAGGGAACGTGTGTTTTGCCACTTTGCCTGGCCGGTAAACATCGACCAGAGAAGTGGACAGGAGGAGGAGTGGAGACAGGGAGTGCGGACTGAGCTAAGGTAGACCAAGAAGAGGAAGTGGTGTGAGGAAATCATATTGAAGAATGAGATGTATAACAGGAATGATTATGAGTGAGATGAGCCAGAAACAGAATCCTTCAGCCTTGTTCCTCACAACTGCTGGTTGTCTGTCTGTCTGTATGTATGTATGTATGTCTCTCTGCCTGCCTACATGCATTGCCTGCCTGTTTGCTGTGTGTGTTGTGTATGTGCTCTGTCTCTGTCTCTACTCTCTGTCGCGCTGTTCTTCTCTCTGTCGCGCGTTCTGTCTGTCTCTGTCTCTGTTGTCTGTCTGTTGTCTGTTTCTGGTCTCTCTCTCTCTCTCCTCTCTCTCTCTCTCTCTCTCTCTCTCTCTCTCTTCTCTCTCTCTCTCTCTCAAAGATTAGTGGATATGTTCATTCAGAATGGGTCGGGACTTTGAGGAGATAAAGAGAGGTATAATTAATTATAGATCGTTTTTGTAACAGAGCACTCGCTGTGTAAATTCAACTGATGTCTACTGCTCTTCAAGTAGCAATTGACACAAAAAAAGATTTACTGTTTTTACCCTTAATAATATGTATTATAGATTATAGTGAGAATACTCACAAACCAAACTGTTGTCTTTTTGTAAAACGCTTAAGTTGAAAAATGAAGCTCACTTTCTCTTGGAATGTTACATGTGATGCTCAAACCTTGAGAGTTCAGTTTCTTACGCACAATTGCTCATCAGACATCTGCTATACCTCTTTCGACGATCTGCTCCAAGGCCTCAATTATGAGTACAGACACAGTTTGTCTAGGATATGTTTTTCCAACTCCGTTAACAAAGGAAGATAAATAAAATTAGATACTTCCCCCCCCCCCCCCCATGTTGTATTATTGAAAAACTATTAAGATTTGATATGTACTTGATATGTAAGAATTTTCACAATTATCATTAGACATCAACTCCTTTTAGATCTTGATTATGCTTGGTATAGGGCGGTCTCGGCATAATCGTGCAATTAGAATAGTCTGTGTTTTTCTACTTTCATAAGTCATAAAATCTTTACTTTTTGTGCATTTGCTTTGGCAATTAAAGGGAATGAAAACCATTGTTTCATCCCAGCCCAACAAACGCATTGTGGCCAGGGCGATGTCATTAAATCCATTTCAGAGTTCTTCTCTTTCTCTCTCTCTCTCCTCTCTCTCTCTCTCTTCTTCTCTCTCTCTCTTATCTCTCTTCCACATTTTTGCATTGGATTCATGTATGTTTGTGTTGTTTATTTGCATTCGTTCTCGGCGCTTACTATGTAATGTTTGCTTGTGTTTTCGTGCTGACTCAAAGTACGCAGCATTAAGTTTTTTCGGACAGCTTCTAGCTGTTTTCTGGATTAGTTTATAAGGTTAGCTCCAACGCGCGCGCGCAGCACTCACGCGCTGCACTCACATCTGTTTTTACAATATTTATACGAGCGCTGAAGAGGAGCCATTGAACTTGGGGCTTGTTTCCTCATGATAAAAAGAAATGAAAATGTTTGTATCTTCTCGTAGTGTCTCTCTGTTGCCTATCCTGTGCTTCCTGCCTGCTGTCTGCTGATTTTCTGTAATCCTTCTCTGTCTCTGTGCCTGATTGTGTCTCTGTTAGTGTCCTAGTGTCTCAGTCTGCCTCTTTCTTTCTGACTCTTCTAACGATAGAATACCACGTAAAGCATATGATATGTTGTATAATTTATATGCTAGAGGTAAAAGAAAATTGGCGGTAACCAGGGGGCCGTGTGTTGTATGTTTGGAAATTGGGTTCTGGCTTCGTTTGGCAAAATAGGGCGTTGGCATGTTGATAGTTTTATACGTGTTTTCGTCAACGTTAGTAGATTGTTCTGAGGCAGATATGGTCGATAATATCCAGAATAGCGACATCTTTACTGTCTTACAGAACTTTTTGTACCAATTTCTGACTATGTGATACGAAATATTTTAAGGCTCACTCACTCACTCACTATCCCTTGGTACGGAACGACCGTTGGGGTACCCGCACGGACGCTGCCCCCCCAAGTTGGACCGCCAAATGGTTCTTGTCTGGGCTGTTTTTCAGGAGGTTGGTACAGTGAGGCCCCGGTCATCCTTGATGTTGGATATCAGCTTTTGCCGTGGTCGTCCCTGCCTCTTGCTCCTTCCATTTCCCTGAGGAATGTCTTTGGGACAGGCTGTTATGCCTTGTTCGTGTGGGCAAAACCACTCGTTTGACTGTATCTAGCAATGGTCTTGTTTGCAGCCAGTTTGCCTCGATCTGCTGCCAGGCGTACGTCATCTGGCTTTGCGGTTCTGCTAGGTGATGTTTCAGGATCCGCCTAGAGGCATTCTATCATCTAAAGGCTTGAATGCGACGTCTAATCGGCAAGTCTCAGCGGTCTGCTTCACAGCTGTTACAAGGAATTGATGTGACGAGTTGCCTTGATCGAGTCTGACCTTAGTGTGGGTTCTGAGTTTGGTTTCTCCACCACTTCTCGCCAGCTTAGTCATGGAGCGAGAGGGCAAGCAAGTCTGATCTTCACCTCTTGTGTGCTCGTTGCCATCTCACGTTGGTGCCTCGGCCCTTGCTCCAGGTCACTTGAAACTGTTCTCCACCTCCTCTAGTGTCTCCGCCATTCATCTTGATGTGGAGGGACGTGGGTCGGTGTGGTTTACGCTTCACTAGGATCTTGATTCTTTTCCGTGCTGATCTCCATATCCGTGGGCACTTGGCTGATGTTTCCAGTGGTGGTTGTGATCCTGGAGGTTCTTCTTCACTGCGGCCCATGAGATCGATATCGTCTGCGAATCGCTACGATTGCAGACTGGCCTTCCTCATATTGTGATTGTGGTCTTGAAGTCAAGGAGGGCCTCCTGCATGATGTTCTCCAGGAACACGTGAAAAGAAAGCCGGGCGATAGCGGGCACCTGGCCTTGTCGAACTCCAATGAAGTCCCGAAGCACTCACTACCGATTTCTCCACCATATGAGGACTGTACTGTGGAGCTGTCATACAGAGCATGGGATGACTGAATCAGGTCCTCGTCGGAAGCTTTGTCTCTCATGAACTTGCCACAGAGCTTCTTGCCACACTAGTTCGAAGGCCTTCTTGAAGTCAAGAAGTTGTAGTAGAGCTGTTAAGCTGATGTTGGAGATGCTTCTCTATGAGCATTCTGATGTTGAAGATTGCTCACGTCTGTGCTTACTCACAGCTGTTGAATCTGCCTGTTCTTTGATAGATTTTTCTGCTTTGGTTTCAGTCCCCTGTTCAAGGCAAGCGTAGCATAACTTTGTTGGCTTCGCGCCATACTAATCCTATGCCCATGTCTCTGTACTGTAATTTTTGGCATTCTTCAGGTTCTCCCTTCTTTGGATGCCCACCGTAGTGCGAACTATGATGGATTTGGGTCCTCTGTTCAGGCCACTCTTTGCTGAGGGGCTCCACGTGAGATTTTGGGCGTGTGTCCCCCCCCCCGCGCCTGGGCCCTCGCTGTATCGTCCCCCCCAGTTAATTGTCCCCCTCGGCGGTGCCGCCGCCCCGCCGCCCACCGCGCCCCCTTTGTGGTGCCCCTCTCCCCGCTCATCGCTCCCCGTCCCTTTGAGCCCCCGCCCCCCGCTTTCCTCCCCCCCCTCCTTTTTCTTTTATGCCCTCTTCCCCCCCCCCCTCCTTTTTCTTTTTCCTACTCTTTTTCTCCTCCCCCCTATTCACCCCCTTGTGCCCCCCGTTTCTCCCCCACCCCAACCTCTCCACCTTCCGCTTTTGCCTCCCCCCCCCTCCAAAAAACCCGCCGGGCGTATTCCCCCCCCCTCTTCCATTCTCTCCTCCTCCCCCTTTTTTTACTCCTCTCCTGCCTTCTATATCCCCCTCCAGCCCTACTCCGCCTCCCCCCCTTCCTCTATTCTTTTTTCTTTTTCCCCCCCTCCCTCTCTACTTTCCGTCCTTACCCTACTCACTCCTCTTTTTCCCTCGTTCCCCTCCCCCCCCCTTCCCTCCCCTCCCCCGTCCCCTCCAGATTTTCCCACACCTCCCCCCTTCCCCTCCCTTATGCCCCTCTCCTCCTCCTTCCTCTCCCCCTCTCTTTACTCTCTCCCTTCCGCCCCCCCCTTTTCCCCCCCCCCCCTCTTTTTATCTCTCCTCCCCCCCCCCCCCCCCCCCCCCCCCCCCCCCCCCCCCCCCCCCCCCCCCCCTTCTTTTTTTCCAAGACAGCCGTGTTCCCCCCCCCAGTTCGCGCACGCCCTTTTCCCGCCCGGCGTGTGCGGGTACCAGTTTAGATGCCCCCGCCCCCCCCCGTCCTGGTGCGGGATATGTGAGGTTCGTTATCCCTGTGGACCATCCCGGAATGTGCTTATGAATTGGTTAGGGTTGGTCCACCCCGCTTTGCCCTGCGCTGCCGTCCCCTCCGCTGGCCCCCCGCCCCCCTTTTCCCCCCCCGTTGATGGGCCTCAGGGTTGTAGAGTTCGTTGTTGTGGAGGAGCCCGCTTACCGCCTTGGGTTCCCCCCCCCTCTGGGTTCCCCGCCCACACCGGGAGGAGCGCTACGGTGTACCCACCAACGGTGGGCGGTTGCGGACCGAAGCTGGTGGCATGTCGAACCGGTCTGGTGGGTAGGGGCGGTTTTGGACGGGGGGGAACTACATAAAAAGAGGGGACCACTAGTAGGGCACGAGGGAGGGGAAGCAAGGTGACAAAAAAGTGGGGGGGGGTGGAATGGGCGCGCAGGGTCCACGATAGGTAACAACTGGAGGTTGCGACACGAAGTGCCTCCACGATCTCGAGCCCGCCTGCCCGGGTGAGGTAAAGGCCCGCACACCCCAGCCCTTTCCTGAAGGCCCGCTGCCACCCCGCCCGTCACGCCCTGCCACGACGCTGAGAACACGAATGAACACGAAATGTCATAAACCGGCCGCCAAAATAAAAACGCACCGCCTGTTACATGAGAAACGGGGGAAAAACAAGTGGGGGAGCAAAACCGGGGTGCCAAAGAGGAGACGGCCCCCGCGGCCGACCCCGGGTGGGGGGAATGTGAGGGAAAAAGGGCAAAAAAAACCACGACCGTGGGGGGGGACAACGCGGCACTCCCCAAGCCCGCGGCCCCCCCCAGGTCACATAAACACGGATGGGGCCAAAACAGAAAAGAGGAGGAGCGGTGTCTAGCACGTGGTTCCGCCCCAACCCGCAGCACCGTGGGGGACCCCGACACACAGGAGCGGCGAGGGTCGCGCGGCCTCGCACCCGGTTCCCCACACCCGAGCAGCATCCCCCCCTCTGGGGGCTGCATCCCCCCGTTGTTGGTTTTTTTCCCCTGGTCTCGGTTTCCGACCTTCCCCTGCTCTTTTTTTCCCCCCCCCTCAGTTTTCCTCCCGGTTGGTCCCCCCCCAGAGACCCTTTTCCCTCTTTCTTTTTTCCCCCCCTCAAGCCCGGCCCCCCCGCCCCCCCCCCCCCCCCCCCCCTCCGTCCCCGCGTTGTCCCCGCCCTGTGTGTTGTTAGTTCCATGCTGTGTTGTGGCGGGTGGCGGTGCCCGTTCCCCGCGCCCGATGGTCGTCTGTCGTCCCGTCCGTTCCCGTGGAGTATGCCGTCGCCGGGGGCGGGCTCGCTGGTCTCCCCGTAGCCTGCCTGCGTTTTTTTCCAGGTTGGTGAGTGGTGCCTCCGGGGGGTCCGCCAACGTTGTTGCTGGGGGGGTGTTGAGTCCCTTCTTGCTTTCCCCCCATTTACAGTACTTCTCCAGTTTAGTACTTTTTGTCTCCGTTCCCCCCCCCCCCCCGCTCCCGCACCTCTCTCACCCCCCTCCTTCCTTCTTCGCTCCCAGATTTTTTTTCTATTCCTCTTCCTTATCCCCCCTCTCTTTTTCCCTTCCCCCTTCCTTCTCTTCCCCCCTCCTCCTCTTCCTTTCAGACCAGTTTTTTCTCCCCCTCCTTTCATTTCGCCCCCTCCCCCCCCCCCCCCTCCACTCCCTTTCAATGCGTGGCTGATGATCCTCTCGGCGTAATGTGTGTTTGATCATCTCTCGGGCCTCCGTACTGATGAGTCAGCCGGGGTTGTGTCAACTCCTGTGACTTGCCTCCTTTCAGGGATCTTACTGCTTTTTCTACCACTCTTCCTCCAGCACCTGTGTGTTTCAGGATCTGATGGTTGGGATATTGCTCGTGAAGTTTGTTCGGATCAGCCTTCAGCTTGTTAGTTGTGCAGGTCTTGCAATTTATCTGTCCATCTCTTCAGGATAGTGGCGCTATCTGTAAGGACTGACCCCTCTTTGTCGTCAATACGGAGGTCTATGGCTGCTTGGACTTGGTTAGTACTTGATGGTCTGGTACGCCTCTTTGCTGTCTCCTATTGCCATTGCCTTCTCAACCTTGGAGCATTGTTCCAGTTCTCCATGGCCTCAGTCATCTTCTTCTTGATTGAACATTGTTGATGTTTTCTATATTCTTCGGCGTTTTAGGGTATTTAGTTTTCAGGCTTTAGCTCCTACGTTGGTCGCACAGGTCCAGGATATCTCGTTGGTAACCCACGGTTGTTTCTTTTTGCCTCTCTTTCCAAGGATCAAGCGCTCTCGCGAGAGCGCTCTCTATTCTGTGAAGTCTCAGTGAGGTTTGTTGTGTATTTTTCTTGGAGGCAAATTCAAATACGGTCTCGTGTCGCGCACGCGATCTCTCTCTCCTCTCTCTGCCCCCCTATCTCCAGCTTTAAGGATTCAAGCGACTTCGGGGCCCTTCAGCTTTTCCATGTGAACCGCAAACTGGGATTTCTCTTTGGTTCTTGGTTTTCAGCTTGTTGATCTCGTAGGGTCATGAGTACCATCGTGTGGTCACTGCCAATATCAGCGCCAGGGAAACTCTTGTCTGGGCTTTTGTTGATGCTCGACTTAAATCGTTTGGGGGCCAGATGTAGTCAATATCGCGCTCGCTCGCGCGCGGCACGGCGACACCTTTTGGTGAGTAGTTGCACGTGTTTCTTATCTGATGTCTTGTGGGGAGTATAAGGTGTTGGCGACAGTAAGATTGTTGCTGTTTGCGAATTCCACAAGTCTGAGACCTCTATCATTAGTTATCGTCCACGGCAAAACGGCCTACAGTCCCTGGCCATAGGTCATAAGCGTCAGGTCGATCGTGGCATTATCCCCTCGCTCGCATCGCGCTGCATACGCTGTCATAGTACACACTTCTTTGTGAGTTGATTGATGGCGCCTATCATCCCAATAATTCTTCGTAGAAACACTCGATTGTTCATCATCGTAGTCTGATGTGGTGCCATGATTGTATGATGGTCATGTTGCTCGTGGTTTGCTGCGACACGCATGGAGATCAGTTGCTTGCGATTGGGGTACAAATGATGACACTGTTAGTCTCTTCTCTGTTGGACAAGAAAATCTTACTCCGTGTTGGTGTTTGGAGTCCGTCGCCACTATTTCATAGTTTGTTGACCTTTTCTGTAGTTGTTTGCGAATCGACACTACTGACTTCGGCCAGTCCAAGTATGTCCATCGGTATTTTCGAAGTTCATGGGTTAGCTTTGGAGCTTCCACATGCGTGCTAGGCACGGATGTTCCATGTACCAATGATGGTCCTTTCAGCTTGGAGTTTGATTGCTGTTGTTTGCGTCCCAGTCGCATATTTTCCACCTCCATCCTGGAACGCTCCAAGGCTAGATATGGATAAACATTTAATGTTTATAACAACAAGATTTAGATTAGGTGTATCAGAATTAGGTGTTCAGTATTATAGGTATAGAAATGTTGGTAATGATGAATTGATGTGTCCTCTGTGTAGAGAGGCAGAAGAAAATGAAGTTCATTCTGTTCTATGCTGCCCTGTTTTAACAACAATCCCGAGAACAGATTATTTAAGCACCAACATAATATTATAGGACAGCCATATTGTTTAAATTTACCTTGTTGATGTCATTCATCCTCTCTGAAGTAAGTCTATAATTTTGTTGTATCTATATAATGCATTTAAGCTTAGGGACTTGTTATATCGTGATCATCCCATTTGTTATCGTATGCAGTCGCAGTCCTGTTATTCACTTTTTTTCTTTAATTTTTTGGATCTATACATAACTCCCCGCCCCTCCACCCCGTGTTGAGTTATCAAGTCGCATCGCGCGCGCACGCGCTCGTACACACTCTCTAACAGGGGCCTTGGCCTTATAGAATGAATTAAAACAATTGAATCCGAATCCGAATCAAGGCTCTCATTGTGTGTATGTGGTGTGTGTGTGAGAAAGAGAGGAAAGAAAAGAGAAGAGAGAGAGACCCCCGACGTCGAGAGGAGAAAGAGAGAGTGAGATGTAGGGATCGAGCGTGGAGGAGAGAGAGTGAGTGCCCCCCCCGCCGACGTGAGCGACACTGAGAGACGAAGCGAGAGAGTGTCCGTGTTTGTGTATGTCAAGTTAAGTCAAGTCAAAATGATCCTTTTTTTGAGGGGGTAAAATAAAAGTGTGTGCGTGTGTGTGATGTGTGCCTCGTGCCTTGTGTGTGTGTGTGTCGTGTGTGTGTGTGTGTGTGTGTGTATGTGTTGTTTGTGAGTGTATGTGCCTGTTTATATGTTTTCTCTTTGTATTTTTGTACTCTGTCTTTCTGTCTTTAAGGGGGACGGGATAGCTCAGTGGGTCAGAGCACTCGCTTTTCCCCAGCCAAGTTAAGCAGCGTCGAGCGTGGTTAATACATGTTGAATGGGTGACCGTTTGCGCGCCTTGGCTCAGTACAGTTCCCCCAGTTCACACAGCTGTAAAATGGGTACCTGCCCTTTTAGGGTCAGGGAAGGCAAAGCAGCGAGGGAGAGGAGATGGGCGCCCGCCTCAATTGCTGGCCTAGAGAAAGTGAGGTCTTGACGCCTCGCTCACCTACGACCTTATAGGTTATGGGTCTCTTTGCCTTACCTTTTTTCTGTCTCTTGCGTTCTGTCTTTATTTGTCGATATGTATCTGTCTATCGTCCTTCTTCTTCTGTGTGTGTTTATTGATTACAGTGTGTCTGTCTTTCTATCTCTCTCACGCGCACTCGCGCGTGCCCACGCTCCATTGTTACATATTCTCCAACTCTACTTGGAATTGTTTCGGTTTTCTTGTTTTAGTTCAGTTTTTCTTCAGAGTATGACATCGTATTATATTCGCTCGGGAACCTCTGGCTCCGAATGATCTTACGACGTGCCTCGTCCCGATAGCCTGTGTACAATAACTGCCACACAAGGAGGAGAGAGAGAGAGAGAGAGAGGAGACTCCGGTGACAGGGATGGAGAGACGGAGAGAGAGAGAGAGGAGAGACCCATACACAGACTACCTATCACACACAGATAGGAAGTCAGAGCTGAGATTAATAGAAATACACGAGAAGGGGGAATCATAAAAAAGCAGTAAACATAAAGAGACAGAGACAAGTAAGAACGGGACGTATAAGACTTACAAGAAAGTCACACAGACAGAACTAGAGAACAGGAAAAAAAAACAAAAAGGCAGACTCGTCTCCAGCTCATTAGCGCACCACATGCTTCATGCAACATACATACATACAGGTCAGACAGACAGACAGACATGCCTGCATGCCTAATACATACATACAGAGACAGACAGAAAGACTTACACAGACAGAGGACATGAAAGACAAAAGGCAGACAAGGACAGACAGACAGATAGAAAGACTTGCACAGGCAGTGAACAGACATATTTATATATATATATATATATACCCCACGCTCTATCTCGCTCTCTCCTCGTATCTCCTCTACGCATTATATATATATTACTATATAGAGAGTCGAGAGAGAGAGAGAGAGAGAGGAGAGGCGTTCGAGCGAGAGAGAGGACAGAAGACAGAAGGAAGACAGACGAAAGGCAGGCCAGTCAGGCATGCGATACAGGATAATCCCAAAAATTGCTTACTCCGAGAGCAGGAACAAGAGAAAAAAGGCAGCGGGCAGAAGGACTAATGGACAGGACAGCCAGGAGGCAGCTACACAACAGAAAGACGTACAAAAAGGCAGGTCACAGGCTGATCAGACTACAAAACACAGCGACAGGACGAATCCAGCAAAGGTGGCTCGACTCGGCACTGCTCACTCGCGCACTCACTCTCGACACCACAGCACCTACTCGACAATAGAGGACAGTGAATAAAGGAGGCGGGCGGGGTAAGCAGACAGATGACAGTAGAAGAAGACAGGGGGGCATGCAAAAAACAGCCAGAAAGGAGACAGCATGACCCCACTCGCTCTCTATCGCGCTCATCGCGCACGATGAGCTCGGCGGGGAGAGCGCAAGAAGCGAGAACAGTGAACAAAGAGACCAGAATAGACATCCAGTGAAAAGAGAGAGACAAGAAGGACACGGAACAGTTGAGAAAGACAAGAGAGAGAACAGAGAATAGGGGGACCAGAAGACGAGAAAAGGAATAAAGAGACAAGAAGAGAGAACAGTGAAAGAGGAGAAGGACAAGAAAAACGCTGCACAACAGTGAAGAGAGAGACCAGAAGAGCAACGTGAATACAGAGACAAGAAGAGAGAACAGTGAATAAATGTCTACAATGGAGAAGTGAACAGTTGAAGAGAGAGAGAGGAGAAGAGTCCCCCCCCCCCCCCCGCCCCCCCCCCCCCCCCGGGAGAAGAGAAGGAGAGGTAGAGAGAGGAGGATGCACGGGAGAGAGAGACCGCCCCAGGACGGAAGTAGCGCCCTGCGACAGGGAGGAGAGAGGAGAAAGGAAAGAGAGTAGGAGCGGAGAGAGGAAGAGAGGAGAGAGAGAGAGAGAGTGAGAGAGAGGAGAGCGGACAGGTTGGGAATGAAGAGGAGAAAAGAGGGAAATCAGAAGCTTGTGGAGGAGACAGAGAGAGTGAGGAATGGGGAGGAGAGAGAGAAAGAGATGGGAGAGAGGGAGGGAAGAGAAGAAAGAGGGGGAGATAGAAGGGAGGAAGAGATGAGAGAGGGAGGAGGGGGGGAAGGAGATGGGTATGGGTGGGTAAGTGTGGGTGAGGTGTTGGGATTAAGGAGAAAGAGAGAGAGGCGCTGTAGAGACAGGGGGAGGGAGAGGAAGAGAGGAGAGGAATGGTTGAGCGGAAGGAGAGGAGTGGTGGTGGAAGCAGAGTAAGGGAGAGGGAAGAGAAGTGTGAAGACTAGGGAAGGGAGAGGGAAAGAGAGAGGAAGGAGAGAGAGAGCTGTGTGGCGGGAGATCGGAGATCAAGACGACGAGAGAGAGATGAGAAGGGATGGGGAGAGATGAGAGACTGAGCGAAGGACAGCAGAATAGAAGAGAGTCCAGGTATAAAAACAAAAAAAAAAAAATAGGTGCAGAGAGGAGATGAGAGAGGGGAGAGAGGGACAATAAGAGAGAACAGGGAAGGAGGAGAGAGGAGACAATAAGAGAGAACAGTGAATAAAGAGACAAAGAAGATGAGAACAGTGAAGAGATGAGACCAGAAGAGACAACAGTGAATAAAGAGACAAAAGAAGAGACAGTGAATAAAGAGACAAGGAAGAGAGAACAGTGAAGAGTAGAAGAGAGAGAGAAGTATATGCAATAAGAGAGAAAAGTGTAAGAAGAGACAGAGAAGAGAGGCTCAGTGAAGAGAGGAGAGAGAGAGAGAGACCAGAAGAGACAACAGTGAATAAAGAGATAGAAGACAGAGAACAGTGAATAATGTGATCAAGAAGAGAGAACAGAGGAAGAGAGAGAGAGGAGAGACAATAGAGAGATCACTCGCGCGCTTATCTAACAAGAGACAAGAAGGAGAGACAGTGAAAAGAGAGATGAGAGAGTAAGAAAAGAGAAAAGTCAGTGAAGAGAGAGACCAGAAGAGACAACAGTGAATGAAAGAGACAAGAAGAGAGAACAGTGGAATAAGAGACAGACGAGAGAGAAACCAGTGAGAGTTGGGAGTTTGAGAGAGAGAGAGAGGGGAGAGAGAGAGAAGATAGAGAGTGACGGAGAGAGAGAGACATAAGAGAGTGAGAACAGTGATAAAGAGACAAGAAGAGAGAAAGTGATAAAAGAGACAAGAAGTGAGAAACAGTGAAAAAGAGAGGAGAGAAGAAAAGAGAACAGTGAGTCGCAGGTGTGTGTCGACAATAAATAATAATTAATAATAATTAATAATGATAATAAATGTATGGAATTTATATAGCGCTGATGAATCTTGTCAAGCAACAAATCAATCGCTCAGATGAACTTAAAAAAAATAAATATGCGGTTTTGTTAAATTTTGTATGTGTTCCCTACTGGGCACACGCGATGGCTACTCTTTCGAACAGCGGAAAGGTTTTAAACATGTGCGCAGATGTTTCTGATGTGTTCGCAACGGGGCTCGGTTTTAGTCTCATTCGAAGGACAAAGAAGGGAGACAGTGAGAGAGAGGGAGTGACAGAAGAGAAGAGAGGGAGAACAGTGAAGAAATAAAGAGATTCGCAGAAGAGGAGAACAGTAGAAAAGAGGAGAGAGCAAGAGAGAGGAGACAAGAAGAGAGAACAGAGAAGAGATGAAACCGACAAGAAGAGAAGACAAAGAGAGGAGAACAGTTGAGAGAGAAGAGAGCAGAATAGAGAAACAGTGAAAAGAGAGAGAGAGGACGAGAAGAGAAACAGAGAAGAAGGCTTTGTATGAACGACAAGAAGAGACAGAGACAAGAGAGAGAACAGTGAAGAGAGGAAAGAGACCAGAAGACGAGAACAGTGAAAAGAAGCAGAGACCAGAAAGAGAGAACAGTGAAGAGGGACAGACAAGAGAAGTAGAGAACAAGTGATTAGTGACAGACAAGAAGAGAGAACAGTGATTAATGGAGAGAGACAGAAGAGAGAAGAGAACAGTGAAGAGACAGACAAGGAAGAGAGGAGGAACAGTGATTAGGACAGACAAGAAAGAAGAGAGAACAGTTGATTAATGAGAGAGACCAGAAGAGAGAAACAGTGAAGAGAGAGAACCAGAAAGAGGAGAAACAGTGAAGAGAATACAAGAGAGAACAGTGAAGAGAGGTTAGACCAAAGAGAGAAATTGCAAGAATAGAGCAAGAAGAGAGAAGCAGTGATTAGTGAGAGGGGGGGGGGGAGAGAGAGAGCGAAGAAGATGAAGACAGTGAGAGAGAGAGTATCTATCTCGAGAGAACAGTGAAGAGAGGAAAAGAGACCAGAAGAGATGGAGCAACCTGTGAGAGAGAAAGAGAGAGCAGAAGAGAGAAACAGTTGAAGAGAGAGGATAGGACCAAAAAGTTTGAGAACGGTGAAAAGGAAGAGAGAGAGAGAGAGACAAACAGAAGACAGACTGACAGACAAGAAGATTAGAACAGTGAAAGATAGATACAGGATCATAGAGAGAAAGTGAAGAAAGAGACCAGAGAGAAGAAACAGAGTGGAGAAAGAGGACAAAAAGAGAGAATAGTGAAGAGACAGACAAGAAGAAGAGAACAGTGAAGAAAATGACCAGAAGAGAGAACAGGGCAGAGAGAGATAAAGAAGGAGAGAACAGTTGAAGATAGAGACCAGAAGAAAAGACAGTGAAGAGAGAGATAAGAAGAGAGCAGTGAAGAGAAGAGCCAGAAGAGAGAACAATTGAAAAGAGAGAGACCAGAAGAAAGAACAGTGAAGAGAGAGATAAGGAAGAGAACAGTGAAGTGGAAAGAGACCAGAAGAGAGAACAGTGATGTAGAAAGAGACAGAAGAGAGAAAACAGTGAAAAGAGAGAGACCAGAAGAAATACAGATGAAGAGAGAGGATAAGAAGAGAACCGTGAGAGAAGAGTCACACTGCTTCGCTCGAGAACGTGAAGAATAGAAAGAAAGAGACCAGAAGAGAGAAAACAGTGATGAGAGAGAGACCAGAGATGGGAAAAAAAAGAGAGAACTCAGTGTGAAGGGAGAAATGAGACCGAAGATAGAGAACAGTGAAGAGAAAAAGAGACCAGAAGAGGAGCTCTCAAGCGCGAAGACATCTGGATAGGAATCGTTGTTTCTAGTGCTGAGTGGAGTATGGAAGGTGGGTTTGGGGGGTGGGGATGGGTTCGGATTCAGTCGTGCATGTGTGTGGTGTGTGTGCGCGCGCTATCGCGCGTTGCTGAGCGTAGATGTGTATCTTGTGTGTGTATTGCGTGTGTGTGCGTGTGGGTATGTGTGTGTGCGTGCGTGCTCGTTGTACTTGTGTGTGTAATGCGTATGTGTGTGTGTGTGTGTGTGGTTGGTTGTGTTGGTTCGTGCGCGCGCGCGGTTGTGTTGTGCGTGTTGTACGTGTGTGGTGTGGTTGAATGCGTGTGTTGCGTGGCGTGTGTGTATGTGTGTTGATGCGTTGGCGTGGCGTTGTATTGTGTATTGTATGCGTGTTGTGTGCGTGTGTGTTTGTGTGTCGTGCGTGCGTGCGTTGCTATACTTGTGTGTGTTATGTGTGCGTGTGTGTGTATGTGTGTTGGCGCACGCTCGCGCAGTGTACTTGTGGTGTGCGTGTGTGTGAGAGAAGAGAGGTGGAGGGAGGGAGAGAGAGGGGGGGTGCTATGTTTGGAATACATTCCACAATGTGCAGGCTAGAGAAGGAAAAAAAAACAAGCTCTAGACAAACAAAGCAAACCAAACTATGAACGACAGCTAGACAAATGATCGAGCGGAAACAAGCAGGCAATGACAGATGACAAGAAATCTGTCAAAAGAAAAAGACCTTTTTTTCTGGCACAATTCCTCTTGTGGCGGCCGTGATGTAGATTCGTTTCCAAAAGTATTGGGAAGGCAAAGGTGGCAGGCAGGGAGTGTTCGGCGGGGGGGGTTTGGCCCGCGCGGCGGGGTGGAACGGTGGTTATTGGGGAGGAAAGTGGGGGGAAGGAGAGGAGGGGGGGGAGAGAAAGGGGTTAGAGAGAAAGCTCCATGTACAGCCCCAGATCAAAGTAAATGACTTCGTTGTGTTTTATCTTTTTCGGCAGTTCTCTTCAATCTCACTGCTGCTTGCCTGACGTTTGCATGTCGTGCTCATAAAAACGGCATGGCTGCCTGCTCTTAGGAGAAAAACGACATCAATATAGGAAAAATGGTGTGTGTTTTATCTTATATTATATATATATTATATAGATAGATTATAGATAGATAGATAGAGTTTAGATAGGAGTAGATAGATAGATTTAGATATAGAGAGAGAGAGTGATGATTTATAGATAGATAGACACGATATAGATATAGATTATAGATATATTGCATTTGGACAGTATGTATTTCTGAGTACGTGTGTGTCTCGTTTCTTTTTACAAGTTAACAATAGTGATTCTTGTGAATCTCCTTACGTTCTGCAAACTTGATGCAAGGTGACTGTTGTCTTGGATGATCCCACTTCATGCTATGTTTTCTGAATTTCAGATGTTGCCTTAGGGACACGCTTCAGGGCCCTACAGCAAAATAAAAAAGATAAGGAAACTCCTTGTGCTAGTAGTCTTTTCAATTTGAATGTGACACTGACATGTTACCTGATCGTAACTCTCTTTCCTGATCATTTTATAATATGTGCATCTTTTCTAATCTATGTTGCTTTCTTATTTACTGCATTGTTCGCTAAATTGGGCTGTTGTTGTGTGCGTGTGTGTGTGTGTGTGTTGTGGGTGTGGTGTGTGTGTGTGGTGTGTGTGTGTGTGTGTGTGGTGGTGTGTGCGCGGGTGTGTGCACGCGCCGCTCTAACTTTGGCTTGAAGTTAAATTGGAGATGTTAAACAAATATAAATCATGTCTAACTATATTTTCTTTGAGTTTTCATAATCATTCTTATCAGTGTAGGTGTATGTCATTTTTGTAATCGCCCTTCATTGGATGATTAAATATTTTGAATGAAATTGGATTGAAATGAATTGAGAGGCATAGGATTTACAAAACTCATCCGTGTTAGATTTTCAGCAGTCAAACAAAAAGCACAAGATCTATACAACACATATATGCTGTCTTCCAACCACCAAAAAGAAGCATACTAGCTATAAAACACATTAGTTTCTTTGTTGCTTGCGGTCCTTTCACAGCACAAAGGAGGTACATCACAAAAAGGACTATTAAATATATTCATGAATGTCCTGTTGCACAGCCAAAAAAGCGAGGAAAGGACGCACTCGTCTGCACTCAACTCGCTACTCACGGCTTCTATCAACAATGAGAGGCAAAGGACATCTGAACACATTACACGGCTACAAGAGAGGCAAAGGACCTCTCGAAGCACATTACACGGCCAACGCACGGCAAAGACCTCTGAAGCACATTACACGGCCAAAAGAGCCCCATACTCTCTCGCGCTCAGTCTGTCTGCATTCATTGAACGGCCAAAAGAGGCAAAGGAACCTGTTGAGGACTTGCATGCTGTCGCCATTCACACAGTCATGTGCAGAGGGAACGTGTGTTTTGCCACTTTGCCTGGCCGGTAAACATCGACCAGAGAAGTGGACAGGAGGAGGAGTGGAGACAGGGAGTGCGGACTGAGCTAAGGTAGACCAAGAAGAGGAAGTGGTGTGAGGAAATCATATTGAAGAATGAGATGTATAACAGGAATGATTATGAGTGAGATGAGCCAGAAACAGAATCCTTCAGCCTTGTTCCTCACAACTGCTGGTTGTCTGTCTGTCTGTATGTATGTATGTATGTCTCTCTGCCTGCCTACATGCATTGCCTGCCTGTTTGCTGTGTGTGTTGTGTATGTGCTCTGTCTCTGTCTCTACTCTCTGTCGCGCTGTTCTTCTCTCTGTCGCGCGTTCTGTCTGTCTCTGTCTCTGTTGTCTGTCTGTTGTCTGTTTCTGGTCTCTCTCTCTCTCTCCTCTCTCTCTCTCTCTCTCTCTCTCTCTCTCTCTTCTCTCTCTCTCTCTCTCAAAGATTAGTGGATATGTTCATTCAGAATGGGTCGGGACTTTGAGGAGATAAAGAGAGGTATAATTAATTATAGATCGTTTTTGTAACAGAGCACTCGCTGTGTAAATTCAACTGATGTCTACTGCTCTTCAAGTAGCAATTGACACAAAAAAAGATTTACTGTTTTTACCCTTAATAATATGTATTATAGATTATAGTGAGAATACTCACAAACCAAACTGTTGTCTTTTTGTAAAACGCTTAAGTTGAAAAATGAAGCTCACTTTCTCTTGGAATGTTACATGTGATGCTCAAACCTTGAGAGTTCAGTTTCTTACGCACAATTGCTCATCAGACATCTGCTATACCTCTTTCGACGATCTGCTCCAAGGCCTCAATTATGAGTACAGACACAGTTTGTCTAGGATATGTTTTTCCAACTCCGTTAACAAAGGAAGATAAATAAAATTAGATACTTCCCCCCCCCCCCCCCATGTTGTATTATTGAAAAACTATTAAGATTTGATATGTACTTGATATGTAAGAATTTTCACAATTATCATTAGACATCAACTCCTTTTAGATCTTGATTATGCTTGGTATAGGGCGGTCTCGGCATAATCGTGCAATTAGAATAGTCTGTGTTTTTCTACTTTCATAAGTCATAAAATCTTTACTTTTTGTGCATTTGCTTTGGCAATTAAAGGGAATGAAAACCATTGTTTCATCCCAGCCCAACAAACGCATTGTGGCCAGGGCGATGTCATTAAATCCATTTCAGAGTTCTTCTCTTTCTCTCTCTCTCTCCTCTCTCTCTCTCTCTTCTTCTCTCTCTCTCTTATCTCTCTTCCACATTTTTGCATTGGATTCATGTATGTTTGTGTTGTTTATTTGCATTCGTTCTCGGCGCTTACTATGTAATGTTTGCTTGTGTTTTCGTGCTGACTCAAAGTACGCAGCATTAAGTTTTTTCGGACAGCTTCTAGCTGTTTTCTGGATTAGTTTATAAGGTTAGCTCCAACGCGCGCGCGCAGCACTCACGCGCTGCACTCACATCTGTTTTTACAATATTTATACGAGCGCTGAAGAGGAGCCATTGAACTTGGGGCTTGTTTCCTCATGATAAAAAGAAATGAAAATGTTTGTATCTTCTCGTAGTGTCTCTCTGTTGCCTATCCTGTGCTTCCTGCCTGCTGTCTGCTGATTTTCTGTAATCCTTCTCTGTCTCAGTGCCTGTATGTGTCTCTGTTAGTGTCCTAGTGTCTCAGTCTGCCTCTTTCTTTCTGACTCTTCTAACGATAGAATACCACGTAAAGCATATGATATGTTGTATAATTTATATGCTAGAGGTAAAGAAAATTGGGTAACCAGGGTGCGTGTATGTTTGTTTGGAAATTGGGTTCTGGCTTCGTTTGGCAAAATAGGGCGTTGGCATGTTGATAGTTTTATACGTGTTTTCGTCAACGTTAGTAGATTGTTCTGAGGCAGATATGGTCGATAATATCCAGAATAGCGACATCTTTACTGTCTTACAGAACTTTTTGTACCAATTTCTGACTATGTGATACGAAATATTTTAAGGCTCACTCACTCACTCACTATCCCTTGGTACGGAACGACCGTTGGGGTACCCGCACGGACGCTGCCCCCCCAAGTTGGACCGCCAAATGGTTCTTGTCTGGGCTGTTTTTCAGGAGGTTGGTACAGTGAGGCCCCGGTCATCCTTGATGTTGGATATCAGCTTTTGCCGTGGTCGTCCCTGCCTCTTGCTCCTTCCATTTCCCTGAGGAATGTCTTTGGGACAGGCTGTTATGCCTTGTTCGTGTGGGCAAAACCACTCGTTTGACTGTATCTAGCAATGGTCTTGTTTGCAGCCAGTTTGCCTCGATCTGCTGCCAGGCGTACGTCATCTGGCTTTGCGGTTCTGCTAGGTGATGTTTCAGGATCCGCCTAGAGGCATTCTATCATCTAAAGGCTTGAATGCGACGTCTAATCGGCAAGTCTCAGCGGTCTGCTTCACAGCTGTTACAAGGAATTGATGTGACGAGTTGCCTTGATCGAGTCTGACCTTAGTGTGGGTTCTGAGTTTGGTTTCTCCACCACTTCTCGCCAGCTTAGTCATGGAGCGAGAGGGCAAGCAAGTCTGATCTTCACCTCTTGTGTGCTCGTTGCCATCTCACGTTGGTGCCTCGGCCCTTGCTCCAGGTCACTTGAAACTGTTCTCCACCTCCTCTAGTGTCTCCGCCATTCATCTTGATGTGGAGGGACGTGGGTCGGTGTGGTTTACGCTTCACTAGGATCTTGATTCTTTTCCGTGCTGATCTCCATATCCGTGGGCACTTGGCTGATGTTTCCAGTGGTGGTTGTGATCCTGGAGGTTCTTCTTCACTGCGGCCCATGAGATCGATATCGTCTGCGAATCGCTACGATTGCAGACTGGCCTTCCTCATATTGTGATTGTGGTCTTGAAGTCAAGGAGGGCCTCCTGCATGATGTTCTCCAGGAACACGTGAAAAGAAAGCCGGGCGATAGCGGGCACCTGGCCTTGTCGAACTCCAATGAAGTCCCGAAGCACTCACTACCGATTTCTCCACCATATGAGGACTGTACTGTGGAGCTGTCATACAGAGCATGGGATGACTGAATCAGGTCCTCGTCGGAAGCTTTGTCTCTCATGAACTTGCCACAGAGCTTCTTGCCACACTAGTTCGAAGGCCTTCTTGAAGTCAAGAAGTTGTAGTAGAGCTGTTAAGCTGATGTTGGAGATGCTTCTCTATGAGCATTCTGATGTTGAAGATTGCTCACGTCTGTGCTTACTCACAGCTGTTGAATCTGCCTGTTCTTTGATAGATTTTTCTGCTTTGGTTTCAGTCCCCTGTTCAAGGCAAGCGTAGCATAACTTTGTTGGCTTCGCGCCATACTAATCCTATGCCCATGTCTCTGTACTGTAATTTTTGGCATTCTTCAGGTTCTCCCTTCTTTGGATGCCCACCGTAGTGCGAACTATGATGGATTTGGGTCCTCTGTTCAGGCCACTCTTTGCTGAGGGGCTCCACGTGAGATTTTGGGCGTGTGTCCCCCCCCCCGCGCCTGGGCCCTCGCTGTATCGTCCCCCCCAGTTAATTGTCCCCCTCGGCGGTGCCGCCGCCCCGCCGCCCACCGCGCCCCCTTTGTGGTGCCCCTCTCCCCGCTCATCGCTCCCCGTCCCTTTGAGCCCCCGCCCCCCGCTTTCCTCCCCCCCCTCCTTTTTCTTTTATGCCCTCTTCCCCCCCCCCCTCCTTTTTCTTTTTCCTACTCTTTTTCTCCTCCCCCCTATTCACCCCCTTGTGCCCCCCGTTTCTCCCCCACCCCAACCTCTCCACCTTCCGCTTTTGCCTCCCCCCCCCTCCAAAAAACCCGCCGGGCGTATTCCCCCCCCCTCTTCCATTCTCTCCTCCTCCCCCTTTTTTTACTCCTCTCCTGCCTTCTATATCCCCCTCCAGCCCTACTCCGCCTCCCCCCCTTCCTCTATTCTTTTTTCTTTTTCCCCCCCTCCCTCTCTACTTTCCGTCCTTACCCTACTCACTCCTCTTTTTCCCTCGTTCCCCTCCCCCCCCCTTCCCTCCCCTCCCCCGTCCCCTCCAGATTTTCCCACACCTCCCCCCTTCCCCTCCCTTATGCCCCTCTCCTCCTCCTTCCTCTCCCCCTCTCTTTACTCTCTCCCTTCCGCCCCCCCCTTTTCCCCCCCCCCCCTCTTTTTATCTCTCCTCCCCCCCCCCCCCCCCCCCCCCCCCCCCCCCCCCCCCCCCCCCCCCCCCCCTTCTTTTTTTCCAAGACAGCCGTGTTCCCCCCCCCAGTTCGCGCACGCCCTTTTCCCGCCCGGCGTGTGCGGGTACCAGTTTAGATGCCCCCGCCCCCCCCCGTCCTGGTGCGGGATATGTGAGGTTCGTTATCCCTGTGGACCATCCCGGAATGTGCTTATGAATTGGTTAGGGTTGGTCCACCCCGCTTTGCCCTGCGCTGCCGTCCCCTCCGCTGGCCCCCCGCCCCCCTTTTCCCCCCCCGTTGATGGGCCTCAGGGTTGTAGAGTTCGTTGTTGTGGAGGAGCCCGCTTACCGCCTTGGGTTCCCCCCCCCTCTGGGTTCCCCGCCCACACCGGGAGGAGCGCTACGGTGTACCCACCAACGGTGGGCGGTTGCGGACCGAAGCTGGTGGCATGTCGAACCGGTCTGGTGGGTAGGGGCGGTTTTGGACGGGGGGGAACTACATAAAAAGAGGGGACCACTAGTAGGGCACGAGGGAGGGGAAGCAAGGTGACAAAAAAGTGGGGGGGGGTGGAATGGGCGCGCAGGGTCCACGATAGGTAACAACTGGAGGTTGCGACACGAAGTGCCTCCACGATCTCGAGCCCGCCTGCCCGGGTGAGGTAAAGGCCCGCACACCCCAGCCCTTTCCTGAAGGCCCGCTGCCACCCCGCCCGTCACGCCCTGCCACGACGCTGAGAACACGAATGAACACGAAATGTCATAAACCGGCCGCCAAAATAAAAACGCACCGCCTGTTACATGAGAAACGGGGGAAAAACAAGTGGGGGAGCAAAACCGGGGTGCCAAAGAGGAGACGGCCCCCGCGGCCGACCCCGGGTGGGGGGAATGTGAGGGAAAAAGGGCAAAAAAAACCACGACCGTGGGGGGGGACAACGCGGCACTCCCCAAGCCCGCGGCCCCCCCCAGGTCACATAAACACGGATGGGGCCAAAACAGAAAAGAGGAGGAGCGGTGTCTAGCACGTGGTTCCGCCCCAACCCGCAGCACCGTGGGGGACCCCGACACACAGGAGCGGCGAGGGTCGCGCGGCCTCGCACCCGGTTCCCCACACCCGAGCAGCATCCCCCCCTCTGGGGGCTGCATCCCCCCGTTGTTGGTTTTTTTCCCCTGGTCTCGGTTTCCGACCTTCCCCTGCTCTTTTTTTCCCCCCCCCTCAGTTTTCCTCCCGGTTGGTCCCCCCCCAGAGACCCTTTTCCCTCTTTCTTTTTTCCCCCCCTCAAGCCCGGCCCCCCCGCCCCCCCCCCCCCCCCCCCCCTCCGTCCCCGCGTTGTCCCCGCCCTGTGTGTTGTTAGTTCCATGCTGTGTTGTGGCGGGTGGCGGTGCCCGTTCCCCGCGCCCGATGGTCGTCTGTCGTCCCGTCCGTTCCCGTGGAGTATGCCGTCGCCGGGGGCGGGCTCGCTGGTCTCCCCGTAGCCTGCCTGCGTTTTTTTCCAGGTTGGTGAGTGGTGCCTCCGGGGGGTCCGCCAACGTTGTTGCTGGGGGGGTGTTGAGTCCCTTCTTGCTTTCCCCCCATTTACAGTACTTCTCCAGTTTAGTACTTTTTGTCTCCGTTCCCCCCCCCCCCCCGCTCCCGCACCTCTCTCACCCCCCTCCTTCCTTCTTCGCTCCCAGATTTTTTTTCTATTCCTCTTCCTTATCCCCCCTCTCTTTTTCCCTTCCCCCTTCCTTCTCTTCCCCCCTCCTCCTCTTCCTTTCAGACCAGTTTTTTCTCCCCCTCCTTTCATTTCGCCCCCTCCCCCCCCCCCCCCTCCACTCCCTTTCAATGCGTGGCTGATGATCCTCTCGGCGTAATGTGTGTTTGATCATCTCTCGGGCCTCCGTACTGATGAGTCAGCCGGGGTTGTGTCAACTCCTGTGACTTGCCTCCTTTCAGGGATCTTACTGCTTTTTCTACCACTCTTCCTCCAGCACCTGTGTGTTTCAGGATCTGATGGTTGGGATATTGCTCGTGAAGTTTGTTCGGATCAGCCTTCAGCTTGTTAGTTGTGCAGGTCTTGCAATTTATCTGTCCATCTCTTCAGGATAGTGGCGCTATCTGTAAGGACTGACCCCTCTTTGTC
This sequence comes from Rapana venosa, assembly GCA_028751875.1. Classification (NCBI taxonomy): domain Eukaryota; kingdom Metazoa; phylum Mollusca; class Gastropoda; order Neogastropoda; family Muricidae; genus Rapana; species Rapana venosa. Next base: position 32,355,908 of record CM054135.1, on the reverse strand, counting down.
GTCAATACGGAGGTCTATGGCTGCTTGGACTTGGTTAGTACTTGATGGTCTGGTACGCCTCTTTGCTGTCTCCTATTGCCATTGCCTTCTCAACCTTGGAGCATTGTTCCAGTTCTCCATGGCCTCAGTCATCTTCTTCTTGATTGAACATTGTTGATGTTTTCTATATTCTTCGGCGTTTTAGGGTATTTAGTTTTCAGGCTTTAGCTCCTACGTTGGTCGCACAGGTCCAGGATATCTCGTTGGTAACCCACGGTTGTTTCTTTTTGCCTCTCTTTCCAAGGATCAAGCGCTCTCGCGAGAGCGCTCTCTATTCTGTGAAGTCTCAGTGAGGTTTGTTGTGTATTTTTCTTGGAGGCAAATTCAAATACGGTCTCGTGTCGCGCACGCGATCTCTCTCTCCTCTCTCTGCCCCCCTATCTCCAGCTTTAAGGATTCAAGCGACTTCGGGGCCCTTCAGCTTTTCCATGTGAACCGCAAACTGGGATTTCTCTTTGGTTCTTGGTTTTCAGCTTGTTGATCTCGTAGGGTCATGAGTACCATCGTGTGGTCACTGCCAATATCAGCGCCAGGGAAACTCTTGTCTGGGCTTTTGTTGATGCTCGACTTAAATCGTTTGGGGGCCAGATGTAGTCAATATCGCGCTCGCTCGCGCGCGGCACGGCGACACCTTTTGGTGAGTAGTTGCACGTGTTTCTTATCTGATGTCTTGTGGGGAGTATAAGGTGTTGGCGACAGTAAGATTGTTGCTGTTTGCGAATTCCACAAGTCTGAGACCTCTATCATTAGTTATCGTCCACGGCAAAACGGCCTACAGTCCCTGGCCATAGGTCATAAGCGTCAGGTCGATCGTGGCATTATCCCCTCGCTCGCATCGCGCTGCATACGCTGTCATAGTACACACTTCTTTGTGAGTTGATTGATGGCGCCTATCATCCCAATAATTCTTCGTAGAAACACTCGATTGTTCATCATCGTAGTCTGATGTGGTGCCATGATTGTATGATGGTCATGTTGCTCGTGGTTTGCTGCGACACGCATGGAGATCAGTTGCTTGCGATTGGGGTACAAATGATGACACTGTTAGTCTCTTCTCTGTTGGACAAGAAAATCTTACTCCGTGTTGGTGTTTGGAGTCCGTCGCCACTATTTCATAGTTTGTTGACCTTTTCTGTAGTTGTTTGCGAATCGACACTACTGACTTCGGCCAGTCCAAGTATGTCCATCGGTATTTTCGAAGTTCATGGGTTAGCTTTGGAGCTTCCACATGCGTGCTAGGCACGGATGTTCAATGTACAATGATGGTCCATTCAGCTTGGAGTTTGATTGCTGTTGTTTGCGTCCCAGTCGCATATTTTCCACCTCCATCCTGGAACGCTCCAAGGCTAGATATGGATAAACATTTAATGTTTATAACAACAAGATTTAGATTAGGTGTATCAGAATTAGGTGTTCAGTATTATAGGTATAGAAATGTTGGTAATGATGAATTGATGTGTCCTCTGTGTACAGAGAGCAGAAGAAAATGATCAGTTTCTTCTGTTCTATGCTGCCCTGTTTTAACAACAATCCCGAGAACAGATTATTTAAGCACCAACATAATATTATAGGACAGCCATATTGTTTAAATTTACCTTGTTGATGTCATTCATCCTCTCTGAAGTAAGTCTATAATTTTGTTGTATCTATATAATGCATTTAAGCTTAGGGACTTGTTATATCGTGATCATCCCATTTGTTATCGTATGCAGTCGCAGTCCTGTTATTCACTTTTTTTCTTTAATTTTTTGGATCTATACATAACTCCCCGCCCCTCCACCCCGTGTTGAGTTATCAAGTCGCATCGCGCGCGCACGCGCTCGTACACACTCTCTAACAGGGGCCTTGGCCTTATAGAATGAATTAAAACAATTGAATCCGAATCCGAATCAAGGCTCTCATTGTGTGTATGTGGTGTGTGTGTGAGAAAGAGAGGAAAGAAAAGAGAAGAGAGAGAGACCCCCGACGTCGAGAGGAGAAAGAGAGAGTGAGATGTAGGGATCGAGCGTGGAGGAGAGAGAGTGAGTGCCCCCCCCGCCGACGTGAGCGACACTGAGAGACGAAGCGAGAGAGTGTCCGTGTTTGTGTATGTCAAGTTAAGTCAAGTCAAAATGATCCTTTTTTTGAGGGGGTAAAATAAAAGTGTGTGCGTGTGTGTGATGTGTGCCTCGTGCCTTGTGTGTGTGTGTGTCGTGTGTGTGTGTGTGTGTGTGTGTATGTGTTGTTTGTGAGTGTATGTGCCTGTTTATATGTTTTCTCTTTGTATTTTTGTACTCTGTCTTTCTGTCTTTAAGGGGGACGGGATAGCTCAGTGGGTCAGAGCACTCGCTTTTCCCCAGCCAAGTTAAGCAGCGTCGAGCGTGGTTAATACATGTTGAATGGGTGACCGTTTGCGCGCCTTGGCTCAGTACAGTTCCCCCAGTTCACACAGCTGTAAAATGGGTACCTGCCCTTTTAGGGTCAGGGAAGGCAAAGCAGCGAGGGAGAGGAGATGGGCGCCCGCCTCAATTGCTGGCCTAGAGAAAGTGAGGTCTTGACGCCTCGCTCACCTACGACCTTATAGGTTATGGGTCTCTTTGCCTTACCTTTTTTCTGTCTCTTGCGTTCTGTCTTTATTTGTCGATATGTATCTGTCTATCGTCCTTCTTCTTCTGTGTGTGTTTATTGATTACAGTGTGTCTGTCTTTCTATCTCTCTCACGCGCACTCGCGCGTGCCCACGCTCCATTGTTACATATTCTCCAACTCTACTTGGAATTGTTTCGGTTTTCTTGTTTTAGTTCAGTTTTTCTTCAGAGTATGACATCGTATTATATTCGCTCGGGAACCTCTGGCTCCGAATGATCTTACGACGTGCCTCGTCCCGATAGCCTGTGTACAATAACTGCCACACAAGGAGGAGAGAGAGAGAGAGAGAGAGGAGACTCCGGTGACAGGGATGGAGAGACGGAGAGAGAGAGAGAGGAGAGACCCATACACAGACTACCTATCACACACAGATAGGAAGTCAGAGCTGAGATTAATAGAAATACACGAGAAGGGGGAATCATAAAAAAGCAGTAAACATAAAGAGACAGAGACAAGTAAGAACGGGACGTATAAGACTTACAAGAAAGTCACACAGACAGAACTAGAGAACAGGAAAAAAAAACAAAAAGGCAGACTCGTCTCCAGCTCATTAGCGCACCACATGCTTCATGCAACATACATACATACAGGTCAGACAGACAGACAGACATGCCTGCATGCCTAATACATACATACAGAGACAGACAGAAAGACTTACACAGACAGAGGACATGAAAGACAAAAGGCAGACAAGGACAGACAGACAGATAGAAAGACTTGCACAGGCAGTGAACAGACATATTTATATATATATATATATATACCCCACGCTCTATCTCGCTCTCTCCTCGTATCTCCTCTACGCATTATATATATATTACTATATAGAGAGTCGAGAGAGAGAGAGAGAGAGAGGAGAGGCGTTCGAGCGAGAGAGAGGACAGAAGACAGAAGGAAGACAGACGAAAGGCAGGCCAGTCAGGCATGCGATACAGGATAATCCCAAAAATTGCTTACTCCGAGAGCAGGAACAAGAGAAAAAAGGCAGCGGGCAGAAGGACTAATGGACAGGACAGCCAGGAGGCAGCTACACAACAGAAAGACGTACAAAAAGGCAGGTCACAGGCTGATCAGACTACAAAACACAGCGACAGGACGAATCCAGCAAAGGTGGCTCGACTCGGCACTGCTCACTCGCGCACTCACTCTCGACACCACAGCACCTACTCGACAATAGAGGACAGTGAATAAAGGAGGCGGGCGGGGTAAGCAGACAGATGACAGTAGAAGAAGACAGGGGGGCATGCAAAAAACAGCCAGAAAGGAGACAGCATGACCCCACTCGCTCTCTATCGCGCTCATCGCGCACGATGAGCTCGGCGGGGAGAGCGCAAGAAGCGAGAACAGTGAACAAAGAGACCAGAATAGACATCCAGTGAAAAGAGAGAGACAAGAAGGACACGGAACAGTTGAGAAAGACAAGAGAGAGAACAGAGAATAGGGGGACCAGAAGACGAGAAAAGGAATAAAGAGACAAGAAGAGAGAACAGTGAAAGAGGAGAAGGACAAGAAAAACGCTGCACAACAGTGAAGAGAGAGACCAGAAGAGCAACGTGAATACAGAGACAAGAAGAGAGAACAGTGAATAAATGTCTACAATGGAGAAGTGAACAGTTGAAGAGAGAGAGAGGAGAAGAGTCCCCCCCCCCCCCCCGCCCCCCCCCCCCCCCCGGGAGAAGAGAAGGAGAGGTAGAGAGAGGAGGATGCACGGGAGAGAGAGACCGCCCCAGGACGGAAGTAGCGCCCTGCGACAGGGAGGAGAGAGGAGAAAGGAAAGAGAGTAGGAGCGGAGAGAGGAAGAGAGGAGAGAGAGAGAGAGAGTGAGAGAGAGGAGAGCGGACAGGTTGGGAATGAAGAGGAGAAAAGAGGGAAATCAGAAGCTTGTGGAGGAGACAGAGAGAGTGAGGAATGGGGAGGAGAGAGAGAAAGAGATGGGAGAGAGGGAGGGAAGAGAAGAAAGAGGGGGAGATAGAAGGGAGGAAGAGATGAGAGAGGGAGGAGGGGGGGAAGGAGATGGGTATGGGTGGGTAAGTGTGGGTGAGGTGTTGGGATTAAGGAGAAAGAGAGAGAGGCGCTGTAGAGACAGGGGGAGGGAGAGGAAGAGAGGAGAGGAATGGTTGAGCGGAAGGAGAGGAGTGGTGGTGGAAGCAGAGTAAGGGAGAGGGAAGAGAAGTGTGAAGACTAGGGAAGGGAGAGGGAAAGAGAGAGGAAGGAGAGAGAGAGCTGTGTGGCGGGAGATCGGAGATCAAGACGACGAGAGAGAGATGAGAAGGGATGGGGAGAGATGAGAGACTGAGCGAAGGACAGCAGAATAGAAGAGAGTCCAGGTATAAAAACAAAAAAAAAAAAATAGGTGCAGAGAGGAGATGAGAGAGGGGAGAGAGGGACAATAAGAGAGAACAGGGAAGGAGGAGAGAGGAGACAATAAGAGAGAACAGTGAATAAAGAGACAAAGAAGATGAGAACAGTGAAGAGATGAGACCAGAAGAGACAACAGTGAATAAAGAGACAAAAGAAGAGACAGTGAATAAAGAGACAAGGAAGAGAGAACAGTGAAGAGTAGAAGAGAGAGAGAAGTATATGCAATAAGAGAGAAAAGTGTAAGAAGAGACAGAGAAGAGAGGCTCAGTGAAGAGAGGAGAGAGAGAGAGAGACCAGAAGAGACAACAGTGAATAAAGAGATAGAAGACAGAGAACAGTGAATAATGTGATCAAGAAGAGAGAACAGAGGAAGAGAGAGAGAGGAGAGACAATAGAGAGATCACTCGCGCGCTTATCTAACAAGAGACAAGAAGGAGAGACAGTGAAAAGAGAGATGAGAGAGTAAGAAAAGAGAAAAGTCAGTGAAGAGAGAGACCAGAAGAGACAACAGTGAATGAAAGAGACAAGAAGAGAGAACAGTGGAATAAGAGACAGACGAGAGAGAAACCAGTGAGAGTTGGGAGTTTGAGAGAGAGAGAGAGGGGAGAGAGAGAGAAGATAGAGAGTGACGGAGAGAGAGAGACATAAGAGAGTGAGAACAGTGATAAAGAGACAAGAAGAGAGAAAGTGATAAAAGAGACAAGAAGTGAGAAACAGTGAAAAAGAGAGGAGAGAAGAAAAGAGAACAGTGAGTCGCAGGTGTGTGTCGACAATAAATAATAATTAATAATAATTAATAATGATAATAAATGTATGGAATTTATATAGCGCTGATGAATCTTGTCAAGCAACAAATCAATCGCTCAGATGAACTTAAAAAAAATAAATATGCGGTTTTGTTAAATTTTGTATGTGTTCCCTACTGGGCACACGCGATGGCTACTCTTTCGAACAGCGGAAAGGTTTTAAACATGTGCGCAGATGTTTCTGATGTGTTCGCAACGGGGCTCGGTTTTAGTCTCATTCGAAGGACAAAGAAGGGAGACAGTGAGAGAGAGGGAGTGACAGAAGAGAAGAGAGGGAGAACAGTGAAGAAATAAAGAGATTCGCAGAAGAGGAGAACAGTAGAAAAGAGGAGAGAGCAAGAGAGAGGAGACAAGAAGAGAGAACAGAGAAGAGATGAAACCGACAAGAAGAGAAGACAAAGAGAGGAGAACAGTTGAGAGAGAAGAGAGCAGAATAGAGAAACAGTGAAAAGAGAGAGAGAGGACGAGAAGAGAAACAGAGAAGAAGGCTTTGTATGAACGACAAGAAGAGACAGAGACAAGAGAGAGAACAGTGAAGAGAGGAAAGAGACCAGAAGACGAGAACAGTGAAAAGAAGCAGAGACCAGAAAGAGAGAACAGTGAAGAGGGACAGACAAGAGAAGTAGAGAACAAGTGATTAGTGACAGACAAGAAGAGAGAACAGTGATTAATGGAGAGAGACAGAAGAGAGAAGAGAACAGTGAAGAGACAGACAAGGAAGAGAGGAGGAACAGTGATTAGGACAGACAAGAAAGAAGAGAGAACAGTTGATTAATGAGAGAGACCAGAAGAGAGAAACAGTGAAGAGAGAGAACCAGAAAGAGGAGAAACAGTGAAGAGAATACAAGAGAGAACAGTGAAGAGAGGTTAGACCAAAGAGAGAAATTGCAAGAATAGAGCAAGAAGAGAGAAGCAGTGATTAGTGAGAGGGGGGGGGGGAGAGAGAGAGCGAAGAAGATGAAGACAGTGAGAGAGAGAGTATCTATCTCGAGAGAACAGTGAAGAGAGGAAAAGAGACCAGAAGAGATGGAGCAACCTGTGAGAGAGAAAGAGAGAGCAGAAGAGAGAAACAGTTGAAGAGAGAGGATAGGACCAAAAAGTTTGAGAACGGTGAAAAGGAAGAGAGAGAGAGAGAGACAAACAGAAGACAGACTGACAGACAAGAAGATTAGAACAGTGAAAGATAGATACAGGATCATAGAGAGAAAGTGAAGAAAGAGACCAGAGAGAAGAAACAGAGTGGAGAAAGAGGACAAAAAGAGAGAATAGTGAAGAGACAGACAAGAAGAAGAGAACAGTGAAGAAAATGACCAGAAGAGAGAACAGGGCAGAGAGAGATAAAGAAGGAGAGAACAGTTGAAGATAGAGACCAGAAGAAAAGACAGTGAAGAGAGAGATAAGAAGAGAGCAGTGAAGAGAAGAGCCAGAAGAGAGAACAATTGAAAAGAGAGAGACCAGAAGAAAGAACAGTGAAGAGAGAGATAAGGAAGAGAACAGTGAAGTGGAAAGAGACCAGAAGAGAGAACAGTGATGTAGAAAGAGACAGAAGAGAGAAAACAGTGAAAAGAGAGAGACCAGAAGAAATACAGATGAAGAGAGAGGATAAGAAGAGAACCGTGAGAGAAGAGTCACACTGCTTCGCTCGAGAACGTGAAGAATAGAAAGAAAGAGACCAGAAGAGAGAAAACAGTGATGAGAGAGAGACCAGAGATGGGAAAAAAAAGAGAGAACTCAGTGTGAAGGGAGAAATGAGACCGAAGATAGAGAACAGTGAAGAGAAAAAGAGACCAGAAGAGGAGCTCTCAAGCGCGAAGACATCTGGATAGGAATCGTTGTTTCTAGTGCTGAGTGGAGTATGGAAGGTGGGTTTGGGGGGTGGGGATGGGTTCGGATTCAGTCGTGCATGTGTGTGGTGTGTGTGCGCGCGCTATCGCGCGTTGCTGAGCGTAGATGTGTATCTTGTGTGTGTATTGCGTGTGTGTGCGTGTGGGTATGTGTGTGTGCGTGCGTGCTCGTTGTACTTGTGTGTGTAATGCGTATGTGTGTGTGTGTGTGTGTGGTTGGTTGTGTTGGTTCGTGCGCGCGCGCGGTTGTGTTGTGCGTGTTGTACGTGTGTGGTGTGGTTGAATGCGTGTGTTGCGTGGCGTGTGTGTATGTGTGTTGATGCGTTGGCGTGGCGTTGTATTGTGTATTGTATGCGTGTTGTGTGCGTGTGTGTTTGTGTGTCGTGCGTGCGTGCGTTGCTATACTTGTGTGTGTTATGTGTGCGTGTGTGTGTATGTGTGTTGGCGCACGCTCGCGCAGTGTACTTGTGGTGTGCGTGTGTGTGAGAGAAGAGAGGTGGAGGGAGGGAGAGAGAGGGGGGGTGCTATGTTTGGAATACATTCCACAATGTGCAGGCTAGAGAAGGAAAAAAAAACAAGCTCTAGACAAACAAAGCAAACCAAACTATGAACTACAGCTAGACAAATCAAACAAGCAGAGCAATGACAGACTGACACGAAATCTGTCAAAAGAAAATACCTTTTTTTCTGTCACAATTCCTTGCCGTGCTGGTTTCCAAAAGTATTGATGCAAAGGGGCAAGGGCAGGAGATGGGGGGGGGGGGGGGTGGAACTGGGGATTACTGGGGAGGAAAGTGGGGAAAGGAGAGGAGGGGGAGAAAAAGGGGTTAGAGAGAAAGCTCCCATGTAGCAGCCCCAGATCAAAAGTAAATGACTTTTCTTTTTCGGGCCAGTTCTCTTCATCTCTGCTTGCACTGCCTGACGTTTGCATGTCGTGCTCATAAAAACGGCATGGCTTGACCTGCTCTTAGAGAAACGACATCAATCATAGGACAAATGGTGTTGTTTTATATATATATATATATATATATATATATATAGATATAGATAGATAGATAGATAGATAGATAGATAGATAGATATAGATATAGAGAGAGAGAGAGATAGATATAGATAGATAGACATAGATATAGATATAGATTATAGATATAATGCATTTTGGACAGATGTATTCTGTGCTTACAAAGATTTCTTTTACAAAGTTAACCATAGTGATTCTTGTGAACTGTTAGCAGAACCAGGTGTGTTTTTTTCAATAAAAGAATAGACAGGAAACAAGTGTATTGTTACTAAAATATGGATTGATAAAGGCATTCACTGCATAGGAAACTTTTTACTTGAAAATGGCCATCTTATGTCATATGAACAGTTTAAACTTAGATATTATGTGAACATTGATTTTGTTGCTTTCACTGGTTATAGATCAACAATATCAGAATATATCAGAAAAACAAAGGTTGCAGTACAAGACAATATTTGCTCAGATATGTCTGCCTATCTGAGGAAGCTGAACAGTGTAACTGAAAGGTCCAAACCCTTTTATGAGGACTCATTAGCAACAATAATCCACCCAAAAAGTTGTACAAGTGGGATGAAAAATTTGAATGTTGAAAATATGGAAAAATTGTTTTTTGTATGTTCATAAAAATTTCTGACGTTAAAAGAAATGGCTCCAACCTAGATAACTCACATTGTCTTGGGACCAACCTTGTACTGAAAGAGATGGTGTGACTGACATTTGATTTATGCAATTTTTGCAATACAGCAGTAGACAGTGTTAGCCCATATGTTTTGGCGTGCACAGTTGTTCAGAGTTTTTGGCAGGCACTTACTGAAAAATGAAAAAAAAAATGTGAGAATGTATCAATCGAAAAATAACAAGTGTCGGGCTATACTTGGATGTGACAGAAATATAAGTATTGATGATAATTTTTTTTCTGCTACTGGCCAAACAATACATCTATCATTGTAAACTGAATAGTAATAGACCTATACTTCATGTATTCATCAGAAGATTAAGATATAGTTATCTTACTGAGGAATATATTTCTCGTAAGAACTTCACACATAACAAGTTCATTATTAGATGGATTCCATATCAACCTCTGTTTGATAACAGTAGTCAAAACAGTAAGCATTTGTGAATATCATTGTTGTGGAGGCCTTCTGTTGAAAAAAAAATTGACCCTAGTACGAAATATGTAAAAACACAGACAAACCTGATTCTGTTTTAGTGCACAGAATGTAGAGCAACCGATCATGTATGTCATGCCTGTATTGAGCTTGTGCCCATTTGGGACCTCTTGGTCAGTCTGTCTGCCTGTCAGGCTGTCCTTCTTTCTCTCTGTCTCTGTCTGCCTACCTCTCTCCTCTTCTCTCTCTCCTCCCTCTCTCTCTCCTCTATCTCTTTTCACTCTCTCTCTCTCTCTCATCTCTCTCTCTCTCACTCACCTTTACACTCTTTCTCTCTCTTTCTCTCTCTTTCTCTAAAATGTTTATATGTTTTGTATCCTTATAAGTAATGTAAAAAGAAACCCTGAATAAAAAGTTTTAAAAATATATATTATATATAATATATATAATATATAATATATATAATATATATATATATATATATATATATATATAGACGATCCGCAGTTTGAGCTCTGAAGTTCACCAATGGTGAGATTTTTGTGTTATGCCAACTTTTTGCAACGTTTATGCCCACCATTAAAGGTATTCACATTCCAACTTTAGGGATAGTTTGATGTCAACTATGACCTATGGGATATGTCTGCATCTTATGACCTTTGAAATGTAATCAATATACATTTAGCCATTCTTAAGAATCACTATTGTAATTGCCCTTCATGGGATGATTAAAGTGTTTTTGACTTGACTTGACTTTGATTCTAAATATAGGCTTTCATCCACGGCGGGTTTATTCTCATAAAACAAACAAACTCGACAAAGCAGTTTTAATGAAAACGTGACTGTCCGGGATAAAATCAGAGAAGGCATGCAAAGGTGGCCATGGAAGATCTGGATCACCAATATCAAAGAATGGATACAACTGGACATGTCAGGCCTGCTGCAGGCAGGCAGCAACATGGAAATGGAGATCCATCACTGCCTGCTGCAGGCAGCAACATGGGAATGGAGATCCATCACTGCCTGCTGCAGGCAGCAACATGGGAATGGAGATCCATCACTGCCTGCTGCAGGCAGCAACATGGAAATGGAGATCCATCACTGTCTGCTGCAGGCAGCAACATGGGAATGGAGATCCATCACTGTCTGCTGCAGGCAGCAACATGGGAATGGAGATCCATCACTGCCTGCTGCAGGCAGCAACATGGGAATGGAGAGCCCTCTCTGTCTCCTGCAGGCAGCAACATGGGCATGGAGATCCATCACTATCTGCTGCAGGCAGCAACATGGGAATGGAGACCCCTCTCTGCTGCAGGCAGCAACATGGGAATGGAGATCCATCCTTGCCTGCTGCAGGCAGCAACATGGGAATGGAGATCCATCACTGCCTGCTGCAGGCAGCAACATGGGAATGGAGACCCATCACTGCCTGCTGCAGGCAGCAACATGGGAATGGAGATCCATCACTGCCTGTTGCAGGCAGCAACATGGGAATGGGGATCCATCACTGCCTGCTGCAGGCAGCAACATGGGAATGGGGATCCATCACTGCCTGCTGCAGGCAGCAACATGGGAATGGAGACCCCTCTCTGCAACATGGGAATGGAGACCCCTCTCTGCAACATGGGAATGGAGACCCCTCTCTGCAACATGGGAATGGAGATCCATCACTGTCTGCTGCAGGCAGCAACATGGGAATGGAGATCCATCACTGCCTGCTGTAGACCTCCAGTCTCTTCCCAGTGATCTAATAAATTTAAGGGCAATTGACTTATTATCATGTACTTTAGCTGTTACCTTCTTTATTCATAGAATTCAATGTAGTGTAACAATTAAACCTTTGTTTAATTTATGAGATTTTATTCCACATTAGAAATGGTCTACAAACACGAAACAAAAATTAGTAGTTGAAATATCCCAATTTGTGTGCGTGATGTTTTTAAATTCTTTTTAAAGGATTTCCGAAGCAAAATATCAAACCGGGAACTTGCTGGTGATTAATTTGCAGAATAGTGAAAGGAAAAGAGGAAAGTATTGATTTTTACCTGTCTGCAAAATTCTAGCACTAACCTTGCAAGACTTAGAATCCTTCTTGTGTAATGATATTGTATTGACCAAAAAGTGAGTGTGGTGTAATGTAGTGTAGTGTAGTGTATGTATAAGTGTATGTAAGGTGACTAATCATTGTATTCAAAGTAATGTGTGTAATTCAAAGTAATGTAGTGTGATGTAAGTAACGGAGTGTAGTGTAGTATATGCAGTGCAATGAGTGTAGTGTAGTGTAGTGTATTTTAGTGTAAATACATACATTTCACGTACTGTGCTGCCCTGTTCTCTACTGTATTGTATTCTTACAGAGATTTTTGTATGCAGCTTTACAGGGATATGGTATTGCATCCTGACAGGGATATGGTAAATTTTACCTGACAGGAATATTATACAAGGATATTGTATTGTACCTGACAGGGAAAATCATGACAAGGATATTTTATTGTAGCCTGACAGGGATATTGCGATAAGGATGTTTTTATTATGCCTGACAGGGATATTGTATTGTATTTTTAGCCTGACAGGGATATTACGATAAGGATGTTACATTGTACCTGACAGGGGTAATTGTATTGCCGCCTGACAGGGGTAAATTTCGAAAAAGGATATTGCATTTTAGAGAACAGGATATTGTATGCAGCCTGACAGGGATATACGATAAGGATATTGCATTGTAGGAAGACAGGAATTGTATTGCAGCCTGACAGGGTATTACATAAGGGTATGCATTGTCGCATGACAGGGATATTATATGTAGCCTGACAGGGGTATTACGATAAGGATTTATATTGTGCCTGACAGGGATATTACGATAAGGATGTAAAATTGTAGCCTGACAGGATATTACGATAAGGATGTAATTTGTACCTGACAGGGATATTACGAATAAGGAGTTATATTGTAGCCTGACAGGAAAATACGAAAAGGGAAATTTATATTGTACCTGACAGGGATTACGATAAGGAAGTTAAAATGTAGCCTGACAGGGAAAATTACAAATAAGGATGTTATATTTGAGCCTGCAGGATATTGTATTATATGTAGCCTGACAGGGATATTAACGATAAGGATGTTACATTGTAGCCTGACAGGGATATTGTATTGCAGCCTGACAGGGATATTACGATAAGGATATTGCATTGTAGGATGACAGGGATATTGTATTGCATCCTGACAGGGATATTGCGATAAGGATATTGCATTGTAGGATGACAGGGATATTGTATTGCAGCCTGACAGGGATATTACGATAAGGATATTGCATTGTAGGATGACAGGGATATTGTATTGCAGCCTGACAGGGATATTACGATAAGGATATTGCATTGTAGGATGACAGGGATATTGTATTGCATCCTGACAGGATATTAGGACAAGAATATTGCATTGTCGCATGACAGGGATATATTATATTGTACCTGACAGGGATATTGTATTGTATCATGACAGGATATTGTATTGCAGCTTGACAGAGAAATTGTTTAACAACGGGATATTGTTTGTACATCAGGGATATTGATTGACAGACGGGAATAGTATTGTAGCAAACAGGATATTGTATTGAACCTACGGGAAAAACAAATATGTATTGTACATGACGGGAGTTGATTGTATATGACAGGGAATTGTTTGTAGTATACAGGAAATTTATTTACCTGACGGGGTATTGTTTTTGTGCCTAAAAGGGAATTTTTGTTGGTGGGTGACAGAATTTATATGACATTGATGGAAGAGCGGGTTTTGGTTTTGAACCCTGACAGGGAAAAAATTTTGACCACGGGGATTTGTATTTTAACCTACAGGGAAATTGTATTTAGCCTGACGGGGAAAAAGGTTTGAGCCTGACTAATATTGATTGCTCCGACAGGGATTTGTTTTGTCCGACAGAATATTGTTTTTACTACAAGGAAGGGTATTGTAGCCTGACGGGATTGGTTTTACCTGCGGGGACTTGAGAATGTTTGTCCGACGGGGATATGTTTAATCATTGTACCTGACGGGGATTTTGAAATGTTTTGTAGCCTGACAGGTTTTTTTGATAAATTATTTTAGCCTGAAGGGATTTTGTTTGATTTAAAAGGGAATGGTTTTGACTGACAGGATAGGATTGTATCAACGGGAATTGAATTGTACCGACGGGATTGGTTTTGTAGCCTACAGGATAGGGTTAATTGTAGCCTTACGGGGAAGGTATTGAGCCTCAGGGATAGGATTGTACCGACAGGAAATGATAAATGATTGTAACCGCAAATATTTATTGAAAATTTTAGTAAAGGGAACGTAGGTAGTAAACAGTGAAATAAAATGAAGGAACTAACAGGGATATTGTATTAAACCCGACAGGGAATGCCTTGAACCTTTAAAGGGTACGAAGGATTTTGACGATGTAGTAGACTCGAAACTGAAAAGCAATCCAGCATTTGAAACAAAAGCCATAGAAAACTGCTGGAAATTTTCCTGGAGAAAAAAGACCAATAAATTTGTCAAGATCAAAAACATGGCGGGCAGGTCCCAGGCCCCCTTTTCTCCCCATCTCAAAAAAAAAAGCTGACAGGTTTGCCAGTCACCCGCACAACACCTGCCAAAAACAGAGGGGCAGGTTTAACCCCGAGGGGCAAAAGGGGGGGAAGACAGAACAAGTCAGGTGGACAACATAAGAATGGAGACGGGGAATCGATGACCTGACAGGGATAGGATTGTATCATGACAGGAATTGTATGCACCTGACAGGGATGGTTTGCAGCCTGACAGGATTTTGTATTGAAAGCCTGATGGGGATTTTAAATTTTAGCCAAAGGGTTTGGGTTTTTGTACCCTGACAGGGTTTGTTTGACCCGGGATATGGAAGTAACCTGACCCGGATAGGTTTGTACATGACAGGATAATGAAAAGAGCCTGACGGGGAAGGTATTGTAGCCTGACAGGGATTGGTTTTTTTCCCGACAGGGATATGTATTGGCCTGACGGGGATATGGTAGTACCTGACAGGGACATTTATTTATTTTTTATTCTTTATATCGAGGTAATGGAATAAGCCCAGTTTTTTTTTACACTAAACCCCTTTGGAACGGTTTTGAAATTTTTGCATCCTTTCCCAAAACCCGGCACAAAATGGCCACTCTTCAAAAAGGGAAACGGGATTAACGGTGCGAAAGATGTTCTCATGCGTTCGCACAGGGGGGGCTCGTTTATACCCATTCGGAGGCCCTTTTGGGAAATGGAGCGCACTGATTTAATCCAAGGGAAAAACCCCATAACGTCAATCTAACGCGGTCGTCAGTTTGCGAGCCAATGTTTTTAACCAAAAGGCAAAAACCGATTGACCTACAGGCAAACACCATCTTTTTTTTCCTTTATCCGGCCCGTGCATGCACAGAAACGCTAAAACACATTTTAAAAACAACTACATTGGATCGGTGGTCTAGAGGAACGCGCCTGTCTAAAACGAAAAGGGCCCTTTTAACCCTCTGGGCCCGAAAACTTTTCCCCCACCCTTAGACCATGAGTGGGGGTCTGGGGGCAAATCTTTCGAAAGAGACATAAACCGAGGGCCCGTTGTTCAGAAATTTGCAGCCACGAAAAAAACCCCCGGCAAAAAGAGTTGCCCCGGCAAAATTCTTAGAAAAAGCCACCCGAAAGGGAAAGAAATACAGTTGCAGACCAAAAAAAAAAAAAAAAAAAAAAAAAAAAGGGTGGCGCTGCTCTTTTGGCGAGTGCTCTCCCCGGGGAGACACCCGAATTTTACGCAGAAAACCGTGACTTAAAAATTGTATAAATAAATAAAAAAATAAATAAATAAAAAAAAAAACAGTACTTTTTTCTCACGCTAAAAAAAAAATCGTAAAATTTTTTTATCTAATAAAACATCAATTTTAAAAATTAACGATAATTTACCTTGGAACCCAACTTTTTACAAAGTTCAGTTTTCCCTTGTGTGCAGACGGCCTTCAACAGGAACCCCAGCTCTGAGGGGCAGCAAACACCGACCCCCAAGTGGGCCCACTCCCACCCCGCAAAAGACGGCCCCTTTCGGGGCCAAAACCCCTCCGCCCCCGCTGGCACAAAAACTGTTCTTTCCGGGTTCCAGACTGCCTAATCCTGAGCAAAGGACAAACCCTCCTCCCCCACAAGCAGTTGAGGGCCGAAACAAAAAGCGTTTTTGCGGCAAGCGCCCAGGTGATGGTTTGGCGGGCCAAAGTTTTCCTTCCCAAGGAAAAGTGTTAAACACCCGTCAGACAAGTTTTTTAAAAAAAACAAAGAGTATGTGGGGAACCCCTCGCGGGCTTTTCGCGAGCAACAAAAAAGTGCAAATATTTCAATACTTCACAAAGAATATCGAGGTGGCTCCAAAAGAAATCAAGTCAAGTCAGGTCAAGTCAATCAAGCCTTCAATCAAAATGCTTTAATCATCCCATGAAGGGGAAATTACAACACGTCGGGCACATACTTCTGAAAATATTATAAAAAATACGAAGAAGAGGGTGGTTTTTAAAATTTTTTAAACACCCAATAAATTGGAGAATTTTTGAAAAAACCCACCTTTTAGGAAACAAAGAAACTCAGCAGGAAAATGAAAAAAAAAGGGACGACCCCCTTGTGGCGACACCCCCCCCCCCCCCCCTCCCCCCCCCCCCGGAATCTTTTAATCTGGTCCACAAAGATAAACACGGTCACAGATCACAGCGCCAATGCGCAACGCTCTAACCAGCCACTATCCCGTCCCCTCCACCTCTCTCAAGTATGACGAAAAAATTATGTTTTTAAATCCGACACACAAGGTCACCTAATCATCTCCCTTCATGTTACATTACTGGTGAAGATCAGGGATACGTTTTAATCAAGTTAAAGCAAAAACACAAACCATCAAAAATGCTCACAAAGGAAACAAAACCTTAATCTGATAACTACACATTCACTCTTTAACACCTCAAAACAAAAAGGAAAAAAAGGTTTTGGTTTTTATTGTCACCAAACGAAATTCTGTCTGCCAAGATTGCATCGAAGGAGGACAATTCAAAACTTACGTTGTGCCAACGACATCGACGGCCTAGCTGGAGAAGAGCAAGAGCTAGCCCAACCTGTAAATCATCTTGGGAACCTCTCCGCATATGGCATGCAGATAAGTACTGAGAAAACCCAGCTGATGACAAATAGGGGTCAATTGCAATCAGCACTGACATAATTATAGACGCAGGAAAATCAAGACTGTCCAAAAGTTTCAGATATCTGGAAACCATATATCGGATAAAGGATAAAACCTGAAAGTCGTGTGTGTGTGTGGTGTGTGTTTGGCGCGCGCGCACGTGTGTTGTGTGCGGTGCGCGCGCGCGTGTTTTGGTATGCATTTGAATGCCTTCAGACACCCTGATGGGCATGCAAAGAGACAGACTGCAGGCAGGAAGACAGACGAAAGACAGGCAGAAAAAACAAGAGAGACAGAAAGAATCGGTGTTGTGTTCACTGCTTTTGCATGTTTTTGCTTTCTATGAGATTGTTCTTTTTGTTTTTCTAAAGCTATTCCCACCATTTATCTTCCTCGCTCTCTCCACTGGCTTCCTGTTGAAGACAGAATAAGCAGCTGTCGCACTTAATAGTATTAGAAGAGCAGCAGCCGCAGTAGTGGTAGAGGTAATGGTAGTGGTTAGAGTTTCACCGTCATCATCGTTATAGACATCGTTCTTGCTAAAATCATCAGCACCATCATCATAAGTATCACTATTCATCATAATCATCATCATCATTATCATCATCATTATCGTCATAATCATCACAATTGCTGCTGTCGTGATCATTTTTATTTTAGTAGTAGTAGTAGTAGTATCATTATTATCATTATTATAAAAAATCATATCTATATGATTTGAAAGTTACCATCATTATTCTTATCATTGTTTTTTATTATCATTATAATTGTTTATATTATATTAAAACTATCACTTCACCCCCATCGTAATTTACATCATCAACCATCCTCATTACCACCACCACCACCACACCACCACACTCCCGATATTTACTTTTTTGCCATTCACTTCCATAAAGAAAATGTGGATGGCTTGTTTTAAACTGGTAAGCTTTCTTCATAAATTTGGCAAATCCTCCCGTATTTGCTGCTTCTGTTCTGTCCCTCTCCGTTAAAACGTCTCCCGCCTACCAAAAAACCCCCTTCCATGTCTGAAAAGTCAGAAGCTCATAAATTTAAGGAAATCAAACGGTTGGTACCAACACCTGCCCTTTAATTCCCTGTTAGGATTTACGAAAAATATAATATAAAAAAAAAGAGAAGACAGATATCATCATCATCATCATCAACACATCATCATCATGTCTGGAATTTATTATCCCCCGTTGAATACATAAAGTAAAAACATCAAAGCAAACTTGCAATTCAAATATTTAAAAAACACATGCAATATTACTGCCACAAACAATAGGTAACAATATCGAATTCACCAAAAAACAACACGCTCCTCTCTCTCCTTCTCATCACTTTCATCTCTCTCTCTCTTCATCCTCTCTACTCTCATCTCATTCTCTCTCCTCACTCAACACAACACAACATCACATATTTAGAAAGAGTGATTGCATGGAGTGGGAGTTGAAAAAGTACGCCAGTTTTACACGATGGAAGATCTCAGTGGAAATAACGTTCTTAGGTTATAAAAACTTTTCTTTTCCAAAACATTAAAAACCCTTC
>CM054135.1:32243279-32336852 GCA_028751875.1 Rapana venosa | reverse complement strand
ATCACACAGGGTGGAAGTGACAAGTCAGCTACTGGAGTTAAAACATTACTTAAGCTCCCTAGAGAACAAATCACCATTGGTACATGGAACGTCCGTACACTCTACCAGTGCGGAAAAATCAAGAACTAGAGTATGAGCTTAGCCGCTATAAATGGACATTATTGGACTAGGAGAAGTGAGATGGACAGGATTTGGTGAGACATTGACTGAAGAAGGCAACAAGATCTGGTACAGTGGCCAAGAGAAACATCACCAACATGGAGTGGCATTTATTGTCAGAAAGGAAGTAGTGGGGTGCATTATCAGCTGTACACACGGCTTCCAACAGGATTATCAGCATCCGGGTGTCGGCCAAGCCCAAGAACATCACCATCATACAAATCTATGCACCATCATCTGACCATGCAGATGAAGAAGTAGAAGAATTTTACGAAGATCTTGAAGAGACATTATGAAAAATACCCAAGAAGGACATCATCATCATCCAAGGGGATTTAACGCCAAGTAAGGTCCTGACTCTTACAACCAATGGGCCGGAACAGTTGGTCAGTTTGGAACTGGGGAGACCAACGACAGGGGACTACGTCTGCTGGAGTTTGCCTGCACCCACAGACTTACCATTGCCAATACCCTCTATCCCCACAAGCAGTCAAGGAGGACAACCTGGCATGCGCCAAACGGCAAGATCCATAACCAAATAGATTTATCTTAACACCACGGCGCTTCAAATCCAGCATCAACAGAGCCAGAACAAGAACCTACCCTGGAGCTGACATAGGCAGCGACCACGACCTTGTGCTGCTGGTATTCAAAATGAAGCTGAAGAAAAACAAACAGCCTGCAAACCCACGTATCAAATTTGACGTGGACAAACTGAAAGATCCAGATGTCGAGGAGATCTTCCAAGCTAAGCTTGGCGGACGTTTTGCGGCATTAACCCTCCTGGACAATGACATCAATGACCTCACCAACAACTTAATGAGGCAGTCCGAGAAACAGCAGAGGAGGTACTCGGTCGTCAGAGGAATAAACACCAGCCATGGACTACCAATGACATCTTGGACCTCTGCGATACAAGAAGAGCACTGAAACCAACCAGGTCTTCCAACCCTAAAGAATACCAGGAGACCAACAATCTCGTGAAGAAGTCAATGTTAAAGGCCAGAGAGAAGTGGATCAGTGATCAATGTGATGAGATCGAAAAAAGCATGAAAGTGGGCAACAGTAAAAAGGCATACGACACCCTGAAGAAACTCACAAAACCACTTCAAACCAAATCATCAGTCATTGAAGACAGCTCCGGAAACCTCCTCACAGAAAGCTCAGCTGCATTGAACAGGTGGTCTGAATATTGTCAAGAACTGTACAACTACCCAATACAACCTGACAAGAGCATAATAGAAGAGAAAGCAGCAACATCAAGAGCACCCTCGCCATTACCTATACTGAGGGAAGAAGTGGAAGAAGCCATCCGCAGTTTACCAGTAGGAAAGTCCCCAGGAGCAGACAAATACCAGCAGAGCTGCTCAAGCATGGTGGAGAAACAGTCATCACATATGTTACAGCTATCTGTCAGAAGATTTGGGAGACAAAACAGTGGCCAACAGAATGGACACAATCACTCATCATACCCCTGCCCAAGAAGGGGAATTTACGCCAATGCCAAAACTATAGAACAATCAGCCTCATCAGTCCACGCCAGCAAGATCCATGCTCAAAGTTATTTTGAATTCGACTCATAAGATAGGACGGCAGAAGAACACTTGCAGAAGGAACAAGCTGGGTTCAGGGCAGGCAGGAGCTCATCGAAACAGATTTTTAACTCTGCTTCTCCACAATCCATGATGGAAAAATTATCTTCAACATCAGAGAGACCTGTACCACAACGTCATCGATGTGTGTTCAAGAAGGCTTTCCGACAGAGGATGGCACGAAGGCCTGTGGCAGGTCACTCTAATGTTTTGGCATGAAGAATAGGACTAGCTGCAAGCTCAATTCAGCTCCATATACATGAGTCCCGCAATGCTAGTTGGCTGTCCTTTTGGTACAATCGGTCGGAGATCTACTTCAAAACCACAGAGTTGGGGTCCGACATGGATGCCTGTTATCTCACCAGTCCTGTTTTGAATGTCTGTTCTTGGATAAGACATATGAGAGAGGACCCTGCATGAACTCCTACTCTTCTACCATCTCCAATTGGCGGCCAGACCCCTCAAAACTTATCAGGTTTGCGATGACAGTTCTGACCTCTATGTGCGGAAGTAGTACACACAGTGCTCTGCAGATCTTACGACCAGACTTGAGAAGACAGAGTGGAGCATCATGGTATGGAGGGTGAGCTCGGAGAAAAAGTAAACGTACTTGTAAAAGTGTGTCGAGCAATCGCAACTTGATCTATAAATTTATGCATGAACGGCCAGTAACTGGAGGTGGTTGAGCAGCTTCTCAAATTACCTTGGACTCGCTACGACTCACAACAGACGGGCACGATCGCGACGACAGAATTCAAAAGTCTGAAATAGCCATGGCAAACATCCTTCCTCGACAATACTCACCATCCATAGTGCAAAAGATAAAGAGATCATTTTTCCCAGAATCAAAATAAAGCTCTACAAAGAACGCCCAATTTGTCAGCGAGCCTGCTGTAGGAAGTGAAAACTCGTAACTTGAAATGCTGAATCGCTGTAATAGCGGAATCCAGTCCTTCGAGAAACAAAGTGCATTGAAAACTCTTGGACATATCACTGGAGAGAACGCGAGACCAATGAATTTGTCTAGTGTCAAATAGTCCAGTCCTTTTGAGGTCACAAGGATAAACACCTTCTTGCTACCATCGTCAAGTGTAATAAGCTTACATGTTCGGCTCACTGTCAATACACGCACTTACTCTCTCTACTCTCCTGCAAAAAAACTCAGTAGCCTCGCGATCGGTGAAAAAAACTTCTCGAAGCGGTGGCAGGAAGAGGGGAAAGACAGAGAACTAACGTACATGGATGGACAACATCAGAGACTTGACCAGGATGAATTGAATCGGCACTACTGCGCAGAGCTGACCGAGGTCCGAGATGGATGGGAGGAGGCTTACCCATTGGACTATGTCGTTGCTTCGTGTCTCCCCCAAAGACCGTCTGGTGGTCATGGGGGTCTGATGATGATGTTGAATAGATACTTCTCCTCTGTTTATGCTGTCTGTAATATGCGTTTTAGATATTTGGGATTAAGATTCTGCAGTATGATTGAGAGAGCTACCTTAAATCCTACAATGGCTTTTAAATTATCTGTGAATATGCTGGGTGAGGGAATGTTGAGTTTTCAGAAAGATGGAGGCATGAAAGGTTCGTACACTTCTGCACAGTCAAAAGTCATATGTGTATTCAAGTTGACGATTCTCTCAACCACACAGGCATTTACCATTTTTGCTGAATTTGGATTATCAATGCATTTAGTTTCATTCTTAGAATTAAGTAAGGATGTAATTTCTCCTTGACTTAAATAACACTTGTGACACTAATTCTTGACATGGTCTCCCTCACTCGATAGGATTACTCTGGTATAGATTTGCAGTTCTAGTTAAAAGTCTTCTTTTGATGATTACTTTCAGTGACATTTCTCCGATGCATTTTTGTGTCTAGCAGCTATATCCCTTGTGATGGATAAGGCAATGCAATTCTCTTATTGCATCCTTTTTGGAGCAGCTCTATCCGCCCATCTCATTGGGATAATTGAAAATACAGTCGTGGAAGGCCACCCAACGAATTCTCACACTTTATGCCCTTGTTAGGTTAAGAGATGATCATGACATGCTTAATGTCTCTAATATGATTTTCGACGAAGTTTTCTTGTAATCATGTTGGCGATTTTAAAGCATACAATTGCCTGTGTGTAGAATCCATAGGCAAAGATCAGAAATTTGAAATTACCCCAACGGCGGAAATTCATAGATCTAATGTAAGACCCGTGTGTAGGATTGCTTACAAGTTCTGCTTGTAATATATCGAGCTTATCTAAGTAATTTTAAGAAACCTGCATTGAAATTGTGACAATGGTTCTTGGTCACTGTCCCATAGACATTTGTTAATAGTTACATTAACGTTAATGACTTGTTTTTGTTTGTTTGTTTTTGTCGTTGTTTTTTTTTGATTTTTTAATTCATGTTGATTGCCAATGTTTTTCGAGATTTTTTTTTTTTATACACCACATGCAACGATCTCCGGGTTTTTTTTGTTTTGTTTGTTTGTTTTTTTGGAGGGGGGGGGGGGGGGGGGTTATATCCTAAATGAACAGACGTAAAATTGAAGTAAACAAAAACAAAAAGATGTTTATGATCTAGGTAAAAGGAAAAAAAAAAAATGGGAAACCCAAAAATAGACCTTTTTGTGGGAATGGGGTTTGAATTTGTTTGGCTCAATAATGAGTGGAAAAATTTTAGGAGTGTTTTAACGCTTTCAGGAAAAGTTTGTTGACTGCCGAGGGCGAAAGGGGAGTGGTCTATCAAAACAGTGTAAGTTTAAATGTACAGACAATTTTTTTCGTTTGATGTAAAACCTTTTCTAAAATTGATATGGTAACTTTGAAAAAAAATTATGTTAAGTTTGATTTGGGTATCAGTATAATGTTCTTAAATTCCAGACAGACAACATGATTTGACGCCTAGGTGCTAGCCATTTTGTAACAGCAGGGAGGATAAAGTATTTTTTGTTGTGCGTCAGTATTAGAGGTGTTAGGCAGAACTACCCCCTTTTAAAATTAGTGACAGCTAAATTTATTTAGATCTGTTTTATCCTGGATAAATCATCCTGGGTTTTGGCGCAGTCACTTTTATTTGTGAAAAGCTTTAAAATTAAGAGGTATTTTTTTCCCTAAGATATTTTTGTGCTGATTTTTTGTTTTCGAACATGTGTCGGTGTTTTTTTTAAACTTTATAAAAGCAGCTGGCAAGCCCCTTCTGTTGGGCAGGGCCCTTTTTTGTGAATAATTATTCGGTTCGAGTTCTCTCTTCTCTCTCTCTCTTTTGAGTGAATAGGGGGTTTTGTTTGACGTGGCTCTTCGTTTCCCCTAATTTTGGTGATTAAGTCATCAACAGTTGTAATTTTTTGTAAATTGGTGTGTGAAGCCCTTTTGAGTGCGTGTGAAGTTGGGAGTGTGGTAGAGCTTTCAAAAGGTGCGAAACCCAATTTAATTATAATTAGTAAACTTAAAAAAGAGCATTTGAATTTCAAAACTATAACAGAATCACGCTTTTCCCTTTTGTCCACACCTATGTGTGCCATCTGTGCACGTGCAAGTTGGCCTACCACGTGGGTTTTTGTTGTTGTTTATAAAAGGGCATGAACTTTTTAAAATTGGTTTTAACAGGTCCCCACAAAAAAAGAATTTTTTGACCATATTTTTATTCAAGAAAAATCAATAACAATTTGAAAAGTTGTTGTAAAGTGAATTGAAATGGTAAAAACTTGAATTGAAGCAGCAACCCCCGAGACAATGTCTGTGTTTAAAAGAGTGGATGTGAAAAGGTGATTCTTTCAAAAGGAACACCCCCCATCTGTAAAAAGAAATAATTCAGGAACTTTGGTTTCCCTTTTTAAAAAACGTTTCTTTGCCCTGAAAAAAGAGCAAACAGCAGGCGAAATAGCTTAATTTTGGTACTATGTGTCACAAAAGAATTGTCAGAATTGAATTCATGATTTCGTGTGTGACATGTTTTTTCTTTCCCCAACGGATCAGCTCCCCTTTCCCCACGGGGTCTCTGCAAATCAGTCATTTGTTTTTAGTGGAGGTTTTAAAAGAATAACCTGTCTCTATCTTTAAAAAGGAAAGGACAGGCACCTTATTCTGTCAAGGTAATGATGAGGCGTGGGACAAAAAAAAATGTGAACTTCTCCGCGTCTTGTGTCTGATTTTTGTCGTTTTGACAACATTGCGTCTGAAAAAATCAGCTGATAGCTCATCCTATTTTTTCCTCGAAGGTTTATATTCTTCAGCTTTCCCCTCCTTTTTCGTATGTTTTAAACCCCCGTATCCTATCACCCCTAACCCTTCTCCTTGGGCGTTTCAGTGAGGATGACACTAACTCAAAGAGCTGTCCCTTTTGAAAATTATGATGGTATTTTAAAAAAAAAAATGCGAGAGGATTTCAAGAAAACACTCAGTCAACTCCAACAAAAGGAGGGTGATCCTCAGTGGCCGGCTTCTAACCTTCATCATGCGATGTCGGGAACCTTTGTTCACACAAGCAAACACACAGCAAAAAAGAAAAGCGCCAATGTGTCTAAAAGATTTTTTTTGACCACGATGGAAACCAAAAAACTAAAAAACCCCTTGAGGAAAGTCACGGTTTGTGACAGTGCAACTTGGTGACCTTTTGAAACAGACTCCCTTTCCAAAAGTTGATGCAAGGTTTCCATCAAAAAGGAATCAAGAACTTTTAAATAGCAAAATAGAAAGTAGGAACTGAAATTGGAAAACCTTAAAGTATATTTTCAAAATGGAAACCCAGTAAAATCCAAAGAAAAGAAAATTCATTTAAAAAACAATGGGGTACACTTCAGTCAAAACTAAAACTTTGATGAACAAAGTCGCTTGGAAAAAGCTAACCCGTGCGACATGGTGGGATGAAGAGTTGAGCAGGCCTTTGGGCTGCCAGAGCCCAGATCCTTCTTTGCGCAGAACTTGAGGAAGAAAACAATGCAAGGTTAAAACCGTGTGACAGAAGTGTTAAAAAGTTTACCCCGAACGTTCACTGCAACGAATGTATAGTAAAAACTCCTAAAACCCCCATCTCCAACATAAATCCCCGTGTCGATACAAAATGGTTTGCCCCTTATCAACCCGACCCCTGATTCGAGGGAAAAAAACAAAGGGGTAGGCTATTTTTTGACACAAATGTCGAACAAAATCTGCTCAATGGAAGTACCGAGAAAAAAACACCAAAGCAAATTTTTTCAAAAAATTAAAATTTTCAGACAATTCCGGGCCTGTCCTTGTGGAGTTTTCTGGCAAAAGCACATCGATAAAAGGGACGGTTAGGAAGTCAAACGAACCATTTGTTAAAGTGGTCCCGGGTGTGAGTACAGCACTTGAAAAATGGCTTAAACACTTCCCCAGCAAAATGCAGACATGTTCGAAATGATGTCCTTTTTTGGGCGAAATGACTTCCTGCAGAACTGATTTTTCCCAAGAAATGGGTGGGCTGAGGCACTGTTTAAAAAATTTTCCCCCTGAAGCAAACTCCCTTCAGTTCAATTATTCCAGTTGGGGACGAAACCTTCAATAATGCAATCTTCCCCCAACAAAAATTGTTTAAGCCTGTGCCAACCCGGGTAAACCTGATTAATAACCCAGGAACTTTCCTGACCGAAGGTGCCCTAACAGACTTTTTAAAGCCCTTTTCACCCGCCTGAAGGGAGGGGCCCAGGTAGCTGTAACTTCAAGCTTCCTCATCGGCCAGTCATCACATCAAACATCCTGGGGGGGGGTCCGTGGTGGTGTGCTATGAAGAGAAAGCCGGAGAACATTCAGTGCATTTGGGGACGACCGAGAAAGGCGGACGGTGTTTTTTTTAACGGCCCTCCCCCCATCCGTGGAGGACATTGGGCATGCGTACCTGCGTCCCTCCATGCCCATCCCCCTGCTGCCTTCCCGGAGGATGGGTCGCGCCCCCAACGACGCCCCTTTCTCTGCCGGGGTCCTGTTTTCCTCCCCACTGGATCCTTTCGAGCCACTGGTGATCCAGGGGTCAGCCCTTCCAGCATTTATCTTCATCTTCACAGCTTCATAACGGTAAAAGAAAATGTTCATTAATCTCTGTGTTCCCATTCCCCTTTTCATCCAGCCCCTGCCCTTTCCCTTCCCCAGCCCCAATGGAACCCTTCCCTTCCTTCCCTTTCCCCTTTTTCTGTATTCCTTTCCTCCCCCCCCCTACAGATGTTGCTGCATCGTGCCCCACCAGCCCAGTGGCCCGCCCCCGTTGTTTCCCCAAACCGGGGACAATATGCTTACCAATCCTAAATTTTGGCACCCCAAAAATTTTTCTCAGGTAGACCCTATGAAGAGTTTTTTTTCCCCTCAATAAAAGAATGATCACCCTGTGTGATTTTGTCCTTTGCTTACATTTATTAAAAGTGTTATCATGAAGTAGAAACTCTTAAAAAAGTGAAATCACTAAGTCAAAAGTTGTGGGGGGGCAAAAAACATGCTTTAAAAAAACAAACTGTAGAAAAAGAAAATCTAATACAATTCCCCCTCTTAAAGATGGTTCAATCAAAAAAAATTTTTCAGTTTGGGTTTTTGTGTTTTTGTGTGTGTGGGGGTTTGTGTGTGTGTGGGTTTGTGGGGGGGCATCCATGTGAAAATCCCCGTTGTGCTATTTGTGGGGCATGCCTGCTGTGTTTGGGGTGGAAGGGGTGCTTTATTGCTTCTGGGTGGTTGATGTAGTTGTTCTTGGGGAGGTACATGATTGTGCATCCAAAAACTAAGTAGCTGTGTTTCCCTGGGGGGTCTTGGGCTGTGTTACTGAGGTGGGGGGGGGGGTGCATTTTTATTTTTATGGCACGTGCCTTATGTGATGTTGTGTGCCCCCTGGGGGGGGGGGGGGGGGGGGCACGGCGCAGTGTTTTGCGGGGGATGGGTGGCTGGTGCGACCGTGGGGAGGCGGAAGTGCTTGTGGGGCCCCAAGGTGCTGTTTTGATTGCATATGGGTGTATTTTTTCAGGCGGCGCGGGGGCCGCGCGCGCGCGCGTGTGTGTGTGGGGGTTTTTGGAACGACATTGACTCGGGGGTGTTAAAAAGAATGATTAAGATAAAAAATCAGGCAAGAGTATTTTCTTTATTAAAATTGTGATGTTTTTTAATAGGTCTTAAGGTTATTTTTGGATTTTATTCAGAGTTTGCAGTTTGTTTCAAATTTGGGTTTGAAGTTTTGTTGCTTTCGCTTTTTTTGTTATTTTAAAAATTTTTATTGATGGATTTTATTCCTTTTTGACTGTCTGTCTTTGCTTTTTTGGCTTGTTGGTGGTGGGAAATGTTGAGGTTTTAAATTTTGCATTAAAAAATAAGTCTACTTTTGAAAAATTTTTTTTTTTTGTGGGTTTGCTAAAATTGTGCGAGTTAGAATAAGATTGTTTTGAGTGAAAAAATTTTTTGTGTTTTGATATTGTTTAAATATGGCAAAATGTCCCAATTCCCAAAGGTTGGTTAATAAAAATATGGATTCAAAGTGGCTTTTTAAAAAGTTTGTATTTTTGCTAATAAGTTTCAGACTTGCCCCCCATTTTTCAAATGTAAAAAGTCCCCTTTTATATTTTTGGTTTTCGATCAAGGTTTTTACATAATGTAGAGATGATATAATTCAGTTTCGAGCTTAATTTTATCGACCCCGTCCAAAAACCAAAAATTTGAAAGGGTTAATAACCCTTTTACTATTCAGTAAAAATTTTAGCAGTACATTTTTTGATACTTGGCATTGAATGTATATGGCTGAAATAGCCCGAAGGAGCCAAAACCAAAACTAGTTGGATTTTTGTTCGAAACTAGTGAAAAATTTTTTGTTTTATTTAAATTTTTAACAAAAGTTGGTATGTTGTAGCTACTCAATGAATTAAACTTACTTTTGATTTTAAAATTGATTTACTTAAGCCTAATGATAAATGGAAAAAGAAACTTTGAGGTGTTATATCTGTCCAAATTTGGGTTTCACTCCCACAAGGAAAAAATTACGTTCTAAAAAAATGATTGACCATATATAAACAACCACTCCCTCTAAAATGTAGAATGCTGTACCGTATTGGGTTTTGTGTTTTACTATCCTGTTCTTTATTGGTCAAAAAAAGTGCTAAAATACCCAGATGCAACACAAACACATTTCTTTCCGAGTTAAAGTTTAATGAAAAAAAATTTTGTCCGACTTATGTAAACTAACTTCTCCCTGTCTTCCCGTTTACGACCAGATGAAGACTTGAAATTTGGTTTTTAATATTTTTTTCATTATCTTTGATAGTCAGCCCCCCTTAGAATCAAACTGTAAAAACTAAAGATAAAACCCGGTTAAATGATGAAATCATGAAGCCTAACCGTCAGAAAACTTATAAAATCCAGGAAAGTGAAAAAAATTTAAAGGAAAAAACGTAAAAGGGAATTCGTGAAAGAAATTTCAAAAAAGAAATATTTTAGTGGTTAAACTCTAAAAGGGGCCCAAGCTCTTGGAAAGCAAAATTTAAACGTTTAGCCCGGGAAAACATCTTCATCAAGTGCTTCTCAGGTACAGGTCTATCTGCGATAAAATAAATCAAAATTTTGTTTTTTTGCTGAAAAAAATTGTAAAATTTACCCTTCAGAATTTAATTATTTCCTTTTACGGATAATTTTTAGTCTAAGTCAACAAAGTCTAAAAATGTCATTCAAATATTTGGTGTGCATGAGTGCTAAAGGAGTTGTGTTCATTAAAACAACAAAATCCCGTGGCTTAGATAATTTTGCAGCAAATTTTGAAAATTTCCCCGCAAGTAATATCTGAAACATCTTCATATATCTTTAAAACTTGATTGAAAAAAAATTCCTTCCTCAATGTTTTAAAATTGCCAATTGTACCTTTCTAAATTGGGTTTTAAAATGACCCTTTCCCAACTAGGGCCTATTTCGATTTATCTATTTTATCTAAACCCTTTTGAAAAGCATTTAAAGCAACTCTTCTGTATCTTTATGACATAATTATTTCACCTAAAACAAAACGGCTTTAGAGAAAATTATTCATGTATATGCACTCAGTAATCTCTAGAGCAATGGGATTTAAAAATTCAACAATAAAATCTTAACTGGAGCATTTTTGTAGATTTGCCGGCATTTGACTGTTTGACCACAAATTTGTAGTAAAAAAAAACTGGCTATGTATGGTTTATGCGAGACTCTCTAAAAAATGATTACCCCGTTTTTTGTAAAAGGGACAATCTGTTTTCAAGATTCAATTAGTCGTCCCCCTTTTTCCGTGAAGTATGGGATTCCCCAAGGTTCCGTGCTAGGGCCAGCCCCTTTTTTAATATTCAAAAGATCTTCCTCCATGTTTCAAAATACTTGTGAACCTTTGCTGACGATACTACCATACATACAGTTTTATCATGATGTAAACTTGTAGTTTCTATATTGCAAGAGCTTAAACAATCTGCAGGTGGTCAGGTGTAATAATGGTTCCATCCTTTGAAATCAAAATTCAGGTGATTGCACAAAACAAAGGCCCAAAACTTTAAAATCAAAAATAAATGGAAAAAAGATTTACGATAAAATACCAGAAGAAGTCGTTCTTATAAAATACTTGGTTAAAAACGATAATAATTTTTTCTGGTAGATCTGTTTTAGGTTTCTAAAAAATTATTAAGAAGCTATTCCAACTTAATGAAATAAAACATTTTTGGTAACTTTCGAAAAAACTTTCTTTTATGTTAATAAAACCGATTTGATTGCATTACGCTGGGATTTTTCAAGTAAAAATGATACGACAAAAATTTAGAGAGTTATAAACGGTTTCAAGTTAATTCTCCTTAGAAGTACTTCCTTAAAAATAATAGTAAAAGGTTTTTAAAATTTTTCCCTTTTTGTTTCATTGTTCTTTAATAAAGGTGTTTTTTGTATAAATTTATGAATAAACAGTCCTCCTTTCTTTTTCAGAGGTTCCCCGTTAAAACTGTTCGAAACAAAAATAGTGTTTTCACTCCTCGTCCAAAGAACCCATTTTTTTGTCATCTTTTTTTATTCTGGCAGAAAAAATTTTTAACGAAATCCCAGCTTTTAAAAGAGAAAAATGATTCATTTTTTAAAAAAAACGTACCACAACAAAATTGTTTAATTTCCGAATTAATTGGGGGTGGCATGCTTGTTGAATCTGTGTGTGTGTGTGTGTGTGTGTGTGTGTTTGTGTTGTGTGTGGTGTGGTGTTGTTGTGTGGTGTGTGTGTGTGGTGTATGTGTGTGTTGCTTGCTTAGCTTGTTTGTTAGGGTGTTTTGGGGTTGTTGTGGGTTGTTTTTTTTTTTGGGGGGGGGATGTTGTTTTTTTTTTCATGCTTCAACTAATGTCATTGTTTGATGCCTTTTGGGGTTTTATTTTGATATTATGGTGGGTATTATAAAATGTGGGAGTGTTTTAAAAGTGAGGAGTGTGTGTGTGGTGTGTGCGTGTCTGTGCATGGGACAGAATGTGTGTGTGTGTGTGTGTGTTTTGTTGTGCGCGCGCGCGTAGTACGTTGTGTGTGAGTGGTGGTGTGAGTGTGCTTGCGCGCGTGCTTGGGAGGGGGTTTGCGCCGCGCGCGCTTTTTGTGTGGTGTGTGGTGGGGTGTGCGTGTGTGTATGTTGTGTTGTATCTGTGTGTGGCGTGTTGGGAGTTTGATTTTTGGAGGGGGTTGTCGTTTGTGGGGTGGGGGTGTCAGGGAGGGGGTTTGTCAGTGTTTTAATTGGTTTGTTTATTTAATCGATGGTTAATTTTGTGGTCTTTCATTGATTTCTTGATTTTTCCAATAATTTTTGGAAAAATTTTTGTGGATTATTTCATTGCTTTTTGACATATTTTGTTTGTTTTTTAAATTGGGTTTTTTTTTATTTTTGTTTTCATTTTTGCCCATGAGGGCCTGGTGTAAAGAAGCTTGGCTTTCCCAAATTTCCCCCATTAATATATTCGAGTTCGAGTTCTCTCTCTTCTCTCTCTTTCTCTCTCTCTTTTCTCTCTCTTCTCCTCTCTCCCTCTCCCCCCTTTCCCCCTTTCCCCCCCTTCTCTCTCTTTTTTTGAGATATATCCACACACACAAACACACACACCCACACACCACACAAAACACACACACACACACACACCATGCGCAGCGGGCCATAAAACGTTCCCCATCATTAGGAAGGAAGTGGGTGGGAAATATTAGGAAGGAAGGTGGCAGGATGGTTAAGCATTTGCCCCGCCCAAAAAGTAAAAATGGGTTCGGGTTCATTTTTCCCCGCCTGCCCTTTTTCCCAGTTTGCAAAAAAAAAACGAAATGAAAGTAAAGTCCTTCGGATGGAAAATTTTAAACCCAGGCCCCGTGTGCGGATGCAGAACTCTTGGGCCCCACTTAAATCCCGTTCCGTGTTTTGGAAAGAGTAGGGCCCTTCTGTGCCCGGGGGGAAAAGATGACAAAATTTAAAAACCCTACACACGCATAAACAAAAATTTTTAAATGTCATCTGAGCGCTTTGATTTTTTGCTTTACAAGTTTTTCAGCGCTATAAAAACCAACATATTTTTATTATTTTTTATATCACAAGGTATCAATTCATGGGCAAGAACAAAACATAGTATACAGTCTCGCCTTCTCCCCATTCATTTACCCCCCTTTATCTTCGTCCTTCTCTTTACTTGGTATTGATTCTCAGGGGTCCCAAGAATTATCTGGTGTGCTTGATGTCGGGCAAGAAACATCCTCTGCACCCTACAGATTCCAATTGGGCAGATTGTGGGCAGGTCAAACTGAGAATTTAAAGTGGCCATTGACACAAAGTAGGTTTGAAATGCTTCCATTTCCTTAAAACACTTTACTGGACACAATCTATAAAAAAAAAAAGGTTATTGCCTGCATTAGCGTTGCTTGAGACAATCTAGTCTGAATCGTCCGTTACTTTATTGAGTTTTTCTGAGCAAAACCTGGGGTAAACCCATCTCTCCCTTGACCGCATAGAGCTTCCCCGAACATTTTCCTGGTCTAAACCTATCCATTGACCGCATAGAGCTTCCCTGAACATTACCTGGTCTAAACCTTTTCCATTGACCGCATGAGCTTCCCTGAACATTACCCTGGTCTATTTCCTATCCATTTTTATAAAGCTTCCCTGAACATAACCTGTTATAAACCTTTTCCATTGTATATAGCCTCCTGAATAGAACCTGATCTAGACCTATCGATTGTATATAGTCTCCCTGAATAGAACCTGATCTAGACCTATCCATTGTATAAAGCTTCCCTGAACATAACCTGGTATAAACCTATCATTGTATATAGCCTCCCTGATTAGAACCTGGTATAGACCTATCCATTGTATATGCCTCCCTTTAATAGAACCTGGTCTAGACCTATCCCTTGTATAAAGCTTCCCTGGACATAACCTGGTCTAGACCTATCCATTGTATATAGCCCCCCTGATTGAACCTGGTTAGACCTGTCCTTGTATAGAGCCTCCCTGAATAGAACCTGACCTAAAAATTATCCATTGTATATAGCCTCCATGAATAGAACCTGGTATAGACCTATCCATTGTATAGAGCCTCCTGAATAGAACCCTTTTCTATACCTATCCATGTATATAGCCTCCCTGAATAGAAACCTTGCAAGACATATCCATTGTATATAGCCTCCATGAGTGAACCTGGTCTAAATTATCCATTGTATAGAGCCTCCCTGAATAGAACCTTGTCTAGACCTATCCGTTGTATATAGCCTCCGGATAGAACCTGTCAAAAACTTATCCATTGTATAGAGCCTCCTTGAATAGAACCTGGTTTTAGACCTATCCATTGATATAGCTCCATGAATAGAACCTGGTCAAAAACTTACCCATTGTATAGAGCCTCCCTGAATAGAACCTTGTATAAGACCTATCCATTGTATAGAGTCTCCCTGAACATAACTGGTCCAAACCTCCCCATTGGCCCTATAGAGCTTTCGAACAAACTTGGTCCAAATTGGTCCGTTGCCTAAATGTGCTTCACAGGGAAAAGCTGTTCTAAATCTGTTTATCGTCTTTAGGGATCTCCCTGAAAAAAAAAATTCTCTGAATCCATCTCACTGCATCATTTGGTTGAACTTTTGTATATTGCCTTGGTGACTTCATTAGAAATGACAGCCGAAACAAACGGGTTGAATTTTTGTGTTTTGCTTTGCATGTCAAGGGGGGGTGAGGAGGAATGTGTGGAGATGGGCAAGATCTGGTCTGAATCTAGCCATTGTTGTGAGGCTTCATTTAAAGTAGAGAAGACTGCAGGTGGAGACTAACGAATCTGGTCTGAATGTCTCCTTTGTAAGCTTTCGTGAAGGAGGAATGAATTAAGCAGAGATTGACAAAATCTGGCCTGATTCCATTCATCAGTTTGTTTGTTTTTATAATAGAAAAATGAGGGGCCCTAGTACTGATCCTTGTGGTATACCAAAGTTTGGTGGAAATTAATTTAGATTGCTTGAAAACAAAATTTCAACGAGTTGTTGACGTTCGTTTAGAAATAATGAATAAAACTTTATAGCTTGATTGGACAGTTAAATTTTAGTACTTTCTTAGGAGAGAAAATGACTCTAACATCGAAAGCTTTTTATTAAATTTTATTTATTTTTTTTATTTTATATCGAGGATAATGGAAAAAAGCATTTATGTGCTTTTTTACATCCAGTCCCGTGTGCTTTTGTAATTCTGTCATCTGTTAAACACTGGCACACAAGGGCCCTACTCTTACGAAAAGCGGAACAGGTTTTATCGTGTGGGCAAGATTTTCTGCGTCCCTTTTCGCACACAGGACCTGGGTTTGTATATTTCCATCCGAAGGTTTTTTGGAGAGAGTGGAGTCTGTACTTATGTTTATCCAAGGGAAATATCCCATTTTAACGAGAATCGAACCCCGGGGCGTCAGATTGCGAGCGCAATGTTTCTACCCACTAGGCTATCGCAAGACTTTCACAGTCAGCCAAATACTATACCAGTAAACTAATTATTATTTATATTCAAAAGACATTTCCCTTGGGTGTGTAAGGCGTAATGAAGGAATGGTTTTCCAAAAAACTGATTGGGTTTTTCTTTGAATTAGATGAAAACTCTTTAAAATGAAAATACCTATGAAATTTGAATATTTTTCAAGTGGTTTAGATATAATAGTGGTAATTTTATATTGATCTATAATTTGAGGGGTTTGCTAGGGTCACCTAATTTATAAAATGGTATAACCTTTGCTTGTTTTAATTTCAGAAGATAACAACTTTTGTTAATACATAGATTGTATAATTATGTTAGTGTGTCTGCAATAGTAGCTGCACTAGTTTCAAATTTTGCTAATCGTGCCATCAAGACCTCTTTGATCCTGACTATTTTGATTTCCCCAGGCTTTTAAATCGCCACAAACTATAAATTGACGGCAAAAAAAGGTAAATATTTCAGGAAGCGCAATATTTGTTAAGCTCTTTTCTTCTTTTTGTTTGTTCATTGTGATAATGTTGGAAGCAATGCTTGTAGAATGAGATTTTAATTTTTCAGGTGATATTTCTTTTATTATTTTCTGAACATACAGTGTGATTTATTTGTCAGATTTATTAATAGCCTTCCAAATTGATTTTGAATTTTTTTGTAGAAGACACTACCGTTTTGAAAGTTTGGGGGTTTTTCTTGCTTCACTTTGCATTGAGTTTATCTTGTTTTGCTGCTCTTTGTGTAGCTCATTTTGTTTTATTTTTACTAAATAATCTCTAAAATGCATTTCACTTTTTATTTCTTTTATTAGGGGGGTGGTGGTTACTGAAATGTTTTACTGATTTTTTCATAAAGGGGGGGGGGGGGTGTTTCTCAAAAATGAACTAATAGTTTTACCCAATGTTTACTGAAACATCGGGTTTTCTGTAATCTGGTAATTGATTTATCCTGGGTAGTAAAGATGGGCAAGGGAATGTATTTTTTTTCAAGTGTTTTAAAGCAACCAGTTTGACAAACAGGTTTTAAAAACATATTAGTCTTTGCATTAACATAAACATGATCGATAAGAGTACTGGTGTTATTAGTTATTTGGTTTTGACAATTTCAATTAACTGCTCTCAGCCATACATAACACAACTGTCATTGCATTTAGTTTTTAGGGATTGTTAAGTCAAATCAAGTCTCCAAAGAATCATTTTATTTAAATTCGAAAAAAAAGCAGCATCCATCAAAGAGCTAGATTTGTCATACCAGTCAACATGTTTCGGCAGGGTTCTGTATATTAATCCTACAATAAATGGTCGAAAACGTCGGACATTTATTTCAAGGCAAATACATTCTTATCATAATTTTCAGATGTGTCAGCCTTTTGTACACTAGAGAACTGGCACAGTATAAATGTAGCCCAGTTGACCTAGGGAGTGACACGATCAATTCGAAAAATATCATAATTTGCCATGTTTCATATCTGAATCAGGAATTACACTGGTTAGTTCTAGATTGTGAAAAAAAAAAAATAAGTTGGAAAGTTCATGCCGTTATTATGTAAAATTGCCATATATCAGTAAGTTTCATTTCTGGCACTATTTAATGTTTAGAAATCCTACATGAAGTCCTTCCTTTGATAGACACGTGTTCGAGGGTAGAAGGCATTGTGTCAGTATTTCATTTCAGGTTTGTAAATAGTAAATAAGTAAAAAAATGCTGTATATAACAAGGGATTTAAGGTAAGAAATGTACATTCCTGGGCAATGGAAAATTATGTTTGATTCCAAAACTGTTGTAAAAAAAAACCCCAGTTTACTGTTAAATAACGACAAAAGGCTAACAGTTAAACAGGGGTATTCAAACCAAAATGTTTTAAAGGCAAACAAGTAAATATCAATGACTTTTTGGCAAAAAAGTAGCATAACTGTTTTTAAAAATCAGACTAACATTGTCTGCTAGAAAAGGGAAAAAACTGAAAGAAACCTAACCAACGATGCAATCGGTTGAAAACTTTGTTAAAAGTTCTGTGTCTAAATCAAATATTCAAAACCCAAGTCCTCCAAAAACAAGATGTTTCGAACTGCACAGGGTTTCCACACGATCCCAGTCAATTAAACAGCTGCTAGTGCAACTGCGATGTTTTATGCAAGAAGAAAATACTGTCCAAAGTCCAGCCCCCTGCAAACACTCCTTCACGCTTTCTCTTTTCTCTCTCTCTCTTTTTCTCTCTCTCTCTTCTCGTCTCCTCTCCTTCTCTCTCTCTCTCTCTTCCTCTCTTCTTTTTTCTTCCATGTTTTTCTGGCTCGCTGGTACTTTATACACTCATTTCATGCACCACATATTATACTACATTGGAAAACAGGATAAACATGAACACGGGTGGGGGGTTCTCCCTTCACAAGACACCGTGAACACCGTCATGAGCTGTCAGCCTGTGTCCAGCAGACTTAATACCACCCCCTGGAGCAAACCCCCCTTTTAAATAAATGTTGACAGGCCTTTCGCCCCTTTAAATTTTAGGGTGCCCCAGATGAAGCCATAGAAAGAATTTTATAAACCCCCCCACAAGAGGGTTTGAATCAATCTCCCAAAAAAGACCTCCTTTTTTGTGCAAGGGGGCTGGAAGCCCCAAAGGGAGGGGAAATGATGGAAAGTTGGGAGGGGTTTTTAGGCCACCAAAGGGAATTTAAACCCCTCAAATGAAAGAGGCTTTTAGACCCTGGAAAAATTTTCCGTAACAACCAACCCCCCAGTAGGAATAAAACTTTGGCCCACACAAAAAAAAATTCAGGGAAAAAGGGGCTGGATAGGCCCAAAAGGGAAAAACCCCAAAAAAAATAAATAATTTTATGGGGAAAAAAAAGGGGTTTTAGTCCCAGCGTTAACCCTCGCCAGACCCCGAAGTTTTCCCGGAGCAGACTTTGGGGGTGATATGATCTAAATGATGAAAAACTTTCCCATAGTCTTTAAAAAAAATTTACAAGGGAAAAAATCAGGATCAAATTTTGACCCCGAGAAACTGGAAAGGCCCGAGGTAGTAGAAATTTTTCAAAAAACAAAGGGTAGGTGGGGAAAGGTTTTTCGCATCACTGTGATTGACTTTAGACATAGATTTTAAATGACGAATAGTTTCAAAAACAGCAGTTGACTGAAACAGCAAGCGAGCTTCTTGGCAAAAATCGACAGTTTAAAAAAAACCCTGGGCACCCTAACATCCAAACTATCGACAAACGCGGGTTTAAGGGAAAAAGAAAAAAAATGAAACAAAAGAAGGAGCAGAACCCAAAATTAGGGCAGTCAAAAAAAAGAATCAGGAAATTTTATGACGGAAGAAAAAAAGGGAAAAAAGGATCGGGGAACAGTGCCAAGACATTTTAAAAGAAAAATCAAAAAAAAACCCAAAAGCAAAAAAGTTAACGCTTTTGGGGATAAGTGAGGGGTACCCCAAAACAGGGAAAAAGGGGTTTTTAAAAAATCCCAAAACAAAAAAAGGGGAAATGTCTCCTTTACGCCAGGATTTTTCTGAACAGATGATCAAAAATACTGCTCCCACCTGTATAACTATAGAAACTTTTGGGAGATCCAGAAAATCCTTTAAAGTACCCCCCCAAGCAAGGGGCACAGACCCGTCACCCCAAAACCCCGAGAAAAAGTGGAAACAGCAGTCAGATCCCCTTTAAAAAGGGTTTTAAATCAGCAGGGGTTTCAAAATTCCCGCTGAGTTTGGGGTTCAAGCTTTGGGGGGGAAGCCATGATCAGCGCCCTACTAAGAATCCCACAACAAGATCGGAAAACGGAAAATGGCCCCAAAACCAATTTAACGTCATCATTATCACCCTCCCAAAGAAAAAGGGAAAAAATTTTCAAACAAAGCCATAATTACGTAACCCAAACAGCCTTTATATGCCACCCAAACAAGGGATGCTGGGAGGGGGAATTTTTGAATTGACTGAAGCCCCAAGCGAGACCCTCATTGCTGAGGGGAAAAAGCAGGTTTCAGAGCGGGTTTCAAACACAACCGAACCCCCTTTTTCAACCCAAGAATACGATGTGAGCGGGGACCTTCAACATCAAAAAAAGACTTTTACATGTATTTATCGATTTTAAGAAGGTTTTTTGACAGGGTGTGGGGATGGAGCGTTTGTGGGCAACCCTGAATTTTTTACAGCTTTAATGCAAAACCCGAACCCGAGTCACAAACAGTGTACGGCGAGGCCCCCAAATGCAGTGTACTACAACAAAACATTGGGGGAATGGTTTTGAACAAAAAAGTTGGGTAAGGCAGGGTGTCACTCTCCCCCCACTCTTTTTTAAAATCTTCCTTTAGGGGAACCATGGTGATGCATGGAACTTTTGAAGGATCAGGCAAACCCTTTGGGGGCAGAAAACCCCATCACAAACCCCCGCTTCGAAGATGAATTGATGGAAAAGCAGGATCAGAAAAAGAGTTTTCCAAACCTAACAGAACCCTGAATAAGGCCCCCAAAAAATTTCGGCATGGAAAAAACGTGCAGGGGAAACCCAAACTGATGGGCTAATAACCCAACGGGGATTTGCAAAGGTTTTCAGGGTTAATGACCAGAAAATGGAAACAGTTTAAAAACTTCAAGTTTTCTGGGAGCCATTGTATTTAGACCCGGGATCCAAGCCAGAAAGTAGTATGCGGTTTTGCCAGACAATTTTAAAAGCTTTTTCAAAACTAAACACCATCTGGAGAGAAAAAAATATCTACTTATTTTCCAAGTCCTATCCATATTTTTGTTTTTTTATGCCGTGTTTATAGACCCCGACTTTCTTTTTGGGGAGAAAAAGTACAGGCGGGGGTGGAGATGAGGGTGCTTTCGGAGAAATCCTTTTGGGATTCCTACAAAGACCCATAAGCAACGAAAGCGTGCATAAAAGAATCCAGCAAACCCTTGGCCCTTTGGGAACCCTTTTTAACCCCAAACGTGAAAAAAACTTAAATTTTTAAAAGGTAATTGGGGCTTTTCCCAAGATCCAAAAAGGGCTTGCAAAGACAATTTTTTTCAAGGCACTGTCCAAGGAGGAAAAGAAAAGGCAGACCAAGGAAGAGTGGGAGGAAAACTTAGCGAATGGCAGGCCTAGAATCCCCCCCCTGAGAAAGGCAGAACGATAGAGGAAAAGGGGGAAAATGGTTGTTTTAGTCTTTGAGGGTGCCCCCACGGGGCGTCCCCCACAAGGGACGATAGAGGGCATGAGGGTTTCATGCTTTTTTTTTCTCTTGCACGCTTTTATTGCTCCAAAACCCCAACACACCCAACACACAAACATTCACGGATTTTTCCCAAAACCCATTCTCCGGTACTGTTTTTTTCTGGAGGGAAAATTTTTTTGAAAACAAACAGCCCCTATGCCCGAACCCGAAAACTTGGGGGCAGTATTACCCTTGGTCCTCTCAAGGCTTCCAAAGGGCAAACCCAGAAAAAAACCGCTCAAGCCCCATAAAGAAAAAAGGTTTACAAACCCCAACCGGCGACAACCAGCAAACCGTTTAAAAAATCCCGGCTTTGGGACTTACGAAAAGGTCATCTTTTCATCTTGTCGCAGTGGGGTCCCCATTTGGATCTAAAATTTGTAATTAATGAACTTATGGAAGGGTTTGAAAAACTAGAAAAAAAAAAAGATTTTGTAAAAAAAGAATGATTTCCTCAAAAAACTATTATATCAACTAAAAAGGGCACCAGAATTGGGGCAGGGAAAATTGTCCCAAAAAAAAGCAAAAAGTTTTCAACCCCGTTTCTTTGCTGAAGCCGTTTAAAAAAAAAATTTAGGCATTCTCGGCCCCCCCAAAAGGGATGGGCAGTATGAAAACAAAGGGGGTGGGGGATGATAAAGAAGAAGGAAACAAAAACCAGAAAGGAAAAACAAAAATAGACTCAAAACATGGGCGTCAAAGGTTTGGGAAACTTTAAAAGATCAAAAGACGCAAAAAGGGGAAAAGAGGAAATTTGCCCCTTCCCAATCAGGCCCCGGGCCCCGATTAAAAGGGAACCCAAATCAGACTTTCCCCGTGTTCCCCATCTTGCCCCGACTCCACAAAAGAACAAAAATAAACCCAAAAACCCAATTAAATCTGTCAATGGCCCCAAATAGGGATCGAAAAAAGCCTTTTCTATCCATTTAAACCAAAAAATTTCGGAAGGGGAAGGGGGGGGGGGACGGGGCTAGAAACCGGGCCCCCGGCTGTGTCGTGCTGGGTTTCGGGCTTCCCAAAGACATCAAAGGGGGGGATCCTGCCCGCTTTTGGCAAAGCCAAGGGAGGGGGCTGGGAAAAAGGGTTCGGAAAATTTTTCCCAAAAACTCATATCGTTTGCGCAGGGCGATCCCCGTCAAACAAAAAAATCCCTTTCCCTTTCCTTTTTTGTTTGCAATATGGACTTTTTCGTTTGTTTTTATATATTAAGTCACTGATTTTCCAGGATACTGTCATTAGCTCATGTTTAATTTTCTTATGATTGTGATATTATTAACCAAAATCAATTGACAGCAACATTGTTTATTACATTTCTATGCCATGGAGAAAAAAAAAACACAAAAAACTTGGTCATGTCATTTGCAACTTTCTAGGGGTGAAAAAAATTCTTGCAGTAGAATGCTCGCAGCATAGCCACCAACTTGTTGGGTTTTACACAGTTTTTAACTACTGATAATTACTCAATATTAGCACTTAAATCCTGATGTGGATAAAGCAAAAAAGCCTAAATTAAACAAAATTATTATTACCCACCACAGTGTGACTGTGATACAATTCTAAAGTAAAATCTGCCATATATGTCAGGCAGGGGTTAGAGTATGATAAACTTGGGGTTTTTCTCCTATTATACAACATACAGCAGATATATATCATATAGGGTGACAGTCAAATTTTTAAAAAAGATGGACATATTAAATATAGTCTCTGTATATTTTCCTCAAGGTCCAAAAAATGACAACACTGACTGGTTAAAAAACACAGACACAGACTTCACAAAACATAAATGGATTATTCTGGGCGATTTCAATTCTCATGCCCCTTTTTGGGACTCTGGGTGCTCTACTTTCACCAGCAACCGTTTGGTAGAAAATATCGTGGATTCAAAGCTTTACGTATTGAATGATGGTAGAGTAACCATAATTCCTGATGTTTCTTGTCATAAACCAAGTGCTATTGATTTAACATTAATATCTCCAGGTTTAGCTATCAATTGCTATTGGAATGTTGAAGGGATTGTTTTGGAAGTGATCATTGCCCTATTACGTTGTCATTTGAGGACCTTGCAAATCAGACCTAACACATATTGAGGATAAAATTCCTAAATTTCGATATAAATTGGCTGACTGGAGTTCTTTTCAATCATTCCTTCAGGCTACTGATATTGAAACGATCAAAGAGGATGATGTAGATAAGTTTTATTTCAATTTTGTGGCAAAGCTCATACATGCAGCTGAGTTTTCTATTCCCAAACACAAAAGCACAAGAATGGAAAGCATACGGGCAATAGATGGTGGACTAAAACATGTGAGGATGCATCATCATCATCATCATCAGACCCGTGCCCTTGGCGGTCGTGGGGAGACACGAAAGACGATGCCGTGGTAAGCCTCCTCCATCCATCTCGGTCCTCGGCTCTGCGCAGTAGTGCCGAGTCATCCATCTGGTCCATTCTCTGATGTTGTCCACCATGACTTGTTCTGTCTTCCCTCTTTCTGCCACCTTCGAGTGTTCCCTGCAGTACTGTTTTTGGCAGAGTGTTGTGGCGGGTGACGTGGCCGAACCATGTCAGCTTTTTCTTCTTGACCATGGTGAGAAGGGGTTCCTGTGGACCTGCCAGCCGTGTTATTTGACTCTTCATTGGTCTTTCGTTCTCTCCACGATATGCCCAGTAGTTTTCTATGGCATTTTGTTTCGAATGACGGATTCGCTTTTCTGTTTCAGCAGTCAATGTCCAGGTTTCACTTCCGTACAGCAGGATCGTCTGAATTAGGGCTTTGTAGAGCTTTAGTTTGATTGGGAACTGATCTCTTTACTTTTCCATATGGTGGAGAGTTTTGTCATGGAAGATGTTGCCATGGCTATTCTGACTTTGATTTCTGTAGTCGATCGCCCGTCCTTTGTGAGTGTAGCGCCAAGGTATTTAAAAGCGTCTACCTCCTCCAGTTGCTAGCCGTTCATGTAAATTTTAGCAGTGGCGTTGCTCGTGCTGTTCACAAGTACTTTACTTTTCTCCGAGCTCACCTCCATCCCATATGCTCCAGCTCTGTTCTCAAGTCTGGTCGTAAGATCTTGCAGCTCTGTGTTACTTCCGCCCATGAGG
This sequence comes from Rapana venosa, assembly GCA_028751875.1. NCBI lineage: Eukaryota > Metazoa > Mollusca > Gastropoda > Neogastropoda > Muricidae > Rapana > Rapana venosa. The sequence goes on along the minus strand of CM054135.1, from coordinate 32,312,881 downwards.
TCAATGTCATCGCAAACCACAAGTTGTTGAGGGGTCTGCCGCCAATGGAGATGGTAGAGTGGAAGTCATGGAGGGTCTCTCTCATAATGTTTTCCAAGACAGATTAAATAGACTGGAGATAACAGGCATCCTTGTCGACCCCAACTTGGTTTTGAAGTAGTCTCCGACCTGATTGTTCAGAAGGACTGCACTGCTTGCGGTGTTGTATAGTGCTTGAATGGTTTGCACTAGTCCTTCTTCAATGCCAAACATTCTGAGGACCTGCCACAGGCCTTCGTGCCATACTTTTGTCGAAAGCCTTCTTGAAGTCGATGAAGTTGTGGAACAGGTCTCTCTGATGTTGAAGATGTTTTTTCCATCAGGATGTGGCAGTTAAAAATCCTGTTCGATTGTGCTCCTGCCTGCCCTGAACCCAGCTTGTTCCTCTGCAAGATGTTCTTCTGCCTCATTCTTTAGTCGATTCAAATAACTTTGAGCATGATCTTGCTGCGTGCTGATGAGCTGATTGTTCTATAGTTTGGCATTGGCGTAAATTCCCCTTCTTGGGCAGGGGTATGATGAGTGATTGTGTCCATTCTGTTGGCCACTGTTTTGTCTCCAAATCTTCTGACAGATAGCTGTAACATGTGTAATGACTGTTTCGCCACCATGCTTGAGCAGCTCTGGTGGTATGTTGTCTGCTCCTGGGGACTTTCCTACTGGTAAGACTGCGGATGGTTTCTTCCACTTCTTCCCTCAGTAATAGGTAATGGCGAGGGTGCTCTTGATGTTGCTGCTTTCTCTTCTATTATGCTCTTGTCAGGTTGTATTGGGTAGTTGCACAGTTCTTGACAATACTCAGACCACCTGTTCAATGCAGCTGAGCTTTCTGTGAGGAGGTTCCGGAGCTGTCTTCAATGACTGATGATTTGTTTGAAGTGGTTTTGTGAGTTTCTTTCAGGTGTCGTATGCCTTTTTACTGTTGCCCACTTTCATGCTTTTTTTCGATCTCATCACATTGATCACTGATCCACTTCTCTCTGGCCTTTAACATTGACTTTTAAGATTTTTTGGCCTCCCGGTTTTTTTAGGGTTGGAAGACCTGGTTGGTTTTCAGTGCTTTTTTGTATGCAGAGGTCCAAGTGTCATGGTAGCCCATGGCTGGTGTTTATTCCGACAAACGATACCCCCCTCTGCTGTTTCCGGGGACGCTCATTAAAGTTGTTGGTGAGGTTTATGTCATTGTTAGGGGGGTTAAAATCGCAAAACCCCGCCAAGTTTTAGCTTGGAAGACTCCACAACATCGGGATCTTTCATTTGCCACCCAAATTTGATAGGGGGTTTTTGCAGGCTTTTTGGGTTTTTTTTCAGTTTCATTTTGAATACCAGCAGCACAAGGCGTGGCACTCCCTTTGTGAGCTCCAGGGTGGGTTCTTGTTCTGGCTCTGTTGATGCTGGATTGAAGCGCCGTGGTGTTAAGATGAAATCTATTTGGTTATGGATCTTGCCGTTTGGCGCATCCAGGTCCTCCTTGACTGCTTGTGGGGATAGACGAAAATTGCAATGGTAAGTCTGGGGGTGCAGGCAAACTCCAGCAGACGTAGTCCCCTGTCGCTGGTCTCTCCAGTTCCAAACTGACTGTGGAATGCAGTAAACCATAAAAAGAATGATTCAAAATATGGTTAAAAGACCCAATTAGAAGAAAACTTTATTTTGTATGAAGTTCGCTAAAACTCAATGTAAAGAATAATTGCTCAGAAAAAAAACAAGTTTTGGACAGAATTCTGTATAAATGAAGTATCAGAATCCAAGGATTTACATAAAGTTTGGAAGAAAGTTAGTGAAATGAAAAGGGATTTCAGCTTCCAACATATCCAATCAAATTTGAAAATAATAGATTTCCAAAGCATAATTGAAAAAGCAGAAGCTTTTGTTTCAATGTTTTCAGATAATTTTTTATCATTAAAAATACAATCAAATATCGAATTGAAAAAGCAAATAAATCAAACAAATTGTCACTTATAATGCTGATTATTTCAATGCCCCATTCAACAAGATGAATTTAGTGAAACTTTAGTTTTCATTTACACATAACAAGACGGCTGTTGTGCTGAGGGTATATCTTATCAAATGCTGGCCCATATGCCTTTAACATGGAAAAGCTACTCTTTTCATTTTTCCAGAACTGTTGGATAAATGGCACTCTTCCTAAAATCTGGGGGCAGTCGATTGTAGTCCCAATCCTAAAGGAAGGTAAATGCGGTCATCGATAGATAGCTACAGACCAATTGCTCTTAACTTCTCATGGGGTAAAGTAATGGGAAAAATTATACATAAGCGTTTATTTCTTTTTTGTGAAAAGAATAATGTGATCCCAACAAATCAGGCTGGTTTTCGAAAGGGAAATGTACTTCTGACCACTTATTTAAAAACAACACATCAAAATTAAAAAGCAATTTTCCAAACGAAAAAGTGTGTTAGCCACATTTTTTTGATGTAAAGAAAGCCTATGATAGAGTTTGTCATTAGGTTCAGTGTACTCATCTTTGAAAGCAATCGACTTGGGTATACCACAGGGGATCAGTACTTGCACCTATCTTGTTTTCTATTCTTGTACATATCTCCCTAGCTCTTTATCACCTAATACTCAAGTTGTTCAGTATGCGATGATATTGCTATTTGGATAAATACGTCAGTTAGGAAAAACACGAAAAAGAGAAGTGATCAATTATTTGAAAAAAAATATATCGGGAAGAATTAGATAAATTCTGTAGCTATATGAAAGAAAATAGATTAGAATTATCACAGAAAAAACGTGTCTTGTGCTTTTTAATAACGTAACAACCCATTACAATTACCAATACTGAAAAAATTTGAAGGAAAGGGCTTCAATACAAACAAGATGTCAAATTCTTAGGTGTAAATTTTTTAAATAAAAGTTGAACTGGAAGATGCACATCAACCAAATGATAACTGAAACTAGGAAAGACTTAATTTCTAAAGATAATAACTTCTCAGCATGGAGTCAAGACACTACGACTCTGATTACATCTGGCTCTGTCCTTGGGACGTTCCCAAAATTAATAACGGACAAGAAATTTTATTTTTTTTGCTGCAATTATCTACTAAAAAATTACAAAGTCTAGACAGTAAAGCAGTAAAGATAGCTCTTGGTGTTCCCGGCTCATGCAAATACAGCAATACTTATAAAGAAGCTCACTTACTATCTCTTTCTTATCAGCGAAAACTGGCAGTAACAAAATACGTGGTTCGTATATCTCTATTCCAAATTCAGTAAAAGAGGAAATATTTATTAAATCAAGACACTTATTTTCCTAAACAGGCACGCAATATTTCATTTCTGCAGCCAATAAAAATTAAAACAGACACAATTATGAAAGAAAAGACATGATATATCAATAATTCCAATTTAACCGTGTTGTCCTCAGTTTCCTCCTTGGGAACATATTTCAGCTAAATTTGACATCGACTACACGGAAATAAAAAAAAATGAAGATCAAAATCCTCACCGTTGATGTAAAAAGTCACTTAGAAAGTAATTATTCTAATCACTAAAAGTGTATACTGTGGATCTGTATTAGAAACAGGCAAAAGTGGTGCTGCATATGTGATTCCGACTTAAAAAGTTCAAAAGTCCTTTTCATTTAGGACAACATTTTCTATTTTTTACTTCTGAACTATTTGCAATTCTTATGGCTTTGAATTTTTTTGTCTGATACTGCTGTTGATGTTTGCCAAATTCTGTTTTGCGTTGACTCAAAGGCAGTGTTAATGGCATTAAAGTCATTGCATGGTAAAATAAGGGAAAGATATTGTATTTGGGTAAAATTTCCCGATAATTCTATTGCAAGCAGAGCCATCAGGGAAAAATTTTTGCTGGATCCCCTCTCATTGTGGAATTTTATTCGAATGAGCTGGGTTGATTCTTTGCAAAACAAGGTCCTCTGAATACAGTACTGAAGTGTTTGATTCTATTCTTGCATTGTCGTCTTATGAAATTCATTCTAAGTTAATGAAATGCATACATTCAAAGATTATAGAAAAAAACATTATCACAGTTTCCTTGCCCACGGGAAAAGAGAAAATCTAATACATAAACTGAGATTAAAGCATGGAATACTAAATATTCAAAAAATGTTAAACATGTTGTTGTTCTATTCCCACTTTCAGTCCACCATTTGTTGTTTGATTGCCCAATTCTTCTTGACATGTATAAAAGAGAGGTTTAGATATTCATAAAAATATGCCACTAGTCAAGAAGTTTTATACGACTCCCAGCAATCATAGTGTCATTGCTGAAGTCATATATTCTTCACCTTTAAGACCTTTACTGTAATTACACACACACACACACACACACAAAACACACACACACACCACACACACACACACACACACACACAATATATATATATATATATATATATATATATATATATATATAATAAATATATAATAATACTTATGTGTGTGTGTGGGGTGCGTGTAGGGGAGAGAAAGAAGAGAGGAAAATGCGGTGTGTAATAATAGGTACTTTGGTAGAATGCGGGGTGTGTCTAAATCACCATGTAGTGAATAACATTAAACAAACAAAAGAAACAAAACACACATACACACACCACACACTACATGCATAAACACAAGCTACTTAACACAAACATTAATTTGACCAAAATCATTTATTAAATATATAGATCTACTTGATTGCAATTTTTTTACATAGATCTATTTGCACACAAAGCTCATGTGTTCTTACTGAAACATAAGTTGGTTGTTCATTAGGATGTTATGAAGTTGAAATACAGCTGTTCATATGGGCTGGTAGGAAATCTGTTGTGCATGTGAGTTAAAAGTGGGGCACTTGACATCACCTTCGGGTTCTGCCACCTCCCAGACTGGGCAGTTCTAAAGGGGACAGACAGCATTGGGTGCATGTACAGAAGTTTGCCTTGGGGCTTGATTCAGATGGAAGTTAGGAATAGTGTTGCCATAGGTTGAAGGGGAGGGTGCCTATCAAAGGCACATGATGTTTGTTGCCGTATATAATTTTCTCTGTGTAGGGCTGGGTAGTGAGTCAGATTCTAATGGAGGATAATTGTTGGGTGGGGGGGTCTCCCACGTTGTCTGTAGTTTAGGTTTGAATCCCTGTGGGGACTGGTTGAAGCCCAACTGTTATTCCTGATGGGTTATGTGAGTCATTGAGTGGCCAATGTGTCAGTGTCACTAGGATGGAATCACTGAAATGAGAAAACACTACTTGTTTGAAGTTGAGTGCTAACTTTGCAGTGCCTGCTAGACCAGGGTGAATGAGAGAGATCATGGTAAAGTTGTAGCTTTCGACCTCCTTTAGCAGTGGTGAATGTTGGGGTGTTGTTAATGAATGCTGAGTTGAGCATTTCACACGCCTTTTGCATGTTGTGGTTTGTTGGTGCGATGATTGTATTGAGGTGGTGTTTTCCTCTTGCTGGTATGGTTCTATCTATCTATCTATCTGTCCCGTAGTGTGACGACCGTGGGGGCACCCTCAAAGACTCAACAACCAGTTCCCTCCATTCCTCTCTCTGTTCTGCCTTTCTCAGGGTTTTGTTGAGTTCTAGGCCTGTCCATTCGCTGATGTTATCCTCCCAGCTCTTCCTTGGTCTGCCTCTTCTTCTTCCTCCTTGGACAGTGCCTTGTAAAACTGTCTTTGCAAGTCCTTTGGATCTTGTGACATGCCCATACCATTTAAGTTTACGATTTTTCACGATCGTTAGAAGGTTCTCATAGGGTCCAATGGTTTTCTGGATTCTGTTATGCACGCTTTCGTTGCTTATGTGGTCTTTGTAGGAGATGCCAAGGAGTCTCCGAAAGTGCGTGTACCTTTTAGCTATTAATCAAATTAAAGACAACAATTGTCTTTTAGCTTTATTTTCAAATAGACAAACAGAAATTAATATTTTTGACTTGTTTTATCTTTGTGAAGCGCAAAGGCAGGCTATGTTATAATGCTTTAGCGACCTAGCAGAGTAGACAGCAGAATTGATGGCTATGACATAGGACTATCACAGCAGGCACAATAGACAGACAGAATTGATGGCTATGACATAGGACTATCACAGCAGGCACAATAGACAGGCAGAATTGATGGCTATGACATAGGACTCTCACAGCAGGCACAATAGACAGGCAGACTTGATGGCTATGGCATAGGACTCTGACAGCAGGCACAATAGACAGGCAGAATTGATGGCTATGGCATAGGACTCTAACAGCAGGCACAATAGACAGGCAGACTTGATGGCTATGGCATAGGACTCTGACAGCAGGCACAATAGACAGGCAGAATTGATGGCTATGGCATAGGACTCTGACAGCAGGCATAATAGACAAGCAGAATTGATGGCTATGGCATAGGACCTCTGACAGCAGGCACAATAGACAGGCAGAACTGATGGCTATGACATAAGACTCTGACAGCAGGCAGAATTGATGGCTATGGCATAGGACTCTGACAGCAGGCACATTAGACAGGCAGAACTGATGGCTATGACATAAGACTCTGACAGCAGGCAGAATTGATGGCTATGGCATAGGACTCTGACAGCAGGCACAATAGACAGGCAGAACTGATGGCTATGACATAAGACTCTGACAGCAGGCAGAATTGATGGCTATGGCATAGGACTCTAACAGTAGGCACATTAGACAGGCAGAACTGATGGCTATGGCATAGGACTCTGACAGCAGGCACAATAGACAGGCAGAATTGATGGCTATGGCATAGGACTCTGACAGCAGGCAGAATTGATGGCTTTGGCATAGGACTCTAACAGTAGGCACAATAGACAGGCAGAATTGATGGCTATGGCATAGGACTCTGACAGCAGGCACAATAGACAGGCAGAATTGATGGCTATGACATAGGACTCTGACAGCAGGCACAATAGACAGGCAGAATTGATGGCTATGGCATAGGCTCTAACAGCAGGCAGAACTGATGGCTATGACATAGGACTCTAACAGTAGCATTAGACAGGCAGAACTGATGGCTATGCATAGACTCTGACAGCAGCAACAATAGACAGGCAAGAATTGATGGCTATGGCATAGGGCTCTAACAGCAGGCAGAATTGTGGCTATGGCATAGGCTCTAACAGCAGGCATAGTACAAAAGCACAAGGTTTGGCTATGTCATATGGCTCCAACAGCAGGCAGATCAGACAGGAAATGACGTATGGCTATGGCATAAAACCATATCAGCAGACAGATTAGTCAAGCACAGTAGATGTCTATGCATAAAGATCCGACAAGCAGGCATGGTTGAGAGGCATGCTAAATGTTAATGGCACAAAGCTTCAACAGTAGACAGAGTAGAGAGGCATGTTAGATGTCTGTGGCACAAAGCTTCAACAGCAGACAGAGTAGAGAGGCATGTTAGATGTCTGTGGCACAAAGTTTCAACAGCAGACAGAGTAGAGAGGCATGTTAATGTCTGTGGCACAAAGTTTCAACAGCAGACAGAGTAGAGAGGCTGTTAGATGTCTGTGCACAAAGCTTCAACAGCAGACAGATTAGAGAGGCATGTTAGATGTCTGTGGCACAAAGCTTCAACGCAGCCCAGAGTAGAGAGCATGTTAGATGTCTGTGGCACAAAGCTTCAACAGCAGACAGAGTAGAGAGGCATGTTAGATGTCTGTGGCACAAAGCTTCAACAGCAGACAGAGTAGGAGGCATGTTAGATGTCTGTGGCACAAAGTTTCAACAGCCACGAAAACAGAGCCCCCTTCTCTACTCTGCTGTTTGCCATATGTTCATTCCTCCCTTTGTACAACTCATCGATCTTCAGTTCAATGCCATCAGGGTCAGAGCAAAGAAACACCCCGCCGGAAAGCAAAGAAGAAGGCAGGAAAGCGGGAAAAGCACCCCCCCCCCCACACCCCCCACACCCCCCCCACCCACACCACAACACACACCCCACACACACACACAAAACACACACCACACACACACACACACACATATATATATATATATATATATATATATATATATATATATATTATCTATATATTTTATATATTATATATATCTATATATATATATATATATGCCGCGCGCGCGCGCGCGGTGTGTGTGTGGTGTGTGTGCATACTAAATTAGATAAATATGACAAATATATCAATATGTATTATGTATGTATGTATAAAAGACCTAGCCTGAATCAATTTGCTGGCTTTGTTCAGCTTGAGAGGAAATCGAGGTCTATCATCCTGGCTTCTGGCTCTTTTATCCCCTTGTGTCTTACTGACTCTGGGCTTTGCCGCTTTGAGTTTCAATGCAGTTGGCCACTGAAAGAGCAGTTAAAGGTGTTAAAGTTGAAGATGTAATCCAGGCTTACAGGTTTCAACAGTCATAGGATCAGAAAAGATCTTTGTATAAATGGTTGAAAGTAGTAATCTCCCCCAAGTTACAAGTTTTACATGAGCCGGAGAGTTCTTGCACGAGCTTGTGTATGAACATTCAGAGATGTTATCGTTATTGCTTCATTGCTTCTGCTTAAGCGCTTCGATTTGTTTGTTTTACAAGATTCAGCGCTATATAAATTCCATTTATTATTATTATTATTAGTATTATTATGTCGATAAGTTCAAATAAAGTTTCATATAAACGTGTGGGGACGTTTAAGTTAAAAGTCTTACATTTGACCGATTGACTTCCAAGCTCAAGTGCTCTGTGTTAAGCTTTTTAAAGTGTTAGTACTTTAAATTTAGTACTTTAAACTTTATACTGGACTGACAGGGTTTGAAAAGGCTTTTGTATGAGTAATTGAAAGAAGTAAGGTACATTCAACACTTTTGAAAAGATGGTTGCAGCTTGAAACTAAAAGTTTGCTCCAGACTCGAACATTTGAAGGGGCTTTTAAATGAGCTTATGATACTACTCACAGACTCAGACACGCTCTAAGACAGAAATGAAGCTTTGGATGATATTTTTATGATAATTTTCTGTTGCTCCTAGTTTTGTTTTGTTTTTTCTTTGTTTTTTTACATAACTGAGATGAAACAATTTGAAATGAGAAACAACATTTAGTATAATAAGATTTCTTTGAAACTCTCCCTCTCTGTGAGTCTGTCTGTCTATTCGTCTGTCTTTCTGACTGTCTATCTACCCCCCCCCCCCCTATCTCTCTCTCTCTCTCTCTCCCCTCTCTCCTCTCTCCCTCTCTGTCTGTTTTCTCCGTTTGTCTGTCTGTCTCTGTGTTTCTATCTGTCTGTCATTCAGTAAGTCTGTTTGTCTTCTCTGTGTTTCTGTCTGTCATTCAGTCAGTCTGTCTGTCTGTCTCTGTCTGCCTCTGTCTCTTTGTCTTTCTGTCTCTTTATCTCTTCTATGCGTACATGCACTTTGACCTGGCTGATCAGTATCCTTTTTCTCTTGCCTCGTGTCTCTCTGGTGCTTTCCATGTGTTTCTCCTTCCTGTCCACCCTGCATGGCTCCACTGTCCATGCTGTCAGAGTGAAAGACAAGGCAAGATGTATAGGAGAAGCAGACAAGGCAGGAGCTATAGGAGAAGCAGACAAGATAAGAGCTATAGGAGAAGCAGACAAGATAAAAGCTATAGGAGAAGCAGACAAGATAAGAACTATAGGAGAAGCAGACAGAATTATAAGAGAAGCAGACAAGATAAGATCTATAGGAGAAGCAGACAAGGCAAGAGCTATAGGAGAAGCAGACAGAGCTATAGGAGAAGAAGACAAGGCAAGAGCTATAGGAGAAGCAGATAAGTGCTATAGGAGAAGCAGACAAGATAAGAGCTATAGGAGAAGCAAACAAGATAAGAGCTATAGAAGAAGCAGACAAGACAAGAGCTATAGGAGAAGCAAACAAGGCAAGAGCCATAGGAGAAGCAGACAGAGCTATAGGAGAAGCAGACAAGACAAGAGCTATAGGAGAAGCAGACAGAGCTGTAGGAGAAGCAGACAAGGCAAGAGCTATAGGAGAAGCAGACAGAGCTGTAGGAGAAGCAAACAAGATAAAATCTATAGGAGAAGCGGACAAGGCAAGAGCTATAGGAGAAGCAGAGCTATATAAGAAGCAAACAAGACAAGATCTATAGGAGAAGCAGACAAGATAAGAGCTATAGAAGAAGCAGACAAGACAAGAGCTATAGGAGAAGCAAACAAGGCAAGAGCCATAGGAGAAGCAGACAGAGCTATAGGAGAAGCAGACAAGACAAGAGCTATAGGAGAAGCAGACAGAGCTATAGGAGAAGCAGACAAAATAAGAGCTATAGGAGAAGCAGACAAGACAAGAGCTATAGGAGAAGCAGACAAGATAAAGCTGTAGGAGAAGCAGAGAAAATAGGAGCTATAGGAGAAGCAGACAAGGCAAGAGCTATTGGAGAAGCAGACAAGATAAGAGCTGTAGGAGAAGCAGACAAAATAAGAGCTATAGGAGAAGCAGACAAGGCAAGAGCTATAGGAGAAGCAGACAAGACAAGAGCTATAGGAGAAGCAGACATGGCAAGAGCAATAGGAGAAGCAGACAAGACAAGAGCTATAGAAGAAGCAGACAGAGCTATAGGAGAAGCAGACAAGAAAAAGCTATAGGAGAAGCAGACAAGATAAGATCTATAGGAGAAGCAGACAGAGCTTTAGGAGAAGCAGACAAGACAAATACCATAGGAGAAGCAGACAAGGCAAGAGCTATAGGAGAAGCAGACAAGGCAAGAGCTATATGAGCACGGCTTTATGAATCCAGGTCTGTCTATCGTCTGCTTCTCCTATAGCTCTTGTCTTGTTTTCTTGCCTTTCCCCTGCTGCCCGCTTCTGGTATGATGCAGTAAAAGCTGTTTTTCTTTTTAACTTGTCCTGAAAATAGGCACTGATGTAGTGATCAATACGTGGGAAAGAAGAGGTCATGGTCAGCAGCAAAGGGAAGAGAGAGAGAGAGAGAGAGAGAGAGAGAGAGAGAGAGAGATGATTTGGTGATTGATTTTATTGCATAAAGCTTTCGCCCATTGCAATGGGAAGGCGTGGGGATGGGGGTACAATAAACAAAAATTCAAATTGAAATCATCATAAACAAGCAAGCACGTGACAAGGCTGCCATGTCACTAAGTTCAGTCCTGCAGATCCAATGGATCATGCGCTTCCTTCACAGAAACACGTGAAATATTCGGCATTGTGTCAAGCTGTCCTGGGCACATAAACACACGCACGCACGCACGCATGCACGCACGCACGCACGCACGCACGCACGCACACACACACACACACACACACCCTCTCTCTATTCTTTCTCCTCCTCCTCCTCCTCCTCTCATCACATGCAGACTGATACACTCGATATTTGGTCAAAACACAAGAAACCAGTCATGTTTTTCCCAGAATGAATCTGACAGCGTTCATAACCACATGCAAGTTGTCTAGTCCAGCACTGATCCCGTCTTTGATTTTTTTGCGGTCAGCAGGTGTCCACAGCTTAAGCCTGGAATAAATTTCACGTTCTTCCTGGTCATGTGCTTGGTGTTCCTTTTGGCCAACCAAAAGATATTCATTGGCAAGTCACTTTCAGTGGTTCAGTCAAGTTGAAATATCACGTCATCACTGTCGCAGATCACTGTAGAAGGCATACTTCAGAAACCAGCACAGGGCAAAAGTCCTGATTCCTTGACACATCCGCAGTTTTCTCTTTTAGATATCTATCTGTCAGTTCACTGACATAGTCTTTGATGACATCTACAATGTAGCCAGAATCTTCAGCCTCCTGTAGTGCACTGTCACAGTCATGATGCAGGAAAAATCTCCCTCCTCACTCTTCTTGACTTATCTGCAGCCTTTGATACCATAGATCACTCAATTCTTCTTTCTCGCCTCCAAAATACGTTTGGTATTGACGGCACAGCCCTCACCTGGTTTACCTCATACCTCACAGACAGGTTCCAGAAGTTATTGTAAACAAATTCAATCAAAACCTGTCGTAATGGAATGTGGAGTCCCGCAGGGATCAGTCCTGGGCCCTGTTCCTTTACTCTCTACACTGCTCCACTCTCACATTATAATAAACAACCACCATATTGTCATCATTTCTATGCCGATGATACTCAGCTTCAGTGCAGTGATACTGTTGAAAACTTGCTTTTCCCTCCTGACAAATATGTCCTACTGCCTTCAATACATTAAAAACTGGATGACTCAAAAACAAGTTACAACTTAATGCCGATAAAACCGAAGCCATGCTTATGGGACCCAACATAAACTTTCCTCTATCGCAAAAACTTCAATAGAATTCGGCAATACGTCAGTTCCTTTGTCCAACTCAGTGAAGTATTTAGGAGTATTCTTGACAACACACTCTCTATGAAAAAATTCATCACCCAGACCTGCCAGTCTTGCTACTATAATTACGGCGCATAAGCGGATTCGCAAGTATCTGTCCACTGATGCAACTTCCAAGCTTGTCACATCTCTCATTCTTTCACGTTTAGACTACTGTAATTCTCTTTTGGCTGGCCTACCAGCATCATCTATCCACTCTCTTCAACGCATACAAAACTCTGCAGCTCGACTGGTCCTAAGAAAGAAAAACTCTGAACAATCACTCCTCTTCTGCGATCCTTCACGGGCTGCCTTTCCACAAAGACGGGTTTAAAAAAAAATACCCTCTTTTTCAAAGTCTCCCAAATCTGCACCCTCTATCTCTGTAACGTCTTCTCTGTAACCCATCCGTTCCCTTTTTCAGCCCAAATATTTTGCTTTCGAACCCCCCAGATTCAAAAAAACCACTGGGGCCCACGCTCCCTCTGTTTCTGGCCACCCACCTAATGACCCCCCTTTTTCACTTCCCCAAAAAAGCTTCACTTGCTACCATTCAATCCAGCTCAAAACACACTTATTTCTTACCTGCGAATTTCCCCCCATCAAATATTGTCCTAATTTTCAACAGCATCTTTCACCTTCTAAGTGTTGTTCCGTTCTCAGTGTGTGGGTGTGTGTGTGTGCGTGCGCTGTGTGTGTGCGGCATGCGTGCATACGTTGCGCGCGCATGGTTTTGAAAATTGTGTTCATTATGTTTAAGGAGGTTGCATGCTGTAAATGTTGAGTGCAAGCTTTCGATTTGTTTGTTTTTTTACAACGATTCCAGCGCTTATAAATTCCATATATTATTATTATTATTTTTCTACCACGGTTTCCCACTGCCAGGCACACACACACAGGACAGTTTTGTTTGGTGTTCAACTTCTGTGGTGGTCCATCAAACGTGGGTGACATCTGAGACCACGGTGTCGTAATTCACGTGCAGGACGCAGGCCAGGCGGGCGGGGGGGGGAGGGGGGGGGGGGGGGGGTTGGAGGACATGGGCGTGCGTTGTAGCGGAACAGGCCGTTTGATGGAGTCGTCACATCAAGAGACCCGTGAAGTTTCGGAATTAAAAATTTCACTGCTCTTAAAGTTTTCTTGCCTTGTGTCTTTCCCTCTCCTCTATTTCTGTCTGTCTCTTCCTTCTCCTCTGCCTGTCTTTTCTGTTCCTGTCCGTCTTTTCTCCGCAAACTTCGTCTGTCCCTGTCCAGCTGACTGGAAGTTTTTTTACAGGTAACACTGAGAGGACTGAAAGGTGTTTGTTGTCCGCCATGTTGACAGTGTCGTACTGTCCTCAGTCTGGAGTAAAAGTGGTATTTGTCTCCTTCTCCAAGAGATTTTCCAGGAGGTAGGTCACTTTTGTAGCAGGGCATCTAGGTAACTTCCAGCGTCGTGGGTAATCCGACAACGGGCATATTGCTGGATAAAAGTGGATTTTTAACAAAAATTAACGCAGCTGTAAAGGTAGCGGTCTATATCCAAGGAGATCACCTGCCGAACCCCCCCCCCCCCCGCGAGAGAGAAGATATGATTGATTGTTATGATATTTATTCCAATAAAGGCCTTGGCCATTAGAAGGGGTTGTAAAAATCATTGTTGACAAGACACTCCACATTAACATTTTTGCTACACCTCACTTCGCTTTAAAGAACTTTGTACAAATTATGCCTTAATCTCTTAACAGTATTTTATTTGTTTGCTGACATTAAAATATTAGGTTACAAGACATGGGTACCGGGTTATTTTGCCGGAATAAATTGTTCTTGCTATCTTTTAAATTCTGGACAAGAATGTTACAAAATGAAACCTCATCTTCCATGAAGTCTTACAACAGTGACATATCAAGCTCTACCATCTGAATTTACTCTAGCGTTTGAATGGGACAAATATATCTGAAATTCCGAATCTAATTTTGGTCAATGATTCGCTTTATGTGTCTATCAGTATTGAGACATTGTAGGTTGGTAACCGATTCAAATGTGTGAACAATTATTAAAATCAAATTATCTCTATTTTGAACATGGAGAATTCCAGTCCTCACATTCGGACATTCTACCAGCCTCTCTCTAATGTTTTTATAGCAATAAATTTCTTTTACATCTTCCACACCTTGATTAAGCAAACAAAGCCAAAGCCATATAAATAATTTCATTCTTACAAATTGATAACAGTTTCTTTTGCCCCTATTGTTCCAAGTCTAACAGGTCTTGTAAGCCTTAATAAGGTCACCTTTGTGATCCATCTGAGTTAATTTTACAATAGTAATACATTTAACTGCAGAAAGAATCTTTAATGGATATCTAAGAGTTCACCATATACAAGGTCTTGGGTGTTTGTGGAGATACTCCAAGAAATTTCTTTACTGCAACAAAAAATGACCTTTTTCACCGTGTACCAGCAGCAGCATCTTAGCCACCAAATTTCAGTATCCATATAAAAGAGCTGGTTGAATTTGAGTATGAAATATCTTTTCAAAAGCAAAGTGAGAGATTCATTGTTTAATGACGCTTATTTCTTCTTACCAATAAACGTTGTTCTTTTTATTAATAGTGCATTTTGTCTACTGGCAAGATCCCTGCATGCAAAAATTAAAATAGACGGTAGAAAATAAATACCCAAATCTTTATACCATTTACTACAGGCATCAAAACATCGTTCATATTTCATTTTTTACTCTTTCAGAAAGTAACTCCTTTTCTGAATCAACAATGTTACTTTTTGCCCTGTTGACTTTTAATTGCGAGGACACAGCGCTTCTGTTCAGCTGCATTTGCAACCACCACTGTTTCTGACATCAAAAAACATCGTCAGCAAGCCAAAAGAAAGAAAAAAATCTCTATGATTCATTTGTAATAAGTGTCACCTGACGCCCAGAAGTTACTACTTCTTGTGTTGTTAATTCATTTATGAAGAGCAGAAACAGATGAGGTTAAGATGTGCACCTTGCTTCCTGCATTTGTAACAGTTAAATATAATCAGTTAACACAGCCACAGATGACTCTTGCTTTTACAGAATCATACATACTTATATGCTCTTTACATTTTTCCACGAATACCGTTTATAAACATACAGCCACAGTAAACTTTGTTGATAGAGTCGAATGCTCTTTTCGAATCGATAAAGTCAACATATAATTTACGATTTAGGACTAAAACGTTTCTGAATACTGCCATCAAAGTAAAGATCTGATCAATAGTTGAGTAGTTTTTCTTGAGACTGCTTGATATTCGCCTTTTGGGTTAAGTTTCTCTTCTACCACTCCTGTAATGCTTATATTGATAATAGCACCATATAATTGATACAAACTACTACATAAGAAAATTCCTGTATTAATTATTGGATTGTTAGCATTACCCTTTCTTATTATAAAGGTAATAACAAGAGTTTGACCAACTTCTCCGGATTCTATACCTTTATCAAAACAAAAAATGAAAAAGTTAAATAGAAAGTCTACAATCAAATATTGACCTTCAAGCAAATTTTAGACTTTCACTTACAATACCATCTGGGCCAGAGCTTTACCTGGTTTTCAGTTTCCTTAAAAGCTAACACAATTTCATCTCTTGAGATGCGCTGATTTAACTAAATCAGAGGCATACTCATAAGGCATTTCAATCAGCTTCGTATGTCAAATTGTATTTGTTACCTACATTCGTTCATCGTAACTCTTAAGTGCATGAAACCATGTGTCTACACTGAATTTATTTGAGCTTGGGTGTTTCTGATATTAATTTTTCGTTGTTTTATGACATTCCAAAATTCCTTTTGATCACCAGTCTAATTAATAAGTAGTCAATAAATATTTGTCAAAGTCTTTTTTCTTCATTTCAATAGTTTTTTATACTCTCTCCTAGCGTTACAAATGGAGTCACGCATTAACTGTAGATGATAACGGCGATAGTTCCTTAACAATTTTCGAACATTTCTTTTATGGTCCGACATTCCATGTCATACCCCGACATTCTTTCTTTATGGTTTTGCCTACACATATCTTCTTGTTCATTACCTTCTGCTGCTTTTCTTTATAAACAGAAAGTGAATATAATTTCAACGCTTCATTAACATCACCGTTTTTCAAGTGTGTTTGCTTTTTCTATATGTGAACCCATATTTCCTCGTGAATCCATAATTTCAGAAAAACATATTTGTGTATCCTTCCAAAACTATTTTCAAACCATGCTGGCAGAGTTATTTTCTTGTAATTATTCATGCCTGATATCAAACACTTTCACGTGTAATTCAAACCAGGCTTATGGTCAGACTGAACTTGATTCAGAACAAGCATTCACCAATAGTTAGCCATTCGGCAAAAAGGTCACATGACATTAAAAGAAAATAATCATTCACGCTGCTTCCACTTTAGCTTCTGTTACGTGTAACGACTTGAGGTCGCCCTCACACATACGTCAGTATACACAAAAGCAAAGCATGACACGTATTGTCAGTAGCTTTCATAGTTATTCAGTTCAGTTTCTTCAGAATTTCTATTACAATGCAAAGGACCACTTAGATTACTTGTTGTTTAATATGTATGTGGCTTCTTCAAAATCATTTGAACATTTTTGAGATTCTACTGTTTAAATTCCAACATAACATAACAAAAATACATCATTTTTACTGGAAAGTAAACCAATCACATATAAATTCTTCCAACGGAGCCACACTCCATTTTCACATTACTAAACGTGTAATATGGTGACCTCCGAGTGGTTGTATAAACCCCATCATATATGCCATCTTTACGATGCCCCAATACACAGTAACAATAATAATGCACAAAAAATAGTCGGAAGCAACTCAATGGGTTTTATGTACAAGGCTAGCTCATTTTTAACAAGAACACGATCCACCAGACGTCTTCCAACGTGCGTAGCTTCAAGGCAGGTTTACAGTAACAGTATACCCCTCAAAAATTGACCCCTGAAACAATTTCACAAATGTTTTCAACTAAGCATACAAAGTTGAAACTGCATACAAAAGACACCCAAATCCTTATCAGACAAATTTAGGCCATGGAGACCATTTACATTCCAATGAAGGAAAGAAACTTGTTTAAGTTTATTTAAAGTCATCAACACAAAAAGATTCATCAACATCTTAGACAAAGGAGGACCACCAATTTTCACAAGGCACTCCTCTTCTTCACTGTTTACATTATCCTGAAACAAGAAACAGAAAAACATGGACGCAGGTAAACCCTCCTATAAAATCACGGAATGGGAGTCTGGTTCACGTTGCAAGCTTCTCGTGCTTCTGCACCAACAATTTACCGGTTGTCGACCCACAGTGGTTGTCCCTATCCCATGCGAAAATATGGACCGGCCCGAATTCTATTTTTATTTCCACAAGTTTATCGTCTTTGTACTCACAGTGTATCGTTTCCCGTCACGAAGATGGGCTTGAACACCAGGGTAGCGCGGCTTGCGTCACTCCTGGCTTTCTTCATGTGGGGTGTTCAGGCTAGCTTTCTTCCCTGATGTCCCTCAATCATGGAAGAAAAGTCATCCAATGAAGACGTCAGTCCCTTGGAGTTTGTGCTTGGCTTATCATGGACTTCTACTTTCTGCTTGTAGAAGACGCACCTTGCGTATGACTGGGGAGGGTCTGGCTTTGAGTTCACTGGTGGGACCCTTATCCGAAGTTCAATGTCATGCGCTAACTCAAGTTTTTTGTCAGTTGATAAGTCCTTAGCATATGCTCCATTCTTCAGGTGTCTCGCCTCCTCCTGTTTCAGTCCGTAAAATATCAGAATGTTCCTTTTGGACTCCCTCCAAGTCATTGGTCTTTATCTCGAGGTCACCTGATCTTCTCTGCCATGTCATCATTCTCTGGGTCAGCTCCTGGTTCTGCCGTCGTAGGTCATCAACTTCCTCCCGCAGCCCTCGCAGCCTCTGTGTTGCACGTTCTTCAGCAAGGACGTGTATCTCTTACCGATACTGCATCCAGCCCAGAATCAGACGGACTTCATGTTCATGCGGCAAGTCCACATATCAGCTGTGACAGGTCTTTCTCCGGCTGACTGGAGGCTCTTCCTGAGGTATGCCCAGGTTTTTCCAAGCTGGACTGTATGGACGTTCCTGCTGCTGGGAGAGCTGGGTCTGCTCAGCTGTCCTCTGGGGACGGGTGGGCACCTGGGTTCCTCTCCACGTTCCACATTGGAGCAACACAACTCTCCCCAGAAGCAAATACGGGAGGAGCAAACTCCGATAAGCACCGTCTACTCCTCTCTTCAGCTTTCAGTATGGCCACTCGCTTTGCCATGTTTTGCTTAGCCCTTTTGTACTTGAAGGATTGAAATTACGGGCAAATAGAGCCACAGACTGCCCGAAAGTCTACATTTGCTGATGGCATAGTCTTTCACTATGTCACATACCAGTGACTAAGGAAAATAGGTCAAGTCTCTATCTTCTATTTGCAAAAGTTTAGCAGAGACTATGATAAGCGTGACCTTATCGTGAAATACGCTCACACACGCCCCCCCCCCCAAGAGAGAGAGAGAGAGAGAGAGAGAGAGAGAGAACTCTGAATCTGAATAGTGTTAATAGTACATCCGCCTTAGGCCACAATACACTAAAGGGAGTGATGGGGGGGGGGGGGGGGGGGGGGGGGGGGGGTTTAGACAAATGGAATCGGAGACCAATGATTTCACATACACATACAATTTTGAATCAGTGAAAAACTTCATTTATGTTATGTACCATATTCATTCCCCTGTCAAACAACTTAGGGTTTTTATCTTGGTAACTGTCGCTCACTCATCTCCAGTTTGATCCAAAGCACAGCATAACTTACGAAAGAAGAAATGCGGAAAAAAACCGTCCTTGAATCATGGTATGTGTCATGAATCTAACTTTATGTGAAAAGTCTAAGACTAGCAATCTAATCTTTAATACGAAAAAAACATAAACCAACCGAATGACAAATACATACCGGTGGTCAGATATGAACGAAAACGATTATTCACATTTTGGCATTACAGCATCCTAAATCGGTTGAAATAGGTCTAGTAATTAATGATTAATATAATTCATAATAATAATGATAATAATAATAATAATGGAACTTATTATAGCGCTTATCTTGCAAAGCCAAATCAAGCGCATGCATTCAAAACTAATTCTTACTCAGTCATGCAACAAAGGTAACAATCAAAAGTTTTTTAAACAAACAGATTTATTTACAAACATGGTGCGATGCAGACAAAATCTATGAAATAAATTTCGCTAGTCAAATGTTTTTCTTAAAGCACACCCACACTCGACAGGCCGTTTACCTTTAGCAGGGTGATAGGACATGGGTTAGATATGAAACAGGAGGGAGGTTTGAAATAAATATGTCTTGAGGCTGGATTTAAAGAGTCATTAACTAGGGTTTCTGGCGATAGTGAGAGAGGGAGCTCATTCCAGTAAATGGACCCCAGATATAGAGAATGAGCACGGCGGCTCCAACACGTGGATTGGTTGGATCTAAGTATTCGTAGGCAACAACGGTATCTGCAGTAGAGGGAGGGAACGTGAAGGAGTGTGGTTAAGAATTCCTATTATTGATATAGTTCCTTCCCAATTAAAGTTTATTTAAAATGTTGATAAACTTTGGAACGCATAAAACTTAACTGGATATCATACCTCATACAGTGATGGGGACTATACCATTAGGCAAAATAGCATCACTTAGAAATTTCAAGGGGAACAGAGAGAGGAAACATTCATAATAAAACACAACAAAAACCCATCGAAAAGGCACATAACAAAACTAAGAACAGTAAACCGCCAAAGTTTAATGTTCCAAATGACAGATCTACAGTATCAGTCTGTGTCTTCGGTTTGTAGCATGAAAATACATCTCTAGATAAATAAATCGAGAGTGTTATTTATGGTTCTGAGAAGCACGTTTAGAGGAAGGAGTAACAAAATCGTTAAGGAATTTGTTCCTTATTTCATCATATGCATTAAATAAACACAAAATGCTGTTCATTTTCTACTGTGTTTTTTGCAAAATGGACAGTATTTGTCACGAAACTATTTGCTATATCGATGTACATTATTATTTAAAGGAGATTCATAAGAACATTAAATTCTTATTTGTGTAAATGGCAACACGAAAGCAAAAAACATCCATTATCAAGAATGTACCGTTCTTTTTCAAAAATGGTCTTAAATGATCCGATAAGGCTGAGTATTATCTCGATCTCTATAGTGCTGGAGAGAGAAGAGATGAGAGAGGAGAGACGAGAGATGATGAGTGAGAGAGAGTGGTGAGAGGGAGAGGAGAGAGGAGGAGTGAGAGAGCGGATGATGAGAGAGCTGTGTGAGAGAGATGAGAGAGAGGAGAATCGTGAGGAGAGAGAGAGAGGAGAGAGAGCACACCGGCCTTTTTCAAACCTGTGGTTTTGAGGGTTGGTGCAACATGGTTCCTCCAGGCCATCACTCACATAAAATGCATCAAACTGCGTGGTGTATTTAGTTCAGCTCTGGTTTGGAAAAACGTTTCAACTCATTCAAACAATATAGCTAATGAACTTCTAGACAGTCAGCACAGAGCAGTCATTTACATGGTTATACCATTTGATGTGCGTGCATATTATGTGCGCTTGTGCGCACTTGCGGCAGTCCACGTTGTATTATGTGGTATATTTTATTTTAATTATTTAATTTATTTTTTCTATCGTAAGATAATGGAATAAGCACTATGTGGCTTTTTTAATCCAGTCCCCGTGTGTTATGTGGTATTTGTAATACTTGTCATTCTGTTTCCCCGGCACACAATGGCCTACTCTTCCGAAAAGCGGAACAGGATTTAAGTTTGTGCGCAAGATGTTATGTACGCGTTCCAACCACGGGGGCCTCGGGTTTATAGTCTCATCGGAAGGACATTTTGTGTATGTTTGTGTATTGTGTTTGTGTGTGCCCTGCGCGCGCGCGCATGTGTGATGTGTATGTATGTGTGTGTGTGTGTGTGTGTGTGTGTGTGTACAGACAGACTGCAGACAGACAGATAGGCAGACAAACAGACAGAGAAGATAACTTAATTCTTTGGCACTGGCATGCCATCAAATATATAGCTTCAGTATCGCTGTTATCTGTTTCTCTCTGACAGCTACTGATCTGTGCAAGATACTTTCAACATGCATGTGAAAATGGGGTCAGCATGACTACAGCTTCAGAAACGTGTGTAGTTTTTTTTCGTCATGAATTGGGGTTCTTTGAAGTGGAGTAGTTAAAGTCCGTGAATAGCAACACTGTTTCAGTGTGTCTTACGAGTGTGCATGTATGCACCTGGCGCGCGCGCGCGGTGCCTTTCTGTGGTGTGTTGTGTTTGTGTGTGTGTGTGTGTGTTTCGCTATTATTTTGAAAAATCACAGGTACTCTGTTGTGTTGTAGTGTTAATGCCTCTGAGAGAAACACACTCTAACCTTGCACTACTGTCATGCAAGTATACTTGATAATGGCACGCGGAGGAGATGAATAAAGCCAGACAGGAAGAACCATCTCAGTCACTGGTAAGCTCAGCTGAGTCATACGAATTGGTTTCAAGCAGATTCTGTCATCTCCACTCATCCTGTTGTGTGCTTTTCCCCCTCCCTCCTGCCTCCCACCGCTTTGCGGCAGGAAGTAGGAAGTATCTCCTCTGCTTTACAGCAACAGGCAGTGGGCTGGGAGCGCAATATGAGCCAAAAGGTGGTGCCCAGGAATAGATAGAGGGACGATCAACAGCAGTAGCGGGAAGGTGAGGCTGCTATTTTGCTGTCAAGGAAACGTTTACCAAGGCCAGCTTTTCACACGGGATATGTTGTGATTCAGTGATAGAAAAAGTTCAGAATCAGAAAAAGATTTCTAAAATATGAAGTTGAATAGTTTTTGCTCTTAGTTTGTGTTCTTGAGAGAGAGAGAAGATGAGAGTAAAAAAAAGATTCAATATAATTTGGTTGTAACGCGTGAAAGGGCTCACATATGCAGAATTTATCAACAATGATTGATGATTTTGGTTTGGATAAGTATCCATTCAAAATTATTTGAGGGAAATGTTCTGGAGTAAGTGTTCCGTTCACGCCGATGTTCTGTGACTGAGGTGATATACAGGACAACAGAAGAGAAACCAGGCAGGGGGAGGAGAGCCATTAGCTGCACCAGTTCCGTTTGTGAAGCTCTAGCCAGCAAGTGTATTGACTGGACTGGGCCACGGTTTGGTCTTCCATCCGGTCTAAGTCTGCTGGCCCACCCGCCCCTACAGCCTCTTGTGCTTTCAGGCAGGAAGTATCTCTCTGATTGTGGACCCGACAGTCTGTTAGTCAGTCAGTAGCTGAGGATCAATACTGCCACAAAGAGGGGTGGCGAAATGGGACAAAGATAAACAACGCGAAAACGGAAGGGGGTGAAGATGAGTGTAAATATTTTTTGCCATCAGGAAAAAAAGTTTACCTGGACTAACGTTTCGTGACCGGCACTGATGGGTTCAGTGAGGAGGAAAGATTGAAATCAGCAAATAAACCAGAGATGTTTGCTTGCTGAGTATATACTGGCATACAGCACTCAGCCTCGTTTCATTTTTTGTAAATCTGACTAGGAGAGAGAGCTGAACTTGGAATACTGAACAGGTTTAATATGTGCATTGGCCTTAGGGCTGTGATACACCAGAGTTTTCACCATGAACCTTGTTCTTTGAAAAGATTGGTACTTGATACCACTTATCTTATCTGAGGTCTGCATTGTTGTTAAACTCAACATCAGTATGTCAAATGGAAACTATCAATTCAGGATGATAGCAACAGTTTTGTAAAACAAGGCTTATTTGGACACTTAGCTCACTCTCCACTGTGGACTTTAGATTTCCAGTCATGGTCCAAATCCCTATAAATGCCTTAGTCTACCAACCCCAATCCAGTCATGGGCCAATCTCCAATGAATGCGTCTAAGTTCTACATCCCCAATCCCAGTCATGGACAAATCCCCTGAATGCAGCCCAAGTCTCCCAATCCCATCCCAGTCATGGACCAATCTCCCTATGAATGCAGACTAAGTTCATGCACTCACTCCTCCAGTCTCAAGGACGTAGGGGGCATGAGAGAAGACGCGACAGGATCTTTTTCCATGCTTCATGGATCCTGTGGGGCTAGTAGAAGGTGTTGCAGGGAGGTTTGGGCGGTCCAGTCTTTGATGTTGTAACCCATGATTCTTTTGGGCGGCCTTCTTCTTCCTCTTGCCTTCAACTGTTCCCTGGCAGGATGGTTTTTGCTAAGGTGTTGTGTCTTGTGGTGTGTGACAAACCACCTATCAGTTTTCTCCTCTTTTATGGGGAGGAGCAGAGGTTTTTGGGGGCCCACTGCTTTTTGATTTCTTCTTGCAACATAGTTGTTGGTCTTGTGTTCTTTGTATGAGATTTTGTGGTGTTTTCTGATGGCACCTGGGCTCGAATGCTTGGATTCTCCTCTCTAGCTCTGCTGACAGATCCATGATTCACAGGCATATAGGAGGATAGATATCACAAGGGATTTGTAAAGGTGATATTTGGTGCAGAAAGCTGATGTTGTTGCTTTGTTGAACTCTCGGTCTGGCTAGAGCAGATGTTGCTGTTGCAATGCGAGTTTCACTTCATTGTTTTTGATGTGCCATCTTTGTTGGATGGAGCCTAGTATTTGATTGGCTCAACCTCTTCAGTTATTTCACATTTCATCTTTATTTCGTTATGCTGTCATTACTTGTCGCTGTTGACCATGTTTTGACCCCTTTCTTTCTCTGTACTGACCTCCATGCGTTATGCGCTCGCTCGATTGATAGACTATTGTGAGGTTTGCAGTTTCTTGTTTGCTTGCCGCCATGAGGTCAATGTCATCTGGCAAATTGAGGTTGTGCAAGGGGTTCTTCCACCAAAGGAGATGGAAGGGTGGTGGTTTTGCAGGGTCTCTGTCATGATGTTTTCGAGGTAGAGGTTGGGAAAAGTACAGGTGCGAGAAGGCAGGAGCCCTGACGGCCATGTGATTGTTCATGAAAAACTGCACCTTCTTGCGTTCTCGTTACAGTGCCTGGATGACTTAATGATGGCAGTTGTCAATGTTGAAGTGCCTGAGAGTACTTGCCAGAGGCGTCTGCCATACCCCTGTCAAAGGTCTTTTTGCAGTCTAGGAAATTGTGATACAAGTCTTTTTGGAGTGGAGTTGTTTCTCTTCAGAATTCTCAGTTGAAATTTTGTCCTTTGTGCGTCGTTTTGGTTCTATGAGCTTGTTCTTCTTGCCAGGTGTCTTTCTGCTTGGTTGTTCAGTCGGTTGAGGCTTGATCTTGCTAGGATGGCTTTGAGACTGATGGTTTCTGTAGGTCTGGCATTGCTTGTGGTTTCCTTTCTTTGGTAGGGGTATTACAAGGAGACTGTGTCCATTTACTGGCCCATTCTTTGGTGTCGTGAATCTTCTGACAAAGTTCTGTGATCACCTTGCTGTATTTCATTCCTCCATTTTTTATGAGTTCAGTGAATGTTATCGAGTCCAGGGGGACTTTCCCTTCTTCAATTGTTTTATAGTGTATCTACTTCACACTAGTATTGGTGGGTCTTTATCTTGTTCAGGGGGTTTGTCAGAAACTATGGTTGTATCTGGGTCGTAGTGGTAGTTATACAAGCCCTCACAGTATTCCGTCCAGCGTGGAGGATGGCATTGCTTTCCGTTAATAAGATTTCTTTCTTTGTCTTCAATTACAGAGGCCTTTAGGCTGTGGTGGTTTTTAGTTATTAGTGAGTTCAGATGGTGTCGTTTCGTGACTGTTTGCTGTTTCCCTTGGCCATTCCAAACTTCGATGCTGTGGCTTGTTCTTCTATCCTACGCTTCTTTGGCTTCTCTCATCCTTTTTCCTCCACTTCTCTGTGGCTATTCCTGTATTTGTTGTTGGCTTCTTGACTTGTGACTTATGTTTCTTAAGGCTCTCTTCTTTTGTCGCAGAGGTCAAGAACCTCATTTGGGCACCCAGGGTTGTTTCTTGTTTTGCTTCTTCTAATGTTTCTTCTGCTCTGTCAATAGCACTTCTTTGATGTTGTTGGCTGGTGTGTCAAATCATTGCGGATGGTTGTGCGGCCGGCGAAACTTTCCGCCATATGTTGGCTTGGAAATCTCAAACCACTGTTGGGTCTTTGAGTTTTTCCTGATCAAATCTTATGCGTGGGTTTTTTTGCTGTTGTTTTGCTTTTCAGTTTCAGCTTGTTGGGTGGTAAGTACAAGTTGTGGTCCACTGCAGTGTAGCTCCTGGGAATGTTCTTGTGTTTGCCTTGTTTATGCTGGATTTGAATCTTTGGGGTTGACAGAATGTCGTCATTTGATTGTGAATCAGACCATTTGGTGAGTGCCCAAGTTGTGTTCTGGATGGCTTGTGAGGGTGGAGTGTGTTTGCCAGAGTTTCTTTGTGCTTCTGTGCGAATTCCAGCAGCGCTGTCCTCCTTTCTGTTTGTTTCTCCTAGTCCAAAAGCGTTCTGTGGTTCGCTGCCCATGGTGTATAGGGCATCAGGTCCACTTAGCATTCCGTCGCTTCCACAATAAGGAATATTCTTTTTGGGGCGTTTTGGGAGATGACGTTTTCAAGTGTTCTTAGAATTTTCTATCTGGTCATCATCGTAGTCAGGATGTTGGAGCATACACTTGGGATGATGGTGGATTCTTGGGTTTTGCAGAAAACTCTGAGATGAGTCTGCTGGATATGGTGTGCACCCCCCCCCCCCTCTTTTTTTTTTTTTTGGCTTGACACAATCTTTTTCTGACAATGAAGCCTTCTCCGTGGTGATGTAGTTTCTCTTCTCCACTGTACCATATCTTGTGGCCCATCTTGCGTGGGTTGTTTCTCTGAAGCCAGTCCATTGACTTCCTCAAGCCCTAGGATGTCCCATTTATATTTTTTAGTTCATGTGTGAGTTCCTGTACTCTTCCTGTTTGGTATAGAGTCTCACTTTCCATGTTCCGATGGTTACTCCTTTTATTTGGAAGCTTTAGAGTTGGTTCTGCTCCAAGTAGCGCGTTTGTCACTCCCTACCAGGAGGGCTTGCAGTGGGGTACGCGGGTCGTTGTTGATCCGGGCCTCGACGATCCGGCATGTTTTTTTGTTTGGTTTGTTCTCATCATGTCCTTGCAGTGGGCTTGAGGACGCTTGGTGGCGCCCATCTCCTCTCCAACGACTCCTTACTGGTGGGTTAAGGAATAAGGGAATCACCAGCCCATCACAACGTTTTGCCGCCAGTAGAAAGAAGCGAGGTACTGGGGTGTGGGTGGGTTAGACCCGGACCAGAAGTGAGGTGGTTGTCCAAGTGAGGGACCAGTGTTCACGTCATCCAGAGGGATGCTACTGCAGGTTCACAAATGGTAACCACCTCTCCTTCAGCACCCCATACACCCCAGCCTAAGTCTACCAACCCCAATCCCAGTCATGGACCAAATGTCCATGAATGCAGTCTAAGTCTACAATCCCATAATCCAAGTCATGGACCAAATCCCCATGACTAAACAGCCTAAGTTACCAATTCCCCGATCCCAGTCATAGGACCATTCCCATGGAATGCAGCCTTATAGTCTACCTATCCCAATCCCAGTCATGGACAAATCCCCAGGTGCAGTCTAAGTCTACAATCCCTAGTTCCCAGTCATGGACCAAATCCCCATAATGCAGTCTAAGTCTACCAATCCCAGTCCCAGTCATGAACCAACTCCCCATGAAGGCAGGTCTAAGTTACCAATCCCATCCCAGTCAGCGGACCAAATCCCCATGATTGCAGGCTCTAAGTCTTACCAACCCAACCCAAGTCATGGACCAATCCCCTTGAATGCATCTTAGTCTACCATTCATCCCAAGTCCCCAATGGACCTAAATCCCCATGAATGCAGTCTAAGTCTACCATCCAGTCCCCAGCCATATCCCTTTTCTATCAACACAATGTATGTTAACAGCTATGAATGCCACTTCCTACAGTACTCACAGACGAATCCCTGTTTCCCTTTTTTTAAAACTGTCTGCTGTTTTCAACTTTGCTTGACCTGATGCTTATTGCTTTTCCCCTCTGTTTGCCTCACATGCTTGGTTTGCACAATCAGTATCCGACGGTTTGTGTTACTTTGTGTTCGAACATGATCACAGTTACTCACACACGTACGCACGCGGCGCGCGCCACGCACACACGCACGCACGCACACACCAGATGAGAAAACACCAGACAAAAACACAGAAGAACACACAAACACAGGCACTCATACACACACACACGCTGCATTGCCGCATACACACACACGGCGCGCGCGCACGCGACACCACCACGCACGCTGCACACATACACACACTCTCTGTCTGTCTGTCCTACTGACTGTCTGTCTGTCTGTCTTGGTCTCTCTCTCTCTCTTCTCTCTATCTCTCTCTTTCACTCTCTCTCTCTCTTCTCCTCTTTTCTTTGCAGGGCATTATATTAAAAAAATTACATTTATTCGCAATTGAAAAAAAAAAAAAAAAAAAAAAAAAAAGCGATTCCTACTTGTTAACAGGCGAACACCATACGATCTAGTTTTATGGTGAGCTTGAAAGACATCTTTTGTATTTAATTCTTATGTGAAATGCATAGGGTATTGGTTAAAAGTATCGCAGATGTGTGGAAATAGTCTCCCTTCCCAAGCAGATAAGCTTTTGTATGAACTCGATAGAGAGGGAAGAAAGATAACATGGGTGACTAGCGTGCGTTAAGTGTTTGTGTGGAAATGGTTTTTTGCATTTGGTGTGGCTTAATCAGGGAGGTGTTTGGTGTGTCAAGGAGTTTCCTGGCCTCCTATAGACATGTATCATAGCTTGTAGATGACACATTGGGAGAGCACATTCATAAGCAGCGACCCAGATTTTCTTGATATAAATTATTCAAAGCAAATCACTTGTTGAAACATGCCTAACATGAATACGAATAAGTGTGTAAGGTGTTGTTATATTGACCATGTTTTTGTTTTGGGGTCACCGTTATGATGGTACAAAATTTAAGATATAACAAATTATGACAGAAATATGACGTGCCCCATGTGTAAATGAATAGAGAAGATGGAGGTACACATTGTTTCTGTTTGCTCAGAACTGGAAGATTTAGAACAAAATACATTCCTTCTAAGTTTTATGAGCACCTGCACTTTAGGTTAGTCTTATTTTGTCCTCCACCAATGACAAAACACGATCCGAAATGTTGCGATGTACTTGCAATAAGTCTTTTCAAAAGACGAGGAAACGAAGTATGTATGATTACCCGTTAGATTGCAAAAATTTTTATGTTCAGGGACTTAGTGTATGGAAGGTACACTTCAATAGACATTCCGGCAATACGTCCAGTTCCTTTGTCAACTCAGTGAAGTATTTAGGGAGTATTCTTGACAAACACAACTCTATGAAAATTCATCACCCAGACCTGGCAGTCTTGCTACTCTCAATTACGGGCTAAGCGGGATTCGCAAGTATCTGTCCACTGATTCAACTTCCAGTTGTTCACTCCTTTCTTCTTTCTCGTTTAGATATCTGTAATTCTCTTTTGGCTGGCCTACCAGGGCATTCTATCCACTCTCTTCAACGCATACAAACTCTGCAGCTCGACTGGTCCTAAGGAAGTAACATCTCTGGAACACATTCACTCTCTTCTGCGATTCTTCACAGGCTGCTGTCTCACAAAGATGGAGTATAAAATCAATACCTCTGTTTCAAGTCTCCACAAGTCTGCACCCTCTTATCTCTGTCACTGTCTGATTGTACACTCCATCCCGTTCCCTTTCGTTCAGCAGCAGATACTTTGTGCTTTCGAAACACCGATTCAAACCAAACCATGTTGGCCATCGCTCTTCTCATGTTTTGGTCCAATCCACCTGGAATGACCTCCCTCTTTCACTTCGCCAAAAAAGCTTCACTTGCTACCATTCAATCCAGCTCAAAACACACTTATTTCTTACCTGCGAATTTCCCCCCATCAAATATTGTCCTAATTTTCAACAGCATCTTTCACCTTCTAAGTGTTGTTCCGTTCTCAGTGTGTGGGTGTGTGTGTGTGCGTGCGCTGTGTGTGTGCGGCATGCGTGCATACGTTGCGCGCGCATGGTTTTGAAAATTGTGTTCATTATGTTTAAGGAGGTTGCATGCTGTAAATGTTGAGTGCAAGCTTTCGATTTGTTTGTTTTTTTACAACGATTCCAGCGCTTATAAATTCCATATATTATTATTATTATTTTTCTACCACGGTTTCCCACTGCCAGGCACACACACACAGGACAGTTTTGTTTGGTGTTCAACTTCTGTGGTGGTCCATCAAACGTGGGTGACATCTGAGACCACGGTGTCGTAATTCACGTGCAGGACGCAGGCCAGGCGGGCGGGGGGGGGAGGGGGGGGGGGGGGGGGTTGGAGGACATGGGCGTGCGTTGTAGCGGAACAGGCCGTTTGATGGAGTCGTCACATCAAGAGACCCGTGAAGTTTCGGAATTAAAAATTTCACTGCTCTTAAAGTTTTCTTGCCTTGTGTCTTTCCCTCTCCTCTATTTCTGTCTGTCTCTTCCTTCTCCTCTGCCTGTCTTTTCTGTTCCTGTCCGTCTTTTCTCCGCAAACTTCGTCTGTCCCTGTCCAGCTGACTGGAAGTTTTTTTACAGGTAACACTGAGAGGACTGAAAGGTGTTTGTTGTCCGCCATGTTGACAGTGTCGTACTGTCCTCAGTCTGGAGTAAAAGTGGTATTTGTCTCCTTCTCCAAGAGATTTTCCAGGAGGTAGGTCACTTTTGTAGCAGGGCATCTAGGTAACTTCCAGCGTCGTGGGTAATCCGACAACGGGCATATTGCTGGATAAAAGTGGATTTTTAACAAAAATTAACGCAGCTGTAAAGGTAGCGGTCTATATCCAAGGAGATCACCTGCCGAACCCCCCCCCCCCCCGCGAGAGAGAAGATATGATTGATTGTTATGATATTTATTCCAATAAAGGCCTTGGCCATTAGAAGGGGTTGTAAAAATCATTGTTGACAAGACACTCCACATTAACATTTTTGCTACACCTCACTTCGCTTTAAAGAACTTTGTACAAATTATGCCTTAATCTCTTAACAGTATTTTATTTGTTTGCTGACATTAAAATATTAGGTTACAAGACATGGGTACCGGGTTATTTTGCCGGAATAAATTGTTCTTGCTATCTTTTAAATTCTGGACAAGAATGTTACAAAATGAAACCTCATCTTCCATGAAGTCTTACAACAGTGACATATCAAGCTCTACCATCTGAATTTACTCTAGCGTTTGAATGGGACAAATATATCTGAAATTCCGAATCTAATTTTGGTCAATGATTCGCTTTATGTGTCTATCAGTATTGAGACATTGTAGGTTGGTAACCGATTCAAATGTGTGAACAATTATTAAAATCAAATTATCTCTATTTTGAACATGGAGAATTCCAGTCCTCACATTCGGACATTCTACCAGCCTCTCTCTAATGTTTTTATAGCAATAAATTTCTTTTACATCTTCCACACCTTGATTAAGCAAACAAAGCCAAAGCCATATAAATAATTTCATTCTTACAAATTGATAACAGTTTCTTTTGCCCCTATTGTTCCAAGTCTAACAGGTCTTGTAAGCCTTAATAAGGTCACCTTTGTGATCCATCTGAGTTAATTTTACAATAGTAATACATTTAACTGCAGAAAGAATCTTTAATGGATATCTAAGAGTTCACCATATACAAGGTCTTGGGTGTTTGTGGAGATACTCCAAGAAATTTCTTTACTGCAACAAAAAATGACCTTTTTCACCGTGTACCAGCAGCAGCATCTTAGCCACCAAATTTCAGTATCCATATAAAAGAGCTGGTTGAATTTGAGTATGAAATATCTTTTCAAAAGCAAAGTGAGAGATTCATTGTTTAATGACGCTTATTTCTTCTTACCAATAAACGTTGTTCTTTTTATTAATAGTGCATTTTGTCTACTGGCAAGATCCCTGCATGCAAAAATTAAAATAGACGGTAGAAAATAAATACCCAAATCTTTATACCATTTACTACAGGCATCAAAACATCGTTCATATTTCATTTTTTACTCTTTCAGAAAGTAACTCCTTTTCTGAATCAACAATGTTACTTTTTGCCCTGTTGACTTTTAATTGCGAGGACACAGCGCTTCTGTTCAGCTGCATTTGCAACCACCACTGTTTCTGACATCAAAAAACATCGTCAGCAAGCCAAAAGAAAGAAAAAAATCTCTATGATTCATTTGTAATAAGTGTCACCTGACGCCCAGAAGTTACTACTTCTTGTGTTGTTAATTCATTTATGAAGAGCAGAAACAGATGAGGTTAAGATGTGCACCTTGCTTCCTGCATTTGTAACAGTTAAATATAATCAGTTAACACAGCCACAGATGACTCTTGCTTTTACAGAATCATACATACTTATATGCTCTTTACATTTTTCCACGAATACCGTTTATAAACATACAGCCACAGTAAACTTTGTTGATAGAGTCGAATGCTCTTTTCGAATCGATAAAGTCAACATATAATTTACGATTTAGGACTAAAACGTTTCTGAATACTGCCATCAAAGTAAAGATCTGATCAATAGTTGAGTAGTTTTTCTTGAGACTGCTTGATATTCGCCTTTTGGGTTAAGTTTCTCTTCTACCACTCCTGTAATGCTTATATTGATAATAGCACCATATAATTGATACAAACTACTACATAAGAAAATTCCTGTATTAATTATTGGATTGTTAGCATTACCCTTTCTTATTATAAAGGTAATAACAAGAGTTTGACCAACTTCTCCGGATTCTATACCTTTATCAAAACAAAAAATGAAAAAGTTAAATAGAAAGTCTACAATCAAATATTGACCTTCAAGCAAATTTTAGACTTTCACTTACAATACCATCTGGGCCAGAGCTTTACCTGGTTTTCAGTTTCCTTAAAAGCTAACACAATTTCATCTCTTGAGATGCGCTGATTTAACTAAATCAGAGGCATACTCATAAGGCATTTCAATCAGCTTCGTATGTCAAATTGTATTTGTTACCTACATTCGTTCATCGTAACTCTTAAGTGCATGAAACCATGTGTCTACACTGAATTTATTTGAGCTTGGGTGTTTCTGATATTAATTTTTCGTTGTTTTATGACATTCCAAAATTCCTTTTGATCACCAGTCTAATTAATAAGTAGTCAATAAATATTTGTCAAAGTCTTTTTTCTTCATTTCAATAGTTTTTTATACTCTCTCCTAGCGTTACAAATGGAGTCACGCATTAACTGTAGATGATAACGGCGATAGTTCCTTAACAATTTTCGAACATTTCTTTTATGGTCCGACATTCCATGTCATACCCCGACATTCTTTCTTTATGGTTTTGCCTACACATATCTTCTTGTTCATTACCTTCTGCTGCTTTTCTTTATAAACAGAAAGTGAATATAATTTCAACGCTTCATTAACATCACCGTTTTTCAAGTGTGTTTGCTTTTTCTATATGTGAACCCATATTTCCTCGTGAATCCATAATTTCAGAAAAACATATTTGTGTATCCTTCCAAAACTATTTTCAAACCATGCTGGCAGAGTTATTTTCTTGTAATTATTCATGCCTGATATCAAACACTTTCACGTGTAATTCAAACCAGGCTTATGGTCAGACTGAACTTGATTCAGAACAAGCATTCACCAATAGTTAGCCATTCGGCAAAAAGGTCACATGACATTAAAAGAAAATAATCATTCACGCTGCTTCCACTTTAGCTTCTGTTACGTGTAACGACTTGAGGTCGCCCTCACACATACGTCAGTATACACAAAAGCAAAGCATGACACGTATTGTCAGTAGCTTTCATAGTTATTCAGTTCAGTTTCTTCAGAATTTCTATTACAATGCAAAGGACCACTTAGATTACTTGTTGTTTAATATGTATGTGGCTTCTTCAAAATCATTTGAACATTTTTGAGATTCTACTGTTTAAATTCCAACATAACATAACAAAAATACATCATTTTTACTGGAAAGTAAACCAATCACATATAAATTCTTCCAACGGAGCCACACTCCATTTTCACATTACTAAACGTGTAATATGGTGACCTCCGAGTGGTTGTATAAACCCCATCATATATGCCATCTTTACGATGCCCCAATACACAGTAACAATAATAATGCACAAAAAATAGTCGGAAGCAACTCAATGGGTTTTATGTACAAGGCTAGCTCATTTTTAACAAGAACACGATCCACCAGACGTCTTCCAACGTGCGTAGCTTCAAGGCAGGTTTACAGTAACAGTATACCCCTCAAAAATTGACCCCTGAAACAATTTCACAAATGTTTTCAACTAAGCATACAAAGTTGAAACTGCATACAAAAGACACCCAAATCCTTATCAGACAAATTTAGGCCATGGAGACCATTTACATTCCAATGAAGGAAAGAAACTTGTTTAAGTTTATTTAAAGTCATCAACACAAAAAGATTCATCAACATCTTAGACAAAGGAGGACCACCAATTTTCACAAGGCACTCCTCTTCTTCACTGTTTACATTATCCTGAAACAAGAAACAGAAAAACATGGACGCAGGTAAACCCTCCTATAAAATCACGGAATGGGAGTCTGGTTCACGTTGCAAGCTTCTCGTGCTTCTGCACCAACAATTTACCGGTTGTCGACCCACAGTGGTTGTCCCTATCCCATGCGAAAATATGGACCGGCCCGAATTCTATTTTTATTTCCACAAGTTTATCGTCTTTGTACTCACAGTGTATCGTTTCCCGTCACGAAGATGGGCTTGAACACCAGGGTAGCGCGGCTTGCGTCACTCCTGGCTTTCTTCATGTGGGGTGTTCAGGCTAGCTTTCTTCCCTGATGTCCCTCAATCATGGAAGAAAAGTCATCCAATGAAGACGTCAGTCCCTTGGAGTTTGTGCTTGGCTTATCATGGACTTCTACTTTCTGCTTGTAGAAGACGCACCTTGCGTATGACTGGGGAGGGTCTGGCTTTGAGTTCACTGGTGGGACCCTTATCCGAAGTTCAATGTCATGCGCTAACTCAAGTTTTTTGTCAGTTGATAAGTCCTTAGCATATGCTCCATTCTTCAGGTGTCTCGCCTCCTCCTGTTTCAGTCCGTAAAATATCAGAATGTTCCTTTTGGACTCCCTCCAAGTCATTGGTCTTTATCTCGAGGTCACCTGATCTTCTCTGCCATGTCATCATTCTCTGGGTCAGCTCCTGGTTCTGCCGTCGTAGGTCATCAACTTCCTCCCGCAGCCCTCGCAGCCTCTGTGTTGCACGTTCTTCAGCAAGGACGTGTATCTCTTACCGATACTGCATCCAGCCCAGAATCAGACGGACTTCATGTTCATGCGGCAAGTCCACATATCAGCTGTGACAGGTCTTTCTCCGGCTGACTGGAGGCTCTTCCTGAGGTATGCCCAGGTTTTTCCAAGCTGGACTGTATGGACGTTCCTGCTGCTGGGAGAGCTGGGTCTGCTCAGCTGTCCTCTGGGGACGGGTGGGCACCTGGGTTCCTCTCCACGTTCCACATTGGAGCAACACAACTCTCCCCAGAAGCAAATACGGGAGGAGCAAACTCCGATAAGCACCGTCTACTCCTCTCTTCAGCTTTCAGTATGGCCACTCGCTTTGCCATGTTTTGCTTAGCCCTTTTGTACTTGAAGGATTGAAATTACGGGCAAATAGAGCCACAGACTGCCCGAAAGTCTACATTTGCTGATGGCATAGTCTTTCACTATGTCACATACCAGTGACTAAGGAAAATAGGTCAAGTCTCTATCTTCTATTTGCAAAAGTTTAGCAGAGACTATGATAAGCGTGACCTTATCGTGAAATACGCTCACACACGCCCCCCCCCCCAAGAGAGAGAGAGAGAGAGAGAGAGAGAGAGAGAACTCTGAATCTGAATAGTGTTAATAGTACATCCGCCTTAGGCCACAATACACTAAAGGGAGTGATGGGGGGGGGGGGGGGGGGGGGGGGGGGGGGTTTAGACAAATGGAATCGGAGACCAATGATTTCACATACACATACAATTTTGAATCAGTGAAAAACTTCATTTATGTTATGTACCATATTCATTCCCCTGTCAAACAACTTAGGGTTTTTATCTTGGTAACTGTCGCTCACTCATCTCCAGTTTGATCCAAAGCACAGCATAACTTACGAAAGAAGAAATGCGGAAAAAAACCGTCCTTGAATCATGGTATGTGTCATGAATCTAACTTTATGTGAAAAGTCTAAGACTAGCAATCTAATCTTTAATACGAAAAAAACATAAACCAACCGAATGACAAATACATACCGGTGGTCAGATATGAACGAAAACGATTATTCACATTTTGGCATTACAGCATCCTAAATCGGTTGAAATAGGTCTAGTAATTAATGATTAATATAATTCATAATAATAATGATAATAATAATAATAATGGAACTTATTATAGCGCTTATCTTGCAAAGCCAAATCAAGCGCATGCATTCAAAACTAATTCTTACTCAGTCATGCAACAAAGGTAACAATCAAAAGTTTTTTAAACAAACAGATTTATTTACAAACATGGTGCGATGCAGACAAAATCTATGAAATAAATTTCGCTAGTCAAATGTTTTTCTTAAAGCACACCCACACTCGACAGGCCGTTTACCTTTAGCAGGGTGATAGGACATGGGTTAGATATGAAACAGGAGGGAGGTTTGAAATAAATATGTCTTGAGGCTGGATTTAAAGAGTCATTAACTAGGGTTTCTGGCGATAGTGAGAGAGGGAGCTCATTCCAGTAAATGGACCCCAGATATAGAGAATGAGCACGGCGGCTCCAACACGTGGATTGGTTGGATCTAAGTATTCGTAGGCAACAACGGTATCTGCAGTAGAGGGAGGGAACGTGAAGGAGTGTGGTTAAGAATTCCTATTATTGATATAGTTCCTTCCCAATTAAAGTTTATTTAAAATGTTGATAAACTTTGGAACGCATAAAACTTAACTGGATATCATACCTCATACAGTGATGGGGACTATACCATTAGGCAAAATAGCATCACTTAGAAATTTCAAGGGGAACAGAGAGAGGAAACATTCATAATAAAACACAACAAAAACCCATCGAAAAGGCACATAACAAAACTAAGAACAGTAAACCGCCAAAGTTTAATGTTCCAAATGACAGATCTACAGTATCAGTCTGTGTCTTCGGTTTGTAGCATGAAAATACATCTCTAGATAAATAAATCGAGAGTGTTATTTATGGTTCTGAGAAGCACGTTTAGAGGAAGGAGTAACAAAATCGTTAAGGAATTTGTTCCTTATTTCATCATATGCATTAAATAAACACAAAATGCTGTTCATTTTCTACTGTGTTTTTTGCAAAATGGACAGTATTTGTCACGAAACTATTTGCTATATCGATGTACATTATTATTTAAAGGAGATTCATAAGAACATTAAATTCTTATTTGTGTAAATGGCAACACGAAAGCAAAAAACATCCATTATCAAGAATGTACCGTTCTTTTTCAAAAATGGTCTTAAATGATCCGATAAGGCTGAGTATTATCTCGATCTCTATAGTGCTGGAGAGAGAAGAGATGAGAGAGGAGAGACGAGAGATGATGAGTGAGAGAGAGTGGTGAGAGGGAGAGGAGAGAGGAGGAGTGAGAGAGCGGATGATGAGAGAGCTGTGTGAGAGAGATGAGAGAGAGGAGAATCGTGAGGAGAGAGAGAGAGGAGAGAGAGCACACCGGCCTTTTTCAAACCTGTGGTTTTGAGGGTTGGTGCAACATGGTTCCTCCAGGCCATCACTCACATAAAATGCATCAAACTGCGTGGTGTATTTAGTTCAGCTCTGGTTTGGAAAAACGTTTCAACTCATTCAAACAATATAGCTAATGAACTTCTAGACAGTCAGCACAGAGCAGTCATTTACATGGTTATACCATTTGATGTGCGTGCATATTATGTGCGCTTGTGCGCACTTGCGGCAGTCCACGTTGTATTATGTGGTATATTTTATTTTAATTATTTAATTTATTTTTTCTATCGTAAGATAATGGAATAAGCACTATGTGGCTTTTTTAATCCAGTCCCCGTGTGTTATGTGGTATTTGTAATACTTGTCATTCTGTTTCCCCGGCACACAATGGCCTACTCTTCCGAAAAGCGGAACAGGATTTAAGTTTGTGCGCAAGATGTTATGTACGCGTTCCAACCACGGGGGCCTCGGGTTTATAGTCTCATCGGAAGGACATTTTGTGTATGTTTGTGTATTGTGTTTGTGTGTGCCCTGCGCGCGCGCGCATGTGTGATGTGTATGTATGTGTGTGTGTGTGTGTGTGTGTGTGTGTGTACAGACAGACTGCAGACAGACAGATAGGCAGACAAACAGACAGAGAAGATAACTTAATTCTTTGGCACTGGCATGCCATCAAATATATAGCTTCAGTATCGCTGTTATCTGTTTCTCTCTGACAGCTACTGATCTGTGCAAGATACTTTCAACATGCATGTGAAAATGGGGTCAGCATGACTACAGCTTCAGAAACGTGTGTAGTTTTTTTTCGTCATGAATTGGGGTTCTTTGAAGTGGAGTAGTTAAAGTCCGTGAATAGCAACACTGTTTCAGTGTGTCTTACGAGTGTGCATGTATGCACCTGGCGCGCGCGCGCGGTGCCTTTCTGTGGTGTGTTGTGTTTGTGTGTGTGTGTGTGTGTTTCGCTATTATTTTGAAAAATCACAGGTACTCTGTTGTGTTGTAGTGTTAATGCCTCTGAGAGAAACACACTCTAACCTTGCACTACTGTCATGCAAGTATACTTGATAATGGCACGCGGAGGAGATGAATAAAGCCAGACAGGAAGAACCATCTCAGTCACTGGTAAGCTCAGCTGAGTCATACGAATTGGTTTCAAGCAGATTCTGTCATCTCCACTCATCCTGTTGTGTGCTTTTCCCCCTCCCTCCTGCCTCCCACCGCTTTGCGGCAGGAAGTAGGAAGTATCTCCTCTGCTTTACAGCAACAGGCAGTGGGCTGGGAGCGCAATATGAGCCAAAAGGTGGTGCCCAGGAATAGATAGAGGGACGATCAACAGCAGTAGCGGGAAGGTGAGGCTGCTATTTTGCTGTCAAGGAAACGTTTACCAAGGCCAGCTTTTCACACGGGATATGTTGTGATTCAGTGATAGAAAAAGTTCAGAATCAGAAAAAGATTTCTAAAATATGAAGTTGAATAGTTTTTGCTCTTAGTTTGTGTTCTTGAGAGAGAGAGAAGATGAGAGTAAAAAAAAGATTCAATATAATTTGGTTGTAACGCGTGAAAGGGCTCACATATGCAGAATTTATCAACAATGATTGATGATTTTGGTTTGGATAAGTATCCATTCAAAATTATTTGAGGGAAATGTTCTGGAGTAAGTGTTCCGTTCACGCCGATGTTCTGTGACTGAGGTGATATACAGGACAACAGAAGAGAAACCAGGCAGGGGGAGGAGAGCCATTAGCTGCACCAGTTCCGTTTGTGAAGCTCTAGCCAGCAAGTGTATTGACTGGACTGGGCCACGGTTTGGTCTTCCATCCGGTCTAAGTCTGCTGGCCCACCCGCCCCTACAGCCTCTTGTGCTTTCAGGCAGGAAGTATCTCTCTGATTGTGGACCCGACAGTCTGTTAGTCAGTCAGTAGCTGAGGATCAATACTGCCACAAAGAGGGGTGGCGAAATGGGACAAAGATAAACAACGCGAAAACGGAAGGGGGTGAAGATGAGTGTAAATATTTTTTGCCATCAGGAAAAAAAGTTTACCTGGACTAACGTTTCGTGACCGGCACTGATGGGTTCAGTGAGGAGGAAAGATTGAAATCAGCAAATAAACCAGAGATGTTTGCTTGCTGAGTATATACTGGCATACAGCACTCAGCCTCGTTTCATTTTTTGTAAATCTGACTAGGAGAGAGAGCTGAACTTGGAATACTGAACAGGTTTAATATGTGCATTGGCCTTAGGGCTGTGATACACCAGAGTTTTCACCATGAACCTTGTTCTTTGAAAAGATTGGTACTTGATACCACTTATCTTATCTGAGGTCTGCATTGTTGTTAAACTCAACATCAGTATGTCAAATGGAAACTATCAATTCAGGATGATAGCAACAGTTTTGTAAAACAAGGCTTATTTGGACACTTAGCTCACTCTCCACTGTGGACTTTAGATTTCCAGTCATGGTCCAAATCCCTATAAATGCCTTAGTCTACCAACCCCAATCCAGTCATGGGCCAATCTCCAATGAATGCGTCTAAGTTCTACATCCCCAATCCCAGTCATGGACAAATCCCCTGAATGCAGCCCAAGTCTCCCAATCCCATCCCAGTCATGGACCAATCTCCCTATGAATGCAGACTAAGTTCATGCACTCACTCCTCCAGTCTCAAGGACGTAGGGGGCATGAGAGAAGACGCGACAGGATCTTTTTCCATGCTTCATGGATCCTGTGGGGCTAGTAGAAGGTGTTGCAGGGAGGTTTGGGCGGTCCAGTCTTTGATGTTGTAACCCATGATTCTTTTGGGCGGCCTTCTTCTTCCTCTTGCCTTCAACTGTTCCCTGGCAGGATGGTTTTTGCTAAGGTGTTGTGTCTTGTGGTGTGTGACAAACCACCTATCAGTTTTCTCCTCTTTTATGGGGAGGAGCAGAGGTTTTTGGGGGCCCACTGCTTTTTGATTTCTTCTTGCAACATAGTTGTTGGTCTTGTGTTCTTTGTATGAGATTTTGTGGTGTTTTCTGATGGCACCTGGGCTCGAATGCTTGGATTCTCCTCTCTAGCTCTGCTGACAGATCCATGATTCACAGGCATATAGGAGGATAGATATCACAAGGGATTTGTAAAGGTGATATTTGGTGCAGAAAGCTGATGTTGTTGCTTTGTTGAACTCTCGGTCTGGCTAGAGCAGATGTTGCTGTTGCAATGCGAGTTTCACTTCATTGTTTTTGATGTGCCATCTTTGTTGGATGGAGCCTAGTATTTGATTGGCTCAACCTCTTCAGTTATTTCACATTTCATCTTTATTTCGTTATGCTGTCATTACTTGTCGCTGTTGACCATGTTTTGACCC
This sequence comes from Rapana venosa, assembly GCA_028751875.1. NCBI lineage: Eukaryota > Metazoa > Mollusca > Gastropoda > Neogastropoda > Muricidae > Rapana > Rapana venosa. The sequence continues at coordinate 32,272,438 of CM054135.1, read as the reverse complement.
CTTTCTTTCTCTGTACTGACCTCCATGCGTTATGCGCTCGCTCGATTGATAGACTATTGTGAGGTTTGCAGTTTCTTGTTTGCTTGCCGCCATGAGGTCAATGTCATCTGGCAAATTGAGGTTGTGCAAGGGGTTCTTCCACCAAAGGAGATGGAAGGGTGGTGGTTTTGCAGGGTCTCTGTCATGATGTTTTCGAGGTAGAGGTTGGGAAAAGTACAGGTGCGAGAAGGCAGGAGCCCTGACGGCCATGTGATTGTTCATGAAAAACTGCACCTTCTTGCGTTCTCGTTACAGTGCCTGGATGACTTAATGATGGCAGTTGTCAATGTTGAAGTGCCTGAGAGTACTTGCCAGAGGCGTCTGCCATACCCCTGTCAAAGGTCTTTTTGCAGTCTAGGAAATTGTGATACAAGTCTTTTTGGAGTGGAGTTGTTTCTCTTCAGAATTCTCAGTTGAAATTTTGTCCTTTGTGCGTCGTTTTGGTTCTATGAGCTTGTTCTTCTTGCCAGGTGTCTTTCTGCTTGGTTGTTCAGTCGGTTGAGGCTTGATCTTGCTAGGATGGCTTTGAGACTGATGGTTTCTGTAGGTCTGGCATTGCTTGTGGTTTCCTTTCTTTGGTAGGGGTATTACAAGGAGACTGTGTCCATTTACTGGCCCATTCTTTGGTGTCGTGAATCTTCTGACAAAGTTCTGTGATCACCTTGCTGTATTTCATTCCTCCATTTTTTATGAGTTCAGTGAATGTTATCGAGTCCAGGGGGACTTTCCCTTCTTCAATTGTTTTATAGTGTATCTACTTCACACTAGTATTGGTGGGTCTTTATCTTGTTCAGGGGGTTTGTCAGAAACTATGGTTGTATCTGGGTCGTAGTGGTAGTTATACAAGCCCTCACAGTATTCCGTCCAGCGTGGAGGATGGCATTGCTTTCCGTTAATAAGATTTCTTTCTTTGTCTTCAATTACAGAGGCCTTTAGGCTGTGGTGGTTTTTAGTTATTAGTGAGTTCAGATGGTGTCGTTTCGTGACTGTTTGCTGTTTCCCTTGGCCATTCCAAACTTCGATGCTGTGGCTTGTTCTTCTATCCTACGCTTCTTTGGCTTCTCTCATCCTTTTTCCTCCACTTCTCTGTGGCTATTCCTGTATTTGTTGTTGGCTTCTTGACTTGTGACTTATGTTTCTTAAGGCTCTCTTCTTTTGTCGCAGAGGTCAAGAACCTCATTTGGGCACCCAGGGTTGTTTCTTGTTTTGCTTCTTCTAATGTTTCTTCTGCTCTGTCAATAGCACTTCTTTGATGTTGTTGGCTGGTGTGTCAAATCATTGCGGATGGTTGTGCGGCCGGCGAAACTTTCCGCCATATGTTGGCTTGGAAATCTCAAACCACTGTTGGGTCTTTGAGTTTTTCCTGATCAAATCTTATGCGTGGGTTTTTTTGCTGTTGTTTTGCTTTTCAGTTTCAGCTTGTTGGGTGGTAAGTACAAGTTGTGGTCCACTGCAGTGTAGCTCCTGGGAATGTTCTTGTGTTTGCCTTGTTTATGCTGGATTTGAATCTTTGGGGTTGACAGAATGTCGTCATTTGATTGTGAATCAGACCATTTGGTGAGTGCCCAAGTTGTGTTCTGGATGGCTTGTGAGGGTGGAGTGTGTTTGCCAGAGTTTCTTTGTGCTTCTGTGCGAATTCCAGCAGCGCTGTCCTCCTTTCTGTTTGTTTCTCCTAGTCCAAAAGCGTTCTGTGGTTCGCTGCCCATGGTGTATAGGGCATCAGGTCCACTTAGCATTCCGTCGCTTCCACAATAAGGAATATTCTTTTTGGGGCGTTTTGGGAGATGACGTTTTCAAGTGTTCTTAGAATTTTCTATCTGGTCATCATCGTAGTCAGGATGTTGGAGCATACACTTGGGATGATGGTGGATTCTTGGGTTTTGCAGAAAACTCTGAGATGAGTCTGCTGGATATGGTGTGCACCCCCCCCCCCCTCTTTTTTTTTTTTTTGGCTTGACACAATCTTTTTCTGACAATGAAGCCTTCTCCGTGGTGATGTAGTTTCTCTTCTCCACTGTACCATATCTTGTGGCCCATCTTGCGTGGGTTGTTTCTCTGAAGCCAGTCCATTGACTTCCTCAAGCCCTAGGATGTCCCATTTATATTTTTTAGTTCATGTGTGAGTTCCTGTACTCTTCCTGTTTGGTATAGAGTCTCACTTTCCATGTTCCGATGGTTACTCCTTTTATTTGGAAGCTTTAGAGTTGGTTCTGCTCCAAGTAGCGCGTTTGTCACTCCCTACCAGGAGGGCTTGCAGTGGGGTACGCGGGTCGTTGTTGATCCGGGCCTCGACGATCCGGCATGTTTTTTTGTTTGGTTTGTTCTCATCATGTCCTTGCAGTGGGCTTGAGGACGCTTGGTGGCGCCCATCTCCTCTCCAACGACTCCTTACTGGTGGGTTAAGGAATAAGGGAATCACCAGCCCATCACAACGTTTTGCCGCCAGTAGAAAGAAGCGAGGTACTGGGGTGTGGGTGGGTTAGACCCGGACCAGAAGTGAGGTGGTTGTCCAAGTGAGGGACCAGTGTTCACGTCATCCAGAGGGATGCTACTGCCAGGTTCACAAAGGTACCACCTCTCCTTCAGCACCCCATACACCCCAGCCTAAGTCTACCAACCCCAATCCCAGTCATGGACCAAATGTCCATGAATGCAGTCTAAGTCTACCAATCCCAATCCAAGTCATGGACCAAATCCCCATGACTAAACAGCCTAAGTTACCAATTCCCCGATCCCAGTCATAGGACCATTCCCATGGAATGCAGCCTTATAGTCTACCTATCCCAATCCCAGTCATGGACAAATCCCCAGGTGCAGTCTAAGTCTACAATCCCTAGTTCCCAGTCATGGACCAAATCCCCATAATGCAGTCTAAGTCTACCAATCCCAGTCCCAGTCATGAACCAACTCCCCATGAAGGCAGGTCTAAGTTACCAATCCCATCCCAGTCAGCGGACCAAATCCCCATGATTGCAGGCTCTAAGTCTTACCAACCCAACCCAAGTCATGGACCAATCCCCTTGAATGCATCTTAGTCTACCATTCATCCCAAGTCCCCAATGGACCTAAATCCCCATGAATGCAGTCTAAGTCTACCATCCAGTCCCCAGCCATATCCCTTTTCTATCAACACAATGTATGTTAACAGCTATGAATGCCACTTCCTACAGTACTCACAGACGAATCCCTGTTTCCCTTTTTTTAAAACTGTCTGCTGTTTTCAACTTTGCTTGACCTGATGCTTATTGCTTTTCCCCTCTGTTTGCCTCACATGCTTGGTTTGCACAATCAGTATCCGACGGTTTGTGTTACTTTGTGTTCGAACATGATCACAGTTACTCACACACGTACGCACGCGGCGCGCGCCACGCACACACGCACGCACGCACACACCAGATGAGAAAACACCAGACAAAAACACAGAAGAACACACAAACACAGGCACTCATACACACACACACGCTGCATTGCCGCATACACACACACGGCGCGCGCGCACGCGACACCACCACGCACGCTGCACACATACACACACTCTCTGTCTGTCTGTCCTACTGACTGTCTGTCTGTCTGTCTTGGTCTCTCTCTCTCTCTTCTCTCTATCTCTCTCTTTCACTCTCTCTCTCTCTTCTCCTCTTTTCTTTGCAGGGCATTATATTAAAAAAATTACATTTATTCGCAATTGAAAAAAAAAAAAAAAAAAAAAAAAAAAGCGATTCCTACTTGTTAACAGGCGAACACCATACGATCTAGTTTTATGGTGAGCTTGAAAGACATCTTTTGTATTTAATTCTTATGTGAAATGCATAGGGTATTGGTTAAAAGTATCGCAGATGTGTGGAAATAGTCTCCCTTCCCAAGCAGATAAGCTTTTGTATGAACTCGATAGAGAGGGAAGAAAGATAACATGGGTGACTAGCGTGCGTTAAGTGTTTGTGTGGAAATGGTTTTTTGCATTTGGTGTGGCTTAATCAGGGAGGTGTTTGGTGTGTCAAGGAGTTTCCTGGCCTCCTATAGACATGTATCATAGCTTGTAGATGACACATTGGGAGAGCACATTCATAAGCAGCGACCCAGATTTTCTTGATATAAATTATTCAAAGCAAATCACTTGTTGAAACATGCCTAACATGAATACGAATAAGTGTGTAAGGTGTTGTTATATTGACCATGTTTTTGTTTTGGGGTCACCGTTATGATGGTACAAAATTTAAGATATAACAAATTATGACAGAAATATGACGTGCCCCATGTGTAAATGAATAGAGAAGATGGAGGTACACATTGTTTCTGTTTGCTCAGAACTGGAAGATTTAGAACAAAATACATTCCTTCTAAGTTTTATGAGCACCTGCACTTTAGGTTAGTCTTATTTTGTCCTCCACCAATGACAAAACACGATCCGAAATGTTGCGATGTACTTGCAATAAGTCTTTTCAAAAGACGAGGAAACGAAGTATGTATGATTACCCGTTAGATTGCAAAAATTTTTATGTTCAGGGACTTAGTGTATGAAGCCCTCCCTTTACTCCAACGTCGTTCGAAACCATTCTCCAATGTTGTTGTTGTAGTACACTGCACTGGTGGCCTCGCTGTACACTGTTTGATGACTTGATCAGGTTTGCATTGATGCTGTACAAATTCATGGTTGCCCACAAAGCTGCATGCCACACCCTGTCAAATGCCTTCTTAAAATCGATAAATACGTGGTAAAGGTCTTGTTGATGTTGAAGGTACCCGCTCACATAGTATTCTGAGGTTGAATATCTGTTCTGTTGTGCTGCGCCCTGCTCTGAAACCTGCTTGTTCCTCAGCAATGATGATCTCTGCTTGTGGCTTCAGTCTATTCAATATTATCTGCAGCATGACCTTGCTTGGTGGCATATGAGGCTGATGTGCGGTAATTATGGCATTATTGTAGATTTCCTTTCTTGGGGAGGGTGATGATGAGTGACTGTGTCCATGGTGTTGGCCATATCCTGTCTGCCAGATCTTGTTGCAGATTCTTAGTAGGGCGCTGATCATGGCTTCCCCTCCAGCTTGAACCAACTCAGCTGGAATGTTGTCAGCCCCTGCTGACTTCCCCTTTTTCAGCGATCTGACTGCTGTTTCCACTTCTCGGGATAGGGTGACTGTCTGTGTCTTTGCTTGCGGTACATTAAGGACTTCTGGATCTCCTGCGGTTCTATAGTTATACAGGTCGGAGCAGTATTCTGTCCATCTGTTCAGAATATCCTGGTCGTCAGTGAGACACTTCCCATTTTTGTCTTGGATTGTTAAACCTTTTCCCTGTTTTGTGCTGGTCAGGTCTTTCACCAGCTGATATGCTTTCTTGCTAATGACTTAATTTCTGAAAATCAAGCAGGTTTTCGTAAGGAGCACTCGACAATTGATCATGTTTTTACATTGTTGGTAACCGTTCAGAAATGAATGAGTAAGAAAGGAAGAAAGCTATATACAGCTTTTATCGATTTCAGAAAGGCCTTTGACTCTGTGCAACATAATAAACTTTTACAATGTATGAGAGAACAAGGTGTTGGAGGAAAGTTTTTTTGCCTGCCTGAAGGCAATGTATAATTCACTTTTGTCGTGTGTGCGCGCAAAGAATGAGCTGTCAGAGATGTTTGACTGTCCAGTTGGGGTTAGGCAAGGGTGTGTTTTGAGTCCTACACTATTTTCAGTTTTTATCAACCAGTTAGCAAACAATGTGAATGAAGAGGGTAAGCATGGGATCCAGGTATTGCCAGACATTATGGAACTGTTCATTCTGTTATTTGCAGATGATGTAGTGCTGTTGTCAACAGCTCCAGGCGGTCTCCAAAATCAATTGAATACTTTACAAACATGCTGTAGTAAGATGAGCTTAAATGTAAATATTGATAAAACAGAAGTCATGGTTTTCAGGAAATGTTGATTTTTAGGAAAGCAAGAAAATTGGCATTACAGTGGAAAGCAATTAGAGATAGCAAACAGTTATTGCTATCTAGGATTTACTTTTACAGCTAAGATCAGCGTTAAAAAAGGATCCAGACATCTAGCTATGAAAGGAAGGAAAGCTGTCATTGAGCTAAAAAAAAGTTTTTAGTATATATAAGGAAATGACACCAAATGTTTTCTTAAAAATTTTTGAAACCAAAATTCAGCCCATTCTGTTATATTCATCTGAAGTATGGGGCTTGAACAGACTTGATCACATTGAAAAAGTTCATGTCATGGCATGTAAAAGGTTCTTGGGTGTCCCAGTGGAACAAAAAAATAAAAATTGGTTCCCACAAAAATAATTTTTTTAAAAAGGTTTTTTTAAAGATTTTTTAAAAAAATTTTTAAAGGGTTTCAAAGGGTTTGAAAAAGGGTTTCCCTAAAAGGGAACAAAAAAAAACCCCCCGACAAATTTTAAAAAGTATGTTTTTCAAAGGTGAAAAAAAGTTTTTAATTGTGCTGGGTAGGTTTTCCTTTTTTATAATAAAGGGTTTTTGGTGAAAAGTATTTTTTCCTTTTGTTTAAAACCCCCTTATATGATTACCGTGGGGGGCTTTAAAGGGAACGCTTAAAAGTTTTTTTTAAAAAAAGAGTTTTATTTTATCCCCGGACCTTTTAAAATTTGGAGGATTTTTTTCCCTTGTTTCCATTTTTTTTGCGTAAACAAAATTAGGGAAGATTAGGGAATCTAAAAGGACCCCTTTTTTAAAATTTTAAAGGGGTTTTGTTTTTTTGGAGAAAAAAAAGAAACAAAATTTTTTCCCCTGTTCCCAACGAAAAAAGGGGAAAAACCAAAAATTCTCTCCTTTTTTCAGTTCCAAGAAAGGGGAAAAGTTTATTGTTTGTGTTGTTTTTTTGGGTAGTTTACAACCTTTTTTTATTTAAAAAAAATTTTTTTGGGGCCCCCATTGTTTTTTGAAACAAGAAATTGCCAAAATATGTTTTTTTACTTTCAAATTTTTAACGGATTTTAAATTTTTTTTTTTAGGGCGTGGTTTTTGGAAATAGGGGAAATTGTTTAATTCTTTTTTTTGTTTTTTTGTTTTTGCTTTGAAACCGAAATTTAGAAAAACTTATCGGGAAAGGGAATTTCTTTTGGAAAAATAAAGGAAGGGTTTTGGCAAAAAGCCACTGAAGGTGTGCCCCGGGGGACCCCTTTCCAAATTTTTCCCCCCCCAAAAGATCGGAAAAAGAGGGGTTGGGGCCGTAAGTTTTTATGAGCTTAACCCAAACCCCGGGTTTTTTAAACGGAAAAAATTTAAAAATTTAAAACCCAAATTTTTTAAAAAAAAAAGGCAAAAATTTTTTTCCCCCTTAAAAACTTAAAAAAAGATCAAAAAAATAAATTTTTTGCGGGGAAAAAAAAAAAAAAAGGGTTTTTTTAAAAAGTGGGAACGTTTAAGTAAAACCTTTTTCCCCGTCTTGGAAGACCCCCCCTTTGGGAGGGAAACGCTTGTTTTTAAAAGGAAAAATTCTAAAGGGGGGCTTTGATTTTTTCCAAATTTTTATTCCCCCAAAAAAAATTTCCAAATTAGGGGGTTTATTATTTTTAAGAAAAACCGTTCCCGGGGAAAAAAAGCGTAAAAAAAACCCCACAAAAACCCTTTTTTTCCTTCCCAAAATTTTTCCCCCCCTGGGGGAAAAAAAACGTTTTCCCAAAAAAAAAAAAAAAGGGTTTTTTAAGGGAAGTTCCAAGGACAAAATCCCGTTGGTTGGCCCCCCGGGAAGCAGGAAAAAACCCCGGAAAAATTAACATGATTAAAAGAAGTTTGAAAAAAAATCTTTTTTGAATTTTTTTTTAAAATTAAATGGCAATAAACCCAAACAAAAAAAAAAAACGGGGGAAAAGCGTAAATAAAAAAGCCCCCCCTTTTTTCTTAAAAATTACGATTTTTTCCCCAAAAGGAATTTATTTTTTTTTAAAAAGGAAAAGGTTTGAAAATTTTTTCCGGGGAAACCCTTGGGGTTTAACCCCTTTTTCCCAAAGAATTAAAAAGAAAAACTTTGAAAACAAAACGCGCATCACAAGAATCTTTTTTGGGGTGCTAAATAAAAAACCAACACCAAAAAGTCAAAAAACCCCGACAAAACCCCCAAAAAAGGGAAAAAGGGGAAAATAACAAAAAAACAAAACAAACCGGAAATTAATTTACTTTTTATCCAAAAGGGGGGGGGGGGGGGGGGGGGGGGGGGTTTTGGGGGGGGGGGGGGGGGGGGGTTTAAAAAAAAGGGTTAAAAGGGGTTTAAGGGAAAAAAACCCCCCAAACAACTTCCCCCCCCCAAAACAAACTGGTGGGGGGGGAAAAACAAAACCCCCCCCCCCCCCAAACCCCCCAAGCAAGCCAAAACACACCCCCCACACACAAAAAAAACACCAAACAAACAAACCCTCCCCACACTCACCTGGGGTAAATTTGGGACAAATCGATGTTTTATTTTCCCTTGGGAAACTTTTTTTTTTTTCCTTGCTGCCATGATAAAGAAATTTTTCTTTTTTTTAATAAGCCCTTAAAAAGGAGAGCGTTTTTACGTTCCCTTTTTTTGGTTATTTTGTAGTCAAAGGTTTTTAAAAAAAAAGAGGGGGATAAGATGGTACCCAGAGAATTGTGAAATCGGCAAAAAAGTTTGGGAGAAAAACAAACAAAACTCCTTACTTCTGCAACTTGAATGCAAGGTACTGTTGTCTTGGATGATCCACCCCATGCAAATTTTTTCTGAATTTAAAGCTGTTCCTTTCCCAAAAAAAAACCCCGTTTTCCCAGGGCCCCTCACCCAAAATAAAACGATAAGGAAACCCTTTTTGGGGCAATTAGTCATTTAAATTTCGAATTGACCCCTGCCCTTTGACACCTGACGTAACTTTTTTCCCTGAACCCAAAATTTTAACATAGGCATTTTTCTAACCCTTTTGTTGCTTTTTTAAATTTTCTGCTTTGGGGCTCCAAAATTTGGTGGAGTGCGTGTGTGTGTTTGTTTTTTTGTGGGGTGTTGTGTGTTGTGGTGGTGTGGTGCCGCGCGGGTGTGCACGCGCGCATTTAACTTTGGCTTGAATTTAAAATTTGGAAATTTTTAAAACCCAAATAAAAACATGTCTAAAAATTTTCTTTGATTTTTCAAAACATTCTTATCATGTTTTTTAAAGTTCCATTTTTGAAACGCCCTCAGGGGGAAAATTTTAAAATTTTAATGAAATTTGGGGTTTAAAATTTAATTTGAGGGGCCCATAGTTTTACAAACTAAAACCTTTTTTTAATTTTCAGCAGTCAAACAAAAAGGCACAAAAACTAAAACAACACAAAATGCTGTTTTCCCAACCCCCCCAAAAAGAACAAACTAGCTATAAAACACATTCTTTGCATTTTCCTTTTCACACCAAAAAGAGGAAAAGGGGGTCTAAAAAAATATTCATGCTGTCCTGTGCACACCCCAAAAAGGGGAAAAGGGACCACTGAACACTTTAAAACGGCTAAAAGAGGAAAAGGGGACCCTGAAACACATTCACGGCTAAAGAGAGGAAAAGGACCCCGAAGCACATTCCCCGGGCCCAAAAAAGAGGAAAAGGGACCTCTGAACCCACTTTACAGGGCCAAAAGAGGCAAAGGACCCGGGCCACATTAAAGGGCCCAAAAAAGGGGCAAAGGCCCTGGAAGGACATCCCAAGCTGTCTCCCATTCAAAACAGCCCAGTGCAAGAAACCGGGGTGTTTTCCCAATTTTCCCGGCCTTTAAACATCGACCAAAAGAAGGGGCCTTAGCCAGAGGAATGGAGCCCAAAAAGGCAGAAAAAGGGGCAACCAAGAAAAGGAAGGGTGTGAAAAATCAAATTGATGAATAAATGTCACTTTAAACAGGAAAAATTGATGACCCGGGGCAAAACAGAATCCTCAGCCTTTTTTAAAACCGTTTTTTCCTGTCTGCCCTGTTTTTTATGTATGTATGTCTCTTTTTCCTTTCCCCATGCAGGGCCCTGCCTTTTTCCCTTGTTTGTGTGTGTATGTGCCTCTTTTCCTCGTCCCAAATCTCTCTGTCCGGCTGCCCTCTCTCTCTTCGCGCGTCCCTGTCTGTTCTCTTCTCTGTCTGCTGTCTGTCCTCTCTCCTCAACCCCTCTCTCCCCCTTCTCTCCCCTCTCTTCCCCTCTCTCCCCTCTCCCCCCTCTCTCTCCTCTCTCCTCTCAAAGATTAGTGGTTTAAAATTCATTCAAGAAAGGTGGGGACTATGAGAATAAAGAGGGGTTAAAAAAAATTTAGATGGGTTTTTTGTAACAGAGAAATATTTTAAAATTCAACGAGTCAACTGTTTTAAAGTAGAAATTTAACACAACCAAATTTACGGTTAAAACCCCTTAATAATAGTAAAAAAAATTATTAAGAAACTCAAAAAAAAACTTTTCCCCTTTTTGTAAAACTTAATTTTGAAAATGAAGCTCACTTTCTCGGGAATTTTTCCCATGTGCTAAAAATTTGAATTTCCCATTTCTTTCGCAAATGCATCAATGACCTTTGGCCGGGACCTCCTTTCCCTAAACTTAAAAACCCAACCCATTTTGGTCTAGAAAAGTTTTTCATTTTCCGTTAAAAAAAGGGCAGATAATAAAATTATACTTCAAGTTGTAATTTGAAAAACTATTAAGTTTTTGATATGTATTTGATAGTATAAAATTTTCACAATTTTCTTTAACACAACCCCTTTTTAAGATTTGATTATCTTTTTAAAAGGGGTCAGGATAAATAAATTTAAGAATACCCCTTTTGTTTTTCTACTTTAAATAAGTCATAAATCTTTACTTTTTGTGCTTTTTTGTTTTGGAAAATAATAGGAATGAACCCATTGTTTCACCCCACCCCAACAAACCCCTTGGGCCCGGGCCGTTTTAAACTTTAAAAATCATTTCAGGGGTTCTCTCCCCCCACTCTTTTCTCTCCTCTCTTCCTCCCGCCTCTCTCCCCCCCTCTTTTTCCCCTCTCTCCCCCAATTTTGCTTGGATTTTAAATTGTATGTTTGTGTTTTATTTGCTTTTTGTTTATCTGTTACTTTTTTTTCGTTGTTTTTGGGGCCCTGCCCCAAAGTCCCGAAAGCATTAAGTTATTTTGACAGTTCAAGCAGTTTCGGGAATATTTTAATGTTATTACGAAAATTCTCACTGGTTCTCACATCTTTTTTTAACTTTTTTTAAAAATCACGAGCGTTTGAAGGGGACCCAAATTAAATTGGGGCTGTTTTCCTCACTGAAAAAAAAGAAATGAAAATGTTTTTTTTCTATCGTAGTGCCCCCTCTGCTCCCCCTCGGCTCTCCTGCCTGCCTGTCTGCCTAAATTTTCTTTTCTTCTCTTCTCTGGCCTGTTTGTGTGCTTTTAAATGCCCCTATTGTCCCGGGCTGCCTCTTTTTTTTCTGACTCTTCTAACGATAGAATACCACGAAAGCATATGAAATTTGAAATTTTTATATGCAGAGGTAAAGAAAAGGGGTAACCATTTTTGCGGTATTTTGTTTAAAAAGGGGTTTGGGCCTTCTTTTGGAAAAATCAGGGGCTTTTTGCTATGTTGATATTTTTAAATACGGGGTTTTTTCGTCAACGCTAAAGTAGAATTTTCGGGGCAGAAATGGTCTGATAAAAACCAGAAAAGCGCCAGATTTACTTTTTACAGAACTTTTTTGACCTTTCTGACTTGAAGCATATTTAAAGGGCCCCCCCACTCACTCACTCATCCCTTGGTCGGAACGACCTTTGGGGGGTCCCCCGCAGGGAACGCGCAAGTGGCCCGCCAAATGGTTCCCTGCCCCTGGGCTTTTTCAGGGGTTTGGTACAGGGCCCGGGCCACCCTTGTGTTGGATATCCATTTTTGCTTGGCCCGTCCCTGCCTCCTTGCCCCTTCCACCTTTTCCCTGAAAGGACGGGTTTTTTGGGACAGGCTTTTAAACCCCTTGGGTTGGGGGCCCAAAACCACTCCGTTTAAACTGTATCTAGAAAAAATGGGTTTCTTTTTGGCCAGCCGGGGCCCTCAAATTTTCTGCCAGACGTAGTCTTTGGGTTTTTTGCGGTCTCTGTGGGAAATTTCAATCCCCTAAAGGCACTTCATCTCAAAGGCTTGAAGCGACTTTTTCTAAATCGGCAGTAAGTGTCCATGCTTCACACTGTACAAGGAAAAGATGTGACGAGGGGCCTTGTAGACCCCTGACCTTAGTGGGGTTCGGGATGTTGTTTTTTCTCCACACTTTCCCCAAAGCTTGGGGTCCAGGGGAGGAGAGTGCCACAGCAAGCGTCTCACCTCTTGGGGTGCCGTGCCTTTTTTGGGTAAAAGACGTCAAAGGTATTTAAAAAAGTTTCCACCCCCTATTTGGTCTCCCCAACTAAATTTTTGATGCTGGGGGGTTTGGCCTTGTGGAACGTTCACTAGGACCCTTGCTTTTTTTCCGTGCTAAACCCCATACCGGGGGCTTTGGGCTAAAGTTTCCACCCGGTTTGGTGAGATCCGGAGTTTTTACTTCATTTGGGGCCCCCTTAATCGATATGCCCCTGCGAATAAAAATTTGGCAGACTGGCCTTCCTCCAAATTGGGGATTGGGGGTTCTTAAAGCCAAGGGGGGCCCCCTTTCATAAATGCCGGGGGAACACGTTGAAAAGAAGGGGGGAAAAGGGGGCAGCCTGCCCGAACCCAACAAAATTTTCCCGAAGAACCCCCCGATTTTCCCACCCTTTAGGACTGTATTTTGGGAGCTGTCATACAGCGCCTGGTTTGATTTAAAACAGGTCCTCGCAAAGGGCTATAATTCCCCTCATGACTTGCCACAGAGCTTCTTGCCCCTTTTGGGTCGAAGGGCCTTTCCCTTGAAGCCCAATGAATTTGGGTTTTTAGACTGTAGCGATTTTGGAGATGCTTCTCTAGGGAAAATTCTAATTTGAAGATCTGCTCGACAGTGCTTCGACCTGGTCTGAATCCTCCGTTCTTCTAAAGGTTTTCCTTCTGCTTGGGGTTTTTCACCCCTTTTCAAGGCAATGCGAGCATAACTTTGTTTGGGAAGGCTTTAACTGATTGTTTTTAAATTTTTTGGCACTTCTTCAGGCTCCCTTTTTTGGGAAGGGGAAAACTATAAAGGTTTGGGGTCCACTGTTCACCCCCCTCTTTGCTGGCCAAAGCTTGGCAGATGATTGTTAATCCCTTTGATCATCTCGGGCCTCCGTTCTAAAATAAATTTCAGCCGGGAGGTTGTAAACCCCGGTGATTTGCCCCTTTCGGGGATTTACTGCTTCTTCTACCTCTTCCTCCAGCCCCTTGGGGCTTTCGGGATCGATGGCCCTGGATTTTTGCTCGTAAAATTTTTTGTGGGATCAGCCTTCAGCTTGTAGTTTCCCGGTCTCTGCAATATTCGTCCATCCTTCATGATAGTGGCGCTCCCTGAAAGGACTGCCCCCCCTTTGTTTTAAATTTAAGGGAGGGCCTTTGGGCTGCGGGTTTTGGGTTAGTCCCTTTGATGGTCTGGTACGCCTCTTTGTTTCCCCTTTTTCCCATTGCCCTCAACCTTGGAGCATTTTTTCTGACATCCAGTTCTCCATGGCCTCAGCCCCTCTTCTTCTTAAATTTGAAACCTTTTTGACTGTTTTTAAAATTTTTTCGGGCCCTTTCTGGGTTTTTGTTTTTCACTGGTTTTTTGCTCCCTCTTGGGCGCACAGGTCCAGATATCGTTGGGAACCCACGGGTTGGGGTTTTTTTTTTCCTCTCTTTTCCCCAAGGGGCCCAGCGCTTCCCCTGAATTTGGCTTGCTTTAAGGTCTCAGTGAGGTTTTTTGATGTCATCTTGGAGGAAATTCAAAGCTGCAAATCTGCCCCCTATCTAAACTTTTTAAAGGGGTTTTAGGGGACTTCGGGGTCCTTTAAGCTTTTCCATGTTGAACCGCAAAAGGGATTTCTCTTCTGGTTCTTTGGGCTTCCCTTGATCTGTAGGGTCATGAGTACCAAAGTCCCTGGGCCCCTGCCAAAATTCCCGCCAGGGGAAAATTTCTTGCTGGGCTTTGTTTTATTTCTCGGGAACCCCCCCTTTAAAACGTTTTGGGGGGAAGAAGGGAGTCCAAACGGTTATGTTTTCTTTCCTTTTTGGTTTAGTGGGCCCCTTTGTTCTTTCTTAGTCCCGGGGGGGTTTTAAGGGGTTGGGACATAAGATTGGGCTGTTGCGAAAAAACCCAAAAATCTTAGACCTCTATTTATTATTTTGTCCAAAGCCAAAACGGCCCCACTTTTTCCGGCCATTGGTCCTAACGTCAGGGCCGACGTGGCATTTCCCTCGCCCTGGGTCACAAAACCCCTTTTTTGGAGTTTATTTTGAAAGGCGCCTCCCCAAAACCCTTTGTAGAAACACTCGAATTTCTTCATCTCGAAATCTGATGTTTGGGGCATAGACTTTTATGAAATGTCAGTTGTGTGGTTTTTTCGCGACACCCCAAGGAGATCCAAGGGGCCCCCTTTTAGAATTGGGGTAAACTGATACACGTTTTGTTTCCCCTTCTTTTTGACAAGAAAAACCTTTCTCCGTGGGTGTTTGGGAATTTGTTTGCCCCTATACCAAATTTGTGACCTTTTTTTTTGGAGTTTTTTCCCCCGAACCCACCCCAAAGGGGCTTTGGGCCCTCCAAGTATTTTCCCCTTTTGTATCTTTTTGGGAAAAATTAAAGGGGTTAAAACCCCTTGGAGCTTCCCATTCCTGCAAGGGACGGATGTTCCATGAAACCAAAGATGGTCCCCTTTTAGTTGGGGTTTTTATTGCTGTTTTTTGCGACCCCGCGCATATTTTCCACCCCATCCTGGAAAACCCCCAAAAGGGTAAGGAGGAAAAAACATTTAATTTTAAAAAACAAAATTTAGATTAGTGAAAACAGAATTTAAAGGGGTTCATTTTTATAGGGAAAGAAAAGTTTTGGGAAAGATGAAATTTAAGTGCCTCGTGTAGAGAGGGAAAGAAAATGAAGTTTTATTTTGTTTTAATGCCCCTGTTTAAACAACCCAATCCGAGAACAGTTTTTTAAACCCAAATTTAAAGACCAAACCATCATTTTTTAAAATTTAAACCCTTTTTGTTTTTCATCATCCTCCCCCGAAGAATTTTAAACTTGGGGTTGAAACTATAAAAAAAGGGATTTAAACTTAGGGACCTTGTTTTATCGTGAGAATCATTTTAAAAATAAAGCAAAACAGCCCGTATTCCAAATTTTTTCTTTAAATTTTTTGGGTCTTTTTTACAAAGTGTTGGGAGTTAAAATATCATTTTCGTAAAAAACCCCCTTTATAAGGGGCCTTGGCCTATAAATGAAAAAAAAAATCCGAAACCGAAAACCCCCAATCCCAAGGGCCTTTTCATTGTGTGTTTGGTGTTTGGGGTTAGAAAAAAGAGGGGAAAGAAAGAGAGAGAGAGAGGAGGAGAGAGAGAAAGAGGGGAAAAGAAGAGAGTTGGTGTGTGTTAAAAACAAAAAAAGTTTAAGTTAAAAAGAAAACTTTTTTTGAGGGGGAAAAAATGTGTGCGTGTGGTGTTTTGGTGGGGGGGGTGTGGTGTGTGGTGTGTGTTTGGGGTTTTAAAGGGGTGTAAGTGAGGGTTATTGTTTTTATAATTTTTCTCTCTTTGTATTTTGGGCCCCGGGCTTTTTGGGCTTTAAGGGGACGGGACCTCATTTTGGGCAGAGCACTCGCTTTTTCCCCCCCCCAAGTTTAAACAGCGTCGAGCGTGGGGTTAAACCCTTTTAATGGGGGACCGTTTTCGGGGCCTTGGGGTTTCGTTTCAGTTCCCCCAGTTTACCCAGCTGTAAATGGGGGACCGGGCCCTTTAGGGTCAGGGGAAAGGGAAAAACACGAGGAAGGAATTTGGGGGGGCCGCCCTCCCAATTTCTGGCCCAAGAAAGGGGGTCCCTGAAGCCTCCCCCCTACGACCTTATAGGTTATGGGACTCTTTTCCTTTACCTTTTTCTGTCTTTGCGTCTTTCCCTTTTTTGTCTCAAATTTTCGCATCCTTCTTCTTTTTGTGTTTTTTTCTCTGAAAAAAATGTGCCCGTCTTTTCTTTCCTCTCACCGCACTCGCGCTTCCCACCGCTCTTGTTTTCCTAAATCCCCAAAATCTGGAAATTTCTTTCGAGTTTCTTGTTTTGTTCATTTTCTTTAGAAATAAGAAAATCGTTTTATTGAGGAACCTCTGCCCCAACCCAAAGGGTTTAGAGTGCCTTTGAAAGCTGTTAAAATAAATGACACACAACCGAAAGGGGAGAGAAGAGGAAGAGAGAGAAAAAGAGAGAGAAGAGAGAGACATACCGACATACCTAAACACACAATAAGGGAAATCAAGAATAATAAAATACAAGACAGGGGAAAAAAAAAAAAAGCAGGTTTAAACAAAAAGAGACCGAGACAAAGATAAACGGGCGTATAAAACTTTCAAGAAATCACACAGACAACAGAGACAGGAAAAAAAAAAAAGGCAGACATAATACATACAACATGCAAGCATGCATCATACAACATACATACAGACAGACAGACAACAAACATGCATGCTTTAAAAACATACAAAAAGACAACAGACAAAAGAAAAACTTACACAGACAGAGACATGAAAAGACAAAAGGGAGACAGACAGAAAAGACAGAAGAAAACTTGCACAGGGAGACAAAAATTAATATATTATATAAAATATTTTAAATATATAATATAAGAGAGAAAAGAGAGAGAGAAAAGAGAGAGAGAGAGAGACAGACGACAACAGACAGACAACAGAAAGGCAGGCAGGCCCGGGAGACCCGACAGACAAAATTGCTTACTCCGAACAAAAAAAAGGGAAAAAAGGGAGACCCGGGGAGAAGGACTTAAAATGGGCAACAGACAGGCGGCAGCTAAAGAAAGACGAAAACCCCAAAGGGAGACAAGCGATAGACCAAAAAACCCAGAACAGGGCGAAAACTAAAGGGGGCCAGCAGCAGACAGACACTCAGACAGGGCCTACAGACTTGAGACAGTGAATAAAGGAGGGGGGCGGGAACAGACAGACTGACCCGAAAGACAGACAGACAGGGGGATCAAAAAAAGACAGAAAGAGACAAAAGGGAAAAAACAGGGGAAAGGGGGGGGGAGAAGAGCGACAAAAGAGAAACAGTGAAAAAGAACCCCAAAAAGACGCAGTAAAAAAAGAGAGACCCAAAAAGAGGGAACAGTGAAGAAAAAACAAGAAGAGAGAACAGAGAAAAGGGGGGCCAAAGAGAGAACAGTGAATAAAGAGACAAAAAGAGAACAAATGAAAAGAGAGAAAGAACAAGAAAAAAGAAAGGAAAGAGAGACCAAAAGACAACCCGTGAATAAAGAACAAGGGAAAGAGAACATTTAATAAAGAGAAAAAGAAAGAAAAACAGGGAAAAAAGAGAGAGAGAGAGGACAATAAGAAGAACATGAAGAAGAGAGAAGAGACAAAAAGAGAGAACAGTGAATAAAGAGACAAAAGAAGAACAAGGGAAAAAAGACCAAAAAGGACAACATGAATAAAGAACAAAAGAGAGAACAGTGAATAAAGAGACAAAAAAAGAGAACATGAAGAGAGAGAGAGAGAGGAAAAATAAGAGAGAACAGTGAATAAAGAGACAAGAAGAGAGAAAAAGTGGGAAAAGAAAGAGAGAGAGAGACCCGAAGAGACAACAGGAATAAAGAACCCAAAAAAGAGAACAATTTAATAAAAAAGACCAAAAAAGGGGAACAGTGAAAAGAGAGAGAGACAATAAAAAGAAAAGTGAATAAAGAAACAAAAGAGAGAAAAAGTGAAAAAGAGAGAGACAAGAAAAGAGAACAGTGAAGAAAAGGGGACCAGAAAGCAACCCGGAAAAAAGAGACAAGAAAAGAGAACAAGGGAAAAAAGAACAAGAAGAGAAACAGAAAAAGAAAGAGAGAAAAGAGAGAGAAGGAAGAGAAGAGAGAGAGAGAAGAGACAAAAGAGGGGAAAAACAGTGAATAAAAAGACCCAAAAAAGAGAACAGTGAAAAAAAAACAAAGAAAAAAAAACAGGTAAAAAGAAAAGGGCAAGAAAAGGGGGGGGGGGAACAGTGAAAGAGAGAAAAAACAATAAAAAAAAAATAAAATAATAATAAAAATGATAATAAAGTAAAGGAATTTATATAGCCCTGAAACTTGTAAAACAACAAATCAAAGCGCTCAGATGACTTAAAAAAAAAAAAAATATCGTTTTTTTAAATTTTGTCATGTGTTCCCACCCGGCACACAATGCCTACTCTTTCGGGAAAAGCGGGAAAAGGTTTTTTAAAATGTGCGCAAATGTTCTGCATTTTTCCACACCGGGGGCCCGGGTTTTTAGTCTCATTCGAAGGACAAAAAAGAGAGAACAGTGAAGAGAAGACAAGAAGAGAAAAACATTTAAGAAAGAAAAGAGCAAAAGAGAACCGTTAAAAGGAGAGAGAGAGAGACAAGAAAGAAACAGAGAAGAGAAGAACGCAAGAAGAAGAGACAAGAAAAAAAACATTTAAAAAGGGGAAAAAGCAGAAAGAAACAGTGAAAAGAAAGAAAACAAAAAGAGAGAACAAAAAGAAAAGGGGAAGGGGGGCGACAAGAAGACAGAGACAAGAAAGAGAAAAGTGAAGAGAGAAAGAGAAACCCTAAGAGAGAACAAATGAAAAAAAGAGAGACCAAAAGAGAAACAGTGAAAACAGCCCAAAAGAGAGAACAGTGAATTTGTCCCGACAAAAAAGAGAGAACAGTGATTAAAAGAGGGGAGGGCCAGAAAAAAGAAAAGTGAAAGAAGACAGAAAAAGAAAACAGTGATTAGTTTACAGCCCAAAAAGAGAGAAACCCGTGAATTAAAATTTGAACCCGAAGAAGAAAAAGTGGGGAAAAGATAGACAAAGAAGAACATTGAAAAGACAAAACAAGAAAAACAGTAAAAGAGGTAACCAAAAAAAGAGAACAATTTAAAAAGAAAACAAGAAGAGAAACAGTGATTAGTGAGAGAGAGAGAGAAGAAGAGAGAAAAAGTGAAGAGAGAGACCAAAAAAAGAAAACAGTGAAGAGAGAAAGAGACCAGAAGAGAAACAGTGAAGAGAGAAAGAAGAGCAGAAAAGAGAACAGTGAAGAGAGAGAGATAGAAAAAAGAGAGAACGGTGAAAAAAGAGAGAAGAGAGAGAAGAGACAAACAAAAAGACAGACAGACAGACAGACAAGAAGATAGAAAAATTTAAAAGACAGACCAAAAAGAAAAGGAAAAAAGAACCAAAGAGAGAACATGAAAAAAGACAAAAAAAAGGGGAAAATGAAGAACAGACAAGAAAAAGAAAAACAGTGAAGGGAAAAAAGACCAGAAGAAAAGAACAGTGAAGAGAAGAAAAAGAAGAAAAAAACAGTGAAGAAAGAGACCAGAAAAAGAAAAGTGAAAAAGAGAGATAAAAAAGAAAAATTTAAGAGAAAGAGACCCCAAAAGAGAACAATAAAAAGAGAAAAGAAAAAAAGAAAAAATGAAGAGAAGTAAGAAAGAAACAGTGGGGAGAAAGAGAAACCCGAAGAAAGAACATGAAGAGAAAGAGACCCGAAAGAGAAACCTGAAAAGAGAAAAGACCAGAAAAAAACAGTGAAAAGAGAGATAAGAAAGAAACCTTTAAGAGAAAAGACCAAAAGAGAACAGGTTTAAAAAGAGACCCCGAAGAAAGAACAGGGGAAAGAGAGAGAAACCCAAAAGGGGGAACAGTGAAGAGAAAGAGACCCCGAAGAGAGAACAGTGAAGAGAAAAAAGACCAAAAGAGAAAATTTAAAGAAAGAGACCAAAATTAAAAACAGTGGGAAAAAAGAGACCCGAAGAAAAGAACAGGAAAAAAAGAGACCAAAGAGAGAACAGTGAAAAAATGGGCAGGAAATTTTTCTAATGCTGCGTGGAGTATGGGAAGGGGGTCTTGGGGGGGGATGGGCTTCGGGTTCAGTCTGCATTGTTTTTGGGGTGTGTTGGGGCCCCGGGGCGCGCCTTTTCGTGCTGTACTTGTGGAAGGGGTTGGGGGGTGTGTGCGTGTGTGTAAGTTGGGGTTTTGCGTGCGGCGTGAAATTTGTGGGGTATGCGTGTTTGGGTGGGGGTGGGGGTGTGTGTGTGTTGGGGGCGCGCGCGTGGGTGGCGGGACGAGTGTGTGTTTTGCTGTGGGTGCTTTTGTGTATGTGTGTGTGCGTGCGTGCGTGTACTTGTGTAAGTATGCTTTGTGTTCGTGTGTGTTTTGGGTGCGGCGTGCGTAAACTTTTGGGGTGGATTGTGCGTGTGTGTGTAAAGTGTGTGTGGGGTGCTGTACTTGGGTGAAAGTAAAGTGGGGGGGGTGTGTGAGAGAGAGAGGGGGGGAGGGGGGAAAAGAGGGGGGGAATTTTCCCATGTTTGGATTACCAAAACCACAATGGGGCAGCAGAGAAAGGAAAAAAAAAAGCTCAAACAAACAACAAACCAAACAGGGAAATACAGCAAACAAATCAAACAAGCAAAACAATGACAGACTGAACGAAATTTTGTCAAAAGAAAATAAACCCTTTTTTTTGCACAATTCCCTTTTCCCTGCTGGTTTTTCCAAAAATTTGATGCAAAAGGGCCCGGGCAGGAGATGGGGGGGGGGGTTGGAAATTTGGGGGTTACTGGGGGAAAAAAGGGGGAAAGGAGAGGAAAGGGGGAGAAAGGGGTTAAAAGAAAAAAGCTTCCCTGTAGCAAAACCCCAAAACCCAAAAAATAAATGACTTTTTCCCTTTTTCGGGGGCCCGTTCTCTTCATTTTCTTTCCCCTTTCCTGCCCGACGTTTCATGGCCCCTGCTCCAAAAAAAGGCCAAAAGGGTTGACCACACTTTTAAAAAACGAAAAATCAATTTAAGGGGCCAAAAGGGGTGGTTTAAATATAAATTTTAAAATATATATATATTTTTATAAAAATATATAAAAAAAATAGAATAGATAGATAATAGATTTAAAAGATGAAAGAAAAAAAAAGATAAAAGAGAAGAGAAAGTAGATATAAAATAGTTAAACCCAAAATAAAGATTAATTAAAAGATATAAATTTCAAAATTTTACAGATGATTCGGTGGGTTAAAAAATTTCTTTTTAAAAAAAGTTTTCCCCAAAAATTTTTTTTGTGAACTGGTACCAAAACCAAGGGGGGTGTTTTTTTTTTTTAAAAAAAAAATTTGACCGGAAACCCCGTGTATTTTTACTAAAAGTGAAATTTTAAAAAAGGCATTCACTTCCCTAGGGAAAATTTTTTCGCAAAAAAGGGCCCCCCCTTTTTTCATATGAACCAATTTTAAACCAATTAAAAATTGAACATTGAAAATTTTGTTTCCCCTTTTAAAAGGGTTAAAAAAAGAAACCCCCCAACCCAAAATCAAATAAATCAGAAAAAACAAAAAAAAGCAGTACCAAAACAAAAATTTCTCAGATATGTCTTGGGGCCCATCGAGGAAGCTTTAAAAATGGTACTGAAAAAGGGGCCCAAAACCCCTTTTTATGAGGAACTCATTAGCAAAAATAAAATCACCCAAAAAATTGTATCAAGTGGGATGAAAAAACTGAAAGTTGAAAATGATTGGAAAAATTGTTTTTTGTAGTTCATAAAATTTCTGACGTTAAAATGAAATGGCCTCCAACTTAGGATAACCACAGGTGTCTTGGGACCAACCTTGTACTGAAAGAGATGGGTGTGACGACAGTGACTTATGCAATTTTTGCAATACAGCAGTAGACAGTGTAGACATATGTTTTTGGCGGGTGCACAGTTGTTCAGAGTTTTTGGCAGGCACTTACTGAAATAATGAATAAAAAATGTGAGAATGTATTCAATCTGAATATAACAGAGTGTCTGGCTATACTTGGATGTGACAGAAATATAAGTATTGATGATAATTTTTTTTCTGCTACTGGCCAAACAATACATCTATCATTGTAAACTGAATAGTAATAGACCTATACTTCATGTATTCATCAGAAGATTAAGATATAGTTATCTTACTGAGGAATATATTTCTCGTAAGAACTTCACACATAACAAGTTCATTATTAGATGGATTCCATATCAACCTCTGTTTGATAACAGTAGTCAAAACAGTAAGCATTTGTGAATATCATTGTTGTGGAGGCCTTCTGTTGAAAAAAAAATTGACCCTAGTACGAAATATGTAAAAACACAGACAAACCTGATTCTTTTTAGTGCACAGAATGTAGAGGGAACCGATTCATGTATGTCATTCTTTTATTGAGCTTGTCCCCATTTGGACCTCTTGGTCAGTCTGTCTGCCTGTCAGGCTGTCCTTCTTTCCTCTGCCCTCTGTCTGCCTACTCTCTCTCTCTCTCTCTCTCTCTCTCTTCTCTCTCTCTCTATCTCTCTCTCTCCCTCTCCTCCTCTCCTCTCCTCTCCTTTCTCTCTTTCTTTCTTCTCCCCTTTCTCTAAAAATTTTTATATGTTTTGTATCCTTATAAGTAAGGTAAAAAGAAACCCTGAATAAAAAGTTTTAAAATATAATATATATATATAATATATATATATATAAATATATATATATATATATATTATTATATAAAATATAGACGATCCGCAGTTTGAGCTCTGGAAGTTCACCAATGGTGAGATTTTTGTGTTATGCCAATTTTTTTGCAACTTTTAAAGCCCACCATTAAAGGTATTCACATTCCAACTTTAGGGATAGTTTGATGTCAACTATGACCTATGGGATATGTCTGCATCTTATGACCTTTGAAATGTAATCAATATACATTTAGCCATTCTTAAGAATTCACTATTGTAATTGCCCTTCATGGGATGATTAAAGTGTTTTTGACTTGACTTGACTTTGATTCTAAATATAGGCTTTCATCCACGGCGGGTTTATTCTCATAAAACAAACAAACTCGACAAAGCAGTTTTTAATGAAAACGTGACTGTCCGGGATACATTCAGAGAAGGCAGTTGCAAAGGTGGCCATGGGAAGATCTGGATCACCAATATCAAGGAATGGATACAACTGGACATGTCAGGCCTGCTGCAGGCAGGCAGCAACATGGAAATGGAGATCCATCACTGCCTGCTGCAGGCAGCAACATGGGAATGGAGATCCATCACTGCCTGCTGCAGGCAGCAACATGGGAATGGAGATCCATCACTGCCTGCTGCAGGCAGGGAACATGGAAATGGAGACCATCACTGTCTGCTGGGAGGCAGCAACATGGAATGGAGATCCATCCTGTCTGCTGCAGGGAGCAACATGGGAATGGAGATCCATCACTGCCTGCTGCAGGCAGCAACATGGAATGGAGAGCCCTCTCTGTCCCCCTGCAGGCAGCAACATGGGCATGGAGAAACCATCATATCTGCTGCAGGCAGCAACATGGGAATGGAGACCCTCTCTGCTGCAGGCAGCAACATGGGAATGGAGGGTCCATCCTTGCCTGCTGCAGGCAGCAACATGGGAATGGAGATCCAATCAAATGCCTGTTGCAGGCGCAACATGGGAATGGGGGTCCTCACTGCCTGTTGCAGGCAGGGAACATGGAATGGGGATCCATCACTGCCTGGGTGCAGGCAGCAACATGGAATGGGGATCCATCACTGCCCGCTGCAGGCAGCAACATGGGAATGGAGACCCCTCTCTGCAACATGGGAATGGAGACCCCTCTCTGCAACATGGGAATGGAGACCCCTCTCTGCAACATGGGAATGGAGATCCATCACTGTCTGCTGCAGGCAGCAACATGGGAATGGAGATCCATCACTGCCTGCTGTAGACCTCCAGTCTCTTCCCAGTGATCTAATCAATTAAGGGGCAGATTGACTTATTATCATGTACTTTAGCTGTTACCTTTCTTTATTCATAGAATTCAATGTAGTGTAACATTAAACCTGATTAATTTATGAGACTTTATTCCACATTAGAAATGGTCTACAAACACGGAAACAATATTAGTAGTTGAAATATCCCAACTTGTGTGCGTGATGTTCTGTTCATTTCTTTTTTAATGGATTTCCGAAGCAGAATATCAAACCTGGAACTTGCTGGTGATTAATTTGCAGAATAGTGAAAGGAAAAGAGGAAAGTATTGATTTTTACCTGTCTGCAAAATTCTAGCACTAACCTTGCAAGACTTAGAATCCTTCTTGTGTAATGATATTGTATTGACAAATAGTGGAGTGTGGTGTAATGTAGTGTAGTGTAGTGTAGTGTAGTATAGTGTAGTGTAAGGTGGTACTATGCATTGTATTCAAAGTAATGTAGTGTGATATTCAAAGTAATGTAGTGTGATGTAATGTAACGGAGTGTAGTGTAGTATAGTGCAGTGCAATGGAGTGTAGTGTAGTGTAGTGTAGTGTAGTGTAGTACATAGCATTGCACTGTACTGTGCTGCCCTGTTCTCTACTGTATTGTATTCTTACAGAGATATTGTATTGCAGCTTGACAGGGATATGGTATTGCATCCTGACAGGGATATGGTATTGTAGCCTGACAGGAATATTATGACAAGGATATTGTATTGTAGCCTGACAGGAATATCATGACAAGGATATTGTATTGTAGCCTGACAGGGATATTGCGATAAGGATGTTATATTATAGCCTGACAGGGATATTGTATTGTATTGTAGCCTGACAGGGATATTACGATAAGGATGTTACATTGTAGCCTGACAGGGATATTGTATTGCAGCCTGACAGGGATATTGCGATAAGGATATTGCATTGTAGGATGACAGGGATATTGTATTGCAGCCTGACAGGGATATTACGATAAGGATATTGCATTGTAGGATGACAGGGATATTGTATTGCAGCCTGACAGGGATATTACGATAAGGATATTGCATTGTCGCATGACAGGGATATTATATTGTAGCCTGACAGGGATATTACGATAAGGATGTTATATTGTAGCCTGACAGGGATATTACGATAAGGATGTTATATTGTAGCCTGACAGGGATATTACGATAAGGATGTTATATTGTAGCCTGACAGGGATATTACGATAAGGATGTTATATTGTAGCCTGACAGGGATATTACGATAAGGATGTTATATTGTAGCCTGACAGGGATATTACGATAAGGATGTTATATTGTAGCCTGACAGGGATATTACGATAAGGATGTTATATTGTAGCCTGACAGGGATATTGTATTATATTGTAGCCTGACAGGGATATTACGATAAGGATGTTATATTGTAGCCTGACAGGGATATTGTATTGCAGCCTGACAGGGATATTACGATAAGGATATTGCATTGTAGGATGACAGGGATATTGTATTGCATCCTGACAGGGATATTGCGATAAGGATATTGCATTGTAGGATGACAGGGATATTGTATTGCAGCCTGACAGGGATATTACGATAAGGATATTGCATTGTAGGATGACAGGGATATTGTATTGCAGCCTGACAGGGATATTACGATAAGGATATTGCATTGTAGGATGACAGGGATATTGTATTGCATCCTGACAGGGATATTAGGACAAGAATATTGCATTGTCGCATGACAGGGATATTATATTGTAGCCTGACAGGGATATTGTATTGTATCATGACAGGGATATTGTATTGCAGCTTGACAGAGATATTGTATTATAGCATGACAGGGATATTGTATTGTAGCATGACAGGGATATTGTATTGTAGCATGACAGGAATATTGTATTGTAGCATGACAGTGATATTGTATTGTAACCTGACAGGGATATTATGACAAGGATACTGTATTGTAGCATGACAGGGATGTTGTATTGTAGTATGACAGGGATATTGTTTTGTAGTATGACAGGTATATTGTATTGTAGCCTGACAGGGATATTGTATTGTAGCCTGATAGGGATATTGTATGGTAGGATGACAGTATGTAGTATGACATTGTATGGAAGCATGACAGGGATTTGGTATTGAAGCCTGACAGGGATAATGTTTTGTAGCCTGACAGGGATATTGTATTGTATCATGACAGGGATATTGTATTGTAGCCTGACAGGGATATGGTATTGTAGCCTGACAGGAATATTGTATTGCATCCTGACAGGGATATTGTATTGTAGCCTGACAGGAATATTGTATTGTAGCATGACAAGGATATGGTATTGTAGCCTGACAGGGATTGGTGTTGTAGCCTGACTGGGACATTGATGAATGTATTGTAGCCTGACAGGGATATTGATGAATGCATTGTAGCCTGACAGGGATATTGATGAATGTATTGTAGCCTGACAGGGATATTGATGAATGTATTGTAGCCTGATAGGGATATTGTATTGTAGTTTGAAAAGGGATATGGTATTGTATCATGACAGGGATATGGTATTGTATCATGACAGGATATTGTATTGTAGCCTGACAGGGATTGGTATTGTAGCCTGACAGGGATATTGTATTGTAGCCTGACAGGGATATGGTATTGTAGCCTGACAGGGATATGGTATTGTAGCCTGACAGGGATATTGATGAATGTATTGTAACCTGACAGAGATATTGTATTGTAGTTTGTAAAGGGATACTGTATGGTAGTATGACAGTATGTAGTATGACATTGTATGGAACTATGACAGGGATATTGTATTGAAGCCTGACAGGGATATTGCCTTGTAGCCTGATAGGGATACTGTATGGTAGTTTGACAGTATGTAGTATGACTGCTGAAACTGCAAAGCGAATCCAGTCATTTGAAACAAAATGCCATAGAAAACTGCTGGGCATATCCTGGAGAGAACGAAAGACCAATGAATTTGTCAAGAGTCAAATAACATGGCTGGCAGGTCCACAGGAACCCCTTCTCACCATCGTCAAGAAGAAAAAGCTGACATGGTTTGGCCACGTCACCCGTCACAACACTCTGCCAAAAACAGTACTGCAGGGTTACTCGAAGGTGGCAGAAAGAGGGGAAGACAGAACAAGTCATGGATGGACAACATCAGAGAATGGAGGACAGGGATATCGTATTGTAGCCTGACATGGATATGGTATTGTATCATGACAGGGATATTGTATTGCAGCCTGACAGGGATGTGGTATTGCAGCCTGACAGGGATATTGTATTGTAGCCTGATAGGGATATTGTATTGTAGCCTGACTGGGATATGGTATTGTAGCCTGACACGGATATGGTATTGTAGCCTGACAGGGATATGGTATTGTAACCTGACACGGATATGGTATTGTATCATGACAGGGATATTGTATTGTAGCCTGACAGGGATTGGTATTGTAGCCTGACAGGGATTGGTGTTGTAGCCTGACAGGGATATGGTATTGTAGCCTGACAGGGATATGGTATTGTAGCCTGACAGGGACATTTATTTATTTGTTTATTCTTTTATATCGAGGATAATGGAATAAGCACCTATGTGCTTTTTTACATCTAATCCCCGTGTGTAAGCGGCTTTGTAAATGTTGTCATCCGTTCCAAACGGCACACAATGGCCTACTCTTACGAAAAACGGAACAGGATTTAACGTGTGCGCAAGATGTTCTGCATGCGTTCGCACACGGGGGCTCGGTTTATACTCTCATTCGGAGGACTCTTGTGGAAAGTGGAGTCTGCACTGATGTTAACTCCAAGGGAAAATATCCCCATGAACGTCAATCTAACGCGGGTCGTCAGATTGCGAGCGCAATGTTCTAACCAATAGGCTATCCCGTATTGTAGCCTGACAGGACAGAATCACCATCTTTTTCTTCCCTTTATCCTGCCTGTGCATGCACATGAAATCGCTAATGCTACATTGAACACATACTACATTGGATCGGTGGTCTAGAGGTAACGCGCCTGTCTAGAAAGCGAAAAGTCCGGGTTCGTATCCCGTCTGGGCCCGAAAACTTTTCACCCATCCATTAGACCATGAGTGGTGGTCTGGGCGCTAGTCTTTCGGATGAGACGATAAACCGAGGTCCCGTGTGTTACAGAAAATTATGCAGCGCACGAAAAAGAACCCACGGCAACAAGAGAGTTGTCCCTGGCAAAATTCTTAGAAAAAAGCCACTCTGATAGGGAAAGAAATACAGTTGCAGACCAAAAAAAAAAAAAAAAAAAAAAAAAAAAGGGGTGGCGCTGCTCTTGTGGCGACGTGCTCTCCCCGGGGAGAGCAGCCCGAATTTCACGCAGAGAAATCTCGTGACTTAAAGTGGTATAAATAAATAAATAAATAAATAAATAAATAAATACTAGTACATTTTTTCTCAACTGCTAAAAAACAAATCTGTATAAATTTATGTGTATCTAGATAATCAGTCAATTAAAACTTAAACGAGTACTTTACCTTGGGAAGCCGAACTTTTACAAAGTTCAGGTTCCATTGTGTGTCAGACGGCCTTCAACAGGGAGACTCCCAGCTCTGAGGTGGCAGCAAGCAGCCGACCCAGCAATGTGGAGCCTACTCCCACTCCAGCAAAGACGGCCTCTTACGGGGGCCATAACCCTCTCCTGTACACCCCGCTGGCAGGCAGAAAACTGTTTCTGTCCGGATGTCCAGACTGCCTAGATCCTGGAGCAAAGGACAAACCGCCTCCTCCCCCACAAGCAGTTGAGGGCCGGAAGCAAAGAGCGTTCAGTGCTGGCTAAAGCGCCCAGGTGATGGTTGTGGCTGGGGCCAAAGTTGCCTTCCCAAAGGAAAAGTGTTAAACACCCGTCAGACAGAGTTTTTAAAAAAAGTCAAAGATGTAATGTAGGAGAACCGTTCTGCGGTGCTTTTCGCGAGCAGACAACTAAGTGCAAACTATTACAAGTACTTCACAATGGAATATCTGAGGTGTGGCATCCAAAAAGGAGAAGTCAAGTCAAGTCAGGTCAAGTCAAGTCAAGCCAGTTCAAGTCAAAATGCTTTAATCATCCCATGAAGGGAAGTTACAACACTGTCGGGCACATACATTCATGAAAATGATTATAAATATACGAAGAAGAGGATGGTTTATATTTGTTTAAACATCCCAATATAATTGGTAGAATTCTTAGAAAAAAACCCACTCTTATAGGGAAACAAAGAAGCTGCAGACAGGAAAATGAAGAAAAAGGTAGCGCTCCTCTTGTGGCGACACGCCCCCCCCCCCCCTCCCCCCTCCCCCGGAATCTTCAATCTGGTCCACAAAGATAATCAGCGGGTCAGCAGATCACGAGCGCAATGCGCAACGCTCTAACCAG
>CM054135.1:32138279-32238279 GCA_028751875.1 Rapana venosa | reverse complement strand
AGGATCTGAAACGTGTTTTAAACAAAAAGAAAGTAGTATTTTACACAGGCACAGAACAACAAAAGAAGGAAGTAAACAAAGAAGTCAAAGCTGCTGTTGCACGGGCCAGACGTATATATAAAAATAAGATAGAAGACAAGTTTGCGAGGAACAATTTTCGTTCTGCATGGCAGGGTATCAAAAATATGTCTGCAGTAAATATGGTAGGTGTCCAACATAGGTCAAAGATCAGTTTGCAGGGAGTATGTGATAACAACTTACCAGACCATCTAAACGCATTTTTACTCGCTTTGAAAAGCATGATTTCTCAGATGAATTAAATGATCTGAAGCAATCCCTAGTTTCTGAGAATAGCGTCATTGTTGATGAAGAAATTATCTGTAAGCACTTAAAGGCAATAAATATTAACAAATCTCCCGGACCAGATGGTATATGTGGAAGAACCCTGAAATTCTGCGCTACTGAGCTTGCCAGTGTCCTTCAACACCTGTTCCAGGCCTCACTGGATACTTGTCAGATTCCTGTTATTTGGAAAACTTCCAATGTAATACCTCTTCCAAAGAAACCCAATCCTTCTCGGCCTAACGATTTTAGACCTGTAGCTCTCACATCTCTTGTGATGAAAACGCTGGAAAAGATCGTAAAATCTCTCATTCTTTCTGCTACAGAGAAAGACCTTGACCCACTGCAATTTGCATACAGGTCTCGAAGGGGTGTCGAAGATGCCAAACTATTCATTTTGAACAAGTTGTATAGCCACTTGGAAACACCTGACTCTCATGCCAGAATATTGTTCTCTGACTTTAGTTCAGCTTTCAATACAATGCAGCCTCACGTTCTGGTTAACAAAATAATTTCAAAATTTGACGTAGACAATCAACTTGTTCGTTGGCTGATTGAATTTTTAACCAACAGACCACAGCGTGTTTTGGCCAACAAAATATCTTCTTCGGTTAGATTTACCTGCACTGGTTCTCCGCAGGGTTGCGTCCTCTCACCACTTCTGTACATTCTATACACAGATGATTGCAGAAGCAACTATGGAAATTCCTTTCTGGTAAAGTTCGCAGACGATAGTGCTCTGTTATCCCTCTTATCCGGATCAGCCTTAGACCATGGTCCAGCCCTCACCGAGTTCGTACACTGGTGTGACGAGGCCTATCTGGAGCTAAATGTTTCTAAAACTAAAGACCTGCTATCGACTTCAGAAGATCAGGGCATATCCTAAGAATATTATTATCCATAATCAAGAGGTTGAAAACGTTTTGAACTATAAGTATCTGGGAACTGTTTTTGACCACAAGTTAAACTGGGACGTTAACACTGACGCTATTGTCAAAAAGGGACAACAACGTCTGTATTTTCTGAGGAAACTGAACTCATTTTTTGTAGACAAAAAGATCCTTTCTTGTTTTACAAGTCTTACATAGAGAGTGTTCTAAGTTTTGCTTTCATTTGTTGGTACAATAACCTTAGTGTTAAAAACAAGAATGGCCTGCAGAGAATTGTAAGAATCTGCTCAAAAATAATTGGAAAAGAACAAAGAGATCTCATGTCGTTCTGCAATCAGCAGCTTGTACGCAAAGCCACAGCCATTTTGGCTGATCCTTCTCATGCTTTGTTTCCAGAATTTCAAATGTTGCCTTCGGAACGCCGTTTTCAGTGTCCCATCAGCAAAACCAACAGAAAAAGAAATTCTTTTGTGCCAGTAAGCATTCGACTTCTGAATTCACAATGATGTTGACTACCTAGTTCTTACATTTCTCTGAATTATCTGCCTGATTGTCATTGTTACGAGTGTAGTCAATACATAATTGTGTGTGTGTGTGTGTGTGGGTGCGTGGGTGTGTGAAATAAGTCTGTGTTCTAGTCAACTGTCTTAAAACATTGAATTCATATATTGGTGTATGGTGTGGGTGTGCGTGGGCGTGTTCGCACACACACGTACGTGCGTGTGTACGTGCTGCGTATATGCGTGCGTAAAGATAAGTTTTTATGTCTTCTAGTCAATGGGTTTAAAATTGTGTTCACAATTGATGTGTGTGCGCATGCGCGCGTGTGTGTGGTGTGTGTGTGTGTGTGTGTCGTGACATTTTATTTGAAAACCAATATGAAATATAGCTTTTGTGTCTTTGATATATTTGATGAGTATCAATCTGCCTGTCAGTATTGTAATTGCCCTTCATGGGATGATTAAAGTGTTTTTGACTTTGACTTTGACTTTGACTTTGACTTAATTGATAGTAGCAAGACTGGCAGGTCTGGGTGATGAATTTTTTTCATAGAGAGTGTGTTGTCAAGAACTACACCTAGATATTTCACAGAGCTGGACAAAGGAACCCACATATTGCTGAATTCCACTGAAGTTGTTGCGATGGAGGAAAGTTTATGTTTGGTCCCCATGAGCATGGCTTTCGTTTTATGGACATTTAGCTGTAACTTATTTTGAGTCATCCAGTTTTGAATGTCTAGAAGGCAGTGGGCCATATTTGTCAGGAGGGAAGGCAGGTTTTCAAGGGTATTGCTACATTGAAGCTGAGTGTCATCGGCATAGAAACGATGGACAATATGATGGTGGTTTATTTGTGTGATAGTGGAGCCGTGTAGAGAGTGAAGAAAACAGGACCCAGAACTGATCCCTGTGGGACTCCACATGCCAGTTTGACATGTTTTGATTGAATTTTTCTGACAATAACTTTCTGGTATCGGTTTGTGAGGTATGAACTAAACCAGGTAAGGGCAGTGCCATTAATACCAAACATATTCTGGAGGCGAGAAAGAAGAATTGAGTGATCTATAGTGTCAGAGGCAGCAGATAGGTCGAGAAGAGTGAGAAGGGAGATTTTCCTTGCATCAGCAGCGAGTAGAGGTGTATCTTAAGTGTGGACTAGGGCTGTTTTGGTGCTGTGGTTGGCGCAATAGGCAGATTGAAAAGGGGGAAGGAGATTATTGAAATGAAGGTGGTTGTTGAGTTGTTTTAGAACAACTTTTTAAAGTACTTTGGAGATGAAAGGTAAGTTAGAGACAGGTTTGTAATTCTTTAGAATGTTGGGATCAAGGTCATGCTTTTTTAGTAGAGGTGTAACTATTGCGGTTTTGAGAGCTGATAAAAAATTTCCTGACAGAAGAGATGAGTTTACTATTTCGGTGACAGAGGGTACAAGTTGTGGAAGGCATTGTGAGAAGACAGGAGCAGGTATGGGATCAAGATCGCATGGTTTTATAGTCATTTCTTTCAGAATTGTTGTGATTTCGCTTTCGCTTGTGGGATGAAAGAAAAAGAGAGGAGTGCCAGTGAACTGGGGATCAGGAAGTGCAGGCTGGAAATGAGTCTGATCCAGTCTGGAGCGAATGTTGCGGACTTTATCTGAAAAGTAGGAGGAAAAAATGGAGGGAAGATCAGACAGGCTGTGGGTGATAGGAAGAGGGCTTGTTTTTGCAGAACCAAGAAGATTTGAGGTGAGGGTGAATAGAGATTTTATGGATTTAATGCAGAGACCTTGGGAAGAGTAATAATTTGTCTTTGCTGAATGGATTAAAAATGTGACTTTGTTTGTTTTCGGAAAAGCTGTTTATTGATTTCAGTTTTTGATTTCCGCCACTGCCGTTCTAGACGCCGACGGTTGCGTTTCGCCATCAAAATATCGTTAGTGTACCATGGCGCACAGGGCCTGTCAGGCAGGAGATGGTCAGTTGGAGGTGCATGCTCGTCAAGCAATTGGCGGAGGACAGTGTTATAGTGTTCTGAGAGGTCAGTGTTGTCAGAAGTTTGCGAAAGGCGTTCCATAGCTTGTGGAGAGAAGGTTTAAATGTTCATGGCCTTAAGATTGCGGCGGGTAACATATTTCTTTTTTCTTACAGGTTTTGTGATGTTAAGGAATAAAAGAATGGCGGAATGATCAGAATGCAGTACATCAGTGATGGAGACATATGTAACAAGGTTAAATGAAGCATTGGGGATCAGCCAGTCTGAAATATAACCGGATCTGTGTGTTAGTTCGCTTGCCAGTTGGGAAAGAGACTGATTTGACAGACAAAGAGAAAGACGTTTGACATCAGGAGAAGACTGGTTGTCAAAATGGAAGTTGAAGTCACCGAGAATTATGAGCTTAGTGGGAGAGAGGCTATAGTGGTCAAGGAGTGACTGAAATTCTTGATGAAAAAGGGAAGCTGTCAGATTGTTCTTACAGTTAGGAGGTGGACGGTAGAGGCAACAGAAAGTAATAGAATGGCCAGGTAGGTTGAGGTTGAGGTGGCAAAATTCAAAGGACTCATGTGAAAAAGGAAGGTTTTGATTGAAAGAAAGAGCTGGTTGCAACGTGTCTTTATAAATGATGGCAATGCCACCTCCACAGGAGAGTCGGGGAAAAGAAACGGTTTTGTAGCCAGGTGGTGTTAGTTGTTTTATTTTTAGTTCGTGTCCATGTGGTTTAAGCCAGGTTTCATTGAAAAAGGTTAAATCAATGGTTTTTTTGAAGATGAAATCAGAAATATAATCAGCTTTAACATCAGGACAGATAGAATGCACCTTAAACAAAGAAATGTGAAGGATATATATACATGTATGAAGAAGTATATATATATATATATATATATTATATATATATATATATATTTTTTTTTCATTATATATAATTACATATATATACACATGTTATTGCTATTGGGGTAAATAGTATGTATGCGTGTATGTATACATGTGTGTGTTGTGTAGCTGCTATAGCTAAATCAAATATTGACGAAAACGACAGTGATTATCTAAAGATTTTACTGACGGCTCTGTAGTCGAAAGTTGGCAGGCTTGGTCTGCTTATGTAGTTCCATTAAAGACAGAAAAAACGTTATCCAGTAGGCAAATATTTTTCTGTTTTACTGCAGAACGTATGGCCCTATAAAAGGCTTTAATCCTTTTTTCTTAAATTTTCCAATGAATATATTTAAGGTGTTGCTTGGTATTGGTTTTTCTTCTGTTTTACAAGCATTATAAACGTTTAACACTAAGGTAAGAGCAGTATTAATCATTGAAACAAATCATCTTATAAAATACTGTTTTCCAAAGAGGCACCATTGCCTTTTGCTGGATTCTACCATACTGTGGTGAACCTAATGGTTAGCAGTGCAGCGGGCTGACAGTTCCGCCACAGCTGCTGCACTGAAAAAGGATACACAGCTACACCCCCTTCATTAAACCTTCCACTTAGTCCAGGAGGGCCATTGTTTACTGCAGAAAACTTGTCAGAACCGTGTCTACAATGAACGAAAGCATTCTTCACACACACACACACACACACACACACACACACACACACACACAACACACACACACACACACACACACACACACACACACACACACACACACAAAACGCGCGCGCGCGCGCGCACACACACACGCACGCAAACACGCACGCACGCACGCATGCACACACACACACACACACACACACACACACACGTTGATATATGACAGAGTGTGTCATTATTATCACAGACAGTTGGGAAGCCTGACACATTGGACGCTTTTAGAACTAAATTCTGTAAACAAACGACGTGTATATTACGTGGTTCTGATTTATCTAACATCTATACATGCTATTTTTCACTGTGAACTACATCAATCAATATTTTTCTAGTACAATTATAGATAAATTTCAATTATGCCATTTTAGCAAAGACTGGCCAATAACGTGATTGTACTGAGAAACGTTAAAAGCCCTGTTGGCGTAGTTTTGTAATTTGTTAAAAATTTTAATAAATGTCTATTCTAACATCTTCCATGACAAAACTCATCACCATATGGAAAAGTAAAGAGATCAGTTTCCCAATCAAACTAAAGCTCTACAAAGCCCTAATTCAGACTATCCTGCTGTACGGAAGTGAAACCTGGACATTGACTGCTGAAACAGCAAAGCGAATCCAGTCATTTGAAACAAAATGCCATAGAAAACTACTGGGCATATCCTGGAGAGAACGAAAGACCAATGAATTTGTCAAGAGTCAAATAACACGGCTGGCAGGTCCACAGGAACCCCTTCTCACCATCGTCAAGAAGAAAAAGCTGACATGGTTCGGCCACGTCACCCGCCACAACACTCTGCCAAAAACAGTACTGCAGGGAACACTCGAAGGTGGCAGAAAGAGGGGAAGACAGAACAAGTCATGGATGGACAACATCAGAGAATGGACCAGGATGAATGACTCGGCACTACTGCGCAGAGCCGAGGACCGAGATGGATGGAGGAGGCTTACCACGGCATCGTCTTTCGTGTCTCCCCCACGACCGCCAAGGTCACGGGTCTGATGATGATGATGAGGATTCATTTTTTCCAAATAGATTACAAACTATAGACACCGAAAAAAATCCCCCACCAACAAACAAACAAACCACAAACAACAACACAATCAAGCTTGCAAACCACAAAAATTATCCAAAAAACCCCTCATAAGAGCAAACTCAAGACCAATATCATTACCAACACCCCTCTTTCTGAATCATACGTAAGTGGGTTTAAAAACATGGTCACTGAGGTAGTCGTTCTTGTTTAAGTTGTACGATGCACTCCCCCCCCCCTCCATCCCCCTTGCTTCTCTCTCAGAAGTGGATGCATTTAGTTATGAATTTACACTGACAACGAACAAATTAATGCAGTAAAAAAGATAGGTTAACTTTTCACACACTCAGACACTCATAGGCATACATACAGTCATAAAACCTAGCTCGCAAACACACGCATACACGCACACTTGCACGCTTGCACACATACACCTGTATGCACA
Organism: Rapana venosa; assembly: GCA_028751875.1. Taxonomy (NCBI): domain Eukaryota; kingdom Metazoa; phylum Mollusca; class Gastropoda; order Neogastropoda; family Muricidae; genus Rapana; species Rapana venosa. Next base: position 32,231,502 of record CM054135.1, on the reverse strand, counting down.
TACTCATGCTGACAATGATAAAAACGACGCGACTACGCCAAATGGCAAAAGACCGGTGGTTGTTTGGAGAAAAATATGTCAGATCAGAAAGATTCATTAAGTAATTAAACATGCTGGCGTTAAATCTTGCAAAATTAGGTTCAGATTTAAGGAGTCCTGGAATATGATTTCATAGCCATCCTCCAGAATATATAAGGCTAGATTTACAAAAATGACTTGTGAAAGGAACATTTAATTTGTGTGAGTGTCGATAATCTTTATAAGAAAAACATATTCCTAAGTGAATGCGGAGCCTTGCCATGGGAGATTTTTAATGGAATCCTTTATTATATAAAATTTGGAAGAAAAGGGAGGGGGAGGAGGGGGGAGAAAAAAAAGGGAGAGGAAAGAGAGGGGAGGAGAGATTATTGTGGGGTTTGCAAATGTGAAATTGTGTGTGTGAAATACGGGGAAAAGGGTTCCCCCTCGAACTGACCACAGTGATGCTTTGATTGTGTTGCAAAGTGAGAAGTAAATAGTATTTTTAAAAAGAAGAATGGAGTGAGTGTTTAAAAATGTTTATAAAGTGCAATTTCTCTATGGAGTATTTTTTGAAGGGGGAAAGGGCCAAAATGCAAGCCCCAAATTTCCTTCCAGTGGCTTGGTTTGAAAACTTTTTGTGTGCTAAATTGTTTACATGATGGGATTATTTCATTTTTTTTTTTTTTTTATAATAAAATTTTGGCATTTTATTTCTTTAATGGTGCTTTTTTATGCTGAATAGTTTTTTTTTTGGAGTAAGCGAAGTAGTATCAGTCAGAGCCCCTAGCACCCCCGGGTAACAAGAAAGAAGACAACGTCAGAAAGAATATTTTTTTTGCACGGATAAAAGAAGGCAAAAAAAAGTCAGAAAGAAATATTGACTGGCTAAAAGACGACAAAAACGTCAGGGAAAGAAATATTGCATGGGGCTAACAAAGGGAAAAACGCAGAAGAACTAGCATGGATAACAAGAAGAAAAAAGCCGAAAGAATATGCATGGCTAAAGACAGAAAACAAACGTGGAAAAAAAATATTGATGGATAAAAGAAGACAGAAAACAGTCAAAAGAAAAATGCCTGGTAACAAGACAGACAAAAAAGCGAAAAAATATTGCATGGGTAAAAAGAAGACAACAAACAGTCAGAAAGAAAAATTGCATGGATAACCAAAACAGAAGACAAACAGTCAAAGAACTTAGCATGGGCTAAAGAAGAAAAAAAACAGTAGAAAGAATATTGACATGGGGCCTAAAAGAAAAAGATTCAAACAGAAAAAGAGAAAAATATTGCCTGGATAACAAAACAGCAGACAAAAAGTCGAAAGAATATTGCATGGACTAAAAGACGAAGAAAAAAGTCAGAAAAAATTTGATGGATAAAAGCAGACAGACAAAACAGCAAAAAAAACTATAGCACTGGTAAAAAAGACCCGAAAAAACAAAGCAACCCCAAAAAAAAAAAAAAAAACTTGCAGGCTAAAAAAGACAGCAAACAGCAGAAAGAATTAGTGGATAAAAAGCAGACAGAAAAAGTCGAAAAAAATTTGCATGGGCTAACAAAAAGACGACAAACAGTCACAAAGAACTATGTGGACTAAAAAGAAGAAAACAGCCAGAAAGAACTTGCCTGGTAAAAGACGACAGAAAACGACAAAAAACTAGATGGATAAAAGACAGACAGAAAAACAGTACAAAGAACTATGCATGGACTAAAAGACAAAACAGTAGAAAGGTAGGTAAGGTGGTTGCTTGTTGCGTGAATGTGGGCTTTTGCGTGTTCCATTCACCCCCGACCAGCAAAAGTCACACCAACAAGAAAAAAAGTTATTATTCTGTTACCCCTCACCCACCCCCACCCCCACCCCCAGTTTTCAAAAATTAAGTATGTTCCTCAAACAAAAATCTAGTACATATAATCGAAAGATTAACACAATTAACCAAGTTAGTTTCCAGCACCAAAAACTCAGTTCTTCGCTCATACAATCACACACATGGCCAGCCAGCATTATAGAGAAGTGTATCTTACCTTTTCCTCGCGTGTCTGGAACTTGACCAGGGATAAGCCTGCCACTCATAAGGTCTTCATTGAAGATCGTGGTGAGTTGATAGCCCTCCCCCCCCCCCCCCCCCCCCCTCGTAGATATCAGGGCAGGTCATTATACGGCTCTTCCACAGGAGCAGAGATGGTCATAAGCCGCAGATTTGAACTGCCAACCCCAAGCTAAAAAATCTTCAAAGCTGGGACTATGGAGCTCCTGGCTGTAGAACTCCGATCTTGTGAAAGACATAGAACAATCTTTCCTACAGAACGAATACAAATACGAATACGAACTTTTAAGATCTCAAAAGGGCTGGAAATTCATGTGGGTTGCAAGCAAACATAGTTAAAAACAATCAATAAGTAAACATACAATAGTGCAAACATATAATAGCATCTTAATCTCTTTTTTTAAACCATTCTTCTTCAATTGTATGCATTGTTATATATCATGAAATGCGGTGTTTGCTATATAGAAAAGCAAAAAAAATGCTCACATAAAGGAGAAAGGAAATGATAAAATAAAGAAACACTAGGAAAACCTAAAAGAAAAAACCCAAACACACACACACACACAAATAAGTAAAGGATAGAAAGAGAAGGAAGATGAGACAGACAGAAAGATAGACAGAGGTCACAATAGAAATAGTATGTTTTACATGGGTTAGTATAGATACATACTGTTTCAAAGACCTACTCAACCCATCAGGAGTGCGGACACAAGACACACAGTCTCAGTTCACCCCCAGCCACTCTGACCACCATCCTAGAGAGTGAAGTAAACGAGCAGTGAAGACCAGTCCTAAAGGCAAGGCTGCAGGAGACGATGGCATAACAACTGAAGCCATCCATGTATGCGGTGAAACTGGAATTCAGGGGCTCAACACTGTTTTTAGAAAGCTTGGGAAGAGAGAAAAGTACCAGAAGACTGGCAAAATGCAGTAGTGGTGCCAATATGGAAGACGGGCATCAAGAAAGACTGCAGTACCTACAGAGGCATATATATCACTGCTCACCCATGAAGGGAAAATGTATGCAAAGATCCTGGAGCAGCGCCCTCGAGCGAAAACCCAGAACATCCCCTCAGTGACCCAGTGGCTTTAAAAAAGGGAAAGAGGGTGCCCGAAGAGTCTTTGACCCCGACAACTTTTACGACAAGATCTCGTTTTGATTCTTTAAACCAAAAAAAGATTTTGATTGAGTCAAAGGTAAAGTATGAAAGGTCCTGAGAGAAAATGTAAGGGCCCTTTTAAAAAAACCCGGCCCCATCTACCCCAATGAAGTCGCTGCGGGGAATATTGACGGGTTCCCCGGTGACTTGGGGTAAAAAGGGTTGTATTCTCCCCTGTGCTTAGATTACATGGATAGTTCCAAAGGAAGAACCCCAGAAGAGGACTAAATGAATGTTTGCGGGCAAACCCGGCAAAAGTGAAAAATGATAAGATAAATACAGGAGACACAAGCCCGGTCAATGACAGTGTGAGAATACGATTGGCAGCGTAGCAAGACGGGTCATGATGTGAAAAACCAAAAAAACTGGTATCGCGTCAAAGGAATCCAGTTGAAGCAAGCCGGGAATTCGTTGGCAGACTTCACTGAAAATGGCAAAATGACAAATTAATCGAGACAGGGTGCCCAAAAGACGCGGGCTGAATTGCCCTCTCCCGAAAAACCCCCGATTCCCCCCAAACCCAAAAAGGGGGCTATAAAATCATTTTTCACCAAAGCGGGGCTACCCAAAGCCAGGGGCATGGGCCCCAATAAGTCTGAGAGAAAATGGTTCCCCCGAAATGGTGAGGAAAAAAGTAAATAAGAAAGGAGACAAAATCGAAAGAGGTAATACGAACTTGGTAATAATAATAATAAAAATTTATGGAATTAATGGGAGGGGAAACACTCCTAAAACATTCAACAAAAGAGAATCAAGTGGTTCGGAACCCCAACGTTTGCCTCCAAACCAATCAGCTCTTCGGGGATCTCATATCAGACCCTGACCCTTGGCGGTGTGGGGGGGAATGAAAAACGATGCCCTGGTAAGCCCCTCCATCCATTCGGTCTCGGCTTGGCAGTGTGGAGTCATTCACCCTGGTCTTCTCGATGTTTCCCCCCATGATTTTTTTGTTTTCCCCCTCTTCTGCCCTTGAGTTTTCCCCTGCAGTATTTTTGGGGGAGAGTGTTTGGGGGGGCGGGGGCCGAACCATGTCAGCTTTTTTTTCTTGACGTTTGTGAGAAGGGTTCCTGGGGACCTCCCAGCCGTGTTTTTTGACTCTTACAAATTGTTGGTTTTGTTCTCTAGGATATGAGTTTTTTCTATGGCATTTTGTTTCAAATGACTGGATTCGCTTTGTGTTTCAAGTCTGCCCAGGTTTCCTTCCGTACGCAGGATCGACTGAATTAGGGTTTGTAGAGTTTTAGTTTGATGGGAAATGATTCTTTATTTTTCCCATATGGTGGTGATTTTTGTCAGGGAAGATGTTGTGGCTTTTTTGATTTGATTTTGTCGGGACCCCCGCCCTTTGTGACGTAGCCCCGGGGTTTTTTAAAAAGGTTTTCCCCCGGGTTTTGGGGTTTTAGAATTTTTTGCGGGGATTGCTTGTGCGTTCACAGTATTTTTTTTATTTTTCCGAGTCATATATTATGCCCCGTCTGTTCTAAAGTCTGGTCGTAAGTCTTGCAGTTTGGGTTTTACTTCCCCCCAGAGGTCAATGTCATGGCAAAGTAAGTTGTTGGGGGTCGGCCAATGGAGATGGTAGGGTGGAAGTATGGAGGGTCTTTCATGTTTTTTCCCAAAAAAAGATTGAACAGGTGGGAAACAGGATTTGTGGCCCCCAACTGTGGTTTTAAAGTAGTTCCGATGATTTTTAAAAGGACGCACTGTTGCAGTTTTGTTAGTGCTTGAAGGTTTGCATATTTTTAAATGCCAAACATTTGAGGCCCTGACAGGCCTTGGGCCCTACTCTGTAAAAAACCCTTTTTGAAGTGATGAAGTTGGGGAAAGGGTCTCTCTGATTTTGAAGATTTTTTCATAATGTTGGGCATTTAAAAAAATCTGTTGTTGTGCTTGCCCCCCGCCCCAGCTTGTTCCTCTGAAGGTGTTTTTGCCCCCTTCTTAGTCGATTCAAATAACTTTGAGATGTCTTGCTGGCGGGTGTGAGGTGATTGTTTATATTTTTTGGTTTGGGGAAAATTCCCCCTTTTGGGCAGGGGTATGATGGTGATTGTGTCAGTCTTTTTGGCCACTGTTTTGTCCCCCAAATTTTGACAGATGCTGTAACTATGTGATGATGTTTCGCCCCCATGTTGAGCAGTTGCTGGTATTTGTTGCCGGGGGGATTTCCCTTGGTAAGTGGGGAGGGTTTTACTTCTTCCTCAGTTATTTTAATGGCGAGGGTGCTTTGATGTTGGCTTTTTTTATTATGCTTTGTCGGGTTGATTGGGTGTTGTCGTTCTTGCAATATTCAGCCACTGTTCAATGCGCGAGTTTCTGTGGGGAGGTTTCGGAGTGTTTCAATGATGAGATTTGGTTTAAAGTGGTTTTGTGAGTTTTTCAGGGGTGTTCCCTTTTTATGTTCCCCCTTTTATTTTTTTTTCGATTTTAACTTGACATGATCCATTTTTTGGGCCTTTTAAAATTTGTTTTTCCCAAGATTTTTGGCCCCCCGGTATTTTTAGGGTTAAAAGACCGGGTTTGGGTTTTCGTGCTTTCTTGTATGCGGGCCCAAGATGTCTTGGTGCCCTGGCTGGTGTTTATTCTCTGACGCCGATCCCCCTTGTGTTTTCGGACTGTATTAAAGTTGTTGGTGGGTCTTGATGTCTTGTCCGGAGGGTAATGCGCAAAACGTCGCAAGTTAGTTGGGAAGATTGAATTGGTTCTTTTGTTTGTCCAGAAAAATTTGTAGTGGGTTTGAGGCTTTTTTTTTTTTTTTTAGCTTCATTTTGAATACAGAGCACAAGGTGTGGTCATCCCTATGTCGTCCGGGAGGTTCTTTTTCTGGCTCGTTGCTGTGGATTGAGGCGTGGTGAAAATAAAATTATTTGGTTATGGATTTGCCCTTTTGGGGCAGCAGGTTGTCCTCCTTTATGTTGTGGGGGGTAGAGGGTATTTGGAAGGTAAGTCTGTGGGTGAGGCAAATCCCGCAGAGTAGTCCCCCGTGTTGGTCTCCCCAGTTCCAATGACCAACTGTTCCCGGCCCATTTTGGGTTTAAGATAGGGCCCACTTTGGCGTTAAATCCCCTTTGGGTGATGTGATGTCCCTTTTGGGTATTTTTTTAATGGTCACTAAGATTTTTATAAAAAATTTTCTACTTCTTCATTGTATGGTCAGTGATGGGGGCTAGATTTGTATGATGTGGTTTTTGGGCTTGGCCCCCCGGATGGTAATCCCGCTGGAACGGTGTAAGTGATAATGCCCCCCCCCTATTCCTTCTGACAAAAAATGCCACCCCTGTTTGGGGATGTTTTCTTGGGCCATTAAGATTTGTTGTTTTAGTCAATGTCTCACCAAATCCCGTCCTTACTTTTAGTCCAATAATGTCCCCCTTTTATCGGCTAAGCTCATTCTAGTTCTTTGATTTTTTTTGCACTGGTGAGTGTACGGGCGTTTTGTACAAAGGTTTATTTGTTCTAGGGGCTTGTAATGTTTTAAATCCAGAGCTGACTTGTCATTCCCCCTGGGGTTGATCAAGGAAAAACGCGGTCGTTGGTAAACCCGGGCCCCCGCCCCTCGTATCATTTTGGTTTGCATTTGTCTTTATGTTTTTTTGTGGGTTGGTTTCCCTTGGTGGGCCAATCCTCTCAAATTCCTATGTTTGGGTTTTTTTATTGGGGGTTTCCCCCCCCCCTGGAAGGTTGTACTGGGTTACATGGATACCCGTAGCAGTGGAAATTTTGATGACCTGACCCTTTGGGCATCAAACCGATACCTGGCTGGAGAGCCGGGAAAACCAAACGACGATGGAGGGCTCCCTGGCAGTCACTCTCAGAGCCCAAGATGTTTCCTTCTCTGGCACCCCCCCTGTGTGACAGACGACCGTATTTCCACGGGGACAAGGTAAGGGGGGAAAAGGTTTGCATTTTATCTATGAAAGGTTTTATGAAAAGTTTCATGACTGTATGCAACATGAAAAGTGATCTGGGCAATAAATATTCAACAGATTTAGACTTGATTTTTATCACTAAACAAAGCCTTTTTTGGTACATTCAAGAGCAAAAGTGTTATGAGCAAAAAGTTTGCGGTATGTACTCCCGATCAAATATTTTTTTTTCAACTTTGTTATAAACCCTGCATACAGGGCTATTTCATTTCAATGATATTTGGTTTGGGGTTTTGGGGTTTTTTTTTCAAAAAAAAAAATACATCTTTTTCATTGTTACAACCATCATTTTTGAAATTAAATTTTGTTTGTTTTGTTTTGTTTAAGTTATTTATACCTGGTGATTTAGAAACACCCGCTTTTTCCAAAATTCTATATTACACACCCTCTCTCTCTTCTTTTTCTTCTCTTCTCTCTCTCTCTTCTCTCTCTTCTTTCCCTTTCTCTCTCCCTTAAAACCCACACCACATCAACATATATATATAAATTTTATCATCAACATACATACATCATACATCATACGATGATAGAGAAATAGATAGATAGATTGTAGATTAAAAATAGATAGATAGTACCGCAAAATTACGTAATGGTCTTACGGGTGAAGAATATGACTTCGCAACGACATTATGAATTTCTTAGAGTATATAAAACTTTTGACTAGTGGCTATTTTTTGAATATCTAAACTTTTTTTATACTGTCAAAAAAAATTGGGCAATCAAACAATAAATGGGGATTGAAAGGGGAATAGAACAAAATGTTTAAATTTTTTTTTAATTTAGATTCCTGCATTTATCCAGTTTATGTATTAGAATTTTAATTTCCGGGGTAAAGGGAAATGTGAATGTTTGTTTTTTTAAAATAACCTTTTAATGATGTATTTATTAATTTAGAATAAATTTCTTTAAGAGACAATGCGAGATAGAAGCAAACATTCAGTACTATTTTCAGAGGCCCCTTGTTTTCCCAAAAAGAATCACCAGTTTTCGATAAATTCCAAAATGAGAGGGTTTTCGAAAAAAGTTATGTTGTGCCTCTCTGCTTGGATTTTTTGTATCGGAATTCAATCTAAAATAAAAATTTCTTTCCCTTATTTTACCAGCCTTAATATGTTTTGAGTCAACGCAAAAAAAATTTTGGCAAAATAAACAGCGTATCAGAAAAAAATTCAAGCCATAAGGATTGCAAATAATTCAAAAAGTAAAAATAGAAAAAGCTTCTAATAAAATGTTTTTTTAATTTTAAGTGGGAATCACATATGCAGCACCATTTCCCTTTTTCTTTACGACCCGTCGTATCATTTTTAAGTGATTAAATTTATTATTTCTAGTGATTTTTAAAATCAACGGGAAAGATTTTGATTTCATTTTTTTTTTTCCCGTGTTTTTGATGTAAAATTTAGCTGAAAAATTTTCCCCAAGGGGGAAAAAATGAGGAACAACCCGGTAAAAGTGGAATTGTTGATATATTGAGTCTTTTTCCTTAAAAATGTGTTTTTTAAAATTTTTTAATTTGGGCCGCGAAAAAAATAACGGGTTTTTTGGAAAAATCACAGTCTTGTTTTATAAAATTTTTCCCCTTTTATAAATTTTGGGGATGAGGATCAACCCATTTTTTTGATACTGCCGTTTTCGCTGTCATAAAAAAATAGAAATTGAGTTTTTATTCATTTTCTTTACAGTACCTTTTCCCCCTTTTTTCAGGAATATTTTTTTCATTTTCTTTTAGAAACCTTTCTTTTTTAAAAAATTTTTCCCCGAGTTTTTTGCATTTTCACACAAATGACTTTCCAATGAATATAACTTTATTTCTTCATTTTTTTAAACAAGAATTATTCGCTACGTCATTTGTGAATCATATATTTATCTGACTAAGAAGTTTTAGCTGTCACGTTTTAAAAACATGTATTGTAACCAAAACATGTTCAACCAACAAAATCTCATGGTAGACACACAATGTACCACCGATCTTCCCCGCCTCAACACCAGGTTGTACTGGGACGTAAAGCTGCCAGGATTGACATTCAATTCCAACTCAACTATGGCTCAAGATATCTTCCCAAGTAAAAAGCTATCCATTTTCTTTAGGAAGTGGAGAGATGCTTCAACGGCTCTAGTCCACCACCCCTGCATCTGGACAAGTACCGTCCTAGCTCACCAAGACAATCCAGTGTGCACTGTGAGGACTTGCAGTCTGAAATTTACCTTTGTAATGTGTACATGAGATCCGCAAGAAACAAAAAATCCCGTGTCAGAAAAACATGGTTATATGCAACAGGGGATTGTGATTCGTCTCCTTATATACGGTGTTTAAAAAAAACAAAACAAAATTGGCAAGAGGGAATGGAATAAGATCATTGACAAAAAGGCTGTAAAAAGACAGAAAAGAGATATAAAAAAAGAAGGAAAATTGGCCAAATCATGATGGATTTATTATTGTTGGGGAAAAATGACATGACAATAGAATGATACTTCTACAGGGCTCTTCTGGTAGGAAGCATCAGACCAGTTGATCTGGCTTTGCCAATTGGGCCAGACAGTCACATGAGGAACTGCTGATATTTCCCATCTGTCTTGCTTTAGCTGCGTCTTTGGAACAGGCCGTCAGATCGCAAACCGGCAACGTTAACCACAGGTTATCCTGCACCCGTTTTGTAGTGTAGTTGAGTAGAGTGTGTGGTTTGTAGTGTAGTGTTAGTGTAGTGTAATGGAGTATGGTGTGGTGTCTGGTGTAGTGTAGCGTAGTGAAGTGTAGCGTAGGGTAGCGTAGTGTAGTGTAATGACGTGTGGTGTGGTATTTTGGATTGCACTGCATGAAAATCTCTGAGCAGTAATCTCTGCAATGTTAAAAGTTGCTACAGTTGAAATTTATTCATTAGCATGGAGATTCTTCATTCCAACTGTGGTAAAGTCTGCCATTAATTGGGCTTACGTAAGACGAAGAGCACATGACTGCGCTAACAGTGATATAACAGGATAGTAGTTGTATGTCTGGCGCTCCCACGAAAAACGACTAGTAGCCACTTCCAGCAATGATTATGCGCTAAGGAGGTTCATCTGGACCTGTGTCAGTGCCAGAGAGTGGTGAGGCCCAACTTTATCTAGACACATGATCACGTGACAAATGTGGTAAACAAGAAAAGGAACGTTTAGATGATATGTTTGTAATCCAATGACCCAGCTTTATCTGCTAAATATTGGTGAGGTATTGGAAGTGTGTGTTTGGTGAGGGACACAATCCTCACATCATGAAAACGAAACCTTGGAGTTCAGAAACAGTGTTGTCACTCGTTTAAGCAACCCATGGTTTTCTTTCAGTGAAAGATTCTTTTTCACGCACTAGTTTTTGGTATATTGTATTAGGTTGGGAGCGTCAGCAGGGCGGATGTTGGGGGGGGTTTTTGTCTTCAGTTAGTGTTGTAATCAAACTGGTATTTTTCGACGCCAAAATCAGAAAGAGTAAAAGTCATACTTCACTAAATCTTTTCATTATTTCGCTTGACGATGAGAATACTATGATTTTTATGTGATGTAAGACAAAACAACCCCCACCTCACACCACACCACAACTTTCAGACACTTGATAGTGCTAAAAATACGTTGTATTGATTATGAACATGTTTTATTTCGTTGTGTCAATAAGTCTATGTGACTCTTTATTGGCTATAATAATTTCTGATTCTGAATTTCTAATTTCTCATTTGACCGTTCCACTATACACCACACTCGGGCGCGGCGCGCACGGCAGTGCACAAAAAAAGTGATTACAGGAGGTTCGATTTTGTTCAAGAGAATTTTCTCTTGTGTTCACTCAGTTGCGGTCTCCACTTCCCAAAGTTTTCGGTATGAGACTATAAACCGAGGTCGTGTGCGAACGCACCGCAGAACGGATTTTGCGCATACGAAAAAAACTCGTTCGCTTGTCGAAAGAAGTAAGGCATTACGTGCGTGGGAAACGGATGAAAAAATGTACAAAAATGATACAGAAGGGGGACTAGATGAAAGAAAAGGCTCATGAGTGCATATCCATTATCCTCGAAATATAATAATTTTTTTTATAATATAAAAACAAAAGTTTTGTATTTAGCTGTTGGCTAGCTTGCTATTTGTCCGTGTGTCTGTATGTAGTCTTCCTAGTGTGTCTGTATATACTGGACGAGAAGATTGGAAGGGGGGGGAAACAAGTTCAGATTTGTAGTGACCAACATTCGTCATTAGTTAGCATTAGCTGACAAGACACACACTTGACAGTCTGAACAGGCAGTAGGTAAATGTTCAAGGCAGTGATTCGACTGGCAAGCAGACACACCTATGCTGTCTCGGATGAAGTGAAAGCATAGACACAGAGTAAAGAGGACGAAGAGAGGACACACAGCGATAGTAGACAACTGGAGTAAAGAGAGACGACGAGAGACACACGCAGAGACTAGATTAGTCAACAGAGTAAAGAGAGTCGGACAAGAGAGCCAGAGACTGATAGACAACATGCGTACTATGGTTGGATCGGTGGTCTAGAGGTTTACGCGTGTCTAGAAGCGAAAAGTTCGGGTTGAAGTGTGCGGCGGTTCGTACGTTGACCGGACACTTTTTCCATCATTAGTCATGTGTGGTGGTTGGGCGTAGTCGATTCGGATGAGACGATATTAAAACCGGGTCGTGTGTTTTAACGTCTTATTTGCGCACGTAAAAAAACCACGGCAACAAAGAGGAGTTTCCCTGGCAAAATTCTTAGAAAAAAAGCCAACTCTGATGGGAAACAAATACAGTTGCAGACATGAAAAAAAAAAAAGGGGGTGGCGCAGCGCTTGTGGCGACGCGTTTCCCGCTCTCCCGGGGAGAGCAGCCCGAATTTCACGGAGAAATATGCGTGACCTTAAAGTGGTTGAAAATGAAAGCTGAGCGCTTTGATTTGTTGCTTTACAAGATCAGCGCTATATAAATTCATACATTTTATTATTATTATTATTATTATTTTTAATATTATCTATTATTATTATTATTATTATTATATTAAAGAGAGAGAAGAGACACACCACACAGAGATAGATAGAACAAAAGAGTAAAGAGGCCAAGAGAGACACACAGAGACTAATTCGAAAACCAGAGTAACGAGAGACGCAGAGACGAGACACACAGAGACTGATAGACAACAGTGTAGAGAGAGAGGAGAGGAGGACCAACAGAGACTAGATAGACAAACAGTGGAGGTGGAGGAACAGAAGTTGTCGCTGTAGGAATTACATAGAGGTGGTAGAGAATACAAAGGGAGGGTGGTAGAACTCGAATCGAACTCGAACTCGAAGTTTTTAATGAGGATATTGGAATAAGAGGGACTCTTCTTTACACCAGAGACTACATTAGAGGTGGCTATAGAATACAATAGAGGCTGGTAGAAAATAGAACAGTGGCTGGTTTGAGAATAGAACAGTGGCTGGTTACGGAGATAGAATGCCACTTTCTCCTTCATAACCCGATTTATTACCCTCTTCACCCAAGCGTAAGACAGACAGGTGAGGAGGATAAATACATGATAGTGACACCCCTCCATCCAGCAGCAGAGGGCTTAGTCGTTTCGTAAGGACCAATTCTTTAGCTTCTTATTTTAACATTGCAATTTGTAGAATTACGAATGTTTTAACTTTCTGACAGAACAAAATGGAGAACAGAGACAAGAGACGAGATGGACAGTGTTAGAAAGACCAGCTGAGAACAGAGAATGAAACACCTAGAGAAGTAGAAAGAGAATACTGTGAAACAGAACAGAGGAACACACACACTGACACACACACAAAACACAGCGAAGGCATGTGCAGCTGGGAGAGACGAGGGGGGGTGGAGAAACTTTGAAAACTTTTTATGCAAAGAGGATAATATGGACTAAGCTTAGTTGCTTTTTTAATCCATCCCTTGGCAAAAACAATAAAACAAAAAGGAAAGAAACAACAATTAAACAAACAACCCTTCCAAAAAATTCACCAACAACCTCCCAAAAATATCACGTCAGTACAAAAAAACGCCATAGACAACAACAACAAAATACAACAATAAAAAAGAAAAAAAACTTACTCCCCGGAAAAATCAAAACACCCACCACCCCAAAACCCAAAACAAACAAACAAAACAAAAACAAACCAAAAATAAATCACACAAGAGAGAAGAGTGAGAAGGTGAGAGAGAGAGAGAAGAGAGAGAGAGAGACAGGCAGGGACTGACCTGAGAGAGAGAAAAAATGAAGACTGACAATTTACCCCAAAGTAAAATAAAAAAAATAAATAATGTGAACACCAGTTACTCAGGACTAATACTGTGAAACAATAAACAAGAAGGAAACAATTGTATAATGATGTGGTACAGGTAGATAACCTGTGATGATCAAAGAAGTGTTGACAGATAGACAACATACGACATCGGTTAAGTGAAAATAGGTGCATTGTGGGCACATGACCTTGGTCTCTTTGGTGGCTGAGTTAATCTGTTCACAGGAAGGTGTTGGTTAAGCCATACGTATGAATGATTTTTTGTCTTCTGCATGGTAACTATTGCGAAGACCATTTAAACAATGTGAATAATAATAGGATATTTTGCGGGTATTCCTCTGCTGAATGCTATCTGTATTTCATATCCTTTTACGAGGGGAATTGTGGGGATGCAGTTATTTTTTTGTTTGTTTGGCTAGATACGAGGTTTGCATCCGCGGTGAAATTTTGCGTATTGAACTGTTTTCTACTACATTAAGGTAGCGCACTTTGACTTCGGGGATATTAATGTATTCGGAAACATAAAAAAAAGCCAGTAACGCGAGTTTTTGAATAACAGTATGTGCTAGATAGACTTCGTTTTATGTTCATAATGGCGGGTTAGATTTTTCATTGAAAAGCTTTCAGTCATAGCCAGACTCATTTCACATCCCACAGAGATTGTTCATTAATTCCTTTCTTCTAGACACGTGTGTGTTATTTTCACACTAAGTTCGTTGCATAGTGTTTGTTGCCAAATATTCTAAGTTTAGTCTACTCTTTAACGCCATTTTAGGTTCACATTCTCGGTTTTCTGTACTTTTAGAGAAAAAAAGTTTTATTCTCTATTTTATGAGTAAGGATTTATTTCCATTTCAAGCAGCACTTTCGACTAGCATCATCAGGACTCGGTGCGAGGTTTAATTACTAACCCTTATCATTTATAATCTGGATGTTGAGCTTCTTTAGGAAGGTTTTAATAGATTTAAGACGTTCCTTTCTTGTAATAATACCAATCCATAAGTCATATCTAGTTCTGAATATGTAAAGACTCCATATATATATTTTAATCTTCAATAGTAGAGACCCTATACTCAATCCTGCATTTTAAGGCTATCATCAACTACAATCTTGAAATGTGTTCAATCTTGTGTACCAGAGCAGTATCTCTGCACAACATCCCAGTAGAAGCTCGATAGACCTTTTGCTTAGAGGATATATCTAAAGTTACATTTTATGTATAGGCGAAAAGCATAGTACACATTGGTACTTTAACACACAACGAAAACAGTTGTTACACAATTCGCGTGTGTCGGATTTAGGAATGCGACGACATAACAGGATCGACCGATGGGCAGGATAATTAAATTGCCTCTGGTATCACTGGTATATTACCAATTCCATCTTTTATAACTTTATGTTGGGGTTTTGTTGTTTTGTGGGTTTTTAAAAAATTAGGACTTGTTTTGTGAGATGTTCAATCCAATTGAACATGCAGTGGAGTTAATTGATGAAATCATTGTTGATTATGAAGGGTTGGGCTGCAATATTCAATGTTAAGAGAAGTTAGGGAATTTCGTGAGCGTTGTTTCCTTTGAATATTCTTCATCCTAATGAGTCTAAGGAACATTTTTGTAGATAAACTTTGGAATTCTAATCTATAAAGTTGTTAAGAAAAATAGATAACTTGTTTTGAATTTGTTTTGAGCCCTTTTTAAGTTCAGATTAGGCATGAAGTTGTTTTTCAGTACTTTGTTTCCCACAAGTTATGTATTTTTTCTGCGTTAGAGTCTAACGAACCCTTGCATGTGTATATGTGTAAATTGAGATCCATAGAAAGATTGTCTCTGTATAATCAGTTGTAATATAGCTATCTATCAGCATTGTTAGACATTTTGAGAGGTTCACTGTCGATAATGTAGATGCATATGTTTTTATGT
Organism: Rapana venosa; assembly: GCA_028751875.1. Classification (NCBI taxonomy): domain Eukaryota; kingdom Metazoa; phylum Mollusca; class Gastropoda; order Neogastropoda; family Muricidae; genus Rapana; species Rapana venosa. The sequence continues at coordinate 32,216,175 of CM054135.1, read as the reverse complement.
TCTTGCAATAATTGCACGATCTGTATATAGGAATGAATATATATTTCGTATCAAATTTTGTTGATTGATATGACAATGATTAAATCTTCATATGATCACACTATAGTGATAAGATTAAAACATGTAATATTCAAATTTACAAACGAATTATTTTTTCTTCCAGGTATCTATAGACATAGAAAGATTTTGGTATTGTTTGGTATTTATTTAGTGTAGTGTGTCAATGTCAGCCTACTGTTGTCCTCTATAAATTTATATATGATCTGTTCATAATACCAGTTTTCGGTCTCACATTGTTTTGTTCGTTCTGCAATGCATGCATATCTATTAACCTAATGCTCCTTTAGAAGTGATATTGGTCAGGTTGTTTTTTAGGAAATACTTTTACTTTCTATAAAATTGTTTTTAAATCAGAATAGTTCATGTATTAAAGTTATGTATGACTATTGACTACAGCAAAAATAGTTATAATATTAGTTGGTTCAACGTGATGTCCCCCTAAAAATGTTGCATTACTACTTCTTTTCTCAATATGCGTGCATACACGTTCTACATGTATACTGTTTGATAGTTATCAATGTGATTATGTTGCTATCTTATATCTCGTTTTTTAAAAATTAATTTTTGTCCTTGTTCTTTACAGTAATTTTACACATTTGTAAAGTGTTTTACAGAAAAATGGCAAATTTAGGTCAAAAACTGCAGAGTATGATGTACTCATGTGCCTCAAATGATCGTCAGTATCCTTGGACCTGTTTCTCTTTGGTACATTTGGGACTATGTACAGTTCGACACAAGGAGAACATGGGCAAATAAAATGAAGTTTTTGATTTACGCCAAGAATTGCCGCGGGAATATTACTTGCACGAATTTGATACTTGGACAACTTCTGTTTTTTTGAAGCAAAACCGTGTTTAGATGGGTAACCATATTCATAAGCAATCATCAAAGCAATGCCGATTAGGGGGAGGAAAACGCGAAAAATCATCCAGAATGTAAATGAGAAGTTAGTGACGGCCGATGGTGGAAGAAAAGATGTTATCTGGAATGGAAATGTGATAGTGATGGTATTATCTCATCGATGTGTTAGATACTAGGAACAGCCTTGGGACAGAAAGGTATCATAGATGGGTTGATGTTTTGTACGTTGATAATAAATGGAATTGAGGGTAAGGTTTTGCAAATTGTATGGAATATTTACTAAGAATGGTGATCCCATGAGGCTAGATGAAATCGTGACTGGTGATGAGACCTGGGTGTACATGTATGAACCTCCCAGAAAGTTCCAAAAACAAAGCGTGGGTTCGGAAAAGACCACCTCAAACTGCTCGACGCCAGTTGTCTCAAAAGGTGTTGTATTCTGTCTTTAAACACAAAGCGAGTTCTACAGAGACTCAAAAATATTTTGTCTGACTTCCAGAAGTTTTAGGCGGCTGCCCGACCAGACTGGCATAATCAAGATCCTCCATGACAATTCTCTAGCGGCAGAGAAAATTGACCCTTCATGGTATCATTAAAGTGTTTTGACTTTGACTTTGCCATTGCCATACCCTCCATACTCCCCAGATCTTGAACATTGTGACTTTCACCTCTTTGCCCATCTGAAGAAGTCCCCGGCAGGAAGAACATTCAAGATCTGAGCATGAGCAGCATTGAGAGCAGTGGTTTTCCTGTGTCTGCCACACGTACCAAGAGAGGCCTACAGATCAGCATTTCTACAACAGATTGATGTAATGCAGAAGTGTGTGGTGAGAGTTTGTGAATATTTGAGAGGATGAAATGAACAGATTTTATCACTGGTGAGTGTTTGACTGAAAAATGAATTGGTTTCATTTTACCAGAAAGTGCCCTGGTATACTAAATGAATACAATTCTCAAACGCTAATACCATCATTACTTTGTGTTATTAAAGTAGTAAAAATTGACATAGCACCATCAAATTATGATAAACAAGAATTACATTCAACATAAAAATCAGTTGCACTTGACAAAAACATTTTGATTGATAATAAAAAAGAATAAAAGGTTCATCCACAGACAAATGGTAAACAAAAGGGGGGTGGAGAGAGAGAAATTTAAATACTTTATTACCTCACAAACGGAGAAATTTACGTGAGTAGCAAGCCAGGAAGTCCATGACGAAGGCAAAAGAGAAATGGATCGGTGAACAGTGTCAAGACATTGAAGAGAACATCAAGAAAAACAATACAAAAGAGGGAAAAGGTTTAACAATCCAAGACAAAAATGGGAAATGTCTTACTGACGACCAGGATATTCTGAACAGATGGACAGAATACTGCTCCGACCTGTATAACTACAGAACCACAGGAGATCCAGAAGTCCTTAATGTACCCGCAAGCAAAGACACAGACAGTCACCCTATCCTCCGAGAAGAAGTGGAAACAGCGGTCAGATCGCTGAAAAAGGGGAAGTCAGCAGGGGCTGACAACATTCCAGCTGAGTTGGTTCAAGCTGGAGGGGAAGCCATGATCAGCGCCCTACTAAGAATCTGCAACAAGATCTGGCAGACAGGGAAATGGCCAACGCCATGGACACAGTCACTCATCATCACCCTCCCCAGAAAGGAAATCTACAACAATGCCATAAAAACCGCACCAATCAGCCTATATGCCAACCCAAGAAAGGTCATCCCTGCAGATAATATTGGAATAGACTGAAGCCACAAGCAGAGACCTCATTGCTGAGGTTTCAAGCAGTTTCAAGCAGGGGCAGCACAACTAAACAGTTATTCAACTCAGAATACTATGTAGCGGTACCTTAACATCAACAAGACTTTACATTATTTATCGATTTAAGAAGGCATTTGACAGGGTGTGGCATGCAGCTTTGTGGGAACATAATTTGACAGCATCAATGCAAACCTGATCAGAGTCATCAAACAGCTGTACAGCGAGGCCACCAGTGCAGTGTACTACAACAACAACATTGGAGAATGGTTTCGAACGACAGTTGGAGTAAGGCAGGGCTTGTCAACTCTCACCCACTTTTTTCAAAAATCTTCCTTGAGAGAAAACATGGCTGATGCACGGAAAATCATGGGAAATATCAGTCAGCATTGGTGGCAGAACGATCACAAACCTCCGCTTCGCAGATGACATTGAAAGGATAACAGGTTTAGAAAAAGAGCTTACCAGCCTACAGAACACCTGAATAAGGCCTCCAAAACATACGGCATGGAAATTTAGAGCAGAGAAGACCAAACTGATGACTAATAACACCAACGGCATTAGCACTGATATAAGGGTTAATGACCAGAAGCTGGAAACAGTTCAAAGCTTCAAGTACCTGGGGGCCATTGTATCAGACCAGGGGTCCAAGCCAGAATAGTATGCAGGACTGCACAGGGCAAAAACAGCATGTCAAAACTAAAAACCATCTGGAGAGATAAAAATATCCACTTATCACAAGATCAGACTAATGCGCCCCTTGTCATATCCATATTTCTGTATGCCTGTGAATCATGGACCCTGACTGCAGATTTGGAGAGAAGAGTACAGCGGTGGAGATGAGATGCTTTCGGAGACTCCTTGGCAACTCCTACAAAGACCACATAAGCAACGAAAGCGTGCATTTAAAAGAATCCAGCAAACATGGACCCTATGAGAACCTTCTAACGATCATGAAAAAGCGTAAACTTAAATGGTATGGGCATGTCACAAGATCCAAAGGACTTGCAAAGACAGTTTTACAAGGCACTGTCCAAGGAGGAAGAAGAAGAGGCAGACCAAGGAAGAGCTGGAAGGATAACATCAGCGAATGGACAGGCCTAGAACTCAACAAAACCCCGAGAAAGGCAGAACAGAGAGAGGAATGGAGGGAACTGGTTGTTGAGTCTTTGAGGGTGCCCCCACGGTCGTCAGACTACGGGACAGATAGATAGATAGATAGATAGATAGATAGATAGATAGATAGCAAGCCATGCATAAAAATAATTAACAGAAAAAATGGTCACAGAAAGCTATCACAACACAGTCTCGAACACTAGCACGCACACATCACACAAAACCCTCATCAGCATTACTTAAGCCAGTCACAAACTCATCAGTGTGAAATCAAACCCACTCATGCGCGCGCAACTCTGCAAGAGCATCCACACACTCACATATGGTCCGCTAACACACAGAAAGCGCATTCTCACACACGCGCACTCATTGCTATGACATGAACTGATGAATTGTTGTAACACGTATGACAAGACAAATATAAATCAACTTAATACTCTATTATATTATAACATTGAACACAGTTAAAAAGTAGAAAATCACAGAGTTATAAAATACAATCTAAAGATTACTTACACACACACACACACACACTCAGCGCGCGCGCTCACTTTTCATTGCCACAAACTCCTTGAGCAGCCGAACTGAGGTGGAAATCAAACTGTTTTCACTCTACGTGTTGAGTCTAGGTACTCTGTATTGCTTTTGAGAAGGAAGGGGTTCAAACTATCTAGCCAGCACATGTGTACCATCACTCACGATTTCTTTTGCTCTATTTCTTAAACAGCATTCAGGGAGAGAGAGAGGGACAATATTTGACAATATGTTATTGTGATAAGCTGTTAAAGCCCATTCACAAGGGGACAGTGGGAAGGGGACTGGGCACAAAAACATATTTTTGAGAAATAAAGATGTATAATTTCTACAGCCCAAATGGTCGACATGGCATGGATTCCACGACATGGTTAAGTGATTTACATTAAGATTCAGATGAATTGGCGCCTAACACTTTCGCTCACTGCATATGGGGAAAGGGGAGAGGGTCACAACAACCATAAACATTATATAAACACCGAGTCTGTGACAGGGCTTTCGTCTGATCCAGTAACTCTGCTCTTTCCAACACGTGAAAAACCTAACTCACCCTATGCATAACCTTCCTCTTTTGCTCTCTCTCATACACATATGCACACACACACACGCGCACGCACGCACAAACACACACACACGAAAACGCACATGCACGCACAAGAGGGTGCGCACGCACGCGCACACACACACACGCACGCGCGCGCACAGGCAACCACAGTCACTTCTAACCCAGAAAAAATCTGATAGCATCCATCATAACATGTAAACATTCGGATGAGACTATAATCTGAGGCCCCGTATGCGAACGCATGCAGAACATCTTGCGCACACGTTAAATCCTGTTCCGCTTTCGAAAGAGTAGGCCATTGTGTGCCGGTGGGAACAGATGACAAAATTTACAAAACCGCACACACACGGGGACTAGATGTAAAAAAGCACATGAGTGCTTATTCCATTATCCTCGAAAAAAAAAGTCATCTGAGCGCTTTGATTTGTTGCTTTACAAGATTCAGCGCTATATAAATTCCATACATTATTATTTATTATTTATTATTATTATTATACTATTATTATTATTAAAACATCTAGTCCGGCATTAATTCTGTCTTTGTTTCTTTCACGATCGGCAGGTGTCCACAGCTGCAGCTTGGAATAAATGTCTTTTTCCTCCTGAGTCATTTGCCTTTTCTTTTTGCAAACCAAAAGTAATCTACAGGTTTGTAAGTGTTTTTTGTCCAGGAAAACTGAAAAATCATATCTTCACTTTCACAAATGATAGTGTCAGGTGCGTCATCAGAGGTATACACATAAAGAAAGTCGTTGTTTCTAGAAACATCCCTGAGATTTCTCTGCAGGGATCTGTTTCTCAGCCCACCCACATAGTTCTTTATAGTATCTCCACTGTAGCCTGCATCCCGAATCTGATCTAGATATTCGTCATAGTCCTCCCCCTCCATCATAATGACAGGTACAGGCACCTCAACCAGGTCAATTCCATATTGTTGTTCAGCCACTGTGTCAGCTGCCACCACTGTGACAGCACGTGACGCACGGCGATAATCACGTGCGGGAAGCAGCAATTGCAAGTTGGCATAAACAAACTGGGAAAATTTTCAGATGCCAACAATGCACTTGCCTCGTATTCTTGCCTTTCCTCTGTCTGACTCTTCTCATCTGTCCTTCTTCTCCTCTGTCCTTCTTCGGTCCCTGTTGGTCTGACTGGGCGGCTTTCTGCGGGAAGTACACAGGGGGTTGTTGACCGGCCATGTTCCCATCACTTGAGCCAGCCTTCAGTCTCAAACACAACAGTTGTTTGCTCACCCTCTCCACAGACTTTCCATGAGGTGATGCAGTGTTGTTGTAGCAGGGCACCTAATGTCACTTCCAGCGTTGTTGGTAACCTGACAACTGGCTTATTGGTTTATTTGGTAATTTGAACACAAAATTCATGCAGCAAAATTTCGCCCTGCCTATATCCAAGGGAGATCACCTAGATCCGAGAGAGAGAGAACTCTGAAATAGTTAAATAGTACATTGGCTTTAGGTCACAATACATCAAAAGGGTAAGTTGGGGGGTGGGGAGCAGACAAGAGCAGTGTTTTCACAAATACAATATTGAATCAACATTAAATTCGCACTCACATGTATGTATACTTACCTTCCTCTGTCAGCACCATACAGTTTCAACTTGGCATCTCTGTACACTTACTTCCGTTTAATCACTCTGCATCAACATAGCTTATCACTGAAAAGATTACAGTGAAGGATCCTGAGAGTAGTGATCATGTGTCATTCATTAGTTGAAGATAGCAGTGCATTCTGTCTCATAACCAAATGATATAATACATCCTGCAGTGTGGATAAATACACTGCACCAGACCGACAACTCATTAGGGTTATAGCACATTGCATGATTGAGAATAAGTCAGCATTGCTTAATCCAAAAAAATTGTCCTCTATCAAATTCAAAGTCATGAAAGTTGTCGTTTATAAGGGTTGAAAACACAACCATTACTAAATATCCTTCTTCATTTACAGTGATTTTACAACATTACACAGCAACATATCTAATCGTCTATCACTTTGAACAACAGCAACACACAGCATTATGGACAAAGGAGAAGGAACGGTTCATATCCAAAGAAGATACAGAGCTAGTTCAATACAATTACATGATATTATAGCAAAATGAAAATGGAGAGAGAGAGAGAGAGAGAGAGAGAGAGAGAGAGAGAGAGTATTATAGTAACGATTGTTGATCTTTCCAACATAGATACGTTGGCTTCATAGAATTTCTCATACTGACTTCTGAGCTATTGTCATTATAACCAAAACCATTTTCTTTTGAACTCTCAAGAAATCAACATCAAAACAAGTTACACACACAAACACACGCCGCACGTCTACGACCACTATTATCATCATTAACCACTAACATGTTATGTCACTAATACCACTCTAGTGAACAGACCTTAAATTGAAGAACATACACATCCACACACACGCACACACACACACACACACACACACACACACACTGTTGATTGAACCACAGTAATGGTTTCACATTAATTTTTAGTTTTTAAGGACTGGCAATTGAATGTGTCCTGTTTCATGTAGTAGCTGAAGCGTAGTGCCTTTCCAGCTTGTTTTTTTGGCTAGACTGCTGAATAACTGTATAGATCTATTTGAATAGACACTATTTATTCTAAAACCTCCCCCACCCTTCCTTCACGAGTGAACACAGGTAGCACAAAGACACATACTTACACACACACGTGCGCACGCGGGCAGACAGAGAGGGGGAGGGGGTGTGGAGAAAGATAGAATTACCACGAAACACAAGTCCTTTTCTCTAGTAAACAGCGTCCACGTAGGCAACCTTCAGGCTTTAATAAGTTGTGTCCACGTAGGCAACCGTCACGTGTGTTCATCATGTATAAATTGGTTGGGCTGAACATCTGCTGTTCTCATTGTTTCTCAGAGGTGAGCTGCTGAACTTGCTTCTCAGTTCCTGACGGCGGTATGTATGACAGTACAGAATCAATGTGGCCTCAGCCAGAAGTCAGCAGGCTTTTTCCCGTGTTAAATGACCTTCTGTAAAAGTGCTCAATGTTTCAGCCTACACTGGGACTCCAAGCGTTCTTTGTACTGCTGACTTTCTAAACTCTGAAACTGTTTAATCAGCAGAAAAAGATGGCGTCCAGCAATTTGGAGCATACTGGATCCAGAGTTAGATATATCACTGTCTTGCTTGCTGTTCTGACTATGTCTGAGAATGTGTCAGTTGTTAGCAGGCTAAATGATAAATCGTCACAAACAGCCGACTTCAACTTTAAGATATATGTCTTCCACCTTATCTTTTTACTTACATTTATATGACGCCTAAGAATTTGACATCTGATTTATAGTGCATTTCTTTTCAATCAGTTTGACAGATTTCTTTTTTTTTTTCTTCTAGGGGAGAAAGGGGGTCATCGTTACCGAAAAGCACATGACGTTGTTGCTGTTTTATTCCGTAGTCACCATTCTTTCCGTTTATTTTCTTTCTTAAAGTGAACTTATTTGTCCAGTTTGTCTCTATTTCTTTTTTTCGACATGATTAAGGACCCTCTTTTGAGTTGTGTTTTTTTTAAATCCAAAACAGTTATCCATATTTCATTATCGTCTACATATTGAGCTATGTGTTTATAAGTTGAAAATTAGTTTGGAAGATCATTTCAAGACTAGAAAAGAAAATATGGTAAGAATTAAGCCACATTGACAGTTTTTGAGGACTGGTACATCCCCGTTTTTGTTTCACACACACATACACACACACATTTATATATATATATATATATATATATATATATATATATATATATATATATATATATATATATATATATATATATCACTCTCCCCAAAAGTCCTTCGGATGAGACGATAAACCGAGGCCCGTGTGCGAAGGCATGCAGAACACCTTGCGCACACGTTAAAACCCGTTCCACTTTTCGGAAGAGTAGGCCATTGTGTGCCGGTAGAAACGGATGACAAAATGTACAAAACTGCATACACACAGGGACAGGATAAAAAAAAAACCCACCCACGTGAGTGCTTATTTCATTTCCTCAAAATAAAAGAATAAAATAACCCCACACAGTTCAAGAGAATCTCTCGTCTTCAGAATGAGCTCTCAACGTAAGACACTGATGTCGAAGAATAGTCAGTTATCCGGTTCTTTTGCTTCGGAATGTTTCAACACTTTAAAAAAAAGTCCCTAACAGCATCTGTTGATAACGGCTTTCCTAGGCTACAGAACTGTGCTTTTCTTACTGTGATAGCGGTGACAGTGTGTTAGATGAAGAGTGTAGCTCTGTGAGTGCAAGGCATAGCTAAGCTTCACCACAACCGTCACCTGACGATGACTGCGCCAGGGGCCCAAGTTAGGAGGGAAGGCAGGAAAATCTAGTGTTGGCTTTAGCAGCAAATAGGTTCAAATACTGTCATTGAGACATTTTTCATTTTTACTTTATTTTCTTCTGTTTTATTTATGTATTGCTTTTCCTTGCAAGTTTGTTTTTGTTATGAAGAAACTATTTTTGGTTACCTGCATTTGTTTTCTCTTAATAGAGATAGAGTGATTGATAGATAGGTAGAGAGAGAGAGAGGACAGACAGACAGAAACAGAAACAGATAGATAGACAAATAAACAGACAGATAAACGGACAGATAGACAGATAAACAGAAAAATAAATAGATAGGTAGATAGATAGACAAACAGATGGACATGCAGATAGATAGATAGATAGATAGATAGATAGATAGATAGATAGATAGATAGATAGATAGATAGATAGACAGATAGATAGATAGATAGATAGATAGATAGATGGATGGATGGATGGGTGGGTAGATAGATAGATAGATAGATAGATAGATAGATAGATAGATAGATAGATAGATGCACACATATATCGGCAGTTACGTAAGCATATAATATCTGTAGGTACGTAAACTTACATCGATAGACACGCAGGCATATATCGGTAGAAAAGTATATCGGTAGATGCGTAGACATGTCAGTAAATGCGTAGATACACACCCGTGAATGTGTAGACATATATCGGTAGATACGTAGCCATATACTAATAGATACGGAGATATATATCGGTGGATGAATAGACATGCATTGGTAGATGTGTAGACATATATCGGTAGATACGTAGACAATAATCGTCATCGGTAGACACGTACGCATATATCGGTAGATACGTAGACATATATTGGTAGATACGTAGACATATATCGGTAGATGCATAGACATATATCGGTAGACGCGTAGACATATATAGGTAGACGCGTAGACATATATCGGTAGACACGTAGACATATATCGGTAGACACGTAGACATATATCGGTAGATACGTAGACATACAGTAGTTGAGTCCTGAGTATCATGAGAATCATCAATAGATCTCCATAGAGACAAAGATAAATACATGAATAGATAAATTATTAACATATTTATGCTACTCTGAATGACATTGATAAGTTGGTTTTATTGCTTTGATGAACATTTTTATCAGCTTAGAGCCTCAAGTACAGTAAGTAATAATAGTAGCAGACACATGAATGCATATTTAAATAGACACATGGATGCTTTTAAAACTTTGAATGATACTATAATCATAGAATGTAGTCATTTCTGTGACTAACCTTTCTGATTACTTTAGAGTGGTGACCACGTAAGCATGGCAGAAGAGAAAGCCAGGCAGTTCATCAACAATTCCAACTCCGCTGATGCCGAGGCTTACCACAACAACTTCAGTGCCCACAAACCAGGCATCAGCATGAAAGAGTCTACTGATATCTACAACCAGTGGGCCACTTACGAAAAGGTTAGCATACTGTCTGTCTGGTATGGTGTACCATCTACCGTCACTGCACATTTCTCTGCATCAAATTTGAGCTGCTCTTCTCTTAAAGAGCGCGTCTTCACAATAACAGACATTAAAATTGTTTGCATGTTTATTATTTGTCTCCCTAATAGATTGCCTTTTTTCACAGAATTTTCCACACGAAACCTCGGTTTATCGTCTCTGCCAAAGACGAGCAGACAGAAGAAAAGTTCTAGGCCTAAGATGAAGCAGATGGAAGAAAAGTTCTAGTGCGAAAGTGGAGCAGATCAAAGAAAAGATATAGGCCTAAAGTGGAGCAGATCAAAGAAAAGATCTAGGCCTTAAGTAGAGCAGATCAAAGAAAAGTTCTAGGCCCAAAGTGGAGCAGATCAAAGAAAAGTTCTAGACTCAAAGTGGAGCAAATGAAAGAAAAGATCTAGGCCCAAAGTGGAGCAAATGGAAAAAATATATCTAGGCCTAAAGTGGAGCAGATCAAAGAAAAGTTCTAGGCCCAAAGCGGAGCAGATCAAAAAAAAGATCTAGGCCCAAGGTGCATGCAGCAGATGAGAGAAACGTTCGGGTTTAAACAGCAACTTCTCGCTTCTAGATGGATGCGTTTCCTGTAGACCACTGATGGATTATTATGACTAGAGATGATTTCAGCCACAGAGTGTCCAAGTTGTAGTTGTCACTGTTGTGGGGGAGGTGTTGCAGCGTACAGACCATTCCCTACAGGCAACATGACATCTGCAAAGGAAGCCCCCTGCACTCAGCTGATGCCTGACCAGCTGCAGCACCCCACTCCCTGGTCAAGCGGACCCTAGTCATGCTGGGTGTTGTTTGTGCTTTCTGTTTATGACTGTTCGTTTCCTAATTTTCACACGAAATACAGGATCTTTAAGGTGTATATTTGATGTTCTGTATTGTATGTGTGCTTACACGAAGGTAAGTAAGGTACCGAAGGTCTATGATTTTGCTGAGTGATGAATTGTAAACATTCTAACTTTGATCTACCAGGTACTGTTGAGATTTGAACACCATTACAATGAAAAACTGGTCGTCTTCATGATTTGGCCATCACTCCCTTGAAGTGTCAGAGATCTGGGTGCACGCGCTATGAGAGGGTTGCTGTATTCTATATAGAGGTCGGACATGTCTGCAGGGAAAGGTTGCTTTATTCTATATAAAGGTCGGACATGTTTGCAGAGACATGGTTGCTTTATTCTATACAGAGGTCGGACATGTCTGCAGGGAAAGGTTGCTTTATTCTATATAGAGGTCGGACATGTTTGCAGATACATGGTTGCTTTATTCTATACAGAGGTCGGACATGTCTGCAGGGAAAGGTTGCTTTATTCTATGCAGAGGTCGGACATGTCTGCAGAGACATGGTTGCTTTATTCTATGCAGAGGTCGGACATGTCTGCAGATACATGGTTGCTTTATTCTATATAGAGGTCGGACATGTCTGCAGAGACATGGTTGCTTTATTCTATACAGAGGTCGGACATGTCACCACGTGTCTGCATGGGAAAGCCTGCTGTCTCTCCAGATAATACATCTAGCGCCAGTTTTCAAAATTACCTCTGCCAGAATTCCGGGCTGTTCTTCCTGATCCTTGGAGAATGCTTCGCAATTCGCGGTGCTTTTCCTCTTGTTTTCAAGAATTTCTGTTTTCTATGAGACTGGCTTTGTGTGTGTTATTTTTTTCCAATTTTGCCAGTGAAAACGTTCTTGTTGCCGCGGGTTCTTCTGTGTGCCGTATTTCATGTTGCACATGGGACCTGTGTTTATGGTCTGATTAGAAATACTGGCTCCCACACAACCACAAAGAGTCTGGAGACCAGGGAAAAAAGTTGGGTTTTGATAAGCTTCAAGTCTGAGATCTCTCTCTCTCTCTGACTCTGCAGGTGCTAGACAGTCGACCTAGGTGCCTCAGTGCCTGCTCATGCTGTGGAATGGTTCGTTCCGCTGCGTCTCAACATTGGTTCCTGTAGGCTGGTGCTATACCCCGAAAAGACTTTGCTTTGCCCAACTTTTAAAGATTCCAGGCTTCAATCATTCATGTCGAGAAACTTCTCTGGGTGTACTTCTATGTGTATGCATGTATGCGTGCGTTCGTGTGTTTGTGTGTGTGTGTGTGTGTGTGTGTGTGTGTGTGTGTGTGTGGTGTGTGTGTGTGTGTGTGTGAGAGAGAGAAGAGAGAGAGAGAGAGAGAGAAGAGAGAGAGAGAAGGAGAAGACTATGTGAGACTGTGTGAGTGTTTTGATATAAAGTTTCATCAATCTAAATCCCGATTTATTTATTTATTTGGTTATTGAACTTTGTTGGCATTTTCAAAGAAGAACTTCAATTGCTTTTGTCATTTGTTTTTTCTTTCTGTTGTGTTTTTTTCTTTGGGGGCCAGAATTGTAAAAAGGCCTTTGTTTTGCCTACTTCTCTACCCATTAAAGATTCAACAAATCAATCGATCAATATTCTTCTGCTTCTTTCACTAAGACAATGCATTTGCTCTTGCCGAAATAAATCATGTTATAAAAACCCCATAACTAATTTTACAACGCTACAATTACCACTCGTTCTCACAAAGAACGGTCACAACTACTTCTTTTACATTTAGAACTCCACTGTATTAAAAGAGAGACCAAAAACATAATTATTATATACACGGTTCTCCACTTTTCCATAGAATAATGAAGGACCGACTTTGGATCACTTCTTGTGAGTACTGTTTTCATTTGGAAGTAATGATTGTGCTTTGAAGTGAAATGTTTCCAGTTGTTTTGACCTGATGACTTTGATGTGTCATGACCATATCTGGAATGACTTGTTTTTCTTTACTGTGCAAACACGCTGCTTGTGGAAATCTGATGGCGCTCATACCCTAGATCGCTTCTGCCGCATGTATCGCACGCCTTTTTAATGTAAGAGCAAAGATAAAAACAAAACACCCAAGTGTTGTGTAGAACAGATTTTTGGTTTATTGAAAATCTTCAAGCCAAGAGATTGGCCAAATGACAGTAAAACCTAAACATAAATATATCTGCACATAAAGTACAATATAAATATTGAAAACACCCCATGTAAAAACTACATCTTCGGTGTCATTTCCACATAAAAGGCACACCCGTGTTTTTCCCTTTAAAACTAATGCAATGGCTTTTGAAACCACTGACTGGTATCCTGAATCAGTGAGGCTGCCCCTGAGCTGCTTGTTACAGTAAGAAGTACCTGTCTATTGGGAAACACTTTTATGAGAACTGTGCCATCTGCACCTGTCAATATTCTCTCTTATTCCGAATATTAATTATGTTTATAGCACAACATAATCCAAACTTTAAATGTGTGTAAAACTACATTGACATGTTACACCCTGACTAGGTGATACATTCAACACCAAATCCATTCTGACATAAAGTTTTCTTACCATTTGACACCAGTGGTGTCCGCTAAATGCGTGCTATGAGTCTAGTGTTTCACAGACTGGGCTGCACAGCCTGGAGCCGGGAGCCTGTTGAACACTTGTTGATCAGTACTGCATGCTTGGGAGGCTGTTCTGGGGTAGAATGGTTATCTTTTGCTTTCGCCATAAACTAGATTACTTGATGTATATAACAGCATGGATAAAAATCTTGTATTGACTTTTTTCAGTGTGTTTACCACCCTTGCACAATCCCTAGATTTCAAACACGTAGGTCAATGTTTGTTTGAATAGACTGAAGCCACAAGCAGAGACCATCATTGCTGAGGAACAAGCAGGTTTCAGAGCAGGGCGCAGCACAACAGAACAGATATTTAACCTCAGAATACTATGTGAGCGGTACCTTCAACATCAACAAGACCTATACCACGTATTTATCGATTTCAAGAAGGCATTTGACAGGGTGTGGCATGCAGCTTTGTGGGCAACCATGAATTTGAACAGCATCAATGCAAACCTGATCAGAGTCATCAAACAGCTGTACAGCGAGGCCACCAGTGCAGTGTACTACAACAACAACATTGGAGAATGGTTTTGAACAACAGTTGGAGTAAGGCAGGGCTGTCTACTCTCACCCACTCTTTTCAACATCTTCCTTGAGAGAATCATGGCTGATGCACTGGAACATCATGAAAAATTAGTCAGCATTGGTGGCAGAACGATCACAAACCTCCGCTTCGCAGATGACATTGATGGAATAGCAGGATCAGAAAAAGAGCTTACCAGCCTAACAGAACACTTGAATAAGGCCTCCAAAACATACGGCATGGAAATCAGAGCAGAGAAGACCAAACTGATGACTAATAACACCAACGGCATTAGCACTGATATCAGGGTTAATGACCAGAATCTGGAAACAGTTCAAAGCTTCAAGTACCTTGGAGCCATTGTATCAGACCAGGGATCCAAGCCAGAAGTAGTATGCAGGACTGCACAGACAATAACAGCTTTGTCAAAACTAAACACCATCTGGAGAGGTAAAAATATCTCACTTATCTACAAGATCAGACTAATGCGCTCCCTTGTCATATCCATATTTCTGTATGCCTGTGAATCATGGACCCTGACTGCAGATTTGGAGAGAAGAGTACAGGCGGTGGAGATGAGATGCTTTCGGAGACTCCTTGGCATCTCCTACAAAGACCACGTAAGCAACGAAAGCGTGCATAACAGAATCCAGCAAACCATTGGACCCTATGAGAACCTTCTAACGATCGTGAAAAAGCATAAACTTAAATGGTATGGGCATGTCACAAGATCCAAAGGACTTGCAAAGACAGTTTTACAAGGCACTGTCCAAGGAGGAAGAAGAAGAGGCAGACCAAGGAAGAGCTGGGAGGATAACATCAGCGAATGGACAGGCCTAGAACTCAACAAAACCCCGAGAAAGGCAGAACAGAGAGAGGAATGGAGGGAACTGGTTGTTGAGTCTTTGAGGGTGCCCCCACGGTCGTCAGACTACGGGACAGATAGGTAGATAGATAGATAGATCAATGTTGATTGTGTTGGTGTGTCAAACGTTTTTCTGCAACAGTGCTAAGTCTGTTGCAGTTTATTTCTTATGTTTCTGTTTATCTCTAACCCATCTTTTCCCCTTGTTACAAAATGTATATGAGCATTAGTACTAATGTTTAGTTTTGTTGTGAACCTCGCTCATAGGAATCCCTACGAATAAGTGATCTAGTCATTTCGTTTCTAGACGCCCATAGTCCTCTCGAGCCTAAAAAGCCTTCTTTGCTAAACACTCATTAATCAAACGAGTCCTTCAAGGTCAGCGGTAAAAACCAATCTGTCTGGACAGAAAGATGGGGAGTCAGGAAGGAAGAGGGGAAAAGAGAAGAGGAACAGGGGAGAGAACACACGTCTTCACACACCATTGCATCTCTCTCTCTCTCTCTCTCTCTCTCTCTCTCTCTCTCTCTCTCTCTCTCTCTCTCTCTCTCTCTCTCTCTCTCTCTCTCTCTCTCTCTCCGACGGGATAGCCTGGTGATTACAGTGATGCACATTGCGCTCGTGATCTGCTGGCCCTGGTTTGAATCTCGTTCCGGAGGATTTTTCCTCGGGAGTTAAAATCAGTGCCCACTGCACTCCCTCTAAAAGTCCTTCTGATGAGACTATAAACCGATGTGCGAACGCATGAAGAACATCTTGCGCACACGTTAAAACCCGTTCCGCTATTCGGAAGAGTAGGCCATTGTGTGGCGGTGGGAACGGATGGCAACATTTACTAAACACGGTGACTGGTGTAAAAAGCACATGAGTGCTTAAACCATTATCCTCGAAATAAAAGAATAAACTAAACTAAATCCTCTCTCTCTCTCTCTCCTCCCCCTCTCTCTCCCCTTCTCTCTCTCCTCTCCCTCTTCTCTTCTTCCCTCCTCTCTCCCCCCTCTTCTCTCTCTCTTCTCTCCCCTCTCCTCTCTCTCTCTCTCTCTCCCCCCCTTCTCCCTTGTGAAAAATTTAGGAAAACCCTAACACGACAGACAAAAATTTTTCTTGAAATTTATATTTTAGATGGGGTGGGTCCAACAGCGTTTGTAAAGGCAAGGTTTGTGTCATGGCCTTGAATTATGACGGGTGAATATTTCTTCTGTTTTTGGTTGGGGAAAGAAAGGACGGCAGAATGCAAATGAATTTCTCAGGATAAATACGAAAATTTAGTGACAGGTGTGTAAAAACATTAGTAGTAAAACGGTCTAAAAAATGACCCAGCTTGTTGTTTCGTTTACCAGCCGGGAAAAGGAGTTGTTTGACAGAAAAAGTGAAAGACGCTAGACACGGGGAAAACGGTTGTCAAAATGGACTTTGAATCCCCAAAAATCAAAGCTCAGGGAAAGAGGGTGTAGTGATAAGGGTGGTGAATTTTTGTTATGGAAAGCTGCAGAGTCAGATTGTTCTTACGGCTTGGGGTTTTTAGACGCAAAAGTAATAGTGGGGGGTAGGTTGAGGTTGCGTTTGCACATTTAATAGTTGGTGGAAAAGAAGGTTGGGACAGAAAAAAAGAGTTTGTTCTCCGTGTCTTTGAAATTTTATGCCTCCTCCATAGAAAAGTCGGGGGAAAAAGTGTTTTTACCCCGGTTTTTTTTCAGTTGTTTTATTTTTGGGCCAATGGCCTTGACTTAACCAAATTTTTAGGCGAAAGGGTAGTTCGAGGTTCTTTTTAGATTAACATCAAAAAAAAAGTGGGTTTTTTCATCTGTCTGGGCAGACAATGCCTTAAAAAAACCCATGTGGAGAGTTTTGAAAAAAAATACAGAGGTTGATTACGGGGAGCTGAGGATAAACCCCCAGGGGAAGAGGAAAAAGGCGGTGATAGATTGTGGAAGCAGAAGAACAGACAAGAGTTTGGAGGGGGGGGGAATCAGGTGAGAAGAGTAAAAGAATTGGATCGTCAGGGATTTTAGTTTACAACACCAAAACACAACATTACCATTCAAAAAAAATCACTCCCAAAAAAACGACCCAAAGAAAAATCAGAAAGTGAAAAAACCCCATTTTACACAAAAAGTGTTTCATGGGGAGTGAATTTTTTTTTGCATTCACTCTATCGAAACAGATTGATTAATCAGAGTCTGTCGACGGGTTCTTTGGAAAATAAATTGGTGCTGTGACCCCTTTTAATTGCCAGAAAGGTGAGGGGACGTGTGGGAAGGGGTATTTTAAAAAGCTTTAGCGACTTGTCCACGTTGAAAACAATATCTGTCAAGTGTGGAAAAACCCCTGATCAAAAAATCCTTTCGTTGTCTCCAACCAGCTGTAAACCTTGTATTAACACTGGGTGAAAACACTTTGATATTGTCCCAAGTTGCCCCTATGAACGACTTTTTCGGGATGCCCTTTTTTAAAAGAAATGTCCTAGAAAGAGTTTCCCCAAAAAATGAGGGGTATACTATAAAATTAATCCTAAAAATGAAAAAAACCAACAATCAAAACCCCCTTTTACACTCCCCTCTGTGTGTGTGTGTGTGTGTGTGTGTGTTGGTGTTGTGTGTGTTTATATTTATTATATGTTATATTAATATGTCGTATGTATATATCTATATCTTAAGTGGTGTAATTTTGTATTATGTTTGCACATATAGGTCGGGGTCATAGAGAATTTTCGCTACTGCACGGGTATCCATGAAAACCCAGTAAACTGTGCTGGGGGGGGAGGAAACCCCAATAGAAAAAACCAAAACAATGGAGATTGGAGAGGAGATTGGCGCCCCCAAGGAATATCCTAACCCACAAAAAAAACATAAAGACAAATGAAAACCGAAATGATACGGATCGGTCGGGGCCCGGGGTTACCAAACGACCGCGCTTCCTTGAAAAACCCAGGGGGGAAAGTGACAAGTCAGCTACGGAGTTAAAACATTTTTTTAAGCCCCCTAGAGAAAAATCACCATTGGTACAGGAAGTCCGACACTCACCAGTGCGGAAAAATAAAAGAATAGAGTATAGCTTAGCCGATAAAAATGGGCTATTGATGGGAAAAGGAGATGGACAGATTTGGGTAGAATTGACAAGAAGGCAACAAATCTGGTACAGTGGCCAAGAGAAACTCACCAAATGGATGGCATTTTTGTCAAAAAGGAATATGGGGTGTTTATCAGCTGTACACCGGGTTCCCAGAGATTATCACAGGGGTGTGGCCAAGCCAAGAAATCACCATCATAAAATCTAGCACCACATCTGCCCTAAAGTGAGATTAAAAAAGAATTTTATGAAGTTTTGGGCCATTAAAAAAATACCCAAAAGGGGAATCATCATCACCCCAAGGGGGGTTTTAACGCAAAGAGGCCGCTTTAAAACCCAAGGGCCGGAACATTTGGTCATTTGGAACGGGGAGACCAACGACAGGGGACCGTTGCGGGAGTTTGCCTGCCCCCACAGTTTACCATTCCCAATACCTCTTCCCCACAAGCATCAAGGAGGAAAACCCGGTGCGCCAAATGGCAAGATCAAAATCAAATAATTTTTTTTAACACCACGGCGCTTAAACCAGCATCAACAGAGCCAGAAAAGAAACCCACCCGGAGCTGAATAGGCAGTGACCACACCTTGTGCTGCTGGTATTCAAATGAAGGAAAAAAAACAAAAAAAGCCCGCAAAAACCCCGATCAAATTTTACTGGACAAACTAAAAGATTTCCAAAGTCGAGGGATCTTCCAAACTAAGTTGGCGGCGTTTTTTTGGGCATTAACCCTCCTGGCAATGATCAATGCCCCAAACCAAAAACTTCAATGAGGCAGTCCGAGAACAGCAAGGAGGTACTCGGTCGCAGAGGAATAAACACCCGGGCCATGACTTTAACCCTGACATTTGGACCTCTGCGATACAAGAAAAGGGACTGAAACCAACCCGGTCTTCCAACCCCAAGAAAACCGGGAGGGCCCAAAAAACTCGGAAGAAGTCAAGTTAAAAGGGCCCGAGAGAAGTGGGTCAGTGACAATGTATGAATCGAAAAAAAAAAAGAAAGTGGGCAACAGTAAAAGGGTACGACACCCGAGAAAATCACAAAACCACTAAAAAACCAAATCTCATCATTGAAACCTCCGGAAACCTCCCCAGAAACTCAGTCATTGAACAGGGGGCTGAATATTTCAAGAATGACAAAATACCCAAACAACCGAAAGAGCATAATAGAAGAAAAGCACAACATCAAGAACCCTCGCCATTTCCCCAAAACTGAGGGGAAAAATGGAAGAAGCCATCCGAGTTTCCCGTAGGGAAAAACCCCCCGGGGCAGAAAAATTACCCGCAGAGTGCTCAAAACATGGTGGGAAACATCAATATGTTAAGCTATCTGCAAAAAGATTTGGGAGACAAAACATGGCCAACAGGGGCGGGGGCCCAAATCATCATCATACCCCTGCCAAGAAGGGGAATTTCGCCAAAGCCCAAAACTAAGAACAATCACTCATCAGCCACGCCCAAGTCATGCTCAAAGTTATTTTGAATCGACTCAAGAAAGGAGGCAGAAGAACACCTGCGAGGAACAAGCTGGGTTCGGGGAGGCAGGGCACAAACGAACAATTTTTAAAATGCCACATTTAGATGGAAAAAAAAATTTCAACATCAAGAGCCTGTTTACAACTTCATCGCTTTAAGAAAGGTTTTGACAGAGTATGGAGAAGGCCTGTGGCAGGGCCTCAAAGTTTGGCATTGAAGAAGGACTAGTGCAAACCATTCAACACATACAACCGCAAGCAGTGCGTCCTTTGAACATAGGGCGGGGGACTACTTTAAAACCACAGTTGGGCCGAAAGGAGCTGTTATCTCCCGCCCGTTCAATTTTCTTGGAAAAAAATCATGAGAGGACCCCCCATGACTTCCACCCTACCTCCCATTGGCGGCGACCCCCCAACAACTTCGGGTTTTCCCATGACATTGCCCGGGCGGAAATAACACAAGCTGCAAAATCTTCGACCAGACTTGAGAACAGGCGGGCAAATTTTGGGGGGGTGAGCTCGGAGAAAAAATAAAATACTTGTAACAGCCGACAATGCCCCCCGCTAAATTCTGAACGGCCAACAACTGGGGGAGGTAACGCTTTTAAATACCTCGGGGCTACCTCACAAAGGAGGGCGATCGAACGAAAAAAACAAATCAAAAGCCATGGCACATTTCCTTTACAAAACTCACCACCAAGGAAAAATAAAGAGATCAGTTTCCCCAAACAAACAAAGCTCTACAAAGCCCCAATTTAGTCGATCCTGCGTACGGAAGTGAACCCGGACATTGACTCGAAACAGCAAAGCGAATCCCGTCATTCAAAAAATGCCATAGAAAAAAACTGGGATATCCTGGGGAGAAAGAAAGCCCCAAAGAATTTGTCAAGAGTCAAATAAACGGGGGCAGGTCCAAGGAACCCCTTCTCACCATCGTCAAAAGAAAAAGCTGACATGGTTCGGCCCTCACCCGCCACAACACTTGCCCAAAACAGTACTGCAGGGGGAAAACTGAAGGGGGCAGAAGGGGGGGGAAGACAGAACAATTGGGTGGACAAAACCCGGAATACCCGGGTAATGACTCGGCACTACTGCGCAGAGCCGAGGGCCGGATGGATGGAGGAGGCTTACCACGGCATCGCTTTTTATGTCTCCCCCCCGACCGCCCAAGGTCACGGGTCTGATGTGATGATGCACTTCAAATTTGGGCTCCCCTTTTTTCAGATCGAAAGAAAGAAGATGATGATACTTTGCAAGTGATGAAAGAAAAGTGTCTTGAAACCCGGGTACATTAACAAAAAAATTTTTTCTAGAGACATGAAAAAAATTTGGGTTTAAATAATTCTGCCTTCGTGGAAAAAAGATCACATTTCCGCGGAAAAGTATTTTTTTTTTATTGGTGGGGGATTTCCTTAGCCATCTTCAAAGGATGTTTTTCCAAAGTGCCTCGCAATTTCAATGAGCATTTTGTTTGACTAGAAATCCTAAGTATTCCAAAAAGGGACCCCCCCAAAGGGGGGGGAGGTTCGCTGCCATCTTGTGAAAAAAAAAAAGGGGGCTTGATCAATGGCTAACTTTTCTTTCCTTCCCGTCGGAGCCCCGAGGTTGAGCCCCTTGTAAGCCACGTGAGACCCCTGCCCCTTTTTTCCACCCTCAAGGTAGCCACATTCCAACTGTCATAGGTAACCATTTTGGAAATTAAACCCGTACCAATTTTGACGATGACAGTCGGAAAGGTAGCCTCCCTCTTTTTTTACTGATTTTCAATAATAGTCGTGGTTTCTTTCTGTTCCCGTGCTCAAGTCCGTAGGCACAGGTGCCACTGGTTATGGTTTGGTTCCCTATTCGCAAAAACCTTAACTATACAGTTCCAGTTTGCCCCGTTCAACGGGAAGAAAGAAGCAAGCTGATCAAACCTAGACTTCTCGGGTTTTATTGTTAGCAGGTGAATCTAACCGCCTTGTCGCCTCCTCTTCTCATTGATATCTAAATCATGTCTTACAATCTAGGTAATCAGTATGTAAAGCTAAGTGGATACTTTACATGTGGCATGTTATTGGAACGAAAATTGTACACAGATAATGAAGATAGTCGCGCAGTAACGACCTATTTATGGAGGGAAAAAAAACTGGCTGCAACAGTTGATACATGTAGAGATATTGTCATGACAAACTTAGAATTGCAACTCGATTTTCAGAACATTTCTTAAGTTGGATGTGTTGTGTTGGTTACATGATAGACCGTGGATTATTCGATTTAGGCGACTGCATCACCCAGCCAGCCACTATCAGCAGGTCTCTGACTCTGTTGACTGACTCTTGACTGTGTTCTAAGCTTTTGATTCTCAAAGGTTTAAATCTTCGGAAAATCAACGTTCCCAAATGTAACCAGTTGTTCCGTATCTACCTTATAATGGGCGGACATTTACCAAAATATGGAATTATGGTCATGCCATTGACTCCACCTGCTTTCATGTTTATTATTTGCCAATGAGTTGAATAAGCCGCTAGATTGGTGTGCCGTTAGGACAGATAACGACAATTTGATCAAACACTGCTCACACCGGGACCTAGACAGTAAAAAAGCGCAACATGTGTATTATTTACATGTGTAATTATTCCTATTATCCTCAATATACAAGAAAAGAACAAAACCAATGTATAACAGCAGTGTTTGTCAAGTTAGCAGGATTTGAGGGAGGGTCGATCGGCGATTAGAAGTTAGTGTAATAGTGCAGCGGATGAATTTGTCACTGGTTTTTATTTATGCTGCATATCAAATTCCTCCTTAGTGGTCTGACTGTCGACAACCCCATTCCCCTAAGCCGTTACGTGTTACTCCCCCCTCTTCATAACGTCTTTATGACCTTTCAGTTATTTCCGTCCAATAATGCTGCGTGTACACACACGCAAAACATTGCGCGGCGCATACACACACACATCACACACACACACACATAACATAGGCGCGCGCGAGACACTACACACACATACACACACACTCACACGAGTAAATATCATAGCGTTGATATGTATGATGTCATAATATACACGACAAAACCACTCATCTTCACTAAATAAGCTGACTGATCTACCCTCTCTCAGCTGAATCAACACTAAGACCATCAAGGTATATCAAGCTCCAGACTCTATTTCTAAGAATAATCATCTAACTGACTACCACACAGAGTAAGAAGAAAAAAGAACTCTATACCCCCTCCTCTCTCCCTCACCTCCAGCCCCCTCCCACCCTTACCCCACCCCAACCACCATCCCTATCACCTTACGTTTTAATGAGAAAATTGAGTGAAATCTGAGCTGGACGTCGGCGAAGCATGACTTGGTGTGGTTGTGTGGTTGGAGAGAGCAGGACGTACAATGAATTGATATGTCCAGTGTTGCGATGATTTAAGTGGGTCCTTTGATTTCAAACAGTCATCACAAAAACAACAGCTGCTGGCATGTTCACTGCTTCCATGGGGTATCGTGCTGTAATGATGTCCAGTGGTGCGATGATTAAATGGGTCCTTTGATTTCAAACAGCCATCACAAAAACAACAACAGCTGGTTATGTTCACTGCTTCCTTGGGGTATCGTGCTGTACTGATGGCAATTTTTTTTTTCTTTTAGGGGAGGGTGTTATTTTCATTTTTAAAAATGATGGTGCGCGCACGGTGTGTGTGTGTGTGCGTGTGTGTGTGTGTGTGTGTGTGTGCGCGCGCACATGTATGTGTGTGTGTGAAACAAGTTTAAGTATGCTGGGAAAAAAACCCCTTTGGATATTGTTAATAGTTAGTTACATATATTCAGGAATTGAATTTAATAAGAGCGGTACTTTTGGAAAATGTAAGAAAAATGCTTATAAAAAGGCTACTGAGGCCATGGTCAATTAATAAAAACTGCAAGGCAAAAGAAATGAATTATACATAAGATACCTGATTTATTCGACAAACTGGTCATACCAGCTTTGTTATATGGATGAGAAATTTGGGGATATAAAATCTAGCACTCATTGATAAAATTCAGTTATTTGTTTTTAATTATAATAATTATTATTATTATTAATTGTTTTTTAGTATTTTTTGTTTAAAGCGTACAACATCGAGTTCATTTGTACATGGAGAAACTGGAATATATCCTCTAGTTTGGTTTCTGTTTGAATGATCGTTTTTGGAAGCAACTGACTGACTTTCATTCTAATAAAGTTTCGTCAGATGTTTATCATATGACGAAAGACCTACATGACAAACGTTTAATTCAGTCAGTGTGATTAAATAAGATAGGAAACATTTTAACACAAAGCGGATTAGACAGTTTTGCTCAAGGATTAATTCTACAAGTACACAATCAAAGCCTTTTTTAATCAATAAGTGCGTTCATGAATGGAGACGTTTTTCTACTATTCCACTGGAAGACAGGGAGGGTATGTTCCAAATGTGATATGTGTGTTCTGTTCTAGGGGACAACATTTATTTTATCAGGGAAGGAGCCTACTTCAATCATTCACAAAAATAGTTTATTCCACTGCATTTTCTTCAGCCTATGTCAAGTAATAACTTTTGTAAGATGATGAAATGTAAATCTCGACAAGTTTCTCTACTTCTGTAAAAATTTGCCGTCATATTTTCCGGTGTTTCGTGAAAATTTCATTTGTTTTCTTTCACAACTGAGTACTTTTTTCCCCTGAGCCTTCAGTCAAATTGTAAAAAGAGAGAGGCTGTAATAGTTTTCTTTTCAAAATGCTTTGCACTTTATACATATTTTTTATTTTACTGTAGCTGCTTCTTCCAGGCTGAACACTTGGGTGTTTTTTTCAGTTTGTATTGGTACCGATACCTTCACCTGCTGTCACTATCGTCTGCTTCATTGTTGACAGAATCCGGTGTGTGTGCGGAGATTCTGTCTGATGTGGACCACTCACTCCTTACCTGCCACACATGTCTGTACTATTTAAGTCATTGTTTCCACACAGGAATGATAGATCTTTCCCATGTGGGGATGCCAGGGGCTCTTTCAGTATGAAGAGCATCCCCACCTTCTGGAAATTCTGTACTAGAAATCTCCCTTTTCCTGTCTGTCTTTGTTTCTGTCTTTTCCTTACCTTTCTATCATCCATCTTGCTGATTTATGCCTTTCCAGTTGATTCGCTTGCAGTTTTCAAGCAGATCTGTTAAATATTCTATTTTTTCATAATATAGCATTTTTCTTCTTTTTTTAATCTGGCAACCAGATAGTTACATTTACACACTAGGATATCCATTCTGCAGTATTACTTGCCCATATGGCATTTTTATGTATTGTTTTTGTATACTGGAATGTTTGTCATGCTTTTTACGCTTTCGTGTAGCCTGTGGATGATAAATGAAGTTGAATGGCTGGCATCCTCAGCACAGCCTAGTTTCACTGGCGTTAAGGAATGAAATAGGGTGCTTTGTCTATTTTGCTGACTCTTGACTGGCATTACTTCTAAGCTATCAAGAGAGAGAGAGAAGAGAGAGAGAGAGAGAGAGAGAGAGAGAGAGAGAGAGAGAGAGAGAGAATCTTTATCTTTTTCTCATGAACAATGAACAATGAACAGTGTTTATTCTTCAGGCCACCCGCCCCTAGAATGGGGTCAAACCAAGCATATCAAAACGAAGCCAAAACAAAACATGACATATATGGCAACTTCCAAAACATAACTAATTTAACATGGGACTATCTAAAAATGAGACCAAATTATCTACTTGCAGCTGTGTACATTAAACAGTTAATCACTATCCATTCTCCAAATTTTCAACATATTCCTGCCATACTGTCAAAGCATTGAAAAGATAAAAGCTGAGATTGCGAATGGAAGAAACTGAACCATGTTTTAGCAAAATCACGTTTGGTTGGTTACTAGAATCTAAATACGTATGTCTTAAATCAGTATAAAGAATGCAGCTTTTAAGAAAATGATCTTCATCTTCCAATACAATACACAGCTTACACATATGGTCAATATTTTTCTTAAAAGTTCTTTTGAAAGATGATCCATTAATTGGTAGAAAGCCAAGACTAAGTTTTATAAAACAGTCTCTGAAACATTTTATATCATCATCATCATCATCAGTCACGTGACCTTGGCGGTCGTGGAGGAGACACGAAAGACAATGTCGTGGTAAGCCTCCTCCATCCATCTCGGTCCTCGGCTCTGCGCAGTAGTGCCAAGTCATTCATCCTGGTCCATTCTCTGATGTTGTCCATCCATGACTTGTTCTGTCTTCCCCTCTTTCTGCCACCTTCGAGTGTTCCCTGCAGTACTGTTTTTGGCAGAGTGTTGTGGCAGGTGACGTGGCCGAACCATGTCAGCTTTTTCTTCTTGACGATGGTGAGAAAGGGGTTCCTGTGGACCTGCCAGCCGTGTTATTTGGCTCTTGAAAAATTCATTGGTCTTTCGTTCTCTCCAGGATATGCCCAGCAGTTTTCTATAGCATTTTGTTTCAAATGACTGGATTCGCTTTGCTGTTTCAGCAGTCAATGTCCAGGTTTCACTTCCGTACAGCAGGATAGTCTGAATTAGGGCTTTGTAGAGCTTTAGTTTGATTGGGAAACTGATCTCTTTACTTTTCCATATGGTGGTGAGTTTTGTCATGGAAGATGTTGCCATGGCTAGTCTGACTTTGATTTCTGTCGTCGATCGCCCGTCCTTTGTGAGTGTAGCGCCAAGGTATTTAAAAGCGTCTACCTCCTCCAGTTGCTGGCCGTTCATGTAAATTTTAGCAGTGGCGTTGCTCGTGCTGTTCACAAGTACTTTACTTTTCTCCGAGCTCCCCTCCATCCCATATGCTCCAGCTCTGTTCTCAAGTCTGGTCGTAAGGTCTTGCAGCTCTGTGTTACTTCCGCCCATGAGGTCAATGTCATCGGCAAACCGCAAGTTGTTGAGGGGTCTGCCGCCAATGGAGATGGTAGAGTAGAAGTCATGGAGGGTCTCTCTCATAATATTTTCCAAGAACAGCTTAAACAGGACTGGAGATAACAGGCATCCTTGTCGGACCCCAACTGCGGTTTTAAAGTAGTCTCCGACCTGATTGTTCAGAAGAACTGCACTGCTTGCGGTGTTGTATTGTGCTTGAATGGTTTGCTCTAGTCCTTCAATGCCAAACATTCTGAGGACCTGCCACGAGCCTTCGTGCCATACTCTATCGAAAGCCTTCTTGAAGTCGTTGAAGTTGTGGAAAAGGTCTCTCTGATGATGAAGATGTTTTTCCATCAGGATGTGGCAGTTAAAAATCTGTTTGATAGTGCTTCTGCCTGCCCTGAACCCAGCTTGTTCCTCTGCAAGGTGTTCTTCTGCCTCCTTCTTGAGTCGATTCAAAATAACTTTGAGCATGATCCTGCTGGCGTGGCTGATGAGGCTGATTGTTCTATAGTTTTGGCATTGGCGTAAATTCCCCTTCTTGGGCAGAGGTATGATGAGTGATTGTGTCCATTCTGTTGGCCACTGTTTTGTCTCCAAAATCTTCTGACAGATAATAATAATAATAATAATAATAATAAATGGAATTTATATAGCGCTATATCTTGCAGAGACAAATCAAAGCGCTTGCACTCAACTCATTCTTACACAGTCATACAACCAGTGACAAGCAATAGTTCCATCAAATCCAAATGTGCACACACGCACACACACGCACGCATCCTGGCAGGGCAATAGAATCTTGGCTGTTGAAGGCAGGGAAAAACTATGAGATGAGGCAGGAGAGGAAAATCTTAGGTTTGAAATAAATATGTCTTGAGACTGGATTTAAAAGTGTCATAAGAAGGCTTTTGGCGGAGAGAGAGAGGGAGATCATTCCACATCAATGGACCAGAAATAGAGAAAGAGCGACGGCCGATGGTGGATTGGTTGAATCTAGGTATTCGTAAAGACAAGTTATCTGCAGCAGAGCGGAGAGAACGAGAAGGAGTGTACAAGTGAAGACATTCACAGAGGTAGGCGGGTGCTGTTTTGTGGAGACATTTGTAACAGAGGGTACTGATCTTATAGTTTACTCTCTGTGGAGCCAGTGGAGAGATTGCAAGAGAGGGGTAATATGCTCAGATTTTTTCTTTCTGAGGATTAGACGAGCTGCAGAGTTTTGTATACGTTGAAGGGATTGGATTGATGATGCTGGCAGACCAGCCAACAGAGAGTTGCAATAGTCCAGACGTGAAAGAATGAGAGATGCAACAAGTTTGGATGTTGCATCTGTGGACAGGTACTTTCGAATTGCACTAATACGCCGTAATTGATAGTAGCAGGACTGGCAGGTCTGAGTGATGAATTTTTGCATAGAGAGTGTGTTGTCAATAATGACCCCTAGATACTTTACAGCAGTGGATAAAGGGACTGATGAATTGCCAAGTTGTATTGAAGCTGTTGTGATGGAAGAGAGTTTGTGTTTGGTCCCTACAAGCATGGTTTCTGTTTTATCTGCATTTAGCTGTAATTTGTTCTGTATCATCCAATTTTGGATATCTTGAAAGCATATTTGTAAAGAGAGAAGGCAGATTTTCAGGAGTGTCGCTGCTTAGAATCTGAGAGTCATCTGCATAAAAATGATGGTTGATCTGATGGCGGTTAATTATATGTGACAGTGGAGCAGTGTAGAGGGTGAAAAGAACAGGGCCCAGAACAGATCCCTGTGGAACTCCACATTCCAATCTTGCAGGTACTGACTGAATCTTGTTTACTGTGACTGTCTGGAATCGGTCAGTAAGATATGAACTAAACCAGGTAAGGGCTGTACCAGTAACACCAAATGTTTTTTGAAGACGGGAGAGAAGAATAGAGTGGTCAAAAAGGCTGCAGATAAGTCGAGTAGAGTAAGAAGGGAGAGTTTCCCTGAGTCAGATAGCTGTAACATGTGTGATAACTGTTTCGCCACCATGCTTGAGCAGCTCTGCTGGTATGTTGTCTGCTCCTGGGGACTTTCCTACTGGTAAACTGCGGATGGCTTCTTCCACTTCTTCCCTCAGTATAGGTAATGGCGAGGGTACTCTTGATGTTGCTGCTTCCTCTTCTATTATGCTCTTGTCAGGTTGGATTGGGTAATTGTATAATTGCAGACATGTTATATCTAAGTAGTCAAAATATCGTTCACATTCAAAATTAGCTTTAAACAGTCTATATGTTTAATATATGTCTTTGACCATGACAGATCCATTCATCCATCGAAAGAGAGAGCATGCACACACACGCACGCGCGCGCGCATGTACGCACGCACACGCATACACACGCGCGCGCGCGTATGCACGTGGGTGTTGCTCTTGGGATCTGATGGTCCAGGTTTGAGTCACCACCAGTGCACCACCCGTTCAAGGGAATTTTTCCCCAGGAGTTAAAATGCTGGCTCCACTCCTCTGAAAGTCCTTCAGGAGAGACTAGATGGGTCCTGCCTGCAAACACAGATAAAGTTCTTGCGCGTATGTTAGAAATAAAAACCCTGTTTCCCATTAAGAAAAGTGGGTCATTTTGCGCTGGTGGGAACAAATGGCAAAATTTACAAAACTGCATTCACACGGGGACTGTATATAAAAGGCACACGTACTTATCAGTTATCATTAGAATGAAGAAAAAGAATTTTTAAACACACATACATCACTTAACGGCCACTTCTTTCAGTATTTGCTTACGATAACCAATTGCAGACATACGGTGTGTATTATGTTCTCTCGAACAACTGTGACCATGTCCAAATGACATAGAAGCTCTTTTTCGCTGCCTTGTGTGTGGCCTAGATATGATTCGCTGACAGGAATAGTGTGTTTTGTTGTCGCCCCTCATGTCCTTCATTGTTTTCACACTGGTCTTTTGGTGACAATACTGCTGCTGAATTGATTGAAGCTGTGGTTTTACTTGACCAGGTGACAGCTGGGTATGACTTTTGTGGTTGGCAAGGCTATAAACGTCCTGATTTGACTGGGTCAGATTACCAAACATAGTTCTTCCAGAGCAAAGTTTAAAGCTGTTTAAGAGTTATATTTTATATGTTGGTTCTCTCCTGACAAATGTCAGAAACCCTAGTTTCCTTTTGCCTCTAGCATCCCTGAAGAGGATTATCATTTAACTACTAAGGATAGTGGGGTGAGGATGATGAAAGGATTAAAGAAAATAAAAGAAACAAAATATAAAGTAGTGAAATTAATTAACTTAGGAATAAACCAATCTCTCTGTCTGTATATCTGTCTGTCTGTCTGTCTGTCTGTCTGTCTGTCTGTCTGTCTGTCTGTCTCTCTCTCTCTCTCTCTCTCTCATCTCTCTCTCTCTCTCTCTCTCTCTCTCTCTCTCTCTCTCATCTCTCTCTCTTCTCTCTCTCTCTCTCTCTCTCTCTCTCTCTCTCTCTCTCTGGTTTCCCTTGCTTGGTTGCCAGCAAGACGCATTACTCAACAGCTGTTGTAAATATTATTGTTTCTTGTGTATATCAGATCAGTGTCAGTATGCCTGTTGAAGGATTCTCAACCACTCTAGAATGCCTGTTAAATGCTGTGTTAAGTGACAATACAGTGTCATCTTTCAAAATCGACGGCAGAGGCAGTCAAACCATGGTCGTTTTGCGATTGACTACAAACACTTCTGTTTAGCACCCTGAGGCAGAAGACAGTAGTGTCATGTATCGACGAAAGTGCCTGTCTCAGGTCAGCAGAGACAGAAGGAGGGCTGAGGCTTTCAGAGCAGACTGTGAGAAGAAGGCAAGTGTTTCATCTCCTTCAGGACATTTCATGCCAACACCACCTAGTCTCTGTTATGTTGCTGACCAGAAGACACCCCTGTGGTGGCTGACTGTTCCCTTTTTGTGCCATGCACTTCCTCTGTGTCAGGTGACAATCAGTGAGATAAAAACACAAATAAACGTACCATCATACCGCATACACACGGGGACTGGGTGTAAAAAAGCACATTGGTGCTTATTCCATTATCCTCGATATAAAAGAATATTTAAAAATCATGACATGGATAAACTGACAGTAACAATCAGTTCTGATATAGAAACAGTCTGTGACATTGCTGAGGAAATATCTTGCAAGTCGGAGGGCTCTGATGATGCAGAGCAGGGGGGTGAGAGTGTGTCAGACCTTGTGGGTAGTCATTCTGATGTAGGCTGTGATGTAGGTTGTAAAAATGATTCTGAACATTCAAGGGACATTACTGAGTCTGAGAACACAGGTGCAAAATCAGAACTGACTTACAGTAAAGTCTTGAAATGCTTTGAACGGTTTAATGACAACATGAACGAGAAAATGGACTGTCAGTGTTGAGCTGAAACAAATTGTAGCCCTTACCAAAACTTGTTTGAGTGGAACTCCTTTTAAAGATGTGTTATAGCTGCTCTGTTGCTCACCTAGTCCACCGCTTATTTATAGTAGGAGTGAAAGCACTCCATCATGGGCATATCAGACACTAGGAAGAAAGGAGAAGGAAGGAAAGAAATCCATTCAAACTTTGTTCTCATCTGGAGTGGAGTCAGGAAAGACCAGAGAGCAACGCATGGTGTGGGATTCATCCTACACCCAGACATAGCAAAGAATCTCATGAGTACAGAACACATATCAGAAAGACTGATTAAAATCGGTGTAAGAAAGTCCAACAAAATCGTCTGCTATATCCAAGCATGTGCACCGTGTAACGATTCGTACTCAGAAGAGGAGAAAGACTCATTCAATCAAGAGCTCTCTGACCTCATCAACAGCACCCCTGACAAAGAGGACCTGTATGTCATGGGTGATTTCAACGGCAGAGTTGGTGAGAGAAGAAACCCGTGGACAAAACATCTTGGACCCCACAGTGACCACAGAACACCTTGCAATTACAACGGGAACCATGTGCTGGAACTATGTGCACAGCATGATCTGATCATCACCAACACCTTTTTCCAACACCGAGCCTCCCAAATTTACACCTGGTACAAATGGAACGACCTCAACATCTCGTCTCAAATCAACTTTATACTTGCAAGATCTAGAACACGTTATGCCATCAAAGACTCAAAAGCCATCCCCAATGCCAACTTTGACACTGACCACAGGCCTGTCATTCTAGCCTCCAGTACTCAGAAGAAGAAAATAACAACTGCTAGGAAGAACCAGCCTGAAAAGATCAACCTCCTCAAACTGGAAGAGAAAGAAGTGCAAGAACAGATTCATGGTGCTATCAAGGTGAAACTTGACTCCATTGATACAACACCTCTAAACATGGAGCAAGTCTGGGACACCTTCAAGCCAGCTCTCTTGAACACCTTAAGGGAAGTTTGCAGGACAAAGAAATGTGGAGGTAAAAACAGGAAAGCTACAGCTTGGTGGAACCAAGAGGTGAAGAAAGCCATCAAGAAAAAAAAGCAGCTATATAAAGCTTGGGTCAAGACCAAGACAGAAGAGGACTACGTCAAGTACAGAATCGCAAGAAGACGCAGTAGACGTGCTGTGAAAGCCTCCAAAGAAAAATCTTGGGCGACTTATGGAGAGAAGTTAAGTGAAATTTGCAAGAACTCCCCAAGAGAATTTTTCAAAAGTGTGAAGACGATGAGAGTAAGAGATGAGCCATTCAATCCAACAACAGTAGTGAGTGATGCAAATGGAGAGGCAAGAAGAAGAAATTCTGAAACGATGGGAAGACTATTTTAAAGATCTTTTAAACCCATCTGGAGTACAAGCTTCCAGCTCTCAGTTCTCACCACGCTATAAAGACCAGTTAGAGCCCCAAATCCTTGAAGCTGAAACAAGAAAAGCAATTAAGACCAGCCCAAAGGGCAAAGCGGCAGGCGATGACGGCATAACAACTGAAGCCATCCTTGCATGCGGAGAAACGGGAGTTAAGTGGCTCACCATCATCTTCCAGAAAGCATGGGAAGAGAGGAAAGTACCAATGGACTGGCAAAATGCAATAGTGATGCCAATTTGGAAGAAGAAGGGCAGCAAGAGAGACTGCAGCACCTACAGAGGCATTTCACTTCTCAGCCATGTAGGGAAAATGTATGCAAAGATTCTGGAACAGCACACAAGAGCCAAAGCAGAACACCTACTGAGCAATGCCCAGTTTGGCTTTCGGAAAGGAAGAGGGTGCACAGATGCCATTTTCGCACTCTGACAGCTGTGTAAAGAGCCATCGAATACAACCAAGACCTGCATACAGTATTCATTGATCAAGAAAAAGCTTTCGACCAAGTCAACAGAGACAAGCTCTGAAAGATCCTGGAGCAGTACGACGTGAAGGGGCAGTTGCTTGATAACATCAGAGCAATCTATGCCAACAGTATGAGCGCAGTCCGAACAGCCAGTGGAACATCCAAATGGTTCCCGATTACATCAGGGGTCAGGCAAGGCTTCATACTCTCTCCCCTTCTCTTCGTGATCTACATGGACCAGATTACAAAGGAAGCCAACCCAGATCTTGAGGCCCTGAACGAACTATTATTTGCTGACGACCCGTCCTTGATGAATCAGAACAAAGCAGCTCTTCAAGAACACACAGACCAACTCAACACAAGCTGCGAGAGGTATGACATGAAGATCAGTATCACCAAAACAGAAGTTATGTCTGTAAGCAGAAATCCAGGAAAGCTGGACATCAAAATCAACGGCACCCAGATGAAACAGACCAAAGAATTTAAATACCTTGGCAGCCTCTTCACTGAAGATGGAAAATTGGACAGAGAGATAGAAACAAGATGCCAGAAAGCGAACGCAGTCAGTTACCAACTCACCCCCCTTCTAAAACATTCCAGCATCCCAATGAGCACCAAGGCAAAACTCATCAACGCCAACTTCGTTCCAACACTCACATACCAGTGTCAGACATGGGCCCTAACAAAAGCCTTAGAGAAAAAAGTGGTCACATGTGAAATGCGCTGCCTGAGAAAAGCTGTCAACAAGACAAGACGCGACAAGATCAAGAATGAGGTGATCAGAGACATGGTCAGACTAACACCAATTCTCCACCATATCGAACAACAAAGGATCAGGTGGTTTGGTCACCTCACTAGAATGCCGCCCAACCAACCAGCCCTACCGGCATACACCACCAAATACAATGGCTGGAAAGCTAGAGATAGACCAAGGAGACGATGGAGCGACTCCGTGGCTGACACCCTGCGAGCCCATGACCTGTCACTACATCAAGCCTCCTGCCTTGCTGCAGACAGACGTCTCTGTCTCCCCGCAACGCTGAAAGGCACCAGCGGCAGATGAAAGAAGAAAGAAGAAGAAGAAGTGAAAGCACTGAGACATTGTAAAACATGACTTTTTAGACAATTCACTTTGATTTGCTACTTGTTATTACAGCTTGTTTAACGTTTTGATTTGTTACTTGTTATTTCAGTTTGTTCAACGTTTTGATTTGCTACTTGTTATTACAGCTTGTTTAACGTTTTGATTTGTTACTTGTTATTTCAGTTTGTTCAACGTTTTGATTTGCTACTTGTTATTACAGCTTGTTTAACGTTTTGATTTGCTACTTGCTATTACAGCTTGTTTAACGTTTTGATTTGTTACTTGTTATTTCAGTTTGTTCAACGTTTTGATTTGCTACTTGTTATTACAGCTTGTTTAACGTTTTAATTTGGTGCTTGTTATTACAGCTTGTTTAATGTTTTAATTTGGTGCTTGTTATTACAGCTTGTTTAACATGTTTGTCTGTTCTTTCAGTTGTCTTCACCCAGGTATCTCCCATGAACGGCTCGCCTAAAAACCTACATGAATGAAGGAAGGAAAATGTACTGTAGGTTTGAGAAAGACAGAAAGAAAAAAGAAAGAAAGAAAGAAAAGAAGTGAGGGAGAAAGATGGACTGGAAGAGAGAATGAACATAGAAAAGAAGTAGGGTGGGAGGGGAAGGGAATGAAGGGAAGTGAGAAAGAAGGGGTAAGACAGAAGGAACAAATGCACCAACAGTTATTGACACTAATCCACCAGAAAACGGCTACATTGAAAATTATGCATAAAACAATAAACAAATGAATGACACGGCCTAACTGGAGTAGCAGAGAAAGCATACAAGGCTGTACTTGACTTTGTCATAGGAGAGAAAGTGGGGGCACATGTTAGACCACTGAAGATAAGACAACAGCAGATTCAAGGCAAATACTTAGTCACAGCTTAAAACACAACAGTCGGTATATCTGCAATACGCCCATATTCCTAGAATAACAGGCATTGCTAAAATTAATTATATGCTGGCAGGATTTGAACCGAGAACACTACATGGGCCCGGTGATCGCTGCCCAGGCTGTGGGCAAGTTCTTCACAGAAAACCGCCAGAACTACCTCATCATTGATGTGGCCTCTGGAACCGGCTTTGTGGGGGAAGAGGTGACTGATCATTTCTCCTCTGCTTTACAAACACCATCACAAACAACAACAACGATGATGACATCGACTTCGGTGGTGGTGGTGGTGGTGGTGACGATGGCAACTACAACAACGATGATGATGATGACGTTGATTAAAACTTGTCAAAGTGTATAACAGCGATGAAGAGAATGATTATGATGATGATGATGATGATGATGATGTTGATGATGATGGTGATGGTGATGATGATGATGATGGTGATGATGATCATAGTGATTGTGGTGTGATGATGATGAGGAGGATGATGATGATGATGATGACGCCAAATGGTGACCATATTTTTGTTAGAACAGCTGAATACCAAGAGCAGAAACAAGAGCACCTATAGCACAGCAATAACGATAATCCGAGACCGAGGACGACGACGACAAAGATGATGCTGATGGCTGTAGCGGTGACGGCAGTGATAGTGGTGGTAGTTATGAAAGTGATAATGAGGAGGAGTGTTATTACCGTTATCAGTTTTCTCATCAACAAAAAATAATAGCAACAGCACTAGATTGAAAAGGAAGGTGAAAACATACTGGGTATGATGATGAAAACAGACACGCAGTCCGAAGAAAGGCCGCCTCCACTGCCTTCAGCTGCCACACACACGCCAGTCGCCGGGGTGCAGTGGTTTACTAGCTGGGAGGTCGCAGGTGTCTTCATATTCGTCGAACGCTCGGAGAGCAACTGCTGTTTCCTGTCATATGAGCGAAAATGCGTTGCGCAGCCGTTAGACACCTCACAAGTCAGGCCCAGCTCATTCCGCTTCAGTATGGAAAAGAACCGTCATGTTTTAGGTCTCTCTGGGGGGAAAAGGCAGAAGAATGGACCAAGAAAGCAAAAATAAACGAGGAGGCGACATGAAGAAAAGGAGGAAGGCAAAAACAAAGAGAGGGATAGAAAAGACGGAATTCCTTGAACAAAATTTTCAGGAGGGGATACTATTTATGCTGACAGGCCCCTGGCATCCCCAAGGGTCGCAGGTTTGAATCTCATAAGAAACCTAGGTTTTAGTTTTAAAGACTCAGCCTCTAGGGTCAGTTTGGAAGACTGCGATCACACAGCTACAGTTGAACATCAGCCACATTCCATATGCAGTTTTTAGTGTTGTTCAAATAACATGACCAACACTGCAGGTATCTTGGGCCTGATTGACGCCAAAGTACATTTTGACTGGAAGCATAGAAAACAGCAGGTGCACATCATAGCATCACCATTAATCAGTGTAAGGGTGATGATGACCATTATGCAATAAAAGAACAACTGTATATAATTCCGTGGTCTTTGTTGCTTTAGTCTTTTGTTATTTTGATTTTTCATACAACGTCTGCGCTTGTAGTGAGTTAGTGTCCTGGCCTTACTGATCAGAGTTTCAATAGAGAATGTTGCTGGATTGATGTCGAAGTGGTCGCCACTCACACCCAGTCTGGCTACACGGTTGAGTTATCGTTGTCGTCAGTAGAATGCTCTGTATGTTGCCTCCCAACAGGCACCACTGAATACACCCAAAGTAAGGCAGCAGCAGCGCAGGGCTCTCCTGCTTGGCGGCCCTTTGGTGATCTGGCATTAAAATTGATGAGCTCTGTGAGGTGGAGAGTCTAGACTGAGCTGCCTGGGAAACAGTCAGACAGGAGGTCACAACAGATAGTGCAGAAACAAAACAAAAGCACAGCGTAACCTGACTTACTCAAGACACTCCGGTGACAGTACAAGGGTAGGTCTGTTCTGTCTTTCAGTTGCTGAAGCTGGGGTTCAAAAAGATGCATGCCCTGGAGCCCAGCATCAGTCTCCTGAATATAGCACGGGGCAAAAACATCTTCCAGAAAGACTTCCTCTGCTACCTGGATGAGAGCGTCTTCCCATTGATGACGGTCAGTCTCTCTCTCTCTCTCTCTCTCTCTCATCTCTCTCTCTCTCTCTCTCTCTCTCTCATCTCTCTCTCTCTCTCTCTCTCTCTCTCTCCTCCTCTCTCCCTCTCTCTCTCTCTCCCCTCTCCTCTCTCTCTCTCTCTCTCTCTCTCTCTCTGTCTGCTCCTCTCTGCGTGTGTGTGTGCGTGCGCGCTCGTGTGGTAACCTATGACAATGGTGTTTACAACAGAACTGTCCAGAGGCAATTCTTTTAGTTACGTGGGTTTCCTTTTCCTCCGGAACCATGTAGAAGAGTGATGTTCAAGCCTTGTGTGCCTCCTGGCACAGAGAGAATTAAGGTTAAGGTAAGGAAGGTTTCCTTTTCCCTGACTTAAATGCATATAGGAAAAATTGAGATATATGTTTATATTGTGCTCATCCAAGAGACTAGCACCCAAACCACAGTTTCAAGATGTAGAGAATTGGCATAAAGCCTGTCTTCAAACAAACATTGATCCTATGACATCTCGTTTTCAACATAGGTGAGTTGTACTTTAAATTATTCTCTATATTTATTAAATTAACACTGAACCAGTTATCCATATTCTCTATTTTATTAATTAACACTGAGCAGTTATCCATACCCTCTACATTTATCAAATTAACACTGAACCAGTTATCTATACTCTCTATATTTATTGAATTAATACTGAACCAGTTATCCATACTCTCTAAATTTATTAAATTAACACTGAAGCAGTTATCCATATTCTCTATAATTAATGAATTAACACTGAACCAGTTATCTATATCTCTATATTTATTGAATTAATACTGAACCAGTTATCCATACTCTCTAAAGTTATTAAATTAGCACTGAACCAGTATCCATATTCTGCTATATTCATTGATATGAATACTGAACCAGTTATCCATATCTCTATATTCATTAATTAATACTGAACCAGTTATCCTTACTCTCTATATTATTAATAACACTGAACCAGCTATCCAAATTCTCTATATTTATTAAATTAACGCTGAACCAGTTATCCACATTATCTTTATTTATTGATTTACAATTAACCAGTTATCCATACTCTCTATATTCAGTAAATTAACACTGAACCAGTTATCCATACTCTCTATATTCAGTAAATTAACGCTGAACCAGTTATCCATACTCTTTATATTCAGTAAATTAACACTGAACCAGTTATCCATACTCTCTATATTCAGTAAATTAGCACTGAACCAGTTATCCATACTCTCTATGCTCAGTAAATCAACGCTGAACCAACGATCCGTTTTCTGTATATTCAAATAAAACAACGCTAAACCAATGATCCATGTGTTTGGGTTTTTTTAATATTCACTAAAAATTCTGTAAACTACCGCTAAACCAGTGATTCATATTCTCTACATGTTAACTAGAAATTCAGTAAATTACCGCTAAACCAATGATCCTTTTCTTTAAATATTAAGTATAGCTCGGTGAACTACCGCTAGTGTATTATACAATTTTTATGTTGAATACATTTTCGGTAAATTACCGCTAAACCAAAGATAGGTTTTCATTAGAAGTTAACTATCTTTACCTTCACCTAATCCCGCAGTCTAGTAGACTGTTGGGCACTACTGAAGATTTTGCAACCATCTTCCTCCACTCCTCTCGGTTCTCAGTTTTCCATAGTATGTCGTTCCACGCAAGCCTGATGTTGTCTTCTCGTCATTTTCTCTGTCTGCCTCTTCGTCTCCCTCCTTGTCCTGTTCCATGCAGGACAGTCTTGGCCAGTCCTGATGTTCATATGACTTGCACGTATCACTTTAGTTTACGGGGTTTTTGTGGGGGTTTTAACTGAAGTCAGGAGCTCTTCATATGCCGATGGTGTTTACAATAATATTCTGGTTTTTTACCTCTTTGAAATTTATGTGATCTCTGTATGAGATAAAAAGAAGTTTGCTGGAGCATCTAATCTCTATTACCTGAGTCCTTTCAGTGTCTGCTGTAATGGCTCACGTTTCACATGCCCACGAAAATATGGACATGATCAGCGAAGGTATCAATCTGAACTTAAAGCTGATAGCGATGGTATTGTCGTTCCAGAAGACTTTCAGTTTGGTCATTGCAGCTATGGTCTAGGCTATCCTGGATAGATTTTTCAGGTTCTTCAGAACCCATATATTCAAAACTATGAACGGTCTCAATTTTCATGTTGTCTGTGAAAATGTCAGTGCTGATGCCATTGAAAACTATTCTTGTCATCAACTAGGTTTTCTCTGCACTGATCTGCATGCCATATGCCAAAGATGCGTCATCAGGTGATTTGCCCAGTTGATCAACTTTAACATTTTTCCAGCTAGGCTGCCGATGTCGTTGGCAAAACGTAAGTTTGTAATTGTCCTACCTTCAATGCTGACTGCTAAGTCATGATTTTCAAGTGTGTCAGCCATTATCCTCTTAGATGATGTTTAAAAGGGTGGGAGAGAGCAGACATCCTTGACGTACTCCAATTGTGATTTGAAACCAATCTCCTATGTTGCTGTCATAGTAGACTGCGCTGGTTGCCTTGTTATAGAGACATTTTATGGCTCTGATCAGGTTGGTATTGATGTTATACAACCTCGTGGTTGCCTACAGAACTATCTGCCAAATTCTATCGAACGCCTTCTAAAGGTCCACAAATACGTGATAAAGACCTTGCTGATGATACAGGTAAATCTCACAGAGTTGAAAAATTTGTTCTTCTCTAAAACCTGATTTTCTTCTTTGATAATCTCCTCAGTTTGAGGTTCTAGTCTGTTCAGGAGGATTCTTAGCCTGACTTTACTTAGATGGCTGATCAGGCTGATGGTAAAGTAGTTTGGGCATAGTTTCTTCGACAAAATGACAATCAGGACTGTGTCCAAGATGTTGGCCACTCACCTGTCTGCCAGATTTTATTGCAACTGATGAGTGACACATCTATTGTGCTTCTCCTCCTACCTTAATCAGCTCTGATGGAATGTGATGTGCTTCTGCTGGCTTCTCTTTCTTTGGTGATTTTACTGCAGTTTCCACATCTTCCCGTAGGATGGGGTAGCTGCTGTTGTTGGCTAGTGGGGCTGGGTAGGGCATCTATCACCTGGGGATCTGCTGTTGCTGTGTGTGTGTACAATTCAGAGCAGAACTTTGTGCACCTCTTTAGAATATCGTGTTCTTCTGTGAGACACTTCCCTCCTTTGTCTTGGATGGTAGTGGTTCTCCCTTGTTTCGAGCTTGTCATGTCTTTCACAAACCGGTAAACTTTGTTGGTGTTCTTTTTCTCCATGATGATGACTTTAAGACTCCGCCGCAAAAAAGAAGCAGGGCAACGTAAGAATCGAGTCCAGTATTGAGAAACTCAAGGACTCAAATACAGCAGAAAACTTCCAAGCCATGATAAGAGGAAAAATTGCCCCACTCTCCGTTTTTGACAAGGACACCAAAGTAATACCTTGACTAACAGCTTCAACACTGCGGTGACTGAAAAAGCCAACGACGTCCTTGGCAAACACCGACCATGTAAAAAGCCCTGGGTCACAGAAGACACTCAAGCTGTGCGACAAACGCAGAGAAATGAACATGAAGCAAAAGAAGAAGGAGGCTGAAGATGCAGAACTATACAGAGAAGCCAATCAGCAAGTTAAAAAGGCATGAGGAAAGCAAAGGAGACATTGGGTAAAAGGTAATGGTAAAGGTGTCCCATAACCTAAGTGGTCGTAGGGGAGCGATGCATCAGAAACCTCAACTTCTCTAGGGGCCAGCATATTAAGGGCGGCGCCCATCTCCTCTTCCTCGCTGCTTTACCTTTCCTGACCCCCAAGAGGCAGGTACCCATTTACAGCTGGGTGAACTGGGGCACTGTAATAAAGCCAAGGCGCACAAACAATCACCCATCCAATTGGTAACCACGCTTGATGCTGCTTAACATTGGCTGGGGGGAAGTGAGTGCTCTGACCACTGAGCTGTCCTGTCCCCTAAAGAGTCATTGCCTGAAGAACAATGCGAAGGGATGGCAGAAAGATGTTTCCATTATACCCAGTAAATTACCACCAAACCAGTTTTGATGTCTGGCATGCTTTATTCCCTACTTCTTTTAATTTGTTGATAAAGACAATAAAATACTGCACTAATTCTATCAAATATGGCATCATGTTAAGAATTGTTCAAATTATTAGAGTTCTTAAAAGCAATATCTTGAATCAAAGTAAGTCACACAAACACAAACACACGCACTCACACACATACACGCGCACATACACACTCACGCACGCACGCGCGCTCGCACAAACACATATATACACACACATACACACACACGCACGTACGTACGCAAACACACACACATACACGCGCATGCACGCATGCGCGCGCACGCACGCATACACACATGGATACAATACAATACAGTATGTACGCAACACAGCACAGTACAGTACAACACAATACAGTACACTAATTGGATTGTTGTCTCTCTCAATACACATGTGCATTGTCAAGTGGGACGGGAAAGCCTGGTGGTTAAGAGTAATGCGCTCGTGATCTGCTGACCCGGGTTTGGATCTCGTTCAATGGGACTTTTCCTCTGGAGTTAACATCAGTAACGACACCACTCTCCCCAAAAGTCCTTCGGATGAAACTATAGACGGAGATCCCGTGTGAGAACACACGCAGAACATCTTGCGCACACGTTATTCCGCTTTTTGGAAGTGTAGGTTATTGTATGCCGGTGGGAACGGATAAACAAAATTGACAAATTTGCATACACACGGGGACTGGATGTAAAAAAAAGCACGTGAGTGCTTACTCCATTATCTTCGAAGTAAAAGAATAAATAAATAAAGTAAAGCTTGTCTTGCTACTTGCCTGCCTTGCTGTGTTGGTGGGTCGGGCCGGATGCTGGCGCTGCCCTGCCC
Source organism: Rapana venosa (assembly GCA_028751875.1). NCBI lineage: Eukaryota > Metazoa > Mollusca > Gastropoda > Neogastropoda > Muricidae > Rapana > Rapana venosa. Next base: position 32,173,921 of record CM054135.1, on the reverse strand, counting down.
TGCCCTGCCCTGCCCTGCCCTGCCCTGCCCTGCCCTGCCCTGCCCTTCCCTGCTGCAGGCGTGTATGACTGTGCCGTCATTGCCGGGGGCATGGGGGAGGGCCACATCCCCACTGAGGGCCTGCACGAACTGGCACGTATTGTCAAACCTGGTAGGTGATAATAACAGCAACAGTAACAACCATGACTACGACAATATCAACATTCACAACAATAACAACCACTTCAACAACAGAGACATAATACCGATGACAACAACGACAGCTACGAGGACGACGACATTATCATCAGGGCTAGGTTTTCTTCCTCACTTTGCCCATAGAGGTGGGTCCAGATGCTTTACGCGCCAACCATTAGCTTCTTTTCCCGCTTATTTACTGGTTGCTAAAACAATTTATTGTCAGAAAGGAAGTAGTGGGGTGCATTATCAGCTGTACACCGGCTTCCAGCAGGATTATCAGCATCCGGGTGTCGGCCAAGCCCAAGAACATCACCATCATACAAATCTATGCACCATCATCTGACCATGCAGATGAAGAAGTAGAAGAATTTTACGAAGAACTTGAAGAGACCATTATGAAGATACCCAAGAAAGACATCATCATCATTCAAGGGGATTTTAACGCCAAAGTAGGTCTTGACTCTTACAACCAATGGGCCGGAACAGTTGGTCAGTTTGGAACTGGAGAGACCAACGACAGGGGACTACGTCTGCTGGAGTTTGCCTGCACCCACAGACTTACCATTGCCAATACCCTCTATCCCCACAAGCAGTCAAGGAGGACAACCTGGCATGCGCCAAACGGCAAGATCCATAACCAAATAGATTTTATCTTAACACCACGGCGCTTCAAATCCAGCATCCACAGAGCCAGAACAAGAACCTACCCGGAAGCTGACATAGGCAGCGACCACGACCTTGTGCTGCTGGTATTCAAAATGAAGCTGAAGAAAAATAAACAGCCTGCAAACCCACGTATCAAATTTGACGTGGACAAACTGAAAGATCCAGATGTCGAGGAGATCTTCCAAGCTAAGCTTGGCGGACGTTTTGCGGCAATAACCCTCCTGGACAATGACATCAATCACCTCACTAACAACTTTAATGAGGCAGTCCGAGAAACAGCAGAGGAGGTACTCGGTCGTCAGAGGAATAAACACCAGCCATGGACTACCAATGACATCTTGGACCTCTGCGATACAAGAAGAGCACTGAAACCAACCAGGTCTTCCAACCCTAAAGAATACCGGGAGGCCAACAATCTTGTGAAGAAGTCAATGTTAAAGGCCAGAGAGAAGTGGATCAATGTGATGAGATCGAAAACAGCATGAAAGTGGGCAACAGTAAAAAGGCATACGACACCCTGAAGAAACTCACAAAACCACTTCAAACCAAATCATCAGTCATTGAAGACAGCTCCGGAAACCTCCTCACAGAAAGCTCAGCTGCTTTGAACAGGTGGTCTGAGTATTGTCAAGAAATATACAACTACCCAATCCAACCTGACAAGAGCATAATAGAAGAGGAAGCAGCAACATCAAGAGTACCCTCGCCATTACCTATACTGAGGGAAGACGTGGAAGAAGCCATCCGCAGTTTACCAGTAGGAAAGTCCCCAGGAGCAGACAACATACCAGCAGAGCTGCTCAAGCATGGTGGCGAAACAGTTATCACACATGTTACAGCTATCTGTCAGAAGATTTGGGAGACAAAACAGTGGCCAACAGAATGGACACAATCCCTCATCATACCTCTGCCCAAGAAGGGGAATTTACGCCAATGCCAAAACTATAGAACAATCAGCCTCATAAGCCACGCCAGAAAGATCATGCTCAAAGTTATTTTGAATCGACTCAAGAAGGAGGCAGAAGAACACCTTGCAGAGGAACAAGCTGGGTTCAGGGCAGGCAGGAGCATAATCGAACAGATTTTTAACTGCCACATCCTGATGGAAAAACAATTTCAACATCAGAGAGACCTTTTCCACAACTTCATCGACTTTAAGAAGGCTTTCGACAGAGTATGGCACGAAGGCCTGTGGCAGGTCCTCAGAATGTTTGGCATTGAAGAAGGACTAGTGCAAACCATTCAAGCACTATACAACACCGCAAGCAGTGCAGTCCTTCTGAACAATCAGGTCGGAGACTACTTCAAAACCACAGTTGGGGTCCGACAAGGATGCCTGTTATCTCCAGTCCTGTTTAAGCTGTTCTTGGAAACATTATGAGAGAGACCCTCCATGACTTCCACTCTACCATCTCCATTGGCGGCAGACCCCTCAACAACTTGCGGTTTGCCGATGACATTGACCTCATGGGCGGAAGTAACACAGAGCTGCAAGACCTTACGACCAGACTTGAGAACAGAGCTGGAGCATATGGGATGGAGGGGAGCTCGGAGAAAAGTAAAGTACTTGTGAACAGCACGAGCAACGCCACTGCTAAAATTTACATGAACGGCCAGCAACTGGAGGAGGTAGACGCTTTTAAATACCTTGGCGCTACACTCACAAAGGACGGGCGATCGACGACAGAAATCAAAGTCAGACAAAGTCAGGCAACATCTTCCATGACAAAACTCACCACCATATGGAAAAGTAAAGAGATCAGTTTCCCAATCAAACTAAAGCTCTACAAAGCTCTAATTCAGACTATCCTGCTGTACGGAAGTGAAACCTGGACATTGACTGCTGAAACAGCAAAGCTAATCAGTCTTTTGAAACAAAATGCCATAGAAAACTGCTGGGCATATCCTGGAGAGAACGAAAGACCAATGAATTTGTCAAGAGCCAAATAACACGGCTGGCAGGTCCACAGGAACCCCTTCTCACCATCGTCAAGAAGAAAAAGCTAACATGGTTCGGCCACGTCACCCGCCACAACACTCTGCCAAAAGCAGTACTGCAGGGAACACTCGAAGGTGGCAGAAAGAGGGGAAGACAGAACAAGTCATGGATGGACAACATCAGAGAATGGACCAGTATGAATGACTCGGCACTACTGCGCAGAGCCGAGGACCGAGATGGATGGAGGGCTTACCACGGCATCGTCTTTCGTGTCTCCTCCACGACCGCCAAGGTCACGGGACTGATGATGATGAAAACAAAACAAAACCAACAACAAAAGAAAACGAAGAAGAAGAAGAGAACAAAGCGGAAAAAAAAGAAGACAGGCGTGAGGCAGTCTTTCTGTCTTGATCGTCTTAGTTCGCACCCTAATATTATTCCGTATTCAAACTTGTTTCTTTTTAATAATCTGTTTTATCTTGCCCCCTTTCTTTCCGAATACAAAAATAGAAGCTGTAATTTGTTTTCACATCATTCTTTGAGTACACTGCACTACAGCACGTGCCATACCGTTTTCCTCACGCCAACCTTTTACCTTTGATTCTGTTTACTCTTGATTTTGTTTAAGACGATACACATAATCTTAAGTGTGGAGTTTTTGCTGTGCGCGCGCGCGCGTGTGTGTGTGTGTGTGTGTGTGTGTGTGTGTGTGTGTGTGTGTGTGTGTGTGTGTGTGTGTGTGGTGTTGTGTGGTGTTTGTGTTGTGTTTGTGGTGTTTGTGTGGCGTTTGTATGTGTGTGTGTGTGTGTGTGTGTGTGGTGTTGTGTGTGTGTGTGTGCGCGCGCGCGCGCGCGTGTGTGTGTGTGAAGAAAGAGACAACTCATAATGTACGACACGTGTGTTTACACTCATTTCTGTGTATATATGTGTGAAAGTAATGACAGCACGGAAATAAAGATGAATGGAGAAATACTGGAAGAGGTGAGCCAATTCAAATACTTAGGCTCCATCCTAACAAAAGATGGCACATCAAACAATGAAGTGAAAGCTCGCATTGCAACAGCAACATCTGCTCTAGCCAGACTCGAGAGGATCATCAGAAGCAACAACATTAGCTTCTGCACCAAATACCACTTCTACAAATCCCTCGTGATATCTATCCTCCTATATGGCTGTGAATCATGGGCTCTGTCAGCAGAGCTACAGAGGAGAATCCAAGCATTCGAGAGCAAGTGCCACAGAAGACTCCTTAAAATAGCATACAAAGAACACAAGACCAACAACTATGTGAAAGAAGAAATCAAAAAGCGTGTGGGCCCCCAAGAACCTTTGCTCTCCATCAAAAAGAGGAGAAAACTGATGTGGTTTGGTCACACCACAAGACACAACACCTTAGCAAAAACCATCTTGCAAGGAACAGTCGAAGGCAAGAGAAGAAGAGGCCGCCAAAAGAAATCATGGGTTGACAACATCAAAGACTGGACAGTCCAACCCTGCGCGCGCGCGCGCGCGCGCGTGTGTGTGTGTGTGTGTGTGTGTGCCTGCGTGCGTGTGTGCATGTGGATGTGTGTGTCTGTGTGTAGGTGTCTGTCTGTGCCTGCGTCTGTATGCGTGTTTGTGGATAATTGCGTGCATATGTGTTTATCCGCACGTAAGCGCGTTTATGTGTGTATGCACATTTGCCCAGGTGGCCTGGTGTGCATCGTCATGCGAGAGGAATATCTGGAGCATGTGGCGGAATATCGCGGTCGGCTGGAGAGCACGATGAAGGAGATGGAGGCCAGTGGGGTGTGGAAGCTGAAATCTAAGGAGATTGTTCCGCGCTACTCTTTCGACAACAATGGCGTCATCTTCAACTTTGTCGTCTGCTGAGTAGTAAACTGCTGGGGTAGTGGGTGGTTGGTTTGTTGATTGGTTGGCTAGCTGGCAGTCAATCACAGATTGTGGGATAGTGGGGTTTTTATTTGTCCCTTCCCAATGAATCGGTTAGGTTTTGATCAGTATCTACTGTGACATAAACTAAGTGAACTGATCAAAATGATAAACTGATACATTGGATGATCTTTTATGTTTCTGTTAAAGTGACTCGTTGTTTCAAAACAGATTAATTAGTGAGACGACTGACTGATTGTTCCATTCAGTTTAACGAATACCACACAAACATGGGGAGCGTCATATCTTGTTGGTACACTTTGACAGAAGCCTTCTGAAGTCACTCCGTGATGACGGCTTATAGGCTAACATTTGTTCTGACTCCCTCCTGCCGTCCTCCATCTCCAAAAGGCTTTATAACAGTAGGGAATTCAAGACAAGGTTCAAGAAAAAAGCCTTTCCGGGGATACATGACACTTAGCAACATCAGACGTGGGCGTATGAAATTACTCACAGCCCATTTCACAATGCAATCATGCAATGTAATGTTTGCAATGTAATGTAATGCAATATAATGTAATGCAATGTAATTTAATGCAAGGCAAAACCCGTACGTCTTCCCACTCAGGAGAAGCCTCAAGTTCTAAGATCAAGCAACAGAGACATGCCCCATGAAGTAGGAACGTATGACAGGGGAAACACTGTGACATTTGAGTGATAGGAAAAGAGAGACAGCAAGCACAGGAACAAACAATCAGTCGAAATAACGTTTGAATACATGAGCATCCAATGACTCTCTGTCTCTCTGTCTCTCTCTGTCTGTCTGTCTGTCTGTCTGTCTGTCTGTCTGTCTGTCTCTCTCTCTCTCTCTCTCTCTCTCTCTCTCTCTCTCTCTCTCTCTCTCTCTACACACACACACACACACACACACACACACACACACACACACACACACACACACACACACACACAGCTGACGCTTACACCTATGTTCACACCAACAACGTGATGGAGTCATCCTTGATATGCACTAAATGCAGCGGTGTCACTCATGAAGGTCTAATCGACAATGCCTCATTGTGTCTTTTAGAAAATGTATAACTTTAATAATTGTTTTGTTCTTATTGTTTTGAAGTAAACAATTCGTGGAACTTACTCAAGTTTGGATTTTCATTATTTTCTTTTCGTATGAATTTGTTTCTTAAGTGCACACAGAAGTCGCGTATGAGTGAAACACAGTTCCTGGTTGCGATTCCGCCATATTTATCACAGACTCTCTCTATTCTAGGAATATTTCTTGCCCTGCTTATTTGGATGGGGAGTCTGTTGTTTAAAGTACGATGATTAAAAACTAATGATAAACTACAAGGAAGAATCGACAGATAACCTTCAAGGAAAAAAACCTGTTTAAATAGTCGGTAACCAATGGCCGTTTCTGTCCTACCCTCTTCAACATCTTCTTAGAGAGAATAATGGCTGACACACTTGACAACCGTGAGAGAACAGCCAGTATTGGAGGAAATAATAATAAATATAGAAATATTTTAAGTATTTTATGCAATGTGCAAGGCTTATCAAATGTGCCATGACCATTATTTAACTATTTCCTTGGCGTATCACATAAAATGTAGAAATTTAAACTGTCAATTTTTTATGCCAATAATAACCACTTACAAAAACCTTTAAAACTTAATTCTTATGATTTACACCTTCGCAACAACATCGTCAACTCTATTACAAATTCTTCAGCCATCTCTCGGCGACAATCATAATAATGGAAAACCTCTTACCCCAGCGCAACATAATCGCGCCCCCCCCCCCCCCAAAAAAAAAAAAACCCACAAAAAACTAAACAACAACAACAAAACTGAAAACACTTCAAGAGGTAGAGTAGGATGGAGCCCTATGCGCAGACAGCCACGTCCTGCTGTGTTGAAGACTGCATGTACAGAAGAACTGAAGATTAAGCTCAACAACCCGCTAAAGCCTCACTCTTATCATTTCCATCCTACGTGAAAGCATTAAAGAAAAAAACTCCAACTGTTTGGTATGTTCAACTGAAGAAAACAGTTACATAAAAATGTAACAAACTTACGTTTGCGACAGAAGCTTCTTCAGCATATGGTATACAGATCGGCGCAAGGAAAATCCACTTGATGAAAATAGTGCCAATGGCATCAGTACTGACATTATTACAGACAGCAAGAAAATGGAGACCGAACATTGCTTTAAACATCTGGGAGCTATAGTGTCGGATGAAGGATCAAAACCTGAAATTCTCTTCATGAAAGTCCTCTGACACGACAAGAACATCTCCATATATATAGATATAACTATATACGGCGCTCTCTCTCTCTGGCATCTCTCTCTCTCTCTCTCTCTCTCTCTCTCTCTCTCTCTCCGTCTCTCTCTCTCTCTCTCTCTCTCTCTCTTTCTCTCTCTCTCTCTCTTCTCCCCTCTATCTATCATCTATCTATCTATCTATCTATCTCTATCTATCTATCTATCTATCTATCTATCTATCTATCTATCTGTCTATATCTCTTCTATCTATCTATCTATCTATCTATCTATCTATCTATATATATATATATATATATATATAGAGAGAGAGAGAGAGAGAGAGAGAGAGAGAGAGTTATATCGATTTTTTTCTCCTATATAATGATATACGAGTAATTTTTTTCTGATGCCAAAGGAAGAATGTTTGTTTTTTATGTAGACCGAACAATATGGTATGAAGGTCTAACAACGTGGAATCGCTGTAGATTAATAAATTAAGAAGAAAAAAGAGCCAGAAAGTGTGTCTTTTATACAGACTGGCGTGGACAGGTACGAAGCCTAACATTACTCGGCTGATAGGCTGCAGCTGGTAGGACACGGTGACAAACATGCAGCCTAGCCTCAGCCACACCAGTCAGCAGCTCAGCCACACCAGTCAGCAGCTCAGCCACACCAGTCAGCAGCTCAGCCACACCAGTCAGCAGCTCAGCCACACCAGTCAGCAGCTCAGCCACACCAGTCATGACGGATCCAAAAGGACATCGTGTTGAACATTTAAAACTTCAAATACGACTTCTTAGAAATAGAAAAATCAGCACCACACAATAGAAGATAAAACAAACCAAGACAGCACGACACGCGTTCACTTCAGACAGACAGGTAGTCGGGAAAACAAAGTAACAAGGGTAGAAATAACTGACAAAGTAAGCCCCAGATGTACACTTTAGTGTTCGCTCCTCGGCTAGAGTTCTGAGGTTTACCAGTCGTGAAATTTTGCGAACGCGACTGTTTGTGCCCACCATGAAAGAAGCCGCATTCCGACTTCGGGGATGTATGCTGGGTATGTTCTGTTCCGGTAACTCACCGAATGCTGACATGAGCTACAGGATCTTTAACGTGCATATTTTATCGTCTGCGTGTGTATGTGCATGAAGGAAATTAAGGCACTTGTAAGTTTGCGTTTAAAGTAGATCTAGGAGATCGTAAAAATCCCCACCCTTAATTCACCAGACGCCGCCGAGATTCAAACCCACGACTTCATGGACCCATAGGATTGAAGTGGAATGGTCTTAACCACTCGGCTCTGGCGTCCGTCAGATGGAAAAGGATGTCGAGCAGAAAGAGAAGTGGCCTTGCAGTTTCTCCATTAGCTGTTTCTTCAAAAGCTTCTTAGAGTTCAGTTTTGAAGGGGCTGAGTTTTTTAAAGGAGATAAATTATCTGTTTTAATGTTCCTTCTGAATAAGCGAGGCTTGATATCAATAGATTATTGCAGGGCCTGTGTACAGACAATTTATAAGTATTCCTGCTTTTACTTATAGCATTTTTTTTCTAACAGTTATGATTATATGTTGAAAAGGAAACATTTCTCTTAACTCTAGGACTATGGAGTCTACCACTAAACTTAAGGTATCATACCCGTTAACTGCTTCTATGGAAGAAACCTGGTAGAGTCGATTTACTACATCTACATATGATTTCTATCCATATAGATTCTACAAGAAACTATTCAAGATGGTTGTGTTAGTCTTGTCCACGACAAAGAGGACAGGCAGTATAACAGCAAACTGGTGGATCTGACAGTCACAGGATCAAGCCTTGTCGAGTTATAACCAGGCACGCCATATCTGAATCAAAACTGCTCATGTCGAGTTTCATTCTGCCACATGAAATGTATGAATGTTAGATCACTTAGTATATATATGTGCAGGCATCCTTCCGTCTTGTAAGACTATGGAGTTGCGCCATTTATCATGTACAGTTGATTATATTTCCCTCAGTCCTGTGTGTGTGTGTGTACACGCGCGCTGGCAGGCACGCACCTTCCCACCCACCCAAATACTCACCCACCCACGTGCGTGCGCGCGCGCGTCAAATATCTAGTGCATGCAGGTACAGTGATCAGGGGAGGCGTGGTTCATCTCTTACTTCTGGAGCCACAGAACAGTTGACTTGAGGGAAGCAGCCGGAGGAGCCCGGAATTTTGCTACAAAGCGTAGCGGGAAGAGAGACAGAGAGAGAGAGATAGACAGACAGATACAAAGATATCTCGACAGACAGACACAGATAGCCAGACAGACAGATTGATAGACAGACTCGCAGACAAATACACTGACAGACCAATAGACAGAGTTCGCGACTGCACTTTTTTTTATTCAGATAAAGCCACATCCCCTTTCTGAAGGGGAAAAAGACAATAGAAATTAACAGCTGAACCATTATAACAATTATAATAACATCAAGCAATCATTGTCACTTTGAGTGAACAGACGCAAAATCAAAGCATACACTTGACTGGGCGAGGTGGGTAAAAAATAAACCAGAGGGAGACGGAACCTGTTCGTTCACTTTTTCATCAGGGTTTGCTCTGTGTGCTTCTGCTCGTTTTCTGTCTCGGGATACCTGGCTAAAACATTTTTTTGCGGTAGGACCTTTGACCTTGGGTGACAGGGAAATGGCTGTCAGCTTTGCTTGTGAATCGCAAAATAACAACAGTCTGGTCACCTCTGCCGTCCACTTTGAAGGAGGACAGTGTCTGCTCTTGAAGTGCAGTGTTCAGCATACACTCCAACATCGCTGGGAGTCCTGTGACTGGCATTTTGATGCACTAAAAGGAGAAAACAACAACACTTTACACACAGCTCACACAAAAGCGTCTTGCTGGTAGCCATGCAAGGAAAGTAACAGGCCGGCTAACATTTCATAACAGTGAATTGAACACAGACGAACTCCATCATTAATGGTGAAACAGTAAGCAAATATGATTTTTCACCTTCTGTTTTCCTCGCTTGAGCACAAAAACAAGTCAGTGCGACTTTAATGGTTTTCTCCTTTTTTTCTCTGTTCTCATCCGTGTGTCTTTACAATTGTCTTTTTCAGTGGTGTCGATCTTTGCGGTAATAAGTCATCCAGGCAAGAATATTGATTAGCTGTGTGATCAATATGTCTAGAGAGCGGGCTTAAGTCGAAAAAAATATATAATAAACGAAGAAAGATTCAGATCACACAAAAGTTTGCGATTTCGCGTTGTCGTGTGCTTTCTGCAAATTTCAAGTTGTTGTTGCTGTTGCTGCTGCTGTTGCTGTTAGTGTTGTGCTGGTGATGGTTTGTTATTGTTATTATTATTCTTCTATTCTTGTTGTTACTGCTGCTACTGCTGCTGTTCTTATTTAATTTGTTAGGTTATGCAAGTTCGGACCCATGTGTGTGCATTGTCGTAGAAGTAGTGGTAATACTAATTGTAGCGGCAGCTCCAGCAATAGCGGTATTAGTAACAGCAGCAGCAGCAGCAGCAGTAGTAATAGTAGTAGTAGTACCGGTAGTAGTAGTAGTAGTAGTAGTAGTAGTAGTAACAGCAGTAATAGTAGTAATAGCAGTAACAGCAGTAATAGTAGAAGCAACAGCAGCAGTATCAATAACGGTACTAGCAGCAGTGATGGTAGGAGCATCAGCAGTAGAAGTAGTAGTACCGTAGTACTGGTAGCAGTAGTAGTTGTCTTACACACACACACACACACACACACACACACACACACACACACACACACACACACCCAGAGACACAGACACACGCACACAGAGACACACACAGACATACAAACAGACACACACACAGACACACACACACAACACACACACACACACACACCACACACACAAAAACACACATCCCTTACACTCTCTCTCACTGAAAATGATAAAACACGTGTTTTAGATAATTGAAGAATTTTTTTTTAATGTACACAGACTTTATGGAGTCTCAAGGTGGGATTTTTACGCGCCTCTGTGTGTGCGTGCGCGCGCGCGTGTGTGTCTGTGTGCCTGTGCGTGTGTGTGTGTGTCTCCGTGCGTGCGTGCGTGTGTGCGTGCGTACGCGAGTGTGTGCGTGCATGCGGATTGGCAGATGTGCGTGTGGGTGTGAGTGACAATATGTAGCAGCATCAACAGCAACCATAATAGACTGGGTGCACATCACTAGATCTCTGATACAGACTGAAGCTCTAAACTCGACACGATCAAAGTTATAGACATTTTTATTTGACTTTTACACCAAACACCCGTAAACTGGGCACACATGTTTGATGATTTATATAAACTAAAGCTCCCAAAAATGGACACTGCAGATTTACATTAAATTTCATTTAGCTTTTACATAACACGCCTTGTAACTTGGTCCACTCAATCAATCTGTTCTGTGAAATAAAGCTGGTGTTTCTCAACTTGCAGACCTGGTCAGCAGAATGCAGGGGTCTGGATGGCCTGAGGGCTCAACACATTCTTACTTTTTGGAAATTCTGTGCTAGAAATGTCCCCTTGGCTAACACACTCGTTTCTGCTTTTTTCCTTGATTTTTTTTTAACATGTACAAACATACTTATATGACATTTGACCTTTTTTTTGTTGTGAAGGCCAGGTAGTGATGTTGTAAACACTGGGACAGGCACAGGATGTCCATGCTGCAGCCTTTTGGCCCATATGACATTGTGCTAATTGTTTTGTACACTGACGTGTTGATTATCCTTTTTGTGCTTTTTTTATCCTGGGAACTAAATCTCTACATTGGGCAGAACGGCTGACATCCTTAGCATGGTCTGGTTCTGCTGGCCTTGGGGAATGGAGTGGTTAGGTGTTTGTCATTGTTCATTCTTTGCCTGTCTATTGACTGACTTGGCTGTTAAAAGACAGGAGCAACTGGAAGAAAAAATAAATAAACCTTATCATGCGTCCAACCCGAAAAGAATTGTAATGTGACACAGGAAAAAACAAACAAAAATGCAAAAAAATGTATCCACAAAACATATTTATACATATTCCAGCATAAAAAAGCCAGCAGATTGGTACACAAAAAGATAGGCAGAAGAAAAATGATGAAACAAGTTTGAGAGCCCATCTCCCTCTCTTTCCTCTCACCTCCTCCGCGTTAATGAATAGTGTATGTTGCAGTGCAGGTAGCTGGGTATTTTTTCCTGATATCAACAGGTATGACTGTTGTACATGTGGGGCCAGGGAATGACGGGTTGGGTGGGATGGCTTGTACTTGGGCCCACGGCACGCCTGCTTTTGTTGGCCTGGAGGAATGAATGCTAAAGACACTGTGTCATTTGTTGCTGAAGTGGTAGTTGTTGTTTTCATTTGTTGCTACAGCAGCATTTGGTTTTGTCATTTGTTGCTGCAGCAGCATTTGTTTTTGTCATTTGTTGCGGTAGCAGCATTTGTTTTTGTCATTTGTTGCTGCAGCAGCATTTGTTTTTGTCATTTGTTGCTGCAGCAGCAGTTGTTTTTTGTCATTTGTTGCTGCAGCAGCATTTGTTTTTGTCATTTGTTGCTGCAGCAGCAGTTGTTTTTTGTCATTTGTTGCTGCAGCAGCATTTGTTTTTGCCATTTGTTTCTGTAGCAGCATTTGTTTTCATTTGTTGCTGTTGTAGTTGTTTTTGTCATTTGTTGCTATTGTAGTTGTTTTTGTCATTTGTTGTAGCTGTTGTTTTTGTTATTTGTTGATGTGATAGTTGTTTTTGTCATTTGTTGCTGTAGTAGTAATTTTTACTGCTCTTGTTGTCAGGCCCATGATGTTGGATGTTTGTAGGGAAGTGCCAGTTTTTAAGCTGGGGGTGAAGGCCTTTGAGGTCGGCGGGGCTATAAACTTGAGCAAAAACAAACGAAATTGAGAAGATGCTCATTATACAGGTATGAAAAAAGAGCAGTTCAAAAATATTAAGGAACAAGAGCGAAATGAATAGCTGAGAGAGCCATTGTTGTAAGTTGGAGAAGCGACGCTGTGCAAACAAAAGTATGCTTACATTTACAAGGAAAGGTTATACGCAGCCAGAAAGAAGTTGAGCAAAAGATTATATTTAAAAAACAACAACTAACGTTGAGAAATGTGAAGTCAATCATCTGTTAAACCATGTAGCGTGACTGGATTTTGGTAAAGAAAATGACTTAGAAGGTGAAATTGCACTGGAAGAGGCAAGTTTGGGGTAAGGAAACATTAAAAGAAAGTTCAGGTTTAGAGGGGTTTGCAACTGAAGTTTTTAAGTGGTTTTGGTGTAAATAGATTTTTTTGTAGTTAGAGCCCTAGATATTGGATATCTTGTGTATAAAGGCGTAGTGACAGCCCTAGATATTGGATATCTTGTGTATAAAGGCGTAGTGACAGCCCTAGATACTGCATCTCTTGTGTTTAAAGGCCTAGTAACAGCCCTAGATAGTGGATATCTTATGTTTAAAGGCGTAGTGACAGCCCTAGATACTGCATATCTTGTGTATAAAGGCGTAGTGACAGCCCTAGATACTGCATATCTTGTGTATAAAGGCGTAGTGACAGCCCTAGATACTGCATATCTTGTGTATAAAGGCGTAGTTACAGCCCTAGATACTGCATATCTTGTGTATAAAGGCGTAGTTACAGCCCTAGATACTGCATATCTTGTGTTTAAAGGTGTAGTTACAACCCCAGATACTGCATATCTTGTGTATAAAGGTGTAGTTACAACCCTAGATATTGCATAACTTGTGTTGAAAGGTGTAGTGACAGCCCTAGATATTGGATATCTTGTGTTTAAAGGCGTAGTGACAGCCCTAGATACTGCATATCTTGATATGGAGACAAACCCACCAAATTTATAATTTATAGGCATCTGGTTTACAAACGATTTCCCGCCTTTAAAAGGATCAAAACTGGTTCATGGTATATGTACATGTGACAATGTTTTCCAAAAATGCTGTACAGAGTGGGATGTACACCTCAAGAAAGAGAATGATTGGAAAAAACTCGTCTCTGCATGTAAACAATAGTTCTAACATGAAAATAAAATGATTTTCATTAATAATCATACACATATGTCTGGGATAACATTAATACAAAAAGAAAGGGGAGTAACAAATAGCAAACTGTGTAATGTTGGCACTTAGACACAGACCGTATAAGACACATGTCGTGGCTTTGTGCGGTCGTTCTGGGCTTCCGCCATCCCCTTACAAATGCAATGAATGAAGAATATTCAAATGTTTTCAATTTACACACATCACATCCATTAGCCATACTTTGATATGACAGAAATTTAAGCTTGAGCCATATTTTTACTGCACTATGTTGTTGGGTGCACAGTGTATAATTATATCATTGAAAATGAAATTAAAATAAACCTGTGTTAGAAGTATTCATCAGTCAGTTGAAATGAAGGGATCTGATAGAAAAGTATACAGCGCATAACAATCCAGTTTTGATAGAAAAGTATAAAGTACATAAGAATCTTGTTTCTGATACTTTTGCTTTAGAAGAGACACCATACAAGGCTTTGCTGACAAAAAGAGGTCAGCAACTATTTGTTGATTATCAATGTTGTACTAAATTCACAAGTTATTTTGAAAAAGATTTCTTCATAGCCTTTATTATATAGAATGCTTATAACAACACAATATGTATTGCAACACATGTATATCATACCATGTGTGTAATGACATGGTGTGTGTGGCTTCTTTTGGGTTTGTTTTGGTTATGTTTGTTTCCTTGTTTTGTGTGTGTGGCCTTTCTTTCTTTTTAATGGTTTGCTTGTGGACGTATGTGGGTTTTCTGCTCGTTATTGTTTGGGATTCATTCGCTTTTCCATATGAAAAATAATGACAAAAACTATTCTTAAAAATACAAAAAAGCATAAAATGATAAATCAAATAAAAGACTCTCTTCTGCAGCCTGATGCAATCAAATCAACACATTACATAATTTTTATGACTGAATGTGAGTTTGAAAAATACAATGAATTCAACACATTGTGTATATCTGAATGTGGTTTTGAAAAAATCCAAACAAAACAGTACACTGTAGATATCCAAATATGAGTTTGAAAAAGCCACACAAAATCAGCCCATTGCATATATCCAAATGTGATTTTGAAAAAGAAACGAATGAACATATTGTATTATTATATTCAAATGTGTTTTGAAAAGATGCTCAAAGCTCAAAAGTCTGAAGAAGGAGGACGGAATATTAATTTTGTCTGCCCCAAATGTATAAATAAGAAGGGTGAAGACAATACCCATGCAGGAAAGAAGGAGCTAGAATTTGAACAAAGGAAGATATGAGTGGTAGACGAATTCTGCTACCTGGAAGAGATGAGCTGCGAAGCAAAATCGGAGTTAACTGTCAGAACCAGGATTGCAAGTGTTTGGAAGAAATGGAAAGAATTGGCAAGTCTGCTCGGAAATAAGAAAATCCCACTGGAGAGACGCTGTCTCATATACAAGGCCTGCATCAGACCTGTTCTTCTGTATGGCTCGGAGACATGGGTTTTCACAAAAACCGTCGAACGTTTGTTTAAGAGCTGTGAAAACCGAATGCTACGCTACATGACAAAGATCAAATGGGAAGACAGGATCACGAATGAAGAACTATGGAGAATGTGCAAAGTTGATGATCTGAAGTCTATAGCTAGTACCAATAGACTACGCTGGTTTGGTGGAAAGCAGACCACCACATCATAAAAAGAGCAATGAACTTTGTAGTGGATGGAAAGAGACCAAAGGAAAGACCTAGCAATATCTGGGCTGCCTGTATTGCAGATGATCTTAGAGAAAGGGGCATAAATAAGAAGGAAGCTCAAAACAGAAAGTGATGGAGAAGGCTCATCAATGTCAAACCTCCCCTGGGAGAAACATGACAAAAAAGGAAGAAGAAGGAGAAATGTGTTTTGAAAAAGGCCAAAATATCAACACATTGCATATATCCAAATGTGATTCGAAAAAAGCCAAACGAATCAACACATTGCATATAATTATCCAAATGTGATTTTGGAAAAAGCTAAACAAACTCACACATACATGAAACATGAGTATGTTTTTAGAGAGTATCAAAATATACAGCATATTCGTGCTGTCAATAGAAAGAATGATTGAGAGAGACAGAGACAGACAGATAGAGAGAGAATTGAATTAAATGAATGTTATTTAAAGAGGGTTATGGCATAAGCAAACATGTTCTTTTTCAACTAGCCGCCTGGACAAAAAGAACACGAAAACGCTAACGAAAAACCTCTCAACCAAACAACATACAGGCAACTTTTTTTTTATAAAAAAAGAAAAAATTAAATCGTCTAAAATGTAAAATATATATTTTAAGCACTTAACTTTACATTTTACAAAACAACAATACAATCACATTAGAAAGGCGGGGGGAAAGACAGAGAGAGATAGAGAGAGAGAGAATGACAATGACAATGACCAAAAGTTTATTGTAATAAGCGGGATGCCCTTTTACAAGAAAACAGCAGGAAAGGGACTGAGGCACAAAACATATAATGTCATATTTTGATAACTTGATTTCACTCACTCACTCAGTCAGTTCCATGTCTCGAAGGACGTAGGGGGGACATGAGAGAAGACGCAACAGAGATCTTTTTCCATGCTTCACGATCCTGTGTGGCTAGTAGAAGGTGTTGCAGGGGTTGGGCGGTCCAGTCTTTGATGTTGTCAACCCATGATTTCTTTTGGCGGCCTCTTCTTCTCTTGCCTTCGACTGTTCCTTGCAAGATTGTTTTTTGCTAAGGTGTTGTGTCATGATGTGACCAAACCACATCAGTTTTCTCCTCTTTATGGTGGAGAGCAAAGGTTCTTGGGGGCCCACATGCTTTTTGATTTCGTCTTTCAAATTGTTAAGTGGCTCACCATCATCTTCCAGAAAGCATGGGAAGAACATGCATCAGTAGGCTCATTCCGTTTTCATCATTTCTGTCCAGCCCTCTTCTTTCATGTCATCGTCACACACCCACAGATGAACATGATGATTTTTACTCATTATTTTCAGCATGACCTAGAGTGTATCTGTATGCTGCATCTTCCTTTAACATAGGGGAAAATGCATGGAAATTTGAGGATAGTGTATGTGGGGGGAGGGGCAGTAACGCCCTGATGTAATCATTGATGACAACATTACAGAACAAGACAGAAATGGTGTGCAAGTTGCTGCTGTTGCAGTTGTTAGGCCATGAGCAAAGACCTCTACCTATGTGGATGGACTGGATCTGAGCGACGCCACTGATCCATACCATTCATTGGGGGGTATACGGGGGAAGGGGCTCTCTCAATTGAAGGGATTGTTTGGGGGGATGGACAGATGGGACTGAAGTCCCCTGCAATCGTAAAGCCTGAGAATATTGAGGTGGAAGGGGTGACACAGAGGCAATGACAATGACAAATTCTTTTGTTTCGAGGATAAGGAATAAGCACTCTCGTGCTTTTTCACATCCAGTCCCCGGACAGACAGACAGACAGAGAGAAGGAGAGATAGGCGTTTGTGTGTGTTCAAGAGGCAAAAAGGGTTAATATGTTCATGTTGTGGACATACTCAAGGAAGCTGAAGGTAACACTTTCTGTACCAAGTTAGCAGTTCCATTCTCACCACCTACTTCTTAGGCTCGGCCACTCTGGGTCGTTTACACAGACTTGGTGCATGGGCTGTGAGGGGCTTTGGAGACGGCATTCTCTGGCTTCTGCTGGTGCCAGAACAAGAGCTATCGCCTGAAGAAGACATAGCGACAGGACCCAGTGAAGCGGTTTTCCTGACAGCAAACCCCGAAAGAGCTGAAATGGAGAGACATCTGTCAGCCAGAGGGGAGCTGTCTGAAACAGCTTGTCTGAACGGTGGCCTCACTGGATGGTAGTGCCTGCTGTCTGTCCTGTAGAGAAGGGGCGTGCTGCTGCTTTGAGTGGATGTTGAAGGAGCAGTGAAGAACGTGTCTTCTGCCTCCGGGAGCCACGATTCACCTCCAGGCTGATTTCCCAGAGAAGTGTGGCTGTGTGCGTCTTCAGAGGCACTGAGAGAGCTAAGACAACAAGGTAAACACAGAAACCTTAAGGAGAAGAACCCAAATACAGATGCTATGTTGCAATAATATATGAGCGTCTAACCTTAAGGAGAAGAACCCAAATACAGATGCTATGTTGCAATAATATATGAGCGTCTAACTTTAAGGAGAAGAACCCAAATACAGATGCTAATTTGCAATAATAATATATGAGCGTCGACTTCAAGTGCAGTTTACAGCGTTCCAGACAAAATTGTATTAGCAAAACATAAATCGAGAGTTTGTGTTAGTTGCTTTTTTTTTTTTTTTTTTACTATTGTTTCTTTTCGGGAGAAGAAAGTTGGAGTGAACAATCATTGCCAATCATTGTACTGTAATATTCCACAACATTCTAGATTGATGACGTAACACAGTCAGTTGCAATAAATGGACTGTTTGTGTGAATTCAAAATGCATGGCATACTTTAAATAGTTGCACACATGAAGGCAGCTTAGGACAAATCAACGCCTTAGAAAAAGCTGATCTTGAAAATTACAAAAATACCCACCAGGCACCATGAAGATTCAACCCATGACTTCACGACCGCTAGAATCAGAAATCTGTCTTCTGAACACCTTCGTTCATGTTATCTCCTCTTGTTCACAGCCCCACCCGCTACGGAGGCCATAGTGGGGTTGTCAGGGTCGTTCAATTCCAGCAGCTTACGTCAGTGTTTACGTTAAGTTCACTATCAACCTCTCCCAATCCCCGAACAATATCCAACACCATCAGCCTGAATAAAAAGCACATTCAGTGAAACAGTCAGTACACTATTTCCTCCCTCATGCCAACAAAACTAATCATTCCGTTCGATTTTTTATCCCCAGATTATAAAAAAGCGTGAAAAAGACAAGCATTTTTAAAGTACATATAAAATGTCATATGGGCGGATAACTCTGCATAATGCACATCCTGTATCCATCACAGTGTTAACAAGTCCATTACCTGGTCGTCAGAACACAACAACGCAGACAACATTTCATATAACGTCTAAGCAAGAAAAAAGATTGTCACACTTGCAAGAAAAAAGCAGAGAATTCCCCGGGAAGGCTGAAATCAAGCAAGATGGAAAGGGGTTAAGAAGTCGAGGAAAGACAGAATCAACCATAGTTACTGAAATGAGGAACTTTATAAGATAATGTCTAGAAGATGAGGATGCTACTTGTACTGAAAGAGCCCCGGGCATCCTCATGGTGAGGAGACATCGCGCTATTCAGGTCAATCTCATACAGCACAGTACAGGGGACGGGATAGCTCAGTGGCCGAGCACTCGCTTACCCCCCAGCCAAGTTAAGCAGTATCGAACGTGGTTACCACTTGGATGGGTGACTGTTTGCGCGCCTTGGCTTCAGTACGGTCCCCTAGTTCACCCAGCTGTAAATGGGTACCTGCCTCTTTATGGTCAGGGAAGGTAAAGCAGCCAGGGAGAGGAGATGGCCATCGCCCTCAATATGCTGGCTCCTAGAGAAGCGAGGTCTCTGACGCCTCGCTTCCCTACGATCTTATAGGTTATGGGACACCTTTACCTTTTTTTACAGTACAGTACAATGCAATACGGTGCCATTCAATACAATGCAATCGTTTCTGATTGGGTTGGGTTTTTTCAGATTAAAATAATACAGACTGATACAATACAGTGCAGTACAATACAATAAACACAATACAATGTGATACTATACAGTCTGTTTTTGTTTTACATAGGCAGGTGTCATACAGACTGAGCATGCAGAACAGTGATGTTAAATAGATTTTTCAAACAGCCACAGCCTCTTCTCATCCCAATGCACTATTCAAGCCTGGCATGCGTACTGCATATTTGAGTATCGCCCATACCACAGACCACAGCTGGCCTACTCTTCCACCACAAACTAGATGGCTGACTGATGTGTGCACACGATCACATGCCTACCTTCACACATAGGATCTTGTTCACCTCAGGGAGAAATAATCACCTCAGTGTGCGCGTGTGTGTGTGTGTGTGTGTGTGTGTGTGTGTGTGTGTTGTGTGTGTGTGTGTTTGTGTGTTTGTGTGGGGTGTTTGTGTGTGTGTGTGTGTGTGTGTGTGTGTGTGTGTGTGTGTGTGTTGTGTGTGTGTGTGTGTGTGGACACCTCAGTAGAGACTCGGCCTCCGTGACCATCAGATATGAGGCTGGTGTTGTAACCACTAAGCTACCCTGACCCTTTCCTCCCAAATACAACATAATCATAAATAACCTACCCAACATTCGAACCACTGCGCCCTGGGGACTCTTGTGAAGTCTTGGCCACGTTGTGAGTGGCAGCCAAAACTCTGTCAATCTCTTCCAAAAGCTCCTGGTCGCTGTCGGTGGGTTCCGCTGTCTCCCCGGGCACGGAAGTGCTGACCCCTCTCCGGGGAAGGCTGCGGGACCGGCGGCAGGAGGCGGGCAGGCTGACCTTCAGCTGGTCCTGAAACATGGTGACAGTAGCTGATGGCACCGGAAAAAAGGCAGGGATGAGGTGTGTGGGGTTGGCTTCGTGTCGTTGTGTCGTTGTGTTGTGTGTGTTGTGCTGTGTTGTGCTGTGTTGTGTTGTGTTGTGTTGTGCTGTCCTGTATTTTTCAGCTGCTTTGTGCTGTTCTGTGCTGTGTTGTTAATGTTGCGCTGCACTATGTTGTTTTGTATTGCATTGCTTTACATCATATTGCATTGCATTGCATACCATCATACTTTATTGCACAGGGGATTAAGAGTACAACTTTCCAATTAATCTATTGTTCTGCCTGTGTGTGTGTGTGTGTGTGTGTGGTGTGTGTGTGTGTGTGTGTGTGTGTGTGTGTGTGTGTGTGTGTGTGTGTGTGTGTGGCGCGCGCACATGCACACACTTACACACTTACACTTACACACTTACACACACACTTACACACACACTTACACACACAATTACACACATACACACACAAACACACACACACACCTCATTTATTTTAGTTCATTCATTAAACACCTGCTAGTTCATGGTTGAACATAGAAACTCTGGGGATCATCCTTTTCTCTGTCTAAGGACACTGGAAAACACTTACAGAATAACATCAAACACTGTGCAGCAACAAGTATCCATACAGTCACCTTTTGCTTGTCAATAGATCAAACTAAACATCCTTTTAAAAACTCTTATTGTATTAAAAGAGCATAAACATAATTTTTCACCAAACTTTTAATGGGTGAAAAATACTGAACGACAGTGAATGATAAGAAAATAAGATCACATAAAACATGAACATGTTACATGGGAAACTACAGTGCATTAAAAGTGCACTGAAACTAATGGGGACTTTAGGTAGTTATTGTATCGTATTGTATGCAACATTATTATCTGATCCAATCTTTACTCATCTGATTTGATTTTTTAACGTACCTGTACATTTTTCAGTCGATTTCCAATAATTGTTTTTACGCCAGGTGTCCCCTCGCTTTCGACAATTTCTTTCACTGCTTGAACTAGATCGTCCTCTTGAAGAACGCGAAAACTCGGCGGCTGAAAAGACAAAGGAAAAGAAAATTGATTGGCGGCTGAAAAGACGGAGGAAAAATCCAATAAACTTTGTGGCTGAAAGGAAAAAAAACAGCAACAAATAGGACCAAGAGCCACACAGAAATGGAAGTAAAGGAAGAGAAGAGTGCTAAGAAAAGAGCGACAGACAGATAAAAGCCAGGAAGCCAGGAACCAGCAACCACAGTGCAGTGGTTCGTGTGTTGAGTTGCTGGTTGCGTTTGAATCCCATTTGAGTTATGGGGATTTCTTTTTTTTTCTCTTTTTACTCCAGCTGGCTCCACGCCAGAGTTAGTTTGAATCCTGTCTGAGTTATAGTGATTGTTTGACTCCGGTTGGCTTTTTCTCAGAGTGAATTTGCTATGGGCTCACTGGAAAGACTGGGACCACGCAGTCGAGCTTCATCCACTTTATGGATCCAGTTTTTGGGAGTGTTGCTCAAATTACTTGACCAACAGTGCAGGTGTCTGTATCTCTCGAGCCCTGTTGACACCGAGATACAAAATGGCAGAAGGCGTAGGGTGAAGTTCTGCCACCTAGTCTGAAAGTCCATAACAGCAGCTTCATCTCATTAATCCTCATGTAATAAAAGAAATTTTTCTCTGATTTGGTGGCCCTGGTTGATCTGGTCTCCTGGTGACATCACTTTCGATTTCTCATACACTTCTGTTCTTGTGGTGAGATAGTGTCAAAGCATTAGGGGGTTGGAGGTTCACGGGAAAAGGTCGTTGGGAAGCGTTGTGATGGTCACTACCTTTAGTTAGCGTCTCACTCAGCCTGGCTCCGCGACTAAACCATTGTTGTGGACAGTTGAGAGTTTAGTGTGTGGTGTCCTGAGCATGTTAGCTCAAAATAGACTCCCCTGATCACCGCCAAAGAGAGCCACCACAGTGCATGGCTGTTTTGCATGGTGGCCTCTCCGTGGTCTATCATTGATAAGCTAGCTAGCTCCTGTGAACTTGTGACCATGAGGATGCGACATAACAATCCTAGGCATGGCTGTGGCGGAGAGATCGAAATGAGCGGCGTGGGAACAGCGAGACTGGAGCTTCACAGAAGATGAGGCAGCAAAATAGCCATTGCAAAACCAAAACACCAACAAATCACAGAAACAAGCATGAAAATGAAGAAGAAACGAATCTGCTAGTCCCGTCACACAAAGTGGTGATAGAGAGGGAGGCAGGCAGGAAAAGGGAGGGGGTGAGAGAAAGTTTGTGACGGGAAGGTGGGAACAGAGATATAAAAACGGAAACTGGCAATGAAGATGATGAAAGAGAGAGCTGCATTGGGGCGGGGTCAGGCAGTCAGGCTGTAAGATAACAGCAGCGAGATGAAAACCCAAAGCGGAAAGAAGATACAGCACTGCAGAACAGCACACCACAGCAACAGCTAGCCA
Source organism: Rapana venosa (assembly GCA_028751875.1). Taxonomy (NCBI): domain Eukaryota; kingdom Metazoa; phylum Mollusca; class Gastropoda; order Neogastropoda; family Muricidae; genus Rapana; species Rapana venosa. Next base: position 32,151,019 of record CM054135.1, on the reverse strand, counting down.
GCGGGGCTCTTGGCCCGCAATGGGATGATTATCACAGTAGAGGGCCTGTTCTATTTGGTGTTGAAAACAACTGCTTTATACACACACACACATGCACACGCATATACACACAAATTTGACTTCACACACCACACACAACACACACACACACACACACACACACACACACACACACACACACAGGGAGGGAGGGAGGGGGAAGAGAGAGGAAGAGAGAGAAGGGGGGTGGGGGGGGGGGGGCTTTTAAGTACATAAGACTACCCCTCATTAGAAGTGGTCGTAGTAGTAGTAGTAGCAGTTGTCGTCATCGTCGTCGTTGTAGTAGTAGCATTTTATTATTGCTATTACGATTATCTTTATCGCATTATTATTATCACTAGTCACAGATCAGCCTCTTCCATGTCTCATGCCCTTTACAAACGCACCCTGACCTCCTTTATCATGGAAACATTGTGGCCTTTGGGGACAGATGGCAGGCTCTTTCTTCATTCTCACCAGAAAGAACACTAACCCACCTAATGGGTGGAGGACGACGTGTACATCCTGGTTTCCCTACCCCGCTAACACGCAGCGTGTAAGTGGGTTGCGTTTGGATCTACTGGGCAGTCACAGAATAGGGAATCCCTGAATTGGACAGGTAAGCCCAGACCCTTTTTTGCACAGGCTACCCGTACACTTTTTCTACAGACGGGGTTTCCTCACCTGTTGACAGATGTGTAGCCGTTTTAGCAGTCACTGTTGCTATGTAGCGGGTTTAGCAGTCACTGTTGCTATGTAGCGAGTTTAGCAGTCAATGTTGCTATGTAGCAGGTGTAGCAGTCACTGTTGCTATGTAGCGGGTTTAGCGGTCCCTGTTGCTATGTAGAGGTTTTAGCAGTCACTGTTGCTGTATAGCGGTTATAGCAGTCCTTGTTGCTATGTAGCGGTTATAGCAGTCCTTGTTGCTATGTAGCGGGTTTAGAAGTCACTGTTGCTGTGTATCGGATTTAGCAGTCACTGTTGCTATGTAGCGGGTTTAGCAGTCACCGTTGCTATGTAGCGGTTATAGCAGTCCTTGTTGCTATGTAGCGGTTTTAGCAGTCCTTATTGCTATGTAGCGGGTTTAGAAGTCACTGTTGCTATGTATCGGGTTTAGAAGTCACTGTTGCTATGTAGCGGGTTTAGAAGTCACTGTTGCTATGTAGCGGGTTTAGCAGTCACTGTTGCTATGTAGCGGGTTTAGCAGTCAATGTTGCTATGTAGCGGGTTTAGCAGTCCTTGTTGCTGTGTATCGGATTTAGCAGTCACTGTTGCTATGTAGCGGGTTTAGCAGTCACTGTTGCTATGTAGCGGGTTTAGAAGTCACTGTTGCTATGTAGCGGGTTTAGCAGTCACTGTTGCTGTGTATCGGATTTAGCAGTCACTGTTGCTATGTAGAGCGCAAGTTACAGCAGAGATGAGACGCTACAATTTGCATATTCTTGGAATCAGTGAAAGCCGATGGATAGGATCAGGCAAATACAGAGCCAGCACAGGAGAGACAGTGCTGTACAGTGGTAGAGATGACAGCCAACACCATGAGGGAGTAGCAATTATCATGAAGAAAGGAATGGAGAAATGCCTGATGGAGTGGAAACCTATCCTATGAACCAACCAACGACAGTGGAGAAGAAAGCAAAGATACATTTTATGAACAATTACAGGCTGAAATGGAAAACACATGAGGATAGTGATGGGTGACCTAAATGCAAAAGTCGGAAAAGACAACACAAATCAAGAAAGAGCCATGGGAAAAGAAGGATGTGGCAGCATAAATGACAACGGAGAAAGATTGGTGAAATTCTGCATGACAAACAACCTGGCCATTGGAGGGACATTATTGCACACCCTGAGATCCACAAGCTTACCTGGTGTTCCCCCAATGGAAGAGACAAAAACCAGATCGACCTCCTGATGATCGATGGGACATGGAGGAGATCGCTCCTAGATGTAAAAGTAAGGAGAGGAGCCGATGTTGGCAGTGATCACCACCTTGTCACTGCAACCCTAAAAGTGAAGCTGAGAAAAAATGGATCTGGGAAACCAAGACAACAACATTTTGATGTGGAAAAGCTGCGCAACACCAAAGTAGAGTGCTTTCACCCTCCAGCTCAAAAACAAGTTCCAAGCACTGGTGGATACTGAAAACTACACACCTCCTGACACGACTAATATAAACACCATGTGGAAACAAGTCAGGACAGCCTACACACAAGCCAGCGAAACGTGCTTAGCACAGAGACAGAGGAAGAGAAAAAGGTGGATTACAGCAGACACCTGGCAAGCCATTGAGAACAGGAGAGAACTGAAGAAGAAAATCTTAGAGAAAGTCAGAGCGGATAAGAGAGAGGTACAAACAACAGTACAGAGAAGCAAACCAAACTGTGAAGAGAATGACAAGAACAGACAAGCGTACCTACATGGATGATATTGCAAGACAAGCAGAGGAGGCTGCCGCAAAGGGAGAACAAGGACAAGTGTATAAGATCACTAAGACTGTCAGTGGCAAGTACCGGAGCAACACCGAAACACCAATCCTAGATAAACAAGGCCAAATACTTACCACAGAAGCAGAACAAGATGCAAGATGGGCAGAACATTTCAGCGAAGTTCTCAACAGACCACCACCAACTGAAGAGGCAGATGTACAAGATCCTGATGCCGATCTCAATGTGAACAGCTCACCACCAAAGAAGGAAGAGATTATAGCAGCAATCAGCTCTCTCAAGAATGGAAAAGCCCCTGGCCAGGACAACCTCAATGCAGAACTTTTCAAGGCAGATCCAGAATTTGCATCTAAAGTTCTACAGCCACTCTTTGCAGCTATATGGGAGGAGAAACAGCTACCAGCAGATTGGACAGAAGGAGTCATCGTGAAGATCCCAAGAAAGGAGCCCTGAACAATTGTAACAACTGGAGAGGAATCACTCTGCTATCTGTTCCCAGCAAGATTCTGGCAAAGATCATCATCGGACGAATCTCAGAGGCAGTGGACCAACAACTCGGAAAGGAACAGGCAGGTTTTAGACCAGGAAGAAGATGCATAGACCAGATCTTCACCCTGCTCATCGAACAGTGCACGGAATGGCAGAGACAGCTGTATATCAACTTCGTAGATTTTGAAAAAGCCTTTGACAGCATTCATCGAGAAAGTGTATGGCGCATACTCCGAGCATATGGAATTCCACAGGAGATTATCCAAGTCATTAAGAGCTTCTACAACAACTTCACGTGCAGAGTAGGAAACAGCAAAACCAGTTTCAGTGTACAAACCGGCGTCAGACAAGGCTGCCCCATGTCAGCACTACTCTTCAACCTGGCAATTGATTGGGTGATGAGACAAACAACAGCTGACCAGTCACGGGGCATTAGATGGACCCCCTTCTTAACGCTTGAAGACCTAGATTTTGCCGACGATCTGGCACAGCTCTCACATACCCACCATCACATTCAAGAGAAGACATCCCGTCTCAGCACTTTCGCACAGCAAGTAGGCCTGAACATGTCAGAAGAAGACAGAGGTGATGACACTGAACGTTCAGAACCCCTCACCGGTCACAGTGAATGGAGAAGATTTACCAACAACTGAAGAGTTCACGTACCTCGGGAGCACTGTTAGGCATGACGGCGGAGCAGGCAGCGACATCAAGAACCGGATTAGCAAAGCAAGAAATGCTTATAGAAATCTGAACAATGTGTGGAAATCGTTCCAGTACAGCACCAGAACCAAACTAAGACTATACCAGAGCTGTGTACTTTCCACCCTTTTGTACGGCTCGGAGTGCTGGAGGATGACTGAGAGTGACCTCGACAAACTATCTACATTCCACTCGAAGAATCTAAGAAGAATCTTGCGCATCTTCTGGCCTGAGACCATCTCCAACCAAGAACTTTTTGCCCGTTGCAACCAAGAAAGCATGGACAACATCATCATGCATAGGCGATGGGGATGGATAGGGCATATCTGCCGTCGGGAACAGGGAAACATCGCCCGAACAGCCCTCCACTGGACACCAGAGGGAAAACGCAAACGAGGACGACCCAAGAACACTTGGCGTTGGACTGTTGAAGCAGAGCTGAAGACCTTCCAACATACCTGGGGAACCATTCAGAAGCTGGCCCAGAACAGACAGGAGTGGAGAACTTTTGTTGCTGCCCTACGTGCCAATAAGGCACAAAGGCATTGATGATGATGATGATGATGTTGCTATGTAGCGGGTTTAGCAGTCACCGTTGCTATGTTGCGGTTATAGCAGTCCTTGTTGCTATGTAGCGGTTTTACCAGTCACTGTTGCTATGTAGCGGGTTTAGAAGTCACTGTTGCTGTGTATCGGGTTTAGCAGTCCTTGTTGCTATGTATCGGTTATAGCAGTCCTTGTTGCTATTTATCGGTTATAGCAGTCCTTGTTGCTATGTAGCGGTTATAGCAGTCCTTGTTGCTATGTAGCGATTATAGCAGTCCTTATTGCTATGTAGCGGTTATAGCAGTCCTTGTTGCTATGTAGCGGTTATAGCAGTCACCGTTGCTATGTAGCGGTTATAGCAGTCCTTGTTGCTATGTAGCGGGTTTAGCAGTCACCGTTGCTATGTAGCGGTTATAGCAGTCCTTGTTGCTATGTATCGGGTATAGCAGTCCTTGTTGCTATGTAGCGGTTATAGCAGTCTTTGTTGCTATGTAGTGAGTTTAGCAGTCCTTGTTGCTATGTAGTGAGTTTAGCAGTCACTGTTGCTATGTAGCGGGTTTAGCAGTCAATGTTACTATGTAACGTGTTTAGCAGTCCATGTTGCTGTGTAGCGGGTTTAGCAGTCCCTGTTGCTATGTAGCGGGTTTAAAAGTCACTGTTGCTATGTAGCGGGTTTAGCAATTCCTGTTGCTATGTAGTGGATTCAGCAGTAACTGTTGTTATGTAGTGGGTTTAGCAGTCCCTGTTGCTATGTAGCGGGTTCAGCAGTCACCGTTCCTATGTAGCGGGTTTAGCAGTCACTGTTGCTATGTAGCGGGTTTAGCGGTCCCTGTTCCTATGTAGTGGGTTTAGCAGTCCCTCTTGCTATGTAGCGGATTTAGCGGTCACTGTTGCTATGTAATGGGTTTAGCAGTCACTGTTGCTATGTAGCGGATTTAGCAGTCACTGTTGTTATGTAGTGTGTTTAGCGGTCACTGTTTCTATGTAACGGGTTTAGCAGTCACTTTTGCTATGTAGCGGGTTTAGCGGTCACTGTTTCTATGTAATGGGTTTAGCAGTCACTTTTGCTATGTAGCGGGTTTAGCAGTCACTGTTGTTATGTAGTGGGTTTAGCGGTCCCTGTTGCTATGTAGCGGGTTTAGCAGTCACCGTTGCTATGTACCGGGTTTAGCGGTCACTGTTGCTATGTAGCGGGTTTAGCAGTCACTATTGCTATGTAGCGGGTTTAGCAGTCACGGTTGCTATGTAGCGGGTTTAGCAGTCACTGTTACTATGTAGCGGGTTTCACAGTCACTGTTGTTATGGAGCGGGTTTAGCAGTCAATGTTGCTATGTAGCGGGTTTAGAAGTCACTGTTGCTATGTAGCGGGTGTAGCAGTCACTGTTGCTATGTAGTGTGTTTAGCGGTCACTGTTTCTATGTAACGGGTTTAGCAGTCACTTTTGCTATGTAGCGGGTTTAGCAGTCACTGTTGCTATGTAGCGCTTTTAGCAGTCACTGTTGCTATGTAGCGGGTTTAGCAGTCAATGTTGCTGGGTTTAGAAGTCACTTTTGCTATGTAAGCGGGGTGTAGCAGTCACTGTTGCTATGTAGCGGGTTTAGCAGTCCTTGTTGCTATGTAGCGGGTTTAGCAGTCACTTTTGCTATGTAGCGGGTTTAGCAGTCACTTTTGTTATGTAGTGGGTTTCGCGGTCACTGTTGCTATGTAATGGGTTTAGCAGTCACTGTTGCTATGTAGCGGGTTTAGCAGTCACTGTTGTTATGTAGTGGGTTTAGCGGTTGCTATGTAGCGGGTTTAGCAGACACTGTTGTTATGTAGTGGGTTTAGCGGTCCCCCTTGCTATGTAGCGGGTTTAGCGGTCACTGTTGCTATGTAGCGGATTTAGCAGTCACCGTTGCTATGTAGCGGGTTTAGCGGTCACTGTTGCTATGTAGCGGATTTAGCAGTCACTGTTGCTATGTAGCGGGTTTAGCAGTCCCTTTTGCTATGTAGCGGGTTTAGTAGTCACTGTTGCTATGTAGCGGGTTTAACAGTCACTGTTGCTATGTAGCGGGTTTATAAGTCACTGTTGCTATGTAGCGGGTTTAGCAGTCACCGTTCCTATGTAACGGGTTTAGCAGTCACTGTTGCTATGTAGCGGGTTTAGCAGTCACTGTTGTTATGTAGCGGGTTTAGCAGTCAATGTTGCTATGTAGCGGGTTTAGAAGTCACTGTTGCTATGTAGGGGGTTTAGCCGTCACTGTTGCTATGTAGCGGTTTAGCATCACTGATGCTATGTAGAGGTTTAGAAGTCACTGTTTTCTATGTTGCGGGTTTAGCAGTCCCTGGTTTCTTTGTAGCGGGGTTTTTGCAGTCATGTTGCTAGGTTTAGAAGTCACTGTTGGGTATGAAGCGGGTTTAGCAGTCACTGTTTCTCCTGTAGCGGGGTTTAGCAGTCACTGTTTTTATGTAGCGGGTTAGCAGTCACTGTTGTATGTAGCGGGTTTTGCAGTCACTGTTGTTATGTAGCGGGTTTAGCAGTCAATGTTGCTATGTAGCGGGTTTAGAAGTCACTGTTGCTATGAAGCGGGTTTAGCAGTCACTGTTGCTATGTAGCGGGTTTAGCAGTCACTGATGCTATGTAGCAGGTTTAGAAGTCACTGTTGCTATGTAGCGGTTTTAGCAGTCCTTGTTGCTATGTAGCGGGTTTAGCAGTCAATGTTGCTATGTAGCGGGTTTAGCAGTCAATGTTGCTGGGTTTAGAAGTCACTGTTTCTATGAAGCGGGTTTAGCAGTCACTGTTGCTATGTAGCGGGTTTAACAGTCACTGTTGCTATGTAGCGGGTTTAGCAGTCACTGTTGCTATGTAGCGGGTTTAGCAGTCACTGTTGCTATGTAGCGGGTTTAGCAGTCAATGTTGCTATGTAGCGGGTTTAGCAGTCACTATTGCTATGTAGCGAGTTAGCAGTCACTGTTGCTATGTAGCGGGTTTAGCAGTCAATGTTGTATTTAGCGGGTTAGCAGGGCACTATGCTATGTAGCGAGTTTAGCAGTCACTGTTGCTATGTAGAGGGTTTAGCAGTCAATGTTGCTATTTAGCGGGTTTAGCAGTCACTGTTGCTATGTAGCGAGTTTAGCAGTCACTGTTGCTATGTAGAGGGTTTAGCAGTCAATGTTGCTATTTAGCGGGTTTAGCAGTCACTATTGCTATGTAGCGAGTTTAGCAGTCACTGTTGCTATGTAGAGGGTTTAGCAGTCAATGTTGCTATTTAGCGGGTTTAGCAGTCACTGTTGCTATGACTGGCATCACTCCCCGTACCGGGGCGACCTTCTCTTAGCCCAGCAAGAGAGACAACTGACCACAGCCAGCAGATGGTGCTGATTAGAGTTACCCCAACACACTAGTGAGGTTAGTGTTTGTGGAGTGAGGAAAGAATTAAAGTATGGCCTGTTTGAGCTCCCTTTGAATTAATTTTCCTGTTTGGTTGTTTATGAGCAGTGTAACGTGCTGCAAAAAGATTATTCTTCCTGCTGGAGAAAGAAAATTAAGAAATATTTATTCTTTTAGTTTGGTAATGGTTTGTGAACGTTATCACTTCGGTGAGGTATAGGTATTTTGTTCTTTTCATTCCTACTTTCGTGTTTTTGCCAATCATGGTATAGGCTTTTAGAGCGGGTTTACTGAAGAGGGCCTTCAGATTTTAACTGTGAAACTCCCTCAAATATTTTATCTCAGGCATTTGTGTACTTTGCTCTTTGGGTCATGTGAATAACAATCTGTTAACCCTATATTGTTTAAAACTGATTGAATGTACAGGTAACACATCGGAATTGTATTAAGAGATAAGATAGAGGAGAGCTAGTGGCGTGCCCAGATGGGGAGCATCCATGCTATTCTACTGTGCTCTCAGCTGGCCACCTTCACTGCACGGACGACTGTGGCCTCCCATAGAGACTGCTTCATGGCAAGCTATCTACAGGCAAGCGCTCATTCGGCAGGCCAAAGAAACGTTACAAACAAAATGATGTTGAGGGAGTCTCTCTAGCTTTGTGATATCCCCCATATCACCTGGGAAGTGACAGCTGAGGCCCTGGTGCTTCCTTGTAAGATCTGGAGTGTCGAAGTTGGAAGAGAGACGCATCAAGGACAAAGCACAGAGACGCCAGAAAAGAAAAGACCGTGAGAGCTTCACCTATCAGCCTGGTTCAGCCCCCAACATCCCCCAGCTGTCCCCACTGTAACAACTATTTTCTGGCAAACATCGACCTCATCAGTCATCTCGGCACCCACCCCATCCCACAGTGATTTTAAGTCATAGTCATCTTCGCCTGCAAAGGACGAACACAGGTGTTGTAACAGAAAATTAATCACTGTATGCTTCAGTGATAAACTTTATGAATTGTGAAAGCTTATGAAAAATGTTGAACAGTTCAAGGGAGTGGCGTCAGCCGGTGTAAGTAAAGGAAGGAGGTAAAGGAGTCCCATAACCTATAAGGTCGTAGGGGAGCGAGGCGTCAGAGACCTCACTTCTCTAGGGCCAGCTATTGAGGGCGGCGCCCATCTCCTCTCCCTCGCTGCTTTACCTTCCCTGACCCTAAAGAGGGCAGGTACCCATTTACAGCTGGGTGAACTGGGGGAACTGTACTGAAGCCAAGGCGCGCAAACGGTCACCCATCCAACTGGTAACCACGCTCGATGCTGCTTAACTTGGCTGGGGGAAAGCGAGTGCTACGACAGCTATCCCGTCCCCCTGACTATCCCGTCAGCCGGTGTATGTTTTGAAAAAAACTACTTCGTTGACGTTCAAATATTGTAATAATCACGAGGTGAAGATTGCTGAAAGAAAAATTGTTTTTCCTTCCACTTGTTCTTTTTAGGAACTAGAATTTAAAGCTGTTTTAGTTGCCTTGGTAATACAGTAGATAGACTCAGCCCGCGGCATGCTGCGTGAAGATAAGAACATGATCTGTTTTTGGACAAGAATAGTGGTGTTGTGAGCCAATTGTTTTATGTGCGAAACATAATTATGTTTTTTATCATTTGAAACATGGAGAGTTGGCTTCACTCCATGAAAGTTAGGGGGTGAGGAAGGGGGCTGTTTGTCCTCAGACGCGCTACTCCAAGTACAGTACTGCAAGTGGTGGAAGACTCGTCATCTGCAGGGTGTCTTAGTCCGCTTCCTGACCAGCATGTCACCTGTCGTCTGAGGGAGTGAATGCTGAGGCCCAGCGTCATTCTCCAAGGACAGTGAGGGGAGACTGTAACCACGACTGCTGCTCGTGTGGCGGTTGAGTCGTCAGTGTGTGACCTCATGTCTCCTCCTTCCCCTCAATAAACTACCCATCGTCCATGCGGGCAATGGGTGTAGGCATGCGCTTTGAGGGGAAGAAAGTGTGTCTGTAAGCGTGAGTGTGTGTATATGTTTGCAAGTTTGTTCGTTGGGTTGTTTTGTGTTATTATTTAAAGTTCATTGTTAGGAGGGAGTAGTGGGTCCGAAGACTGGCTGGTGGATGGGGGTGATCACATCGGCTAGCTGTTTGATGCAAGGTTCAACGTTTCATGCCACCATTATAATTTGAGTCGTATGACAGTGTTGTCAGTATATCTGCCGGGTGTTAGGCTGGGTGGCGCCTGCAAGCCTTGAGCGTCTACACTGCACTGTACACAGCGGTCTGTTCCGATTCTGGGTGGATCCTTGGGAGATTCTGGCCTGTGCTTGTGACCTTATTATTATCATTGGTAGTAGTAGTAATAATAGTAGTAATAGTAGTAATAGTAGTAGTAATAGTAGTAATAGTAGTAGTAGTAGTAGTAATAGTAGTAGTAGTAGTAGTAGTAGTAATAATAATGATAGTTTAATAATAGTAGTAGTAATAGGAGTAGTAGCAGCAGCAGCAGCAATAGAAGTGGTAGTAATAATATTATTATAATACTTATAATTTTCATATATTAGTACCATGTCCTCCTCCTCCTCCTCCTCCTCCTCATCATTCATCATCATCATCATCATCATCATCTCATCATCATCATCATCATATTACTAATACTAAAAAGTCCTTCCGATGAGTCTATCAACCGAAGTTCGATCTACCCACCGCACCTGTTCCGCTTTTGGAAGAGAAGGCCATTGTGTGCCGGTAGGAATGGATGACAAAATTCACAAAACCGATACACATGGGACTGGATGTACAAAAAAAGCACATGAGTGTTTATACTTGTTTATACATGAGTGTCATACTTTTTAAATTAAAAGAATACTTATACTACAATTACTACTGCTGCTTCTGCTGCTGCTGCCTCTAAAATCATTGTTTTCAATGTAGAAGGAGTTCTTATCAGCTGTTATCCCCACAGCCACTGCCAGTAACAGCAGCAGCAGCATAACCACACCATCGTCGTCATCGTCATCGTCGTCATCATCATTATCATCATCACCATCATCATCATCACCACGACCATCATCACCATCATCACCATCACCACCACCAACACCACCTCCCCCATCACCACCACACACCACCACCACCACCACCACCACCATCATTATCATTGTCATCATCGCCACCACCACCATCAGCCTCAGCACTGCTGATACCTCTTGACGAAGCTGCTGCTGAAGCAGGTCCTGAACAGTGAAGATGGAACAGTCCGTGCTGCTGGTGAAGGACAGACCTGCAGGCAGAATGACAGTGAGCAATGACTACACGTTCTTTGCCATCTGATCCCATGCTGTACCCTATCACACAGGCATTCTTTGCCATCTGATCCCATGCTGTACCCTATCACACAGGCATTCTTTGCCATCTGATCCCATGCTGTACCCTATCACACAGGCATTCTTTGCCATCTGATCCCATGCTGTACCCTATCACACAGGTATTCGGCAAATGCAACACCTCAAAAATTTTCAGACGCCACACGCACACTAGCAGATTGCATGCACAGTGTCCTTCAGTGGATGGACAGCAACAAACTCAAATTAAATACAGACAAGACAGAAGTTATGGCAGTTGGTTCACCATCTAGTCTTATGTGGGTGTCGGAGAGTTCTGTGGTCTTGGGTGGCTGTGACATAGCTTTTCAGAGTTCTGTGCGGTATCTGGGTGTTCGGCTAGATCCTACTCTCTCCATGAAAGACCACATTAGTAACGTCTGCAGAGCATGCTTTCTCGAGATGCAGTGATCAAGCTTGTTTCAGCGACCGTCTTGTCGCGATTGGACTATTGCAACTCCTGTTTTATCGGTATAAGTGATGAACAGTTTACACGCCTGCAGCGATTTCAGAACTCTGCTGCCAGGCTCATCCTTGGAAAGAGCAAAAGGGACCATGTGACTCCCATGCTTAGGGAGCTTCATTGGTTACCTGTAAGGGCACGCTGTCAGTACAAAGTTGCGGTCTTTGGCATACCGTCACTCTGAAGGCTCGCTTGCTCCATCTCTGTCAGCTGCCTGAAAACAGCACCACAACTAGAACCCTGCGGTCTTCGAATGATAACTTACTTGTTGTACCCCATTACAACCTCAAAACCGCAGGTCGTAGATCTTTTGGTGTTGCTGCGCCCACGATCTGGAACTCTCTGCCACCAGCCGTCAGACATGCTCCCACTTTATCCAGTTTAAGTCTTCATTGATAGACACATCTCTTTAATGGATTTCTTAGCTAGTTAATATATTGTGCTTGTCTCGCGGTTGCCGTTTGTCACACTGTAGGCTACTTCATGTGCATGCCTGGCTGTTGTTATGTTTTTTGTTAGTTATGTTATTGCTAGTGCCTTTTCTCTGAGTGTACTGTTAATTGCCCTGCTAGTGTGTGCCCGGACGCAAGTGTGTGCCTCTACAGTGCGATAGGTATCTCTTGTAAATTTATTTGCGCTTTAGAAATGTTCATTATCATTGTTGTTGTTGTTGTTGTTATTATGTGCTGTGTGTGCATGTGTATAAATGTGCATGGTATGAAAGCGCATTGAGTCATTGCTTTGAGAAATGCGCTATATAAACGCTATTCATTATTATTATTATTATTATTATTATTCTTTGCCATCTGATCCTATGCTGTACCCTATCACACAGGCGTTCTTTGCCATCTGATCCTATGCTGTACCCTATCACACAGGCATTCTTTGCCATCTGATCCTATGCTGTACCCTATCACACAGGCATTCTTTGCCATCTGATCCCATGCTGTACCCTATCACACAGGCATTCTTTGCCATCTGATCCTATGCTGTACCCTATCACACAGGCATCTTTGCCATCTGGTGCTGTACCCTATCACATAGGTATTCTTTGCCATCTGATCCTATGCTGTACCCTATCACACAGGCATTCTTTGCCATCTGATCCTATGCTGTACCCTATCACACAGGCATTCTTTGCCATCTGATCTCATGCTGTACCCTATCACACAGGCATTCTTTTCCATATGATCCTGTGCTGTACCCTATCACACAGGCATTCTTTGCCATCTGATCCCATGCTGTACCCTATCACACAGGCATTCTTTGCCATCTGATCCCATGCTGTACCCTATCACACAGGCATTCTTTGCCATCTGATCC
>CM054135.1:32078279-32133279 GCA_028751875.1 Rapana venosa | reverse complement strand
ACGTATGACGTAGGTGACTGTGGACGGATTGTGTCGGTGTGCGTTGACGGTTGTGACTGTGACGGTGTGGAGGTGCCGGTGTAACGGTTCGATGACGGTGCGGTGTGACGATGTGGGACGGGTGCCGTGACGGTGTGACGGTGACGGTGTGACGGTGCCGGTGTAACGGTGTGACGGTGCCGGTGTAACGGTGTGCCGGTGTGACGATGTGACGGTGTGCCGTGACGGTGTGACGGTGACGGTGTGACGGTGACGGTGACGGTGACGGTGTGACGGTGCCACCCAGACGTCCTGTCAAGGGAAGTTTCCCTGGAGTGACCTCATTGCCCACTCGCACCCCCCCCCAAAATCTTTCAGAGGAAGGCGCTAAAACTCAAAAGTCCCAAGTTACGAATGCACGCAGAACACCTTGTGCAACATGTTTAAACTGTTCTACATTTGAAGTGTAGGCCATTGTGACAATGGTAACGATGACCAAGTTTACAAACATGCATTACACACGGGGACTGATGTAAAAAAGTACAGAGTGCTATGATTCATTATCCTCGATAATAGGAATTTAAATTACTTTTAGTTTTAAGTCTCAGCAACACCATCATACATACATGAGTACCACACACACGACACGCACACACACACCACACACACACACACCCACACACACACACACAACTCACACACACACACACATACACACACATACACACACAACATAACCAGCATCATACCGATGATAGATGGGGACGGGATTGCCTGTGGTTCTAGAGTGATGACGCATCGCGGCTCATGATCTGATGACCCGGGTTCGAATTCCCGTTAAGAGGATATTTCTCTGAAGTTAACCAACAGTGCCCACGCACTCCCCTAATAGCCTTGGGATGAAACTATTAAACCGAGTCTCGTGTGCGAATCGTGCGCACATGTTAAAACACCGCTTTTCGGTATGAGTAAGCCATTGTGTGCCATATGGAACGGATGATAAAATTTGCACAACGCGTATACACGGGAGTACTGATAATAAAAAGTGGATGAGTGTTTATTCATTTCCTCGAAATAAAAGAATAAATAACACACACACAGTAACACACCACACACACAGAAACAGCACACATACATACTCACACACGCACGCACGCACGCACGCACACACCACATAGTCTGACCTGCTTTTTTCAGGGCCTCCTCTACCTTGGGTGACTGGTCTTTCTGTCAGCCTCAAGCACCATCAGCTGAGGGATGCCCCTGGTTGCTGGCGTCACTGCAGGGGTTGTGGTCCCAATCATATGGTATATCTGACGAACGTTTTCAAGGCCATGGCTGCAGCTGGAACTGTCTTCCACCGAATTGTCAGGATGCCATCGTGTTCGCTGCACGTCTCGCTCTTTTATGAAACTGCGTGGCAATAGTGCTGCCAGGCTGGCTCAGGTTGTACAGGCCCCCATCACCTAGCACCTGCCTGGGCCGCAGTTTACTTTCATGCTCATGCCCCCAGATGACCAGGTCCAGAAAACCAGGGATGGAGGTCTCCTCCACGTGAGTGTTGTCTGGACGCTGGACGTGGTTTTGGTGAAGGACGAAGATAGAGAACCAATCTTCAGGGTCTGGCTTCGGCCTTTCCATCTCATGTTTTGTTCGAGGAACAGTGGTTTGCGTTTTGTCAGATGTGGACCCACACCCCGTACAGAGCTTTGTCGTGTGCACGACCTTCTTTAGTAGAAACAGGCTTCTCCTGGATTTTGTCGGTAGAATCTGTTTTCCCGAAATGCCAGACCAGGCCGGTCGAGTGTAAGAGGTCCATCACGCTGAGATGTTTCGGTCCTGTTGGCTCGTCGTGGTTTCCGTGGATGGAAAAAACCGGTATGGAGATGTTCCACCCCCTTGATGCAGCTTCAGGCCTTCCAGCATCTTCTCCAACCATCTCAAAGGTGGGACTCCTCTCGCCAAGGCAATACTTTTTCAGAAGTTCACAGCAGTCATATATGACGTCTCTGGGGGGGTTGTTGTGGTGGAAAAGGTCGCCTCCAAGGAGAATGAAATCCACGTCATGATCCTGAGCCAGTTGCAGAACCTCCTGGAAGGTGTTGAGGGAGTCGCGACCTAGGACAGGATCCAGGTGCTTGTAGCCCAGGTGAACATCTGTGGCCACCAGGATCCTGAAGGTGCTGTCCTTGTTGGCGTGGTCTGCGTGACTTGTCTGCTGTGCGGCCATGATGGCTGTCACCTGTCTGACAGCAACAGCAGAGCGTTTTCTGCAGTCTTCCTCAGGGTCTTTCAAGAGCTGGGTGGGTTTGTTTGTTTGTTGTTTGTTCGCTTGCGTTTTGGGTTGCTTTACTGTCGTTTCATTGTTTGTTGTTTTCTTGTTTTATTGTTATTTCTTCTTTATTTTATGGTTGTTTGTTTATTGTTTGCTTGGTTATTTTGTTGTTATTTCTTTGCTTTATTGTTGTTTCTTTCTTTCTTTTATTGTTTTTTCTTTCTTAGCTTTATTGTTGTTTCTTTGTTTTATTGTTGTTTTGTGGTTTTATTGTTCTTTCTTGTCTGTTTTATTGTTGTTTGTTTCTTTTATTGTTATTTCTTTGTTATTATTGAGTCTTTGGTTGCTTGCTTGTTTGTTGTTTATTTATATAGTTGTTTCTTGTGTCTTGTTGGTTTGTTTTAGTTTTTTTCTTTGATTGTTTTTTTTCTTTGGGGGGGTTACTTCTTTTTTTGTTTGGAGGTTTTTTGCTGTTTTTTTTGCGGGGGGGGGGGGGGGGGGGGGGGGGGGGGGGGGGGGGGGGGGGGGAGGGTGGAGAGGAAGTTTTTTTGTAAACCTGGAAAACAGAGTCCAAATGGCATTATTACGCATTATCCCATGCAGTAAAAAATAACAAACATCACAAGGGCTGTGGAGACACTGACCACATGTGCAGAGAGAGAGAGAAACAGACAGACCAGAGAGAAAGAGAGAGAGCGACAAGAGAGAGAGCGAGAGAGAGAAAGCGAGCGAGGAGAGAGAGAGAAGAGAGAGAGAGAGAGAGAGAGAGAGAGATAGAGAGAGAGAGAAGAGAGAGATCTTGTAACCAGCCACCAAATCCCTAGCGTCTTCACTAACTGCTACTGATTAACTGACTGTCTTACCACTGTTGTTTAGACTGACTGCTCTGTAAACTAACTGTCCCTTAACCATGTTTCTCAACTGACTGTCTGTAAACTACTGTCTTGACCATGTTTGGCCAACCTGACTTTGACTGACTGCTCTGTAAACTAACTGTCTTACCAGTGTTTGTCATACTGACTGCTCTGTTCACTGACTGTGTTACAAGTGTTTGTCAGACTGACTGCTCTGTTAAGTGACTGACTTATCAGTGTTTGTCAGACTGACTGCTCTGTTAAGTGACTGACTTATCAATGTTTTTCAGACTGACTGCACTGTAAACTAACTGTCTTACCAGTGTTTGTCAGACTGACTGCTCTGTTAAGTGACTGTCTTACCAGTGTTTGTCAGACTGACTGCTCTGTTAAGTGACTGACTTATCAGTGTTTTTCAGACTGACTGCACTGTAAACAACTGCTTACCAGTTTTGTCAGAATGCTGCTCTGTAAACTAACTGTCCTTACCAGTGTTTGTAACTGACTGGCTCTGTTAAGTGACCTGACTTATTTCAGTGTTGTCAGACTGACTGCTACTGTAAACAACTGTCTTACCAGTGTTTTGTCAGGCTGACTGCCTGTAAAACTAAACTGTCCTTACAGTGTTTGTCCAGTCAGACTGATCTGTTAAGTGACCTGTCTTACCAGTGTTTGTCAGACTGACTGCTCTGTTAAGTGACTGACTTATCAGTGTTTTTCAGACTGACTACTCTGTAAACTAACTGTCTTACCAGTGTTTGTCAGACTGACTGCTCTATTCACTGACTGTCTTACCAGTATTTGTCAGACTGACTGCTCTGTTAAGTGACTGACTTATCAATGTTATCAGACTGACTGCTCTGTTAATTGAGTGTCTTACCAGTGTTTATCAGACTGACTGCTCTGTAAACTAACTGTCTTACCAGTGTTTGTCAGACTGACTGATCTGTTAAGTGACTGTCTTACCAGTGTTGTCAGACTGACTCTAGGTTAAGTGTACTGACCTTATCCAATTTTTCAAACTAACTGCTGCTGATCAACAAACTGTCTACAGTGTTTGATCGACTGACTGCTCTGTTAACTGCTGTGCCTAATCAATGTTTGTCAGACTGACTGCTCTGTTCACTAACTGTCTTACCAGTGTTTGTCATACTGACTGCTCTGTTCACTGATTGTCTTACCAGTGTTTGTCAGACTGACTGCTCTGTTAAGTTACTGACTTATCAATGTTTGTCACTCTGACTGCTCTGTAAACTAACTGTCTAACCAATGTTTGTCAGACTGACTGCTCTGTTAACTGACTGACTTATCAGTGTTTGTCAGAATGACTGCTCTGTAAACTAACTGTCTTACCAGTGTTTGTCAGACTGACTGCTCTGTTAAGAGACTGACTTATCAATATTTCTCAGACTGACTGCTCTGTAAACTAACTGTCTTACCAGTGTTTGTCAGACTGACTGCTCGGTAAACTAACTGTCTTACCAGTGTTTGTCAGACGACTGCTCTGTAAACTAACATCTACCAATGTTTGTTCAGACTACTGCTCTGTTAAGAGACGACTTATCAATATTCTCAGACTTGACTGATTCAGTAAACTAACTGTCTTAACAGTTTGTCATACTGACTGCTCTGTAAACTAATGTCTTACCAGTGTTTTTCAGACTGACTGCTCTGAAACAACTGTCCTTACCAGTGTTTGTCAGACTGAACTGCTCTAGTTCACTGACCCTGTCTTACCATTGTTTGTCAACTGGATGCTCTGTTAAGTGACTGACTAATCAATATTTTATCAGACGACTGCCATGTGTAGATGAGTGTCTTACCATGTTTATCAGACTGACTGCCTCGATTCACATACTGTCTTACCGAGTGTTTGTTCAACTGACACCTGTTAAGTGACTGTTCCCTTTATCATGTTTGCCTGACTGACTGCTCTCTTAAAAGAACTGTCTTACTAGGTTTGTCAGACTGACTGGCCCTGTTAAGTCTCTGACTATCAGTCTTTCTCAGAGCTGACTGCCTCTGTCCACTAACTGTCCGACAAGATTTGACATACTGAACTGCCAATGTTCACTGATTTTTTACCATGTTGTCAGACTGACTGCTCTGTTATAGTGGACTGACTTGTCAATGTTTGTCCCTCCTGACTGCTCTGTAAAATAAATGTCCTAACCATTTTGTTCATACTGACTGCTAACTGTTTAACTGACTGACTTATCAGTGTTGACAGAATGACTACTCTGGTTTCACTAACTGCGTAACCAGTGGTTTGTCAGACAGACTGCCTGTTAAGTGATTGACTTATCAATGTTTCACAACTGAACTGCTCTGTAAAATAACTGTCTTACCAGTGTTTGTCAGACTGAATGCCCTGTTCACTAACTGTCTTACCAGTGTTTGTCAGACTGACTGCTCTGTTCACTGACTGTCTTACCAGTGTTTGTCAGACTGACTGCTCTGTTAAGTTACTGTCTTACCAGTGTTTGTCAGACTGACTGCTCTGTAAACTAACTGTCTTAGCAGTGTTAGTCAGAACTGTTTTGCTCTGAAAACTAACTGTCTTACCATGTTTGGAGACTGACTGCTCTGTAAACTAACTGTCTTACCAGACGTTTGTCAGATTAACTGAATGCTCTGAAAACTACTGTCTCACCAGTGTTTGTCAGACTGACTGCTCTATTCACTGATTGTCTTACCAGTGTTTGTCAGACTGACTGCTCTGTTAACTGACTAACTTATCAATGTTTATCAGACTGACTGCTCTGTTTAGTGACTGTCTTACCAGTTTTTGTCAGACTGACTGCTCTGTTAAGTGACTGACTTATCAATGTTTGTCAGACTGTTTTGTTCACTGACTGTCTTACCAGTGTTTGTCAGACTTACTGCTCTGTTAAGTGACTGACTTATCAATGTTTGTCAGACTGACTGCCCTGTTAACTGACTGTCTTACCAGTGTTTGTCAGCTAACTATTCTGTTAAGTGACTGACTTATTAATGTTTGTCAGATTGACTGCTCTGTTAACTGACTGACTTATCAGTGTTTGCCAGATTGACTGCTCTGTTCAGTGACTGTCTTACAAGTGTATGTCAGACTGACTGCTCTATTAACTGACTGACTATCAATGTTTTGTCATACACTGTTCTATCACTGACTGTCTTACCATTTTGCAGACTCACCTGCGCTGTAAACAATCTGTCTTACTAGTGTTAGTCAGACTGACTGCTTCTGTTCACTGCCTGTCCCTGACCAAGTGTTTGTCATACTACTGCTCTTAAACTAACTGTCTTTAACAGTAGTTTGTCAGACTGACTGTTCTCTTCACTGACTGTCTTACCAGTGTTTGCCAGACTGACTGCTCTGTTAACTGACTGACTTATCAATGTTTGTCAGACTGACTGCTCTGTTAATTGACTGCTTTATCAATGTTTGTCAGACTGACTGCTCTGTTAAGTTACTGACTTATCAATCTTTGTCAGACTGACTGCTCTGTTCACTAACTGTAATACCAGTGTTTGTCAGACTTACTGCTCTGTAAACTCTTTTACCAGTGTTTGTCAGACTGACTGCCCTGTTCACTAACTGTCTTACCAGTGCTTTCAAACATGACTGCTCTGTTTAACTGACTGACTTATCAATGTTTGTCAGCGACTGCCCGTTTCACAAACTGTCTTACCAGTCATTGTCAGACTGACTGCTACTGTTAAGTGACTGACATATCAATGTTTGTCAGACTGGACTGCCCTGTTCGCTAACTGTCTTAACCAGTGTTAGTCAGACTGACTGTGCTCCTGTAAACTAACTGTACTTACCAGTGTTAGTTCAGACTGCCTGCTCTGTAAACCTAACTGATCATTCTACCAGTCATTTTCAGACTGACTGCTCTGTAAACTACCTACTTACCAGTGTGTTTGACAGACCTTGACTGCTCTGAAAACTAACAGTCAAACTTAGACCGACTGACTGCTTCATAAACTATACTAGTCATAAACCATGTTTGTCAGACTGACTGCTCTGTAAACTAACTGTCATACCAATGTTTTGTCAAACTGAACTTCTCTCTAACAATAACTGTCTTAACCAGAGTTAGTCCAGACTGACTGGCTCAATCACTAACTGTGTTGCCAAGTGTTTGTCATACCACTGCTCTCCTATCACGACTGTCTTACCCGGTGTATTTTTCAGACTGACATCTCAGTAAACCTAAACTTTCTTACCATGTTTGTCAGACTGACTGCTCAATTCACTAACTGGTGTTACCATTGTTTGTCATACTGACTGCACGTTTCACATGACGTCTTACCAGTGTTTTTTCAGACTGACTGCTCCTGTAAACTAACTGTCCTTACCATTGGTTTGTCCAGACTACTGCTGCTGTAAACTAACTGTCTTATACAGTGTTTAGTCATACTGACTACTCTGTAAACTAACTGTCCATTACCAGTGTTATCAGACTGACTGCTCTGTAAAACTAACTGTCTTACCATGTTTGTCAGACTAGAACTGCTCTGTAAACTAACTGTCCTTACAGTGTTGTCAACAGACTGCTCTGTAAACTAACTGTCTTACCAATGTTGTCATACTGACTGCTCTCTAAAATATCTGTCTTACAGTGTTTTGTCAGACTGACTGCTCTGTAAATCTAACGTGTCTTACCAGTTTTTGTAGACTGATGCTCCTGTTCACTGACTGTCTTACCAGTGTTTGTCAGACTGAATGACTCTGTTACTGACTGTTCTTACCTGTGTTAGTCAGAATGACTGCTTTGTTCACTACTGTCATTACAAGGTTTGTCATACTGGACTACTCTGTTCACGACGACTTACCATGTTTTGTCAGACTGACTACTCTGTTAAGTGACTGACTTATCAATGTATTTCAGACTGACTGCTCTGTAAACTAACTATCTTACCAGTGTTTGTCAGACTGACTGCTCTGTAAACTAACTGTCTCACCAGTGTTTGTCAGACTGACTGCTCTATTCACTGATTGTCTTACCAGTGTTTGTCAGACTGACTGCTATGTTAACTGACTAACTTATCAATGTTTATCAGACTGACTGCTCTGTTTAGTGACTGTCTTACCAGTTTTTGTCAGACTGACTGCTCTGTTAAGTGACTGACTTATCAATGTTTGTCCAACTGATTTGTTCACGTGACTGGTCTTTCCAGTGTTTGTCAGACTTTACAGCTCTGTAAGTGACCTGACTATCCAAAGTTTGTCAGACTGATCTGCCCTGATAACTGACTGTCTTACCATGTTTGTCAGCTAACAAATCTGTTAAGTGACTGACTTTATTAATGTTTTGTCAGATTGACTGCTCTGTAAACTTGACAAGACTTATATCAGGGTTATGCCAGATTGAGACAGCTCTGTTCAGTGACTGTCTTACAAGTGTATGTCAGACTGACTGCTCTATTAACGACTGGACTTATCAAAATGTTTGACCATAACGAACTGTTCTATTCACTGACCTGTCTTACCGAGTGTTTGTCAACTCACTGCGCTGTAATACAATACTGACTTACTATGTTTGTCAAGACTACTGCTCTGTTCACTGACTGTTCTTACCAGTGTTTTGTCAGACTGACTGCTCTATAAACAAACGTCCTTACCAGTGTTTGGTCAGACTGACTGTCACTTCACTGACCCGTCTTACCAGTGTTTTGCCAGACTGACCTGCCTGTTACTGACTGACCTTATCAATGTAGTCAGACTGACACTCTGTTAATTGACTGCTTTATCAATGTTTGTCAGACTGACTGCTCTGTTAAGTTACTGACTTATCAATCTTTGTCAGACTGACTGCTCTGTTCACTAACTGTAATACCAGTGTTTGTCAGACTTACTGCTCTGTAAACTCTTTTACCAGTGTTTGTCAGACTGACTGCCCTGTTCACTAACTGTCTTACCAGTGCTTGTCAAACTGACTGCTCTGTTAACTGACTGACTTATCAATGTTTGTCAGACTGACTGCCCTGTTCACAAACTGTCTTACCAGTCATTGTCAGACTGACTGCTCTGTTAAGTGACTGACTTATCAATGTTTGTCAGACTGACTGCCCTGTTCGATAACTGTCTTACCAGTGTTAGTCAGACTGACTGCTCTGTAAACTAACTGTCTTACCAGTGTTAGTCAGACTGCCTGCTCTGTAAACTAACTGACTTACCAGTAATTTTCAGATGACTGTGTATCTGTAAACTCACTGTCTTACTAGTGTTTGTCAGACTGACTGCTCTGTAAACTAACTGTCTTACGTTAGTCAGACTGACTGCTCTGTAAACTAACTGTCTTACCAGTGTTTGTCAGACTGACTGCTCTGTAAACTAACTGTCTTACCAATGTTTGTCATACTGACTGCTCTCTAAAATAATTGTCTTACCAGTGTTTGTCAGACTGACTGCTCTATTCACTAACTGTGTTACAAGTGTTTGTCATACTGACTGCTCTGTTCACTGACTGTCTTACCAGTGTTTTTCAGACTGACTGCTCTGTAAACTAACAGTCTTTACCAGTGTTTGAACAGACTGACTGCTTCTGTAAACTACAGTCTTACCAGTGTTGCCAGACAGACATCTCTATAACTAACTGTCTTTAACCAGTGTTTAGGTCAGACTGACTGCTCTGTAAACTAACTGTCTTACCAGTGTTTTGTCAGAACAGACTGCTCTGTAAAAACTACCCTGTCTTACCAGTGTTGTCTAGACTGACTACTGCTCTTGTAAACTAACTGTCCTTAACCAATGTTTGTCATACGACTGCTCTCTAAAATAACTGTCTTACCATGTTTGGTCAGATGACCTGCACTGAAAACTAACTTCTTACCAGTGTTGTCAGACTGAATGCTCTGATCACACGACTGTCTTACCAGTGTTTTGTCACCTGAATGCTCTGTTCCTGACTGCTTACCTGATTATTTTCAGAAATGACTGCTTTGTTCACTAACTGTCTTACAAGTGTTTGTCATACTGACTGCTCTGTTCACTGACTGTCTTACCAGTGTTTGTCAGACTGACTACTCTGTTAAGTGACTGACTTATCAATGTTTTTCAGACTGATTACTCTGTAAACTAACTGTCTTACCAGTGTTTGTCAGACTGACTGCTCTGTAAACTAACTGTTTTACCATTGTTTGTCAGACTGACTGCTCTGTTCACTGAATGACTCATCAATGTTTGTCATACTGACTGCCCTGTTCACTAACTGTCTTGTCAGTGTTTGTCAGACTGACTGCTCTGTTCACTGAGAGACTTATCAATGTTTGTCAGATGACTGCCCTGTTCACTAACTGTCTTACCAGTGTTTGTCAGACTGACTGCTCTGTTCACTGACTGACTTATCAATGTTTGTCAGACTGACTGCCCTGTTCACTAACTCTCTTCCCAGTGTTTGTCAGACTGACTGCTCTGTTGACTGACTGACTAATCAATGTTTTTCAGACTGACTGCCCTGTTCACTATCTGTCTTACCAGTGTTTGTCAGACTGACTGCTCTGTTAACTGACTGACTTATCAATGTTTGTCAGACTGTCTACCCTGTTCACTAACTATCTTACCAGTGTTTGTAAGACTGACTGCTCTGTTAACTGACTGACTTATCAATGTTTGTCAGACTGACTGCCCTGTTCACTAACTGTTTTACCAGTGTTTGTCAGACTGACTGCTCTGTTAACTGACTGACTTATCAATGTTTGTCAGACTGACTGCCCTGTTCACTAACTCTCTTACCAGTGTTTGTCAGACTGACTGCTCTGTTAACTGACTGACTTATCAATGTTTGTCAGACAGTCTACCCTGTTAAGTTACTATCTTACCAGTGTTTGTCAGACTGACTGCTCTGTTTACTGACTGACTTCTCAATGTTTGTCAGACTGACTGCCCTGTTCACTAACTGTCTTACCAGTGTTTGTCAGACTGTATGCTCTGTTAACTGACTGACTTATCAATGTTTGTCAGACTGACTGCCCTGTTCACTAGCTGTCTTACCAGTGTTTGTAAGACTGACTGCTCTGTTAAGTGACTGACTTATCAATGTTTGTCAGACTGTCTGCCTTCTTAACTGACTGACTTACCAGTTTTTGTCAGACTGACTGCTCTGTTCACTGAATGACTTATCAATGTTTGTCAGACTGACTGCCCTGTTCACTACCTGTCTTACCAGTGTTTGTCAGACTGACTGCTCTGTTAAGTGACTGACTTATCAATGTTTGTCAGACTGACTGCCCTGTTCACTAACTGTCTTACCAGTGTTTGTCAGACTGACTGCTCTGTTAAGTGACTGACTTATCAATCTTTGTCAGACTGACTGCTCTGTTCACTAACTGTCTTATAAGTGTTTGTCATACTACCTGCTCTATTCATTGACTGTCTTACCAGTGTTAGTCAGACTGACTGCTCTGTAAACTAACTGTCTTACCAGTGTTTTTCAGACTGACTGCTCTGTAAACTAACTGACTTATCAATGTTTGTCAGACTGACTACTCTGTCCACTAACTGTCTTACAAGTGTTTTCCAGACTTACTGAACAACTGCTACTGTTTTTTTTTTTTTTTTTTTTTTTTTTTAAAAAATTTTTTTTTTTTTTTTTTATTTTTTTTTTTTTTTTTTCTGTTAAATGACTGACTAATCAATGTTTGTCAGAGTGACTGCTCTGTAAACTAACTGTCTTACCAGTGTTTGTCAGACTGACTGCTCTGTAAACTATTGTTTTACCAGTGTTTGTCAGACTGACTGCTCTATTCACTTACTGTAATACCAGTGTTTGTCAGACTGACTGCTCTGTTAAGTGACTGACTTATCAATGTTTGTCAGACTGATTGCTCTGTAAACTTAGTATCTTACCAGTGTTTGTCAGACTGACTGCTCTGTTAAGTGACTGTCTTACTCATGTTTGTCAGACTGACTGATCTGTTAAGTGACTGACTTATCTGTGTTTGTCAGACTGACTGCTCTGTTTACTAACTGTCTTATCTGTGTTTGTCAGACTGACTGCTCTGTTAAGTGACTGACTTATCTGTGTTTGTCAAACTGACTGATGTGTAAAATAACTGTCTTACCAGTGTTTGTCAGACTGACTGCTCTGTAAACTAACTGTCTTACCAGTGTTTGTCAGACTTACTGCTCTGTTAAATGACTGACTAATCAATGTTTGTCAGAGTGACTGCTCTGTAAACTAACTGTCTTACCAGTGTTTGTCAGACTGACTGCTCTATTCACTTACTGTAATACCAGTGTTTGTCAGACTGACTGCTCTGTTAAGTGACTGACTTATCAGTGTTTGTCGGACTGATTGCTCTGTAAACTTACTATCTTACCAGTGTTTGTCAGACTGACTGCTCTGTTTACTAACTGTCTTATCAGTGTTTGTCAGATTGACAGCTTTGTTAAGTGACTGACTTATCAATGTTTGTCAGATTGACTGCTTTGTTAGATGACTGACTTATCAATGTTTGTCAGATTGACTGCTTTGTTAAGTGACTGACTTATCAGTGTTTAACAGACTGACTGCTCTGTTAAGTGACTGTCTTACCAGTGTTTGTCAGATTGACTGCTTTGTTAAGTGACTGACTTATCAATGTTTGTCAGACTGACTGCTCTGTCAACTAACTGTCTTACCAGTGTTTGTCAGACTGACTGCTCTGTAAACTAACTGTCTTACCAGTGTTTGTCAGACTGACTGCTCTGTTAACTGACTGACTTATCAATGTTTGTCAGACTGACTGCCCTGTTCACTAACAGTCTTACCAGTGTTTGTCATACTGACTGCTCTGTTCACTGACTGTCTTACCAGTATTTGTCAGACTGACTACTCTGTTAAGTGACTGTCTTATCAATGTTTGTCAGACTGCTTGCTCTGTAAATTAACTATCTTACAAGTGTTTGTCAGACTGACTGCCCTGTTCACTAACTGTCTTACCAGTGTTTGTCAGACTGACTGCTCTGTTTACTGACTGAATTATCAAAGTTTTTCAGACTGACTGCCCTGTTCACTAACTGTCTTACCAGTGTTTGTCAGACTGACTGCTCTGTGAACTAACTGACTTATCATTGTTTGTCAGACTGACAGCTCTGTTCACTAACTGTCTTACAAGTTTTGTCATACTGACTGCTCTGTTCACTTACTGTCTTACCAGTGTTTGTCAGACTGACTGCTCTGTAAACTAACTGTCTTACCAGTGTTTGTCAGACTCTTTGCTCTGTAAACAAATTGTCTTACCAGTGCTTGTAAGACTGACTGCTCTGTTCACTGACTGACTTATCAATGTTTGTCAGGCTGACTGCCCTGTTCACTAACTGTCTTACCAGTGTTTGTCAGACTGACTACTCTGTTAACTGACTGACTTATCAATGTTTGTGAGACTGACTGCTCTGTTCACTAACTGTCTTACCAGTGTTTGTCAGACTGACTGCTCTGTAAACTAACTGACTTATCAATTTTGTCAGACCGACTGCTCAGTTTACTAACAGTCTTACAAGTGTTTGTCATACTGTTTGCTCTGTTCACTGACTGTCTTACCAGTGTTTGTCAGACTGACTGCTCTGTAAACTAACTGTCTTACCAGTGTTTGTCAGACTGACTGCTCTGTAAACTAACTGTCTTACCAGTGTTAGTCAGACTGACTGCTCTGTATCTAGACTCTCTTACCATGTTTTTCAGTCTGACTGCTCTTGTAAACTGTCTTACGCTCTAAGTGTTTCCTCAACTGCTGAATCTGTAATTTAACTGTCTTACCAGTGTTTGTCAGACTGACTGCTCTATTAACTGACTAACTTATCAATGTTTATCAGACTGACTGCTCTGATAAGTGACTGTCTTACCAGTGTTTGTTAGACTGATTGCTCTGTTAAGTGACTGACTTATCAATGTTTGTCAGACTGACTGCTCTCTTCAATGACTGTCTTACCAGTGTTTGGCAGACTGACTACTCTGTTAACTGACTGACTTATCAATGTTTGTCAGACTGACTGTTCTGTTCACTGACTGTCTTACCAGTGCTTGTCAGACTGACTGCTCTGTTAAGTGACTGACTTATCAATATTTGTCAGAATGACTGCCCTGTTAACTGACTTTCTTACCGGTGTTTGTCAGAATTACTGCTCTGTTAAGAGAGTGACTTATCAATGTTTGTCAGATTGACTGCTCTGTTAAGTGACAGACTTATCAGTGTTTGTCAGATTGACTGCTCTGTTAAGTGACTGTCTTACCAGTGTTTGTCAGACTGACTGCTCTGTTAACTGACTGTCTTATCAATGTTTGTCAGACTGACAATTCTCTTCAGTAACTGTCTTACCAGTGTTTGTCAGACTGACTGCTCTGTAAACTAACTGTCTTACCAGTGTTTGTCAGACTGACTGCTCTGTGAACTAACTGACTTATCAATGTTCTCAGACTGACTGCTCAGTTTACTAACAGTCTTACAAGTTTTGTCATACTGACTGCTCTGTTCACTGACTGTCTTACCAGTGTTTGTCAGACTGACTGCTCTGTTCACTGACTGTCTTACCAGTGTTTGTCAGACTGACTGCTCTGTAAACTAACTGTCTTACCAGTGTTTGTCAGACTGACTGCTCTTTTCACTGACTGACTTGTCAATGTTTGTCAGACTGACTGCCCTGTTCACTAACTGTCTTACCAGTGTTTGTCAGACTGACTACTCCCTTAACTGACTTATCAATGTTTGTGAGACTGACTGCTCTGTTCACTAACTGTCTTACCAGTGTTTGTCAGACTAATTGCTCTGTAAACTAACTGTCTTACCAGTGTTAGTCAGACTGACTGCTCTGTAAACTAAACTCTCTTACCAGTGTTTTTCAGACTGACTGCTCTGTAAACTTACTGTCTTACTAGTGTTTCTCAGACTGACTGCTCAGTAATTTAACTGTCTTACCAGTTTTTGTCAGACTGACTGCTCTGTAAACTAACTGTCTTACCAGTGTTTGTCAGACTGACTGCTCTATTCACTGACTGTGTTACCAGTGTTTGTCAGACTGACTGCTCTGTTAACTGACTAACTTATCAATGTTTATCAGACTGACTGCTCTGTTAAGTGACTGTCTTACCAGTGTTTGTTAGACTGATTGCTCTGTTAAGTAACTGGCTTATCAATGTTTGTCAGACTGACTGCTCTCTTCACTGACTGTCTTACCAGTGTTTGGCAGACTGACTGCTCTGTTCACTGAATGACTTATCAATGTTTGTCAGACTGACTGTTCTGTTCACTGACTGTCTTACCAGTGTTTGTCAGACTGACTGCTCTGTTAAGTGACTGACTTATCAATGTTTGTCAGACTGACTGCTCTGTGAAGTAACTGACTTATCATTGTTTATCAGACTGACAGCTCTGTTCACTAACTGTCTTACAAGTTTTGTCATACTGACTGCTCTGTAATTTAACTGTCTTACCAGTGTTTGTCAGACTGACTGCTCTGTTAACTGTCTTACCAGTGTTTGTCAGACTGACTGCTCTGTTAACTGTCTTACCAGTATTTGTCAGACTGACTGCTCTGTTCACTAATTGTCATAGCATTGTTTGTCAGACTGATTGCTCTGTTAAGTGACTGACTAATCAATGTTTGTCAGAGTGACTGCTTTGTTAACTGACTGTCTTATCTGTGTTTATCACACTGACTGCTCTGTTAATATGTCTTAACCAATGTTTGTCAGACTGACGCTCTGTTCACTAACTGTCTTTAACCTATGTTTTTGTCAGACTACTGCACTGTTAAGTGAATCTCTTACCAGTGTTTGTGAGACTGACTGCTCTGTAAACTTACTGTCCTTAACCATTGTTTTTTTATATGTTACAGAGACTGACTGCTCGTTTTTTATAACTGTCCTTACCATTGTTTGTCAGACTGACTGCTCTGTTTAAGTGCCTGCTTATCAATGTTTCTCAGACTGACCTATTCTGTTCTCTACTGTCTTACCATATTTGTCAGAGACGGACTGCTCTGTTAACTGACTGACTTATTCAATGTTTTGTCAGACTGACTGCTCCTGTTAAAATGACTGTCTTTAACCAATTGTTTGCCATACAGACTGCTCTTGTTAACTGACTCGACTTATCAATGTTTGTCAGACAGACAGCTCTGTAAAGTGACTGACTTATCAAGTTTGTCAGACTGACTGCTCTGTTAACTGACTAGACTTAACAATGTTTGTCAACTGACTGCTCGCTAACTGCTGACTTATCAATGTTTTGTCAGACGGAGGCTCTGTTAACTGACTGACATTATCAATGTTTGTCAGACGACGGCCCTGTTCACTAACTGTCGTACCAGTGGTTTTTTTTTTTGTCAGACTGCCTGCTCTGTTTCACTGACTGACTTAACAATGTTTTTCAGACTGTTGACTGCCCTGTTTTCACTTGTCTTACCAAGTGTTTTTCAACTGACTGCTCTGTTAAGTGCTGACTTAACCAAACTTTGGTCAGCCTGACTGCTCTGTTCACTACTGTCTTATAAAGTGTTTGTATCATACTAAAGCTCTATTCACTGACCTGTCTTACCATGTTATGTCAGAATGACTGCTCTGTAAACTAACTGTCTTTACCAGTGTTTTTTCAGACAGACTGCTCTGTAACCTAACCTGACTTATCAATGTTTTCCAACTGACTGCTCTGTCCACTAACTGTCTTACCAGTGTTTTGTAGACTGACGCTCTGTAAACTGACTGTTTTACCAGTGTTTGTCACACTGACTGCTCTATTCACTTACTGTAATACCAGTGTTTGTCAGACTGACTGCTCTGTTAAGTGACTGACTTATCAGTGTTTGTCAGACTGATTGCTTTGTAAACTTACTATCTTACCAGTGTTTGTCAGACTGACTGCTCTGTTAAGTGACTGTCTTACTCATGTTTGTCAGACTAACTGCTCTGTTAAGTGACTGACTTATCAGTTTTTGTCAGACTGACTGCTCTGTTTACTAACTGACTTACCAGTGTTTGTCAGACTGACTGCTCTGTTAAGTGACTGACTTATCTGTGCTTGTCAAACTGACTGATGTGTAAAATAACTGTCTTATCAGTCTTTGTCAGACTGACTGCTCTGTAAACTAACTGTTTTACCAGTGTTTGTCAGACTGACTGCTCTGTAAAAACTAACTAACTTACGAATGTTTGTCAAACTGACTGATCTATAAACTAACTGTCTTACTAGTGTTTGTCAGACTGACTGCTCTGTTAAGTAACAGACTTATCAGTGTTTGTCAGACTGACTCCTCTGTTCATTAATTGTCTTACCAGTGTTTGTCAGACTGACTGCTCTGTTAAGTGACTGACTTAACAATGTTTGTCAGACTGTTTGCTCTGTTAAGTGTTTGTCTTACCAGTGTTTGTCAGACTGACTGCTCTGTTCACTGACTTTCTTAACAGTGTTAGTCAGACTGACTGCTCTTTTCAGAACTGTCTTACCAGTGTTTGTCAGACTGACTACTCTGTTAAGTGACTGTCTTACCAGTGTTTGTCAGATTGACTGCTTTGTTAAGTGACTGACTTATCAATGTTTGTCAGACTGACTGCTCTGTCAACTAACTGTCTTACCAGTGTTTGTCAGACTGACTTCTCTTAAACCAAACTGTCCTTACCGTGTTTGTCAGACTACTGCTCTAGTTTAAGTGACTGACTTTATCAAATGTTATATCAGACGACTGCTCTGTTAATTGAGTGTCTTACATGTTTATCAGACTGACTGCTCTGGTAAACGAACTGTCCTTACCAGTGTTTGTCAGACTGACTGAACACCAAAGGCCCCCCCCCCGATCCCGATCATAGTCGTGTGCGACCTTTCTTAAGACAACAGGCTTCACCTGGATTTTGTCGTAAACTGTTTCCCGAAATGCCACGACCATGCCGGTCGAGTGTAAGAGGTCCTCACGCTGAGACGTAACGGTCCTGTTGGCTCGACGTGCTATTCCGTGGAATGGAAAAAACCGGTATGGAGAAGTTCCAACCCCCTTGATGCCGCTTCCGGCTCCAGCATCTTCTCCAACCATCCTCAAAGGTGGGACTCTATATCCTCACGCCAAGGCAATACTTTTTGGGAGAATTCACAGCCGACAATATGACGTCTCTGGGGGGGTTTGTTGTGGTGGAAAAGGTCGCCTCCAAGGAGAATTAAATCCAAGTAAGATCCTAGACCAGTTGCAGAACCTCCGGGAAGGTGTTGAGGGTCGCGACCTAGGACAGGATCCAGGGTGCTATTGTAGCCCAGTTGAACATCTGTGGCCACCAGGATTCCTGGAAGGTGCTGTCCTTGTTTGGCGTGGTCTGCTGATCTTTCCAGCCTAGGTGCGGCCATGATGGCTGTCCCTGTCTGACAGCACCAGCAGAGCGTTTTCTGCAGTCTTCTCAGGTCTTTCAAGAGCTGGGTGGGTTTGTTTGTTTGGTTGGTTTTTCGCGATTATGCGTTTTTTGGTTGCTTTACTGTCGTTTCATTGTTTGTTGTTTTCTTGTTTTTATTTGTTATTTCTTCTTTATTTTATGTTTGTTTGTTTATGTTTGGCTTGGTTAATTTTGTTGTTATTTCTTTGCTTTATTGTGTTATCTTCTTTCTTTATTGTTTTTTTCTTTCTTAGCTTTATTGTTGTTTCCTTTTGTTTTATTGTTGATTTTGGTGATTATGTTCTTTCTTGTCTGTTTTATTGTGTTTGTTTCTTTTATTGTTAATTTCATTGTTATTATTGAGTCTTTGGGTTGCTTGCTTGTTTGTTGTTTAATTTTATATAGTTGGTTTCTTGTGTCTGTTGGTTTGTTTTAGTGTTTTTTTCTTGATTGTTGTTTTTTTCTTGGGGTGTTTACTTCTATGTTTGTTTGGAGGTTTTTTTGCTGTATTCTTTGTCGGGGGGGGGGGGGGGGGGGGGGGGGGGGGTGGGGGGGGGGGGGGGAGGGTGGAGAGGAAGTTTTTTTGTAAACCTGGAAAACAAGTCAAAATGGCATGTACTACGCATTATCACATGCATGTAAAAAATAACAAACTTCACAAGGGCTGTGGAGACACTGACACATGTGCAGAGAGAGAGAGAAACAGACAGACAGAGAGAAAGAGAGAGAGCGACAAGAGAGAGAGCGAGAGAGAGAAAGCGAGCGAGGAGAGAGAGAGAAGAGAGAGAGAGAGAGAGAGAGAGAGAGATAGAGAGAGAGAGAAGAGAGAGATCTTGTAACCAGCCACCAAATCCCTAGCGTCTTCACTAACTGCTACTGATTAACTGACTGTCTTACCACTGTTGTTTAGACTGACTGCTCTGTAAACTAACTGTCCCTTAACCATGTTTCTCAACTGACTGTCTGTAAACTACTGTCTTGACCATGTTTGGCCAACCTGACTTTGACCTGCTCCTGAAACTAACTGCTTACCAGTGTTTGTCATACTGCCTGCTCCTGTTCACTGACTGTGTTACAAGTGTTTGTCAGACTGACTGCTCTGTTAAGTGACTGACTTATCAGTGTTTGTCAGACTGACTGCTCTGTTAAGTGACTGACTTATCAATGTTTTTCAGACTGACTGCACTGTAACTAACTGTCTTACCAGTGTTTTGTCAGACTGACAGCTCTGTTATGTGACTGTCCTTAACCAGTGTTTGTCAGACTGACTGCTCTTTAAGTGACGGACCTTATCAGTGTTTTTTCAGACTGACTGCACTGTAAACAACTGCTTACCAGTTTTGTCAGAATGCTGCTCTGTAAACTAACTGTCCTTACCAGTGTTTGTAACTGACTGGCTCTGTTAAGTGACCTGACTTATTTCAGTGTTGTCAGACTGACTGCTACTGTAAACAACTGTCTTACCAGTGTTTGTCAGGCTGACTGCTCTGTAAACTAACTGTCTTACCAGTGTTTGTCAGACAGACTGATCTGTTAAGTGACTGTCTTACCAGTGTTTGTCAGACTGACTGCTCTGTTAAGTGACTGACTTATCAGTGTTTTTCAGACTGACTACTCTGTAAACTAACTGTCTTACCAGTGTTTGTCAGACTGACTGCTCTATTCACTGACTGTCTTACCAGTATTTGTCAGACTGACTGCTCTGTTAAGTGACTGACTTATCAATGTTTATCAGACTGACTGCTCTGTTAATTGAGTGTCTTACCAGTGTTTATCAGACTGACTGCTCTGTAAACTAACTGTCTTACCAGTGTTTGTCAGACTGACTGATCTGTTAAGTGACTGTCTTACCAGTGTTTGTCAGACTGACTGCTAGGTTAAGTGTACTGACCTTATCCAATTTTTCAAACTAACTGCTGCTGATCAACAAACTGTCTACAGTGTTTGATCGACTGACTGCTCTGTTAACTGCTGTGCCTAATCAATGTTTGTCAGACTGACTGCTCTGTTCACTAACTGTCTTACCAGTGTTTGTCATACTGACTGCTCTGTTCACTGATTGTCTTACCAGTGTTTGTCAGACTGACTGCTCTGTTAAGTTACTGACTTATCAATGTTTGTCACTCTGACTGCTCTGTAAACTAACTGTCTAACCAATGTTTGTCAGACTGACTGCTCTGTTAACTGACTGACTTATCAGTGTTTGTCAGAATGACTGCTCTGTAAACTAACTGTCTTACCAGTGTTTGTCAGACTGACTGCTCTGTTAAGAGACTGACTTATCAATATTTCTCAGACTGACTGCTCTGTAAACTAACTGTCTTACCAGTGTTTGTCAGACTGACTGCTCGGTAAACTAACTGTCTTACCAGTGTTTGTCAGACGACTGCTCTGTAAACTAACATCTACCAATGTTTGTTCAGACTACTGCTCTGTTAAGAGACGACTTATCAATATTCTCAGACTTGACTGATTCAGTAAACTAACTGTCTTAACAGTTTGTCATACTGACTGCTCTGTAAACTAATGTCTTACCAGTGTTTTTCAGACTGACTGCTCTGAAACAACTGTCCTTACCAGTGTTTGTCAGACTGAACTGCTCTAGTTCACTGACCCTGTCTTACCATTGTTTGTCAACTGGATGCTCTGTTAAGTGACTGACTAATCAATATTTTATCAGACGACTGCCATGTGTAGATGAGTGTCTTACCATGTTTATCAGACTGACTGCCTCGATTCACATACTGTCTTACCGAGTGTTTGTTCAACTGACACCTGTTAAGTGACTGTTCCCTTTATCATGTTTGCCTGACTGACTGCTCTCTTAAAAGAACTGTCTTACTAGGTTTGTCAGACTGACTGGCCCTGTTAAGTCTCTGACTATCAGTCTTTCTCAGAGCTGACTGCCTCTGTCCACTAACTGTCCGACAAGATTTGACATACTGAACTGCCAATGTTCACTGATTTTTTACCATGTTGTCAGACTGACTGCTCTGTTATAGTGGACTGACTTGTCAATGTTTGTCCCTCCTGACTGCTCTGTAAAATAAATGTCCTAACCATTTTGTTCATACTGACTGCTAACTGTTTAACTGACTGACTTATCAGTGTTGACAGAATGACTACTCTGGTTTCACTAACTGCGTAACCAGTGGTTTGTCAGACAGACTGCCTGTTAAGTGATTGACTTATCAATGTTTCACAACTGAACTGCTCTGTAAAACTAACTGTCCCTACCAGTGTTTGTCAGACTGACTGCCCTGTTCACTAACTGTCTTACCAGTGTTTGTCAGACTGACTGCTCTGTTCACTGACTGTCTTACCAGTGTTTGTCAGACTGACTGCTCTGTTAAGTTACTGTCTTACCAGTGTTTGTCAGACTGACTGCTCTGTAAACTAACTGTCTTAGCAGTGTTAGTCAGACTGTTTGCTCTGTAAACTAACTGTCTTACCAGTGTTTGTGAGACTGACTGCTCTGTAAACTAACTGTCTTACCAGACGTTTGTCAGATTAACTGAATGCTCTGAAAACTACTGTCTCACCAGTGTTTGTCGGGAGCACTGACTGCTCTTTTCACTGATTGTCTTACATTGTTGTCATACTGACTGCTCTGTTAACTGACTAACTTACATGTTTATCAGACTGACTGCTCTAATTAGTGACTGGTCTTAACAGTTTTTGTCAGACTGACTGCTCTGTTAAGTGACTGACTTATCAATGTTTGTCAGACTGTTTTGTTCACTGACTGTCTTACCAGTGTTTGTCAGACTTACTGCTCTGTTAAGTGACTGACTTATCAATGTTTGTCAGACTGACTGCCCTGTTAACTGACTGTCTTACCAGTGTTTGTCAGCTAACTATTCTGTTAAGTGACTGACTTATTAATGTTTGTCAGATTGACTGCTCTGTTAACTGACTGACTTATCAGTGTTTGCCAGATTGACTGCTCTGTTCAGTGACTGTCTTACAAGTGTATGTCAGACTGACTGCTCTATTAACTGACTGACTTATCAATGTTTGTCATACTGACTGTTCTATTCACTGACTGTCTTACCAGTGTTTGTCAGACTCACTGCGCTGTAAACAATCTGTCTTACTAGTGTTAGTCAGACTGACTGCTTCTGTTCACTGCCTGTCCCTGACCAAGTGTTTGTCATACTACTGCTCTTAAACTAACTGTCTTTAACAGTAGTTTGTCAGACTGAACTGTTTCCTCTTCACTGACTTGTCTTACCAGTGTTTGCCAGACTGACTGCTCTGGTTAACTGACTGACTTAATCAATGTTGTCAGACTGACTGCTCTGTTAATTGACTGCTTTATCAATGTTTGTCAGACTGACTGCTCTGTTAAGTTACTGACTTATCAATCTTTGTCAGACTGACTGCTCTGTTCACTAACTGTAATACCAGTGTTTGTCAGACTTTACTTGCTCAGTAAACTCTATACCAGTGTTTTGTCGACTGACTGCCCTGTTCACAAACTGTCTTACCAGTGCTTTCAAACATGACTGCTCTGTTTAACTGACTGACTTATCAATGTTTGTCAGCGACTGCCCGTTTCACAAACTGTCTTACCAGTCATTGTCAGACTGACTGCTACTGTTAAGTGACTGACATATCAATGTTTGTCAGACTGGACTGCCCTGTTCGCTAACTGTCTTAACCAGTGTTAGTCAGACTGACTGTGCTCCTGTAAACTAACTGTACTTACCAGTGTTAGTTCAGACTGCCTGCTCTGTAAACCTAACTGATCATTCTACCAGTCATTTTCAGACTGACTGCTCTGTAAACTACCTACTTACCAGTGTGTTTGACAGACCTTGACTGCTCTGAAAACTAACAGTCAAACTTAGACCGACTGACTGCTTCATAAACTATACTAGTCATAAACCATGTTTGTCAGACTGACTGCTCTGTAAACTAACTGTCATACCAATGTTTTGTCAAACTGAACTTCTCTCTAACAATAACTGTCTTAACCAGAGTTAGTCCAGACTGACTGGCTCAATCACTAACTGTGTTGCCAAGTGTTTGTCATACCACTGCTCTCCTATCACGACTGTCTTACCCGGTGTATTTTTCAGACTGACATCTCAGTAAACCTAAACTTTCTTACCATGTTTGTCAGACTGACTGCTCAATTCACTAACTGGTGTTACCATTGTTTGTCATACTGACTGCACGTTTCACATGACGTCTTACCAGTGTTTTTTCAGACTGACTGCTCCTGTAAACTAACTGTCCTTACCATTGGTTTGTCCAGACTACTGCTGCTGTAAACTAACTGTCTTATACAGTGTTTAGTCATACTGACTACTCTGTAAACTAACTGTCCATTACCAGTGTTATCAGACTGACTGCTCTGTAAAACTAACTGTCTTACCATGTTTGTCAGACTAGAACTGCTCTGTAAACTAACTGTCCTTACAGTGTTGTCAACAGACTGCTCTGTAAACTAACTGTCTTACCAATGTTGTCATACTGACTGCTCTCTAAAATATCTGTCTTACAGTGTTTTGTCAGACTGACTGCTCTGTAAATCTAACGTGTCTTACCAGTTTTTGTAGACTGATGCTCCTGTTCACTGACTGTCTTACCAGTGTTTGTCAGACTGAATGACTCTGTTACTGACTGTTCTTACCTGTGTTAGTCAGAATGACTGCTTTGTTCACTACTGTCATTACAAGGTTTGTCATACTGGACTACTCTGTTCACGACGACTTACCATGTTTTGTCAGACTGACTACTCGTTAAGTGACTGACTTACCAATGATATCAGACGTGACTGCTCTGTAAAACTAACTATCTTACCAGTGTTTTTGTCAGACTGACTGCTCTGTAAACTAACTGTCTCACCAGTGTTTGTCAGACTGACTGCTCTATTCACTGATTGTCTTACCAGTGTTTGTCAGACTGACTGCTATGTTAACTGACTAACTTATCAATGTTATCAACTGACTGCTCTGTATAGTGACTGTCTTAACCAGTTTTTGACAACTGACTGCTCTGTAAAAGTGACTGACTTATCAATGTTTGGTCCAACTGATTTGTTCACGTGACTGGTCTTTCCAGTGTTTGTCAGACTTTACAGCTCTGTAAGTGACCTGACTATCCAAAGTTTGTCAGACTGATCTGCCCTGATAACTGACTGTCTTACCATGTTTGTCAGCTAACAAATCTGTTAAGTGACTGACTTTATTAATGTTTTGTCAGATTGACTGCTCTGTAAACTTGACAAGACTTATATCAGGGTTATGCCAGATTGAGACAGCTCTGTTCAGTGACTGTCTTACAAGTGTATGTCAGACTGACTGCTCTATTAACGACTGGACTTATCAAAATGTTTGACCATAACGAACTGTTCTATTCACTGACCTGTCTTACCGAGTGTTTGTCAACTCACTGCGCTGTAATACAATACTGACTTACTATGTTTGTCAAGACTACTGCTCTGTTCACTGACTGTTCTTACCAGTGTTTTGTCAGACTGACTGCTCTATAAACAAACGTCCTTACCAGTGTTTGGTCAGACTGACTGTCACTTCACTGACCCGTCTTACCAGTGTTTTGCCAGACTGACCTGCCTGTTACTGACTGACCTTATCAATGTAGTCAGACTGACACTCTGTTAATTGACTGCTTTATCAATGTTTGTCAGACTGACTGCTCTGTTAAGTTACTGACTTATCAATCTTTGTCAGACTGACTGCTCTGTTCACTAACTGTAATACCAGTGTTTGTCAGACTTACTGCTCTGTAAACTCTTTTACCAGTGTTTGTCAGACTGACTGCCCTGTTCACTAACTGTCTTACCAGTGCTTGTCAAACTGACTGCTCTGTTAACTGACTGACTTATCAATGTTTGTCAGACTGACTGCCCTGTTCACAAACTGTCTTACCAGTCATTGTCAGACTGACTGCTCTGTTAAGTGACTGACTTATCAATGTTTGTCAGACTGACTGCCCTGTTCGATAACTGTCTTACCAGTGTTAGTCAGACTGACTGCTCTGTAAACTAACTGTCTTACCAGTGTTAGTCAGACTGCCTGCTCTGTAAACTAACTGTCTTACCAGTAATTTTCAGACTGACTGCTCTGTAAACTAACTGTCTTACTAGTGTTTGTCAGACTGACTGCTCTGTAAACTAACTGTCTTACGTTAGTCAGACTGACTGCTGCTGAAACTAACTGTCCTTACCAGTGTTTGTCAGACTGAACTGCTCTGTAAACAAACTGTTCTTAACCAATGTTTGTCTACTGACTGCTCTCTAAAATAATTGTCTTCCAGTTTTGTCAGACTGACTGCTCTATTTCCACTAATGTGTTAACAAGTGTTTGTCATACTGACTGCTCTGTTCCACTGTACTGTCTTACCAGTGTTTTTTCCCAGACTGACTGCTCTGTAAACTAACAGTCTTTACCAGTGTTTGAACAGACTGACTGCTTCTGTAAACTACAGTCTTACCAGTGTTGCCAGACAGACATCTCTATAACTAACTGTCTTTAACCAGTGTTTAGGTCAGACTGACTGCTCTGTAAACTAACTGTCTTACCAGTGTTTTGTCAGAACAGACTGCTCTGTAAAAACTACCCTGTCTTACCAGTGTTGTCTAGACTGACTACTGCTCTTGTAAACTAACTGTCCTTAACCAATGTTTGTCATACGACTGCTCTCTAAAATAACTGTCTTACCATGTTTGGTCAGATGACCTGCACTGAAAACTAACTGTCTTACCAGTGTTTGTCAGACTGAATGCTCTGTTCACTGACTGTCTTACCAGTGTTTGTCAGCCTGAATGCTCTGTTCACTGACTGTCTTACCTGTGTTTTTCAGAATGACTGCTTTGTTCACTAACTGTCTTACAAGTGTTTGTCATACTGACTGCTCTGTTCACTGACTGTCTTACCAGTGTTTGTCAGACTGACTACTCTGTTAAGTGACTGACTTATCAATGTTTTTCAGACTGATTACTCTGTAAACTAACTGTCTTACCAGTGTTTGTCAGACTGACTGCTCTGTAAACTAACTGTTTTACCATTGTTTGTCAGACTGACTGCTCTGTTCACTGAATGACTCATCAATGTTTGTCATACTGACTGCCCTGTTCACTAACTGTCTTGTCAGTGTTTGTCAGACTGACTGCTCTGTTCACTGAGAGACTTATCAATGTTTGTCAGATGACTGCCCTGTTCACTAACTGTCTTACCAGTGTTTGTCAGACTGACTGCTCTGTTCACTGACTGACTTATCAATGTTTGTCAGACTGACTGCCCTGTTCACTAACTCTCTTCCCAGTGTTTGTCAGACTGACTGCTCTGTTGACTGACTGACTAATCAATGTTTTTCAGACTGACTGCCCTGTTCACTATCTGTCTTACCAGTGTTTGTCAGACTGACTGCTCTGTTAACTGACTGACTTATCAATGTTTGTCAGACTGTCTACCCTGTTCACTAACTATCTTACCAGTGTTTGTAAGACTGACTGCTCTGTTAACTGACTGACTTATCAATGTTTGTCAGACTGACTGCCCTGTTCACTAACTGTTTTACCAGTGTTTGTCAGACTGACTGCTCTGTTAACTGACTGACTTATCAATGTTTGTCAGACTGACTGCCCTGTTCACTAACTCTCTTACCAGTGTTTGTCAGACTGACTGCTCTGTTAACTGACTGACTTATCAATGTTTGTCAGACAGTCTACCCTGTTAAGTTACTATCTTACCAGTGTTTGTCAGACTGACTGCTCTGTTTACTGACTGACTTCTCAATGTTTGTCAGACTGACTGCCCTGTTCACTAACTGTCTTACCAGTGTTTGTCAGACTGTATGCTCTGTTAACTGACTGACTTATCAATGTTTGTCAGACTGACTGCCCTGTTCACTAGCTGTCTTACCAGTGTTTGTAAGACTGACTGCTCTGTTAAGTGACTGACTTATCAATGTTTGTCAGACTGTCTGCCTTCTTAACTGACTTACTTACCAGTTTTTGTCAGACTGACTGCTCTGTTCACTGAATGACTTATCAATGTTTGTCAGACTGACTGCCCTGTTCACTACCTGTCTTACCAGTGTTTGTCAGACTGACTGCTCTGTTAAGTGACTGACTTATCAATGTTTGTCAGACTGACTGCCCTGTTCACTAACTGTCTTACCAGTGTTTGTCAGACTGACTGCTCTGTTAAGTGACTGACTTATCAATCTTTGTCAGACTGACTGCTCTGTTCACTAACTGTCTTATAAGTGTTTGTCATACTACCTGCTCTATTCATTGACTGTCTTACCAGTGTTAGTCAGACTGACTGCTCTGTAAACTAACTGTCTTACCAGTGTTTTTCAGACTGACTGCTCTGTAAACTAACTGACTTATCAATGTTTGTCAGACTGACTACTCTGTCCACTAACTGTCTTACAAGTGTTTGTCAGACTTACTGAACAACTGCTACTGTTTTTTTTTTTTTTTTTTTTTTTTTTTAAAAAATTTTTTTTTTTTTTTTTTATTTTTTTTTTTTTTTTTTTTTTAAAATGAACTGACTAATCAATGTTTGTCAGAGTGACTGCTCTGTAAACTAACTGTCTTACCAGTGTTTGTCAGACTGACTGCTCTGTAAACTATTGTTTTACCAGTGTTTGTCAGACTGACTGCTCTATTCACTTACTGTAATACCAGTGTTTGTCAGACTGACTGCTCTGTTAAGTGACTGACTTATCAATGTTTGTCAGACTGATTGCTCTGTAAACTTAGTATCTTACCAGTGTTTGTCAGACTGACTGCTCTGTTAAGTGACTGTCTTACTCATGTTTGTCAGACTGACTGATCTGTTAAGTGACTGACTTATCTGTGTTTGTCAGACTGACTGCTCTGTTTACTAACTGTCTTATCTGTGTTTGTCAGACTGACTGCTCTGTTAAGTGACTGACTTATCTGTGTTTGTCAAACTGACTGATGTGTAAAATAACTGTCTTACCAGTGTTTGTCAGACTGACTGCTCTGTAAACTAACTGTCTTACCAGTGTTTGTCAGACTTACTGCTCTGTTAAATGACTGACTAATCAATGTTTGTCAGAGTGACTGCTCTGTAAACTAACTGTCTTACCAGTGTTTGTCAGACTGACTGCTCTATTCACTTACTGTAATACCAGTGTTTGTCAGACTGACTGCTCTGTTAAGTGACTGACTTATCAGTGTTTGTCGGACTGATTGCTCTGTAAACTTACTATCTTACCAGTGTTTGTCAGACTGACTGCTCTGTTTACTAACTGTCTTATCAGTGTTTGTCAGATTGACAGCTTTGTTAAGTGACTGACTTATCAATGTTTGTCAGATTGACTGCTTTGTTAGATGACTGACTTATCAATGTTTGTCAGATTGACTGCTTTGTTAAGTGACTGACTTATCAGTGTTTAACAGACTGACTGCTCTGTTAAGTGACTGTCTTACCAGTGATTGTTCAGATTGACTGCTTTGTTAAGTGACTGACTTTATCAATGTTTGTTTTGTCAGACTGACTGCT
Source organism: Rapana venosa (assembly GCA_028751875.1). NCBI lineage: Eukaryota > Metazoa > Mollusca > Gastropoda > Neogastropoda > Muricidae > Rapana > Rapana venosa. The sequence goes on along the minus strand of CM054135.1, from coordinate 32,104,340 downwards.
TCTGGTCACTAACTGTCTTACCAGTGTTTGTCAGACTGAACAGCTCTGACAAACTAACTGTCTTACCAGTGTTTGCAGACTGACTGCTCTGTTAACTGACTGACTTATCAGTGTTCGTCGACTGACTGCTCTGTTAACACTGTCTTACTCATGTTTGTCAGACTGACTGCCTGTTTAAGCTGACTGTCTTACAGTTTTGTCAGACTGACTGCTCTGTTCACTACTGTCTTACCAGTATTTGTCAGACTGACTACTCTAGTTCACGTGACTGTCTTACCAAGTGTTTTGTCAGACTGACTGCTCTGTAAATAACTATCTTACCATGTTTTATCAGACTGACTGCCTGTACTAACTGACTTACATGTTTGTCAGACTGACTGCTCTGTTACTACTGACTTACAATGTTTTTCAGACTGACTGCCCTGTTCACTTACTGTCTTACCAGTGTTTGTCAGACTGACTGCTCTGTGAACTAACTGACTTATCATTGTTTGTCAGACTGACAGCTCTGTTCACTAACTGTCTTACAAGTTTTGTCATACTGACTGCTCTGTTCACTTACTGTCTTACCAATGTTTGTCAGACTGACTGCTCTGTAAACTAACTGTCTTACCAGTGTTTGTCAGATCTATGCTCTGTTAAAAGACTGACTTACATGTTTGTCAATACTGACTGCTCTGTTACTACTGACTTATCAGGTTTGTCAGCTGACTGCTCTGTTAACTACTGTCTTACCAGTGTTTGTCAGACTGACTGCTCTGTTAACTGACTGTCTTACCAGTGTTTGTCAGACTGACTGCTCTGTTCACTAACTGTCTTACCAGTGTTTGTCAGACTGACTGCTCTGTAAACTAACTGACTTACAAATTTGCAGACCGAACTGCTCCCGTTTACACAGTCTTAAAATTGTTTTCATACTGTTTTCTCCCGTTCACTGACTGTCCCTTTCAAAATGTTTGTCCAAACTTACGCTCTGTAAACTAACTGTCTTACCAGTGTTTGTCAGACTGACTGCTCTGTAAACTAACTGTCTTACCAGTGTTAGTCAGACTGACTGCTCTGTAAACTAACTCTCTTACCAGTGTTTTTCAGACTGACTGCTCTGTAAACTAACTGTCTTACTAGTTTATCTCAGACTGACTGATCTGTAATTTAACTGTCTTACCAGTGTTTATCAGACTGACTGCTCTCTTAACTGACTGTCTTACCAGTTTTTGTCAGACTGACTGCTCTGTAAACTAACTGTCTTACCAGTGTTTGTCAGACTGACTGCTCTATTCACTGACTGTGTTACCAGTGTTTGTCAGACTGACTGCTCTGTTAACTGACTAACTTATCAATGTTTATCAGACTGACTGCTCTGTTAAGTGACTGTCTTACCAGTGTTTGTCAGACTGACTGCTCTGTTAAGTGACTGACTTATCAATGTTTGTCAGACTGACTGCTCTGTTAAGTGACTGACTTATCTGTGTTTGTCAGACTGACTGCTCTGTTAAGTGACGGACTATCTGTGTTTGTCAGACCGTGACTGCTCTGTTAAGTGACTGACATCTATCTGTGTTTGTCAAATGACTGATTGTATAATAACTGTCCTTATCCAGTCTTGTCAACTGACTGCTCTGTAAAACTAACTGTCTTACCAGTGTATGTCCGACTGACAGCCTGTAAAACTAACTTACGAATGTTTGTCAACTGACTGCTTAATATACTAACTGTCTTACTAGTGTTTGTCAGACTGACTGCTCTGTTAAGTAACAGACTTATCAGTGTTTGTCAGACTGACTGCTCTGTTCATTAATTGTCTTACCAGTGTTTGTCAGACTGACTGCTCTGTTAAGTGACTGACTTATCAATGTTTGTCAGACTGACTGCTCTGTCAACTAACTGTCTTACCAGTGTTTGTCAGACTGACTGCTCTGTAAACTAACTGTCTTACCAGTGTTTGTCTGACTGACTGCTCTGTTAAGTGACTGACTTATCAGTGTTCGTCAGACTGATTGCTCTGTTAACTGACTGACTTATCAATGTTTGTCAGACTGACTGCCCTGTTCACTAACTGTCTTAGAAGTGTTTGTCATACTGACTGCTCTGTTCACTGACTGTCTTACCAGTGTTTCTCAGACTGATTGCTCTGTTAAGTGACTGTCTTATCAATGTTTGTCAGACTGACTGCTCTGTAAATTAACTGTCTTACCAATTTTTGTCAGACTGACTGCCCTGTTCACTAACTGTCTTACCAGTGTTTGTCAGACTGACAATTCTCTTCAGTAACTGTCTTACCAGTGTTTGTCAGACTGACTGCTCTGTAAACTAACTGTCTTACCAGTGTTTGTCAGACTGACTGCTCTGTTCACTAACAGTCTTAGCAGTGTTTGTCCGACTAACTGCTCTGTTCACTAACTGTCTTACCAGTGTTTGTCAGACTGACTGCTCTGTTAACTGATTGTCTTACCAATGTTTGTCAGACTGACTGCTCTGTTAACTGATTGTCTTACCAGTGTTTGTCAGACTGACTGCTCTGTTCACTAACTGTCTTACCAGTGTTTGTCCAACTGACTGCACGTTAATGAATGTCTTACCAGTGTTTGTCACTGACTGCTCTGTTCACTAACTGTCTTACCAGTGTTTGTCAGACTGACTGCTCTGTTAACTGATTGTCTTACCAGTGTTTGTCAGACTGACTGCTCTCTAAACTAACTGTCTTACCAGTGTTAGTCAGACTGACTACTCTATAAACTAACTGTCTTACCAGTGTTTTTCAGACTGACTGCTCTGTTAACTGACTGACTTATCAATGTTTGTCAGACAGTCTACCCTGGTAAATAACTATCTTACCAATGTTTGTCAGACTGACTGCTCTGTTTACTGACTGACTTATCAATGTTTGTCAGACTGACTGCCCTGTTCACTAACTGTCTTACCAGTATTTGTCAGACTGACTGCTCTGTTAACTGACTGACTTATCAATGTTTGTCAGACTGACTGCCCTGTTCACTAACTGTCTTACCAGTGTTTGTCAGACTGACTGCTCTGTTGACTGACTAACTTAAACAATGTTGTCAGACCTGACTGCACTGTTCACTGTCTTACCAGTGTTTGTAAGACTGACTACTCTGTTAAGTGACTGACTTATCAATCTTTGTCAGACTGACTGCTCTGTTCACTAACTGTCTTATAAGTGTTTGTCATACTAACTGCTCTATTCACTGACTGTCTTACCAGTGTTAGTCAGACTGACTGCTCTGTAAACTAACCGTCTTTCAAGTGTTTGTCAGACTTAATGCTCTGTTAAATGACTGACTTATCAATGTTTGTCAGAATGACTGCTCTGTAAACTAACTGTCGTACCAGTGTTTGTCAGACTGACTGCTCTGTAAACTAACTGTTCTACCAGTGTTTGTCAGACTGACTGCTCTGTTAAGTGACTGACTTATCAGTGTTTGTCAGACTGATTGCTCTGTAAACTTACTATCTTACCAGTGTTTGTCAGACTGACTGCTCTGTTAAGTGACTGTCTTACTGATGTTTGTCAGAGTGACTACTCTGTTAAGTGACTGACTTATCAGTTTTTGTCAGACTGACTGCTCTGTTTACTAACTGTCTTACCAGTGTTTGTCAGACTGACTGCTCTGTTAAGTGACTGACTTATCTGTGTTTGTCAGCTGACAGCTCTGTTAAGTTGACGACTTATCTGTTTTTAGTTCAGACGACTGCTCTGTTAAGTGACTGACTTATCTTTGTTTGTCAGACTGACTGCTCAGTTAAGTGACTGAACTGAATTGAACTGAGGTGATGAGTGACTGATTGATGTGACGTGTGAACAATATCTCTGTGTTGTCAAACTTGACTGATGTGTAAATTACTGTCTTATCATCTTTGTCAACTGTCTGCTCTGTAAACTAACCTGCTTACCAGTGTCTGTCAGACTGACTGCTCTGTAAAAACAAACTTACAATGTTTGACAAACTGACTGCTTCATAACTAACTGTCTACTATGTTTGTCAGACTGACCGCTTCTGTTAAGTAACAGACTTTATCAGTGTTTTGTCAACTGAATGCTTCAGTTTCATAATAGTCCTTACATGTTTGTCAGACAGACTAGCTCTGTTAAGTGACTGATTATCAAATGTTTGTCAGACTGACTGCTCTGTCAACTAACTGTCTTACCAGTGTTTGTCAGACTGACTGCTCTGTAAACTAACTGTCTTACCAGTGTTTGTCAGACTGACTGCTCTGTTAAGTGACTGACTTATCAGTGTTCGTCAGACTGACTGCTCTGTTAACTGACTGACTTATCAATGTTTGTCAGACTGACTGCCCTGTTCACTAACTGTCTTAGAAGTGTTTGTCATACTGACTGCTCTGTTCACTGACTGTCTTACCAGTGTTTCTCAGACTGATTGCTCTGTTAAGTGACTGTCTTATCAATGTTTGTCAGACTGACTGCTCTGTAAATTAACTGTCTTACCAATTTTTGTCATACTGACTGCCGCAGTTTCACTAACTTCTTACCATGTTTTGTCAGACATGACTGCTTCCTGTAAACTAACTGTCCACTACCAGTGTTTGTCAGAACTGACTGCTCTGTTGAAGTGACGACTTATCAGTGTCGACAGAACTGACATGCTCTTACGACTGACTTATACAATGTTTGTCAGACTGACTGCCCTGTACACTAACCCCCCCCCCTGTCTTAGAAGTGTTTGTCATACTGAACTGCTCTGTTCACGGACTGGTCTTACCCGTGTTTCTCAGACTGATTGCGCTGTAAAGTCTGACTGGTCCTTATCATGTTTGTCAGACTGACTGCTCTGTAAATTAACTGTCTTACCAATTTTTGTCAGACTGACTGCCCTGTTCACTAACTGTCTTACCAGTGTTTGTCAGACTGACTGCTCTGTAAACTAACTGTCTTACCAGTGTTTGTCAGACTGACTGCTCTGTTAAGTGACTGACTTATCAGTGTTCGTCAGACTGGCTGCTCTGTTAACTTGACTGACTAATCAATGTATAGTCAGTCAGACTGCCCTGTTTCACTAACATCTTACAGTTTTGTCATACTGACTGCTCTGTTCACTGACTGTCTTACCAGTGTTTGTCAGACTGACTGCTCTTTAAACTAACTGTCTTACCAGTGTTTGTCAGACTGACTGCTCTTTTCACTGACTGACTTGTCAATGTTTGTCAGACTGACTGCCCTGTTCACTAACTGTCTTACCAGTGTTTGTCAGACTGACTACTCCCTTAACTGACTGACTTATCAATGTTTGTGAGACTGACTGCTCTGTTCACTAACTGTCTTACCAGTGTTTGTCAGACTAATTGCTCTGTAAACTAACTGTCTTACCAGTGTTAGTCAGACTGACTGCTCTGTAAACTAACTCTCTTACCAGTGTTTTTCAGACTGACTGCTCTGTAAACTTACTGTCTTACTAGTGTTTCTCAGACTGACTGCTCAGTAATTTAACTGTCTTACCAGTTTTTGTCAGACTGACTGCTCTGTAAACTAACTGTCTTACCAGTGTTTGTCAGACTGACTGCTCTATTACACTGAACTGTGTTACATGTTTTGTCAGACTGACAGGCTCTGTAGACTGACTAACTTATCAATGTTTTCTCAGACTGACTGCTCGTGTTAAGTGACTGTCTTACCATGTTTTGTAGACTGATTGCTCTGTTAAGTAAACAGCTATCAATGTATGGTCCAGCACTGACTGCTTCACTTCACTGACTGTCCTTACCAGTGGTTTGGCAGACTGGACTGCTCAGTCACTGAAAATGACCTTATCAATGTTTGTAGACTGACTGTTCCTGTTCACTGCGTCTTACCAGTGTTTTGTCAGAATGAACTGCTCTGTAAGTGATCAGACTTAATCAATGTTTGTCAACTGACTGCATCTGTGAAGGTAACTGACTTATCATGTTTATCAACTGACAGCTCTTGTTCACTATCTTTCTAACAAGTTTTTCATACTGACTGCTCTGTAATAAACTGTCCTTAACCAGTGTTTGTCAGACTGACTGCTCTGTTAACTGTCTTCAGTGTTTGTCAGAACTGACAGCTCTGTTAACTGTCTTACCAGTATTTGTCAGACGACTGCTCTGTCACTATTGTCTAGTAACCATTGATTGTACAACTGATTGCACTGTTAAGGACTGCCTAATCAATGTTTGTCAGAGTGACTGCTTTGTTAACTGACTGTCTTATCTGTGTTTATCACACTGACTGCTCTGTTAAGTAAATGTCTTACCATTGTTTGTCAGACTGACTGCTCTGTTCACTAACTGTCTTACCATTGTTTGTCAGACTGACTGCTCTGTTAAGTGAATCTCTTACCAGTGTTTGTGAGACTGACTGCTCTGTAAACTTACTGTCTTAGCATTGTTTGTCAGACTGACTGCTCTGTTTTATAACTGTCTTAACATTGTTTGTCAGACTGACTGCTCTGTTAAGTGACTGACTTATCAATGTTTGTCAGACTGACTGTTCTGTTCTCTGACTGTCTTACCAGTATTTGTCAGACTGACTGCTCTGTTAACTGACTGACTTATCAATGTTTGTCAGACTGACTGCTCTGTTAAGTGACTGTCTTACCATTGTTTGCCATACTGACTGCTCTGTTAACTGACTGACTTATCAATGTTTGTCAGACTGACTGCTCTGTTAAGTGACTGACTTATCAATGTTTGTCAGACTGACTGCTCTGTTAAGTGACTGACTTATCAATGTTTGTCAGACTGACTGCTCTGTTAACTGACTGACTTATCAATGTTTGTCAGACTGATTGCTCTGTTAACTGACTGACTTATCAATGTTTGTCAGACTGACTGCCCTGTTCACTAACTGTCTTACCAGTGTTTGTCAGACTGACTGCTCTGTTCACTGACTGACTTAACAATGTTTGTCAGACTGACTGCCCTGTTCACTGTCTTACCAGTGTTTGTCAGACTGACTGCTCTGTTAAGTGACTGACTTATCAATCTTTGTCAGACTGACTGCTCTGTTCACTAACTGTCTTATAAGTGTTTGTCATACTAACTGCTCTATTCCCGACTGTCTTAACCAGTGTTTTTTCACAGACTGACTGCTCTGTAAACTAACTGTCTTACCAGTGTTTTTCAGACTGACTGCTCTGTAAACTAACTGACTTATCAATGTTTGTCAGACTGACTGCTCTGTCCACTAACTGTCTTACCAGTGTTTGTCAGACTGACTGCTCTGTAAACTAACTGTTTTACCAGTGTTTGTCAGACTGACTGCTCTATTCACTTACTGTAATACCAGTGTTTGTCAGACTGACTGCTCTGTTAAGTGACTGACTTATCAGTGTTTGTCAGACTGATTGCTTTGTAAACTTACTATCTTACCAGTGTTTGTCAGACTAACTGCTCTGACAACAAACAGTCTTACCAGTGTTTGTCAGACTGACTGCGCTGTTAACTGACTCCCTAATCAATGTTTGTCAGACTGACTGCTCTGTTCACTAACTGTCTTACCAGTGTTTGTCATACTGACTGCTCTGTTCACTGATTGTCTTACCAGTGTTTGTCAGACTGACTGCTCTGTTAAGTTACTGACTTATCAATGTTTGTCACTCTGACTGCTCTGTAAACTAACTGTCTAACCAATGTTTGTCAGACTGACTGCTCTGTTAACTGACTGACTTATCAGTGTTTGTCAGAATGACTGCTCTGTAAACTAACTGTCTTACCAGTGTTTGTCAGACTGACTGCTCTGTTAAGAGACTGACTTATCAATATTTCTCAGACTGACTGCTCTGTAAACTAACTGTCTTACCAGTGTTTGTCAGACTGACTGCTCTGTAAACTAACTGTCTTACCAGTGTTTGTCAGACTGACTGCTCTGTAAACTAACTGTCTTACCAGTGTTTGTCAGACTGACTGCTCTGTTAAGAGACTGACTTATCAATATTTCTCAGACTGACTGCTCTGTAAACTAACTGTCTTACCAGTGTTTGTCAGACTGACTGCTCTGTAAACTAACTGTCTTACCAGTGTTTTTCAGACTGACTGCTCTGTAAACTAACTGTCTTACCAGTGTTTGTCCAGACTGACTGCTTCATTCATTTTTACTGACTGTCTTACATGTTTGTCAAACTGACTGCCTCCTGTTAATGTGACTGACTTATCAATATTAAATCAACTGACAGCACTGTTAATTGAGTGGTCTTACAGTGGTTTATCAGACTGACTGCTCTATTCACTACTGCTTACAGTGTTTTGTCAACTGACTACGCTGTTAAGTGACTGTCTTATCAGTGTTTGTCCCTGACTGATGCTCTGTAAAAGAACTGTCTTACTAGTGTTTGTCAGACTACTGGCCCTGTTAAATTCTCTACTTATCAGGCTTTCTCAGACTGACTGCCTGTTTTCCCAACTGACCACAAGTGTTTGACATTACTGCACTGCCATGTTCACTGATTGTTTTTACCAGTGTTCGTCAGACTGACTGCTCTGTTAAGTGACTGACTTGTCAATGTTTGTCCCACTGACTGCTCTGTAAAATAAATGTCTTACCAGTGTTTGTCAGACTGACTGCTCTGTTAAGAGACTGACTTATCAATATTTCTCAGACTGACTGCTCTGTAAACTAACTGTCTTACCAGTGTTTGTCAGACTGACTGCTCTGTAAACTAACTGTCTTACCAGTGTTTTTCAGACTGACTGCTCTGTAAACTAACTGTCTTACCAGTGTTTGTCAGACTGACTGCTCTATTCACTGACTGTCTTACCAATGTTTGTCAGACTGACTGCTCTGTTAAGTGACTGACTTATCAATATTTATCAGACTGACTGCTCTGTTAATTGAGTGTCTTACCAGTGTTTTTCAGACTGACGCTCTAGATCACTACTGTCTTACCATGTTTGTCAACGACTACGCTGTTAAGTGACTGTCTAATCAGTGTTTGTCTGGACTGACTGCTCTGTAAAAGACTGTCCTTACTAGTGTTAGTCAACTGACTGCCCTGTTAAGAGTCTCTGACTTATCAGCTTTACTCAGACCTGACTACTCTGTTTCACAAACTGCTTACCAGTGTTTGTCAGACTGACTGCTCTGTAAGTGACTTGACATACAATGTTTCTCAGACTGACTGCTCGTAAACAAACTGTCTACCAGTGTTTGTCAGACTGACTGCCCTGTAACACTAAACTGTCTTACCAGGGTTTGTCAGACTGATCCTGCTCTGTTAAGTGACTGACTTATCTGTGCTGCCAAGCCTGACTATGTGTAAAATACCATCTTATCAGTCTTTTTGTCAGACCCTGACTGCTCTGTAAACTAACTGTTTTTACCAGTGTTTGGCAGACTGACTGCTCTGTAAAAACGAACTATAATTTACGAATGTTTTTGTCAAACTGACTATCTATAAACTAACTGTCTTACTAGTTTGTCAGATGGACTGCTCTGTTAAGTAACTGACTTATCAGATGTTTCAGACTGACTCCTCAGTTTATTAATTGTCTTACAGTAGTTTGTCAGACTGCTGCATCTGATTAAGTGACTGACTAACAATGTTTGTCAGACTGTTTGCTCTGTTAAAGTGTTTGTCCTTACCATGTGTTTGTCAGACCTGACGCTCTGTTCACTGACTTTCTTAACATGTTAGTCCAGACTGACTGCCACCCCCCCCCCCCTTTTCACAACTGTCTTAAACCAGGATAGTCAGACTGACTACTCTGTTTGAGTGACGTCCTTACCATTGTTTGTCAGATTGACTGCTTTGTTAAGTGACTGACTTATCAATGTTTGTCAGACTGACTGCTCTGTCAACTAACTGTCTTACCAGTGTTTGTCAGACTGACTGCTCTGTAAACTAACTGTCTTACCAGTGTTTGTCTGACTGACTGCTCTGTTAAGTGACTGACTTATCAATGTTTATCAGACTGACTGCTCTGTTAATTGAGTGTCTTACCAGTGTTTATCAGACTGACTGCTCTGTAAACTAACTGTCTTACCAGTGTTTGTCAGACTGACTGATCTGTTAAGTGACTGTCTTACCAGTGTTTGTCAGACTGACTGCTAGGTTAAGTGACTGACTTATCAATGTTTGTCAGACTAACTGCTCTGACAACAAACTGTCTTACCAGTGTTTGTCAGACTGACTGCTCTGTTAACTGACTGCCTAATCAATGTTTGTCAGACTGACTGCTCTGTTCACTAACTGTCTTACCAGTGTTTGTCATACTGACTGCTCTGTTCACTGATTGTCTTACCAGTGTTTGTCAGACTGACTGCTCTGTTAAGTTACTGACTTATCAATGTTTGTCAGCTGACTGCTCTGTAAACTAACTGTCCTAACCAATTTTGTCAGACTGACTGCTCTGTTAACCATGACGACTTATCAGTGTTTTTGTCATAAGACTGCTCTGTAAACTAACTGTCTTACCCAGTGTTTGTCCAGACTGACTGCTCTGTTAAGAGACTGACTTATCAATATTTCTCAAACGTTGAACTGCTGGTAAACTAACTGTCTTACAGTGTTTTGTCAGACTGACTGCACTGTAAACTAACTGTCTTAACCATTGTTTTTGTCACAGACTGCTCTTGGTAAACCATGTCTTACAGTGTTTGTCAGACTGACTTCTCTGTTTAAGAGACGTGACATTATCAATATTTCTCAGACTGACGTGCTCTGTAAACAAACTGTCTTTTACCATTGTTTGTCAGACTGACTGCTCTTTAAACTAACTGTCTTACCAGTGTTTTCAGACTGACTGCTCTGTAACAACAGTTTACCATGTATGTCAGACTGACTGCTCTATTCACTGACTGTCCTTAACCATGTTTGTCAGACTGACTGCTCTGTAAGTGACTGACTTAACAATATTTATCAGACTGAACCTGCTCTGTTAATTGAGTGTCTTACCAGTGTTTATCAGACTGACTGCTCTATTCACTTACTGTCTTACCAGTGTTTGTCAGACTGACTACGCTGTTAAGTGACTGTCTTATCAGTGTTTGTCTGACTGACTGCTCTGTAAAAGAACTGTCTTACTAGTGTTTGTCAGACTGACTGCCCTGTTAAGTCTCTGACTTATCAGCTTTCTCAGACTGACTGCTCTGTTCACTAACTGTCCTACAAGTGTTTGACATACTGACTGCCATGTTCACTGATTGTTTTACCAGTGTTCGTCAGACTGACTGCTCTGTTAAGTGACTGACTTGTCAATGTTTGTCCCACTGACTGCTCTGTAAAATAAATGTCTAACCAGTGTTTGTCCAGACTGACTGCTCTGTAAGAGACTGACATATCATAAACAAAAATTTTCTCAGACTGACTGCACGTAAACTAACTGTGTCTTACCAGTGTTTGTCACTGCCTGCTCTGTAAAACCAACCTAGTCTTACTAACAGTGTTTTTTTTCAGACTGACTGCTCTGTAAACTAACTGTCTTACCAGTGTTTGTCAGACTGACTGCTCTATTCACTGACTGTCTTACCAGTGTTTGTCAGACTGACTGCTCTGTTAAGTGACTGACTTATCAATATTTATCAGACTGACTGCTCTGTTAATTGAGTGTCTTACCAGTGTTTATCAGACTGACTGCTCTATTCACTTACTGTCTTACCAGTGTTTGTCAGACTGACTACGCTGTTAAGTGACTGTCTTATCAGTGTTTGTCTGACTGACTGCTCTGTAAAAGAACTGTCTTACTAGTGTTTGTCAGACTGACTGCCCTGTTAAGTCTCTGACTTATCAGGCTTTCTCAGACTGACTACTCTGTTCACTAACTGTCTTACCAGTGTTTGTCAGACTGACTGCTCTGTTAAGTGACTGACTTATCAATGTTTCTCAGACTGACTGCTCTGTAAACTAACTGTCTTACCAGTGTTTGTCAGACTGACTGCCCTGTTCACTAACTGTCTTACCAGTGTTTGTCAGACTGACTGCTCTGTTCACTGACTGTCTTACAAGTGTTTGTCAGACTGACTGCTCTGTTAAGTTACTGTCTTACCAGTGTTTGTCAGACTGACTGCTCTGTAAACTAACTGTCTTACCAGTGTTTGTCAGACTGACTGCTCTGTAAACTAACTGTCTTAGCAGTGTTAGTCAGACTGTTTGCTCTGTAAACTAACTGTCTTACCAGTGTTTGTGAGACTGACTGCTCTGTAAACTAACTGTCTTACCAGTGTTTGTCAGACTGACTGCTCTGTAAACAAACTGTCTCACCATTGTTTGTCAGACTGACTGCTCTATTCACTGATTGTCTTACCACTGTTTGTCAGACTGACTGCTCTGTTAACTGACTAACTTATCAATGTTTATCAGACTGACTGCTCTGTTTAGTGACTGTCTTATTAGTGTTTGCCAGATTGACTGCTCTGTTCAGTGACTGTCTTACAAGTGTTTGTCAGACTGACTGCTCTATTAACTGACTGACTTATCAATGTTTGTCATACTGACTGTTCTATTCACTGACTGTCTTACCAGTGTTTGTCAGACTCACTGCGCTGTAAACAATCTGTCTTACTAGTGTTTGTCAGACTGACTGCTCTGTTCACTGACTGTCTTACCAGTGTTTGTCAGACTGACTGCTCTATAAACTAACTGTCTTACCAGTGTTTGTCAGACTGACTGTTCTCTTCACTGACTGTCTTACCAGTGTTTGCCAGATTGACTGCTCTGTTAACTGACTGACTTATCAATGTTTGTCAGACTGACTGCTCTGTTAATTGACTGCTTTATCAATGTTTGTCAGACTGACTGCTCTGTTAAGTTACTGACTTATCAATCTTTGTCAGACTGACTGCTCTGTTCACTAACTGTAATACCAGTGTTTGTCAGACTTACTGCGCTGTTAACTCTTTTACCAGTGTTTGTCAGACTGACTGCCCTGTCACCTAACTTCTTACCAGTGCTTGTCAACTGACTATGCTTCTGTTAACTGACTACTTAGCCAATGTTTTGCCAGACTGACTGCCCTGTTCAACAAACTGTCTTACCAGTCATGTCAGACTGACTGAGCTCTGTTAAGTGACTGACTTATCAATGTTTGTCAGACTGACTGCCCTGTTCGATAACTGTCTTACCAGTGTTAGTCAGACTGACTGCTCTGTAAACTAACTGTCTTACCAGTGTTAGTCAGACTGCCTGCTCTGTAAACTAACTGTCTTACCAGTAATTTTCAGACTGACTGCTCTGTAAACTAACTGTCTTACCAGTGTTTGTCAGACTGACTGCTCTGTAAACTAACTGTCTTACGTTAGTCAGACTGACTGCTCTGTAAACTAACTGTCTTACCAGTGTTTGTCAGACTAACTGCTCTGTAAACTAACTGTCTTACCAGTGTTTGTCAGACTGACTGCTCTGTAAACTAACTGTCTTACCAATGTTTGTCATACTGACTGCTCTCTAAAATAACTGTCTTACCAGAGTTTGTCAGACTGACTGCTCTATTCACTAACTGTGTTACAAGTGTTTGTCATACTGACTGCTCTGTTCACTGACTGTCTTACCATTGTATTTTTTATTCAGAACTGATCAGCTCTGTAAACTAACACTGTCTTACCCAGTGTTTGTCAGACTGTACTGCTCTGTAAACTAACAGTCTTACCAAGTGTTTTGTCAGACTGACTTCTCTGTCACTAACCTACCTACCAGTCATACAAGTGTTTAGTCAACTGAGGATGACTGCTTCTTAAACTAACTGTCTATAGCCAGTGTTTTGTCCGACAGACTGCTTCTGTTTCACTAGAGACTTATCAAATGATATTTGTCGAGATGACTGCCCCTGTTCACTAACAGACTTACCCAGTGTTTGTCAACTGACTGCTCCTGTCACTGACTGACTTATCAATGTTTGTCCAGACTGACTGCCCCTGGTTCACTACACTCTTTCCCAGTGTTTGTCAACTGACTGCTCTGTAGACTGACCAGACAAAATCAATGGTTTTTTTTTTTCTCAGATTCACCACCTCCACCAGAACTGACCTGCCCGTTCAACTATCTGTCTTCCCAATCACCAAAGAAACACCAACAGCACCAGGACCCCAGCAGGAGCACAGTCAGAATTTGTCAGACTGACTGCTCCTGTTAACTGACAGACATATCACGAATGTTTAGTCAACTGTCTACCTGTTCACTAACTATTCTTACCAGTGATTTGTAAGACTGACTGCTCTGTTAACTGACTGACTTATCAATGTTTGTCAGACTGACTGCCCTGTTCACTAACTGTTTTACCAGTGTTTGTCAGACTGACTGCTCTGTTAACTGACTGACTTATCAATGTTTGTCAGACTGACTGCCCTGTTCACTAACTCTCTTACCAGTGTTTGTCAGACTGACTGCTCTGTTAACTGACTGACTTATCAATGTTTGTCAGACAGTCTACCCTGTTAAGTTACTATCTTACCAGTGTTTGTCAGACTGACTGCTCTGTTTACTGACTGACTTCTCAATGTTTGTCAGACTGACTGCCCTGTTCACTAACTGTCTTACCAGTGTTTGTCAGACTGTATGCTCAGTTAACTGACCTGACTTATCATGTTTGTCGACTGACTGCCTGTGTCACTAGCTGTCTTACATTGTTTTGTAAGACAGACTGCTCAGTTAAGTGAACTGTCTATCAATGTTGTCAGACTGACTGCTCTGTTAACTGAATGACTTATCATGTTTGTCATGACTGACTGCCCTGTTTCACTACCTGTCTACAGTGTTTGTCAGACTGACTGCTCTGATTAAGTGACAGACTTATCATGTTTGTACAGACTGAATGCCCCTGTTTCATCTAACTGTCTTACCAGTGTTTTTCAGACCTGACTGCGACAGTTAAGTGACTGACAAATCAATCTTTGACAGAACAGACTGCTCCTGTTCACTAACTGTCTTATAAGTGTTTGTCATACTACCTGCTCTATTCATTGACTGTCTTACCAGTGTTAGTCAGACTGACTGTTCTGTAAACTAACTGTCTTACCAGTGTTTTTCAGACTGACTGCTCTGTAAACTAACTGACTTATCACTAACTGTCTTACCAGTGTTTGTCAGACTGACTGCTCTTTTCACTGACTGACTTCTCAATGTTTTGTCAAGACTGACTGCCCTGTCACTAACTGACTTACCAGTGTATGTCAGCACTGTATGCTCATTTAACTGACTGTCTAACCATGTAGTAAGACTGACTGCTCTGTAACTGACTGACTTATCAAAATGTTTTTCAGACAGTCTGCCTTTCTTAACTGACTGTCTTACAGTTTTTGCCAATACTGACTGCTCTGTTACTGACAGACTTATCAATGTTTGTCAGACTGACTGCCCTGTTCACTAACTGTCTTACCAGTGTTTGTAAGACTGACTGCTCTGTTCACTGACTGACTTAACAATGTTTGTCAGACTGACTGCCCTGTTCACTGTCTTACCAGTGTTTGTAAGACTGACTACTCTGTTAAGTGACTGACTTATCAATCTTTGTCAGACTGACTGCTCTGTTCACTAACTGTCTTATAAGTGTTTGTCATACTAACTGCTCTATTCACTGACTGTCTTACCAGTGTTAATCAGACTGACTGCTCTGTAAACTAACTGACTTATCAATGTTTGTCAGACTGACTGCTCTGTCCACT
Source organism: Rapana venosa (assembly GCA_028751875.1). NCBI lineage: Eukaryota > Metazoa > Mollusca > Gastropoda > Neogastropoda > Muricidae > Rapana > Rapana venosa. Next base: position 32,088,751 of record CM054135.1, on the reverse strand, counting down.
AACTGTCTTACAAGTGTTTGTCAGACTTACTGCTCTGTTAAATGACTGACTAATCAATGTTTGGTCAAGTACTGCCTGGTAAACAAGTGTCTTACCAGTGTTTTGTCAGACTGACTGCTCTGTAAACTAACTGTTTTAACCAGTGTGTTGTCAGACTGACTGCCCTATTCACTTACTGAAATACCAGTGTTTGTCAGACTGACTGCTCTGTTAAGTGACTGACTTATCAGTGTTTGTCGGACTGATTGCTCTGTAAACTTACTATCTTACCAGTGTTTGTCAGACTGACTGCTCTGTTAAGTGACTGACTTATCAGTGTTTGTCGGACTGATTGCTCTGTAAACTAACTGTCTTACCAGTGTTTGTCAGACTGACTGCTCTGTAAAAACTAACTAACTTACGAATGTTTGTCAAACTGACTGCTCTATAAACGAACTGTCTTACTAGTGTTTGTCAGACTGACTGGTCTGTTAAGTAACAGACTTATCAGTGTTTGTCAGACTGAATGCTCTGTTCACTGACTGTCTTACTGGTGTTTGTCAGACTGACTGCTCTGTTAAGTGACTGACTTATCAGTGTTTGTCAGATTGACTGCTTTGTTAAGTGACTCACTTATCAATGTTTGTCAGATTGACTGCTTTCTTAAGTGACTGACTTATCAATGTTTGTCAGATTGACTGCTTTGTTAAGTGACTGACTTATCAGTGTTTAACAGACTGACTGCTCTGTTAAGTGACTGTCTTACCAGTGTTTGTCAGACTGACTGCTCTGTTAAGTGACTGACTTATCAGTGTTTGTCAGATTGACAGCTTTGTTAAGTGACTGACTTATCAATGTTTGTCAGATTGACTGCTTTGTTAGATGACTGACTTATCAATGTTTGTCAGATTGACTGCTTTGTTAAGTGACTGACTTATCAGTGTTTAACAGACTGACTGCTCTGTTAAGTGACTGTCTTACCAGTGTTTGTCAGATTGACTGCTTTGTTAAGTGACTGACTTATCAATGTTTGTCAGACTGACTGCTCTGTCAACTAACTGTCTTACCAGTGTTTGTCAGACTGACTGCTCTGTAAACTAACTGTCTTACCAGTGTTTGTCAGACTGACTGCTCTGTTAAGTGACTGACTTATCAGTGTTCGTCGGACTGACTGCTCTGTTAACTGACTGACTTATCAATGTTTGTCAGAATGACTGCATGGGTGCGCACGCTACGTGGCCCCCATGTTCACTAACAGTCTTACCAGTGTTTGTCATACTGACTGCTCTGTTCACTGACTGTCTTACCAGTATTTGTCAGACTGACTACTCTGTTAAGTGACTGTCTTATCAATGTTTGTCAGACTGCTTGCTCTGTAAATTAACTATCTTACAAGTGTTTGTCAGACTGACTGCCCTGTTCACTAACTGTCTTACCAGTGTTTGTCAGACTGACTGCTCTGTTTACTGACTGAATTATCAATGTTTTTCAGACTGACTGCCCTGTTCACTAACTGTCTTACCAGTGTTTCACATAAAAAAAAAAAAAAAAAATAAAAAAAAAAAAAAAAAAAAAAAGAAAAAAAAACATGTCTTAACCAGTGTTAGACAGATGACCTGCTCTGTGAACTCACCTGACTTTAAGTGTTTGTCCATACTAAACTGCTCTATTCACTACAGTCTTACCAGTGGTTAGGTCAGACTGACTGCTCTGTAAACTAACCTGCTTTCAAGTGTTTGTTCAGACTTTAATGCTCTGTAAAATGACTGAACTTAACACTGTTTGTCGAATGACTGCTCTGTAAACTACCTGTCGTACCAGTGGTTGTCAGACTGAAGCTCTGTAAACTAACTGTTACTACCCAAGTGTTTGTCTAGAACGACTGCTCTGTTAAGTGACTGACTTATCAGTGTTTGTCAGACTGATTGCTCTGTAAACTTACTATCTTACCAGTGTTTGTCAGACTGACTGCTCTGTTAAGTGACTGTCTTACTGATGTTTGTCAGAGTGACTACTCTGTTAAGTGACTGACTTATCAGTTTTTGTCAGACTGACTGCTCTGTTTACTAACTGTCTTACCAGTGTTTGTCAGACTGACTGCTCTGTTAAGTGACTGACTTATCTGTGTTTGTCAGACTGACTGCTCTGTTAAGTGACTGACTTATCTGTGTTTGTCAGACTGACTGCTCTGTTAAGTGACTGACTTATCTGTGTTTGTCAGACTGACTGCTCTGTTAAGTGACTGACCTATCTGTGTTTGTCAAACTGACTGATGTGTAAAATAACTGTCTTATCAGTCTTTGTCAGACTGACTGCTCTGTAAACTAACTGTCTTACCAGTGTATGTCCGACTGACAGCCTGTAAAACTAACTTACGAATGTTTGTCAACTGACTGCTTAATATACTAACTGTCTACTAGTGATTTTTTGTCAGACTGACTGCTCTGTTAAGTAACAGACTTATCAGTGTTTGTCAGACTGACTGCTCTGTTCATTAATTGTCTTACCAGTGTTTGTCAGACTGACTGCTCTGTTAAGTGACTGACTTATCAATGTTTGTCAGACTGACTGCTCTGTCAACTAACTGTCTTACCAGTGTTTGTCAGACTGACTGCTCTGTAAACTAACTGTCTTACCAGTGTTTGTCTGACTGACTGCTCTGTTAAGTGACTGACTTATCAGTGTTCGTCAGACTGATTGCTCTGTTAACTGACTGACTTATCAATGTTTGTCAGACTGACTGCCCTGTTCACTAACTGTCTTAGAAGTGTTTGTCATACTGACTGCTCTGTTCACTGACTGTCTTACCAGTGTTTCTCAGACTGATTGCTCTGTTAAGTGACTGTCTTATCAATGTTTGTCAGACTGACTGCTCTGTAAATTAACTGTCTTACCAATTTTTGTCAGACTGACTGCCCTGTTCACTAACTGTCTTACCAGTGTTTGTCAGACTGACAATTCTCTTCAGTAACTGTCTTACCAGTGTTTGTCAGACTGACTGCTCTGTAAACTAACTGTCTTACCAGTGTTTGTCAGACTGACTGCTCTGTTCACTAACAGTCTTAGCAGTGTTTGTCCGACTAACTGCTCTGTTCACTAACTGTCTTACCAGTGTTTGTCAGACTGACTGCTCTGTTAACTGATTGTCTTACCAATGTTTGTCAGACTGACTGCTCTGTTAACTGATTGTCTTACCAGTGTTTGTCAGACTGACTGCTCTGTTCACTAACTGTCTTACCAGTGTTTGTCAGACTGACTGCTCGTTAACTGATTGTCTTACCAGTGTTTGTCAGACTGACTGCTCTGTTCACTAACTGTCTTACCAGTGTTTGTCAGACTGACTGCTCTGTTAACTGATTGTCTTACCAGTGTTTGTCAGACTGACTGCTCTCTAAACTAACTGTCTTACCAGTGTTAGTCAGACTGACTACTCTATAAACTAACTGTCTTACCAGTGTTTTTCAGACTGACTGCTCTGTTAACTGACTGACTTATCAATGTTTGTCAGACAGTCTACCCTGGTAAATAACTATCTTACCAATGTTTGTCAGACTGACTGCTCTGTTTACTGACTGACTTATCAATGTTTGTCAGACTGACTGCCCTGTTCACTAACTGTCTTACCAGTATTTGTCAGACTGACTGCTCTGTTAACTGACTGACTTATCAATGTTTGTCAGACTGACTGCCCTGTTCACTAACTGTCTTACCAGTGTTTGTCAGACTGACTGCTCTGTTGACTGACTGACTTAACAATGTTGTCAGACTGACTGCACTGTTCACTGTCTTACCAGTGTTTGTAAGACTGACTACTCTGTTAAGTGACTGACTTATCAATCTTTGTCAGACTGACTGCTCTGTTCACTAACTGTCTTATAAGTGTTTGTCATACTAACTGCTCTATTCACTGACTGTCTTACCAGTGTTAGTCAGACTGACTGCTCTGTAAACTAACCGTCTTTCAAGTGTTTGTCAGACTTAATGCTCTGTTAAATGACTGACTTATCAATGTTTGTCAGAATGACTGCTCTGTAAACTAACTGTCGTACCAGTGTTTGTCAGACTGACTGCTCTGTAAACTAACTGTTCTACCAGTGTTTGTCAGACTGACTGCTCTGTTAAGTGACTGACTTATCAGTGTTTGTCAGACTGATTGCTCTGTAAACTTACTATCTTACCAGTGTTTGTCAGACTGACTGCTCTGTTAAGTGACTGTCTTACTGATGTTTGTCAGAGTGACTACTCTGTTAAGTGACTGACTTATCAGTTTTTGTCAGACTGACTGCTCTGTTTACTAACTGTCTTACCAGTGTTTGTCAGACTGACTGCTCTGTTAAGTGACTGACTTATCTGTGTTTGTCAGCTGACAGCTCTGTTAAGTTGACGACTTATCTGTTTTTAGTTCAGACGACTGCTCTGTTAAGTGACTGACTTATCTTTGTTTGTCAGACTGACTGCTCAGTTAAGTGACTGAACTGAATTGAACTGAGGTGATGAGTGACTGATTGATGTGACGTGTGAACAATATCTCTGTGTTGTCAAACTTGACTGATGTGTAAATTACTGTCTTATCATCTTTGTCAACTGTCTGCTCTGTAAACTAACCTGCTTACCAGTGTCTGTCAGACTGACTGCTCTGTAAAAACAAACTTACAATGTTTGACAAACTGACTGCTTCATAACTAACTGTCTACTATGTTTGTCAGACTGACCGCTTCTGTTAAGTAACAGACTTTATCAGTGTTTTGTCAACTGAATGCTTCAGTTTCATAATAGTCCTTACATGTTTGTCAGACAGACTAGCTCTGTTAAGTGACTGATTATCAAATGTTTGTCAGACTGACTGCTCTGTCAACTAACTGTCTTACCAGTGTTTGTCAGACTGACTGCTCTGTAAACTAACTGTCTTACCAGTGTTTGTCTGACTGACTGCTCTGTTAAGTGACTGACTTATCAGTGTTCGTCAGACTGATTGCTCTGTTAACTGACTGACTTATCAATGTTTGTCAGACTGACTGCCCTGTTCACTAACTGTCTTAGAAGTGTTTGTCATACTGACTGCTCTGTTCACTGACTGTCTTACCAGTGTTTCTCAGACTGATTGCTCTGTTAAGTGACTGTCTTATCAATGTTTGTCAGACTGACTGCTCTGTAAATTAACTGTCTTACCACTTTTTGTCATACTGACTGCCGCAGTTTCACTAACTTCTTACCATGTTTTGTCAGACATGACTGCTTCCTGTAAACTAACTGTCCACTACCAGTGTTTGTCAGAACTGACTGCTCTGTTGAAGTGACGACTTATCAGTGTCGACAGAACTGACATGCTCTTACGACTGACTTATACAATGTTTGTCAGACTGACTGCCCTGTACACTAACCCCCCCCCCTGTCTTAGAAGTGTTTGTCATACTGACTGCTCTGTTCACGGACTGTCTTACCAGTGTTTCTCAGACTGATTGCTCTGTTAAGTGACTGTCTTATCAATGTTTGTCAGACTGACTGCTCTGTAAATTAACTGTCTTACCAATTTTTGTCAGACTGACTGCCCTGTTCACTAACTGTCTTACCAGTGTTTGTCAGACTGACTGCTCTGTAAACTAACTGTCTTACCAGTGTTTGTCAGACTGACTGCTCTGTTAAGTGACTGACTTATCAGTGTTCGTCAGACTGACTGCTCTGTTAACTGACTGACTAATCAATGTTTGTCAGACTGACTGCCCTGTTCACTAACAGTCTTACAAGTTTTGTCATACTGACTGCTCTGTTCACTGACTGTCTTACCAGTGTTTGTCAGACTGACTGCTCTTTAAACTAACTGTCTTACCAGTGTTTGTCAGACTGACAGCTCTTTTCACTAACTGACTTGTCAATGTTTGTCAGACTGACTGCCCTGTTCACTAACTGTCTTACCAGTGTTTGTCAGACTGACTACTCCCTTAACGGACTGACTTATCAATGTTTGTGAGACTGACTGCTCTGTTCACTAACTGTCTTACCAGTGTTTGTCAGACTAATTGCTCTGTAAACTAACTGTCTTACCAGTGTTAGTCAGACTGACTGCTCTGTAAACTAACTCTCTTACCAGTGTTTTTCAGACTGACTGCTCTGTAAACTTACTGTCTTACTAGTGTTTCTCAGACTGACTGCTCAGTAATTTAACTGTCTTACCAGTTTTTGTCAGACTGACTGCTCTGTAAACTAACTGTCTTACCAGTGTTTGTCAGACTGACTGCTCTATTACACTGAACTGTGTTACATGTTTTGTCAGACTGACAGGCTCTGTAGACTGACTAACTTATCAATGTTTTCTCAGACTGACTGCTCGTGTTAAGTGACTGTCTTACCATGTTTTGTAGACTGATTGCTCTGTTAAGTAAACAGCTATCAATGTATGGTCCAGCACTGACTGCTTCACTTCACTGACTGTCCTTACCAGTGGTTTGGCAGACTGGACTGCTCAGTCACTGAAAATGACCTTATCAATGTTTGTAGACTGACTGTTCCTGTTCACTGCGTCTTACCAGTGTTTTGTCAGAATGAACTGCTCTGTAAGTGATCAGACTTAATCAATGTTTGTCAACTGACTGCATCTGTGAAGGTAACTGACTTATCATGTTTATCAACTGACAGCTCTTGTTCACTATCTTTCTAACAAGTTTTTCATACTGACTGCTCTGTAATAAACTGTCCTTAACCAGTGTTTGTCAGACTGACTGCTCTGTTAACTGTCTTCAGTGTTTGTCAGAACTGACAGCTCTGTTAACTGTCTTACCAGTATTTGTCAGACGACTGCTCTGTCACTATTGTCTAGTAACCATTGATTGTACAACTGATTGCACTGTTAAGGACTGCCTAATCAATGTTTGTCAGAGTGACTGCTTTTGTTAACTGACTGTCTTAGTCTGGTTTAACACACTGACTGCTCTGTTTAATAATGTCTTACCATTGTTGTCACACTGACTGCTCAGTTCACTAACTGTCCTTACCATTGTTGTCAGACGACTGCTCAGTGAAGAGAATCTCTTACCAGTGTTTAGTGAACTGACTGCCTGTAAACTAAACTGTCCCTTAGCATTGTTTGTCAGACTGACTGCTCTGTTTTATAACTGTCTTACCATTGTTTGTCAGACTGACTGCTCTGTTAAGTGACTGACTTATCAATGTTTGTCAGACTGACTGTTCTGTTCTCTGACTGTCTTACCAGTATTTGTCAGACTGACTGCTCTGTTAACTGACTGACTTATCAATGTTTGTCAGACTGACTGCTCTGTTAAGTGACTGTCTTACCATTGTTTGCCATACTGACTGCTCTGTTAACTGACTGACTTATCAATGTTTGTCAGACTGACTGCTCTGTTAAGTGACTGACTTATCAATGTTTGTCAGACTGACTGCTCTGTTAAGTGACTGACTTATCAATGTTTGTCAGACTGACTGCTCTGTTAACTGACTGACTTATCAATGTTTGTCAGACTGATTGCTCTGTTAACTGACTGACTTATCAATGTTTGTCAGACTGACTGCCCTGTTCACTAACTGTCTTACCAGTGTTTGTCAGACTGACTGCTCTGTTCACTGACTGACTTAACAATGTTTGTCAGACTGACTGCCCTGTTCACTGTCTTACCAGTGTTTGTCAGACTGACTGCTCTGTTAAGTGACTGACTTATCAATCTTTGTCAGACTGACTGCTCTGTTCACTAACTGTCTTATAAGTGTTTGTCATACTAACTGCTCAATTCCCGACTGTCTTAACCAGTGTTTTTTCACAGACTGACTGCTCTGTAAACTAACTGTCTTACCAGTGTTTTTCAGACTGACTGCTCTGTAAACTAACTGACTTATCAATGTTTGTCAGACTGACTGCTCTGTCCACTAACTGTCTTACCAGTGTTTGTCAGACTGACTGCTCTGTAAACTAACTGTTTTACCAGTGTTTGTCAGACTGACTGCTCTATTCACTTACTGTAATACCAGTGTTTGTCAGACTGACTGCTCTGTTAAGTGACTGACTTATCAGTGTTTGTCAGACTGATTGCTTTGTAAACTTACTATCTTACCAGTGTTTGTCAGACTAACTGCTCTGACAACAAACAGTCTTACCAGTGTTTGTCAGACTGACTGCGCTGTTAACTGACTCCCTAATCAATGTTTGTCAGACTGACTGCTCTGTTCACTAACTGTCTTACCAGTGTTTGTCATACTGACTGCTCTGTTCACTGATTGTCTTACCAGTGTTTGTCAGACTGACTGCTCTGTTAAGTTACTGACTTATCAATGTTTGTCACTCTGACTGCTCTGTAAACTAACTGTCTAACCAATGTTTGTCAGACTGACTGCTCTGTTAACTGACTGACTTATCAGTGTTTGTCAGAATGACTGCTCTGTAAACTAACTGTCTTACCAGTGTTTGTCAGACTGACTGCTCTGTTAAGAGACTGACTTATCAATATTTCTCAGACTGACTGCTCTGTAAACTAACTGTCTTACCAGTGTTTGTCAGACTGACTGCTCTGTAAACTAACTGTCTTACCAGTGTTTGTCAGACTGACTGCTCTGTAAACTAACTGTCTTACCAGTGTTTGTCAGACTGACTGCTCTGTTAAGAGACTGACTTATCAATATTTCTCAGACTGACTGCTCTGTAAACTAACTGTCTTACCAGTGTTTGTCAGACTGACTGCTCTGTAAACTAACTGTCTTACCAGTGTTTTTCAGACTGACTGCTCTGTAAACTAACTGTCTTACCAGTGTTTGTCAGACTGACTGCTTCATTCATTTTTACTGACTGTCTTACATGTTTGTCAAACTGACTGCCTCCTGTTAATGTGACTGACTTATCAATATTAAATCAACTGACAGCACTGTTAATTGAGTGGTCTTACAGTGGTTTATCAGACTGACTGCTCTATTCACTACTGCTTACAGTGTTTTGTCAACTGACTACGCTGTTAAGTGACTGTCTTATCAGTGTTTGTCCCTGACTGATGCTCTGTAAAAGAACTGTCTTACTAGTGTTTGTCAGACTACTGGCCCTGTTAAATTCTCTACTTATCAGGCTTTCTCAGACTGACTGCTCTGTTCACTAACTGTCCTACAAGTGTTTGACATACTGACTGCCATGTTCACTGATTGTTTTACCAGTGTTCGTCAGACTGACTGCTCTGTTAAGTGACTGACTTGTCAATGTTTGTCCCACTGACTGCTCTGTAAAATAAATGTCTTACCAGTGTTTGTCAGACTGACTGCTCTGTTAAGAGACTGACTTATCAATATTTCTCAGACTGACTGCTCTGTAAACTAACTGTCTTACCAGTGTTTGTCAGACTGACTGCTCTGTAAACTAACTGTCTTACCAGTGTTTTTCAGACTGACTGCTTCCTGTAAACTAACTGTCTTACCCAGTGTTTGGTCAACTGAACTGCTCCTAAACACTGACTGTCTACCAATGTTTGTCAGACTGACTGCTCTGTTAAGTGACTGACTTATCAATATATATCATACTGACTGCTACTGTTAATTGAGTGTCCTTACCAGTGTTTTTCAGACTGACGCTCTAGATCACTACTGTCTTACCATGTTTGTCAACGACTACGCTGTTAAGTGACTGTCTAATCAGTGTTTGTCTGGACTGACTGCTCTGTAAAAGACTGTCCTTACTAGTGTTAGTCAACTGACTGCCCTGTTAAGAGTCTCTGACTTATCAGCTTTACTCAGACCTGACTACTCTGTTTCACAAACTGCTTACCAGTGTTTGTCAGACTGACTGCTCTGTAAGTGACTTGACATACAATGTTTCTCAGACTGACTGCTCGTAAACAAACTGTCTACCAGTGTTTGTCAGACTGACTGCCCTGTAACACTAAACTGTCTTACCAGGGTTTGTCAGACTGATCCTGCTCTGTTAAGTGACTGACTTATCTGTGCTGCCAAGCCTGACTATGTGTAAAATACCATCTTATCAGTCTTTTTGTCAGACCCTGACTGCTCTGTAAACTAACTGTTTTTACCAGTGTTTGGCAGACTGACTGCTCTGTAAAAACGAACTATAATTTACGAATGTTTTTGTCAAACTGACTATCTATAAACTAACTGTCTTACTAGTTTGTCAGATGGACTGCTCTGTTAAGTAACTGACTTATCAGATGTTTCAGACTGACTCCTCAGTTTATTAATTGTCTTACAGTAGTTTGTCAGACTGCTGCATCTGATTAAGTGACTGACTAACAATGTTTGTCAGACTGTTTGCTCTGTTAAAGTGTTTGTCCTTACCATGTGTTTGTCAGACCTGACGCTCTGTTCACTGACTTTCTTAACATGTTAGTCCAGACTGACTGCCACCCCCCCCCCCCTTTTCACAACTGTCTTAAACCAGTGTTTGTCAGACTGACTACTCTGTTAAGTGACTGTCTTACCAGTGTTTGTCAGATTGACTGCTTTGTTAAGTGACTGACTTATCAATGTTTGTCAGACTGACTGCTCTGTCAACT
>CM054135.1:32060779-32073279 GCA_028751875.1 Rapana venosa | reverse complement strand
CAATTATGCCTACATGGGAGCAGTTTTGCAGAAATGCGTGCGCATGTAGGTGCGCACGTACGCCCGCACACAAATTCACACACACTGTTGAGTCCTGACACTGTCATGTTATCAAATGTGTGTGTGTGTGTGTGCGCGCGTGTGTGTGTGTTTCAACACGCACATGCACATGGCACACACAGATAGATAGATAGATAGATAGATAGATAGATAGATAGATAGATAGATAGATAGATAGATAGATAGATAGATAGATAGATAGAGTGCACATTGATAAAATTAAATCATTACAAATCGTGTAGATTATAGTTCTTCTTAAGTCTGCTGTTTAACTGTCAGTGTCTTTCACTGTGACCAGCAGACCAGGCTGCACTGTCACTCTGTCATCTGAACTACAGCCAGATAACTAGCTTTCTGATTGGATTCACGTTGTACAGCTTGCAGTTTGTCAGTTAGACACAAGGTTTGTTGGGTCCTGACAATGTCATGCTATCAAATGTCAGCGTGTGTGTGTGTGTGTGTGTGTGTGTGTGTGTGTGTGTGTGTGTGTGTGTGTTGTGTGTGTGTGAGTACGTGCGTGCGTGAGTGTGCTCGCCCTTGTTTGTGCATGTCTGTCTGTCCGTAATGTGTATATGTGTATGGGTATGAGAATCTGTACGTGTTTCTGTGTCTGCGTGGTGTGTGTGTGTGTGTGTTTGTTTGTTTGTGTGTTTGTGCGTGCGTGTAGCGTGTATGTATCTGTGTGTGTGTATATGTGTGTGTTTTAGTATTCTTTGAGGATAATGGAATAAGCTCTCGAGTGGTTTTTACATCCAATCCCGGTGTGCATGCCGTTTTGTATATTTTGTTATGGCCTTCCCGTCTGAATGGGGAAATGGATTTTAACGTGTGTGTAAGATGTTTCGCATGCTTACAGTCTCACTGGAAAGACACGGGGCTCCCACCCGGCCCTCAGCTGGAACACAACACCCAACGATCTCACTACCAGGCTACCCCATCCCCTGTGTTCGTGTGTGTGTGTTTGTGTGTGTGTGTGTGTGTGTGTGTGTGTGTGTGTGTGTGTGTGTGTGTGTGTGTGTGTGTGTATGTGTGTGTGTGTGGTGTGTGCCAGCTTAAAGCACATCTGCACACATGTGCACACGCTTGTACGTATGCAAGCAAATGCACTAGTGACCGCTCTTCAGATCTAGAAAGTATAACATTACTGCTGTATAGCTAGGACTAGAGGTGCAGGCTAATTTTCTATCCTATACTATGATGAGTGTGGTATGTGCAAGTCTGATACCTCTTGTTCACGTTTTTCACCCGTAACAATATCGCCTTTTGACTACAGCAATGCTTAGTTATCGTTTTATCAAATCCCATCCTGTTTACCTGCAGTGCTGTCTGTCGACAAGCATTCTTGAATCAGGAAAATGTAATTGTGTTTTTGTCATGTGGTTGTGGTTGATATAATTGCTATTTTCTACCAAAAATCCCAACCTTTTTCTTTATTCTTGATATGTGTACGTATCTTTGTAGCCTTGACAGACATACCTAAAGAGATGTTATATATCTACCTTGGACACATTCTTGCCGACCGAGACACACGCCACATGTAACGCCTCCCTAATGCTGAATGCAGACTGGAGTTAATGGGAAAGACACGGCAGTTGAGCTCTGTAACTGTATAGCCATTTGGGCCTTGACGTGAGTCAGTCGGCATATATGTGGGTGCTTGTGTTTATCTAGGCAGTGAACAGTAGCAATGTCGACTCAAGCTGCTCTGTATGCATTCGATGCTCCGAAAAGTGGCAGGAGGGCTTCGAAAGCTCCTTGCACTCTGCCCTGTGAAGAGAAACAGAAATCTGTTCGGTTTTGTAGTATCAAGCCAGGTGAGGTTTTGTGTGTATAATTATGTCATGAATGTATATATAATGTACTGCAGTGCTAGTATAGTGTGCTCTTTAATTCCCTAGTTCTTCTGTGTGTGTGTGTGTGTGTGTGTGTGTGTGTGTGTTGGTTCATTTGATTCTTGTTTTAGTGATTATTCTGGAAACTAACTTTCTTTCTTTCCTTCTTTATTTCATTTTTCTTTCTTTCTTCTCCTTCTTCTTCTTCTTCTTCTTCTTCTTCTTCTTCGGAATTCTTCTTCTTCTTCGGAATTCTTCGGAATTCTTCTTCTTCTTCTTCGGAATTCTTCTTCTTCTTCTTCGGAATTCTTCTTCTTCTTCGGAATTCTTCGGAATTCTTCTTCTTCTTCTGAATTCTTCTTCTTCTTCGGAATTCTTCTTCTTCTTCGGAATTCTTCTTCTTCTTCGGAATTCTTCTTCTTCTTCGGAATTCTTCTTCTTCTTCTTCTTCTTCGGAATTCTTCTTCGGAATTCTTCTTCGGACTTCTTCTTCTTCTTCGGAATTCTTCCTCTTCGGAATTCTTCTTCTTCTTCTTCGGAATTTTTCTTCTTCTTCGGAATTCTTCTTCTTCTTCGGAATTCTTCTTCTTCTTCTTCGGAATTCTTCTTCTTCTTCTTCGGATTCTTCTTCTTCTTCTTCGGAATTCTTCTTCGGAATTCTTCTTCTTCTTCGGAATTCTTCTTCTTCTTCTTCGGAATTCTTCTTCTTCTTCGGAATTCTTCTTCTTCTTGTTCTTGTTCTTGTTCTTGTTCTTGTTCTTTCTTCTTCTTCTTCTTCTTCTTCTTCTTCTTCTTCTTCTTCTTCTTCATCTTCTTCTTCTTCGGAATTCTTCTTCTTCTTCTTCTTCTTCTTCTTCTCCTTCTCCTTCTCCTTCTTCTTCTTCTTCTCTTCTTCTCCTTCTTCTCTTCTTCTTCTTCTTCTTCTTCTTCTTCTTCTTCTTCTTCTTCTTCTTCTTCTTCTTCTTCTTCTTCTTCTTCTTCCCAAGCTGTACTGTATTCTATACCACTTTAAGTCACCGTCTTTTATTTTCCTGTCTTTCTTTTTCTAGCATGTCTCTCTGTCTGTCAATCTCTCTAGCTCTGTCTCTGTCTGTCTCTGTCTGTCTCTGTCTCTCTTCTTCTCCTCCTTTTTCTTGTTTCCTCTTCCTCTTCCTTTCCTCCTCCTCCTTCTTCTTCTCCTCCTTCTCCTCCTCCTCCTCCACCTCCTTCTCCTTCTTCTTCTCCTCCTTCTCCTCCTCCTCTTTCTTCGTCGTCTTCTTCTTCCTCCTCCTTCTCCTCCTCCTCCTCCTCCTCCTAATTCTTGCTGTTCTACTGTAACTCACCACTATCTTTTAACTGCATGAATGAAACCAAGCAAGCTTCATCTGTTCTCTTCCGACAATCAGTTCCTTTATTCGTAACGTTTGTTTTGCTCACACACACACACACACACACACACACACACACACACACACACACCACACACACACACACACACACACACACACACACACACACACACACACACACACACACACACACAACACACACACAACTCTCTCTCTCTCTCTCTCTCTCTCTCTGACACACACACACACATACACACACACCTCTACCTACATCTTACACACATTTTAAAAGCTGTTCCGCCTTTCGGAAGAGTAGGCCGTTATGTGCCAGTGGGAACGGATAACAAAATATGCAAACGGCATGCACATGTGGACTGGGTGTAAAAAAGGAAACAAACCCATGAGCGTTTCGTTTATCTTCAAAAAGAAAGAATTTGAATAGAAATAGATGAACACACACACACACACACACACACACACACACACACACACACACACACACACACACACACAATTTGTTTTTACATTAGAAAAGCCAACAAGCATGTTTGGCATGCTAAATCACTGCATAAATTGAAGACCGTTGGCTTTTCTAAGCATTATTTTTTTATTATTTCAAAAGCTTTTTATGCACAGAAGCATGCAAGTTGGAGTTGGGAATACATATTCCACCTGTAGGTCATTGCGCATGGGTTTACCGCAGGGTTCTGAAATTGCCCCCTTTCTGTTTAATATATTGCCATATGATCTACCCCCAAAACTGTCTAAAGATATCGTCTTAGTACAAAATGCTGACTTATATGTATAAGCGCTTTGGTCTGTTCACTTTACAAGATTCAGTGCTATATAAATTCTATATCATCATCATCATCATCATCATCATTTTTTATTATTATTTTTATTATTATTGTTGTTGTTGTTATTGTTGTTATTATTGTTGTTGTTATTGTTATTAGTAGTAGTAGTAGTAGTAGTAGTAGTAGTAGTAGTAGTAGTAGTAGTATATGGATAAAAGTCACTATCAAGTACACAACAAAGAGAATGATAAGTTAAACAAGATAGTTCTTTCAAAACGAAATAGATAATCTTTGTGAAGATATATGTATAAATGGTCCAAGGTTACCCACAGACAAAAACGCACATTGTGCTTTTTAACAATGGCAGTGATGCAGAAACACTACCGGAGTTTACGCTTGGGGGAAGCCAGGTAGTACAATATGATCAATCTTTTTAGACAGTCTAATGACATCAAAATTAGCTTGAAATGCTCACACTAGATTCCTTTTAACAAAATCAAGAAGATGTATTAATTTTCTTTAAATGGTTAGCAGACAGTTTTGGGGGCAAGACTCTTGAATGCTGGTCTACGTCACTTGTGCGTTCTTAACTGTCATATTTATGGACAAGAAGTTTTGTTTGGCGCTCTTATTACTTACTTTAAAATACAACACAAAGTATAGATGATAAGGCCTGCAGACTTGGCTTGGTGTGCCATCCCATGCATTTGCCATAGGAACTTATAAGGAAATTGGGAAACTTCCCCTAGCTGTATACGGACAAGTTTCGAGGCCAAATATGTGCTGCGTAGCACACAGCTAACGAACACTGCGTTTCTAGTGAAGTACTCGGTTGTAGTGAATTACAAATTCAAGCAGAAACACATTTTCCTAAAAGGCTAGACATGTTTAATACCTATTGGCACTTACATATCCAGCCTCTTTCAAATATCTTGAATTAAACAATACGGTTTAGAAACGCAAAAAGAAACGTTACTATGTCCTTCATAGACGGTAAATAAAGCATGTTTTGATATAGATAAGGCTCATTTAATGATAACAAAAATAAAAATATCATGGTCGCAGATGTTCGGTAATATATTGAAAATAAGTATGCTGACTACTTAAAAGTTTATACAGGTGGATCATTTTATAAAATCATGACAAGCAGCACCTAAAGCACAGAAATCGTAGTATCTTGGTAAACATCGTTCACTATATACTGCTTAACTTTCCATCTGTAGGATCTTGCTTTGTGTGAATTCCAAGTCGGTATTTTGTGCTATATCATACCCACATTTCAAGGAAGTAGCCATATTTGTTTTTGAAAATGCATGTGTCGTACACCTGTTCAGATGCATTCCAATTACTTTTTGTCTGGTACCTTCACGTGTAGGATTTTTGTTTCAAATGAGTGGGCTGACAGAACTGCAAACAAGGGGCAAGACACTATATGGAATCACAGAACTGCATGTTCCCTTATCTATACAGGATAGATGCCTTACCATATATCTGGACATGTCGTTGGAAAAGTTTAAAGAACCTCACAAGTTCCGGGAAGCAATATTCACGAGTTAACAATAATAATAATAATAATAATAATAATAATCAATGGAACTTATATAGCGCTATATCTTGCAAAGACAAATCAAAGCGCATGCATTCAACCCAGTCTTACACAGTCATGCAACCAATGATAAATAATCAACAGTTCAAACAAACAGATATTACAAACATGGTGCGCTGCAGACAAAATCTATGAAAGAAAATTTCAATAGTCAAATGTGTGACACATGCTCATATTTCATATTCCATGCGTGGGATCTGGACAGATTTCAGTAGAGTGAACACACTACTTTTCAGGATGAAATTAAATGCAGTTGGTATGAAATTTCGAAAAAATGCCAGGTGTATATGAGCAGAAAATATTACAAATACTCATCGTATTTGAGTGTCCGATTGTAAAACATTTTCCTTCACACACACACACACGCACGTACGCGCACGCGTATACGCACACACACACACGCGCGCGCATACACACACACACACACACACACACACACACACACAGAGGATCGACTGTGTTATCTCAATTCTTTTCACAAACGTAATGCTGATAGCTAAAAGAACAAAGAAATAAGGCAAATCTTTATAGTGTGCAACAGTCCACAAAGAAGAGGTTTCAAACCAGTTTGTATCACTCAATTACACTCTCCGAGTATGCGCTGATTTTTAGTACTTGACAAAATAGTAAAATACTAAAAATCAGCGCATATTCTATAACTGATACTCTAGTGTATATCTTTAATTTGTGTATTGACAAGAATTTATTCCCATTGAAGTTTAAACAAGCCAAAGTAATACCTTACACAAACCAGGAGACCAAACCAATCCGTCTAACTATAGACCAATATCCATAGTATCAGTCCTATGTAAACCATTAGAAAAACATGTACAATTTCACTTGCATTCTCATTTTAAACCCATGATCTAATTAATGAAAACCAGTCAGAATTTCATTAAAACCATTCTTGTCAAACTGCCCTTATACAACTGACCGAGCGATGTCTTTTATATATCAATAATAGTGAAATTACGGGAGTCCTTTTTCTATACTTTGCTAAAGCTTTTGATGTAATAAGCTACTCTTTCCTCATTATAAAATTAAGATGCTACAGAATTTCCGACCAAGCATTATCATTTTTAGATTCATTTCTCAGTAATCGTCAACAGCTTGTTGAAATCGGGCCCAGGAGATCAACCTTATTACCTGTGATATTTGGTATACCACAGGGATCAATACTAGGACCACTTCTTTTCTCTATTTATATTAATGACCTACCTCTTCATATTCATGGATCATGTGAAATGTTTGCTGACGATACATCAATTCAATGTTTATATGTTTATATATCAATAGCAACAGTGCTCCTAGCCACCTTGTGAATTATATGCAGGCAGATATTGATAAACTTATTAACTTATTGAATGGACAGAACTCAACCATATGTCTCTTAATTCAAACAAAACAAAATGCATGTTTATAAGGACTCGACAAAAAAGACAGAAATGGCGTTTTCCATTCACGCCAATACTTATCCAAGGATAAAAAACTAAAGAAGTTGTTTCACATTAAGTACTAGGAACCAAGGTAAAGTTACTAAACGCGCTAGTCACCTCAATCATGCTTTACGCATGTGAGGCATGGACACTGAACGCAGACCTACAAAGGAGGATCCAAGCAGTAGAAATGAGATGCCTCAGAAGGCTCCTTGGCATCTCATACAAGGACCATGTCACCAACAATGAAGTCCGCAGAATGATCACTCAACAGGTGCGGGACTATGAAGACCTATTGACCACGGCGAAAAAGAGGAAACTCAGATGGTATGGGCACGTAACACGCTCAGAAGGACTTGCAAAGACCATCCTGCAAGGAACAGTCCAGGGGAAGAGAAGACGGGGCAGACAGAGGAGAAAGTGGGCCGACGACATCCGTGATTGGACAGGGGAGGACTTCAGTGTCACCCAGGCACTCGCCCACGACCGTGCTTAGTGGAGCCAGCTGGTCCACCGTTCGTCCACCATGCAGCGCCCCTACGACCCTGGCGGGTTACGGGACCAGTGAACAGTGAGTGAACAGTGAAGTACTAGGTGCAGTAATTGACAATGATTTATCTTGGTCAGAACATATAGCCACTATAGGAAAACGAATCTCAGTAAGACTTTATTAACTTAGAAAAATCAAACATGTTTTAAACCTACAATCATGAAAACTTTTCTTTCACGCACATATTCTATCTCTTATAAATTATGTTTCAACCTTATGGGATAGTGCTAGTGAAACAACCTAAAGCATATAAACCGCCTGCATAAAAGAGATATCAAACTAATCCGATTGAATCCTGATATATTGACCACCAACAACTACATATAATTAGATATTCTTCCACTCAAAGACAGTCTGCATTTCAACAAGTGTCTATGAATGTACAATATATTAAACGGAAAAGCCCCAAAGAAAATTGTGAAAAATTTTACCGTTAATAAAAACAAGCCTACTCATAGACTGTCTTTGCCTAGGCCCCGTAATAATCTCTATAAATCAAGCGTGCTTATTCAGGAAGAACAGTGTGGAATAATCTACCTATCTCTTTAAAATCAGCTCCTTCGAAACAAACGTTCAAGAAACACACTTGAAGAAACATCTGATGGACAAATTGTAAGTCCACTTTTATACCCAAGGTTATCTTACATCAGGTTACCTTGTTGTTATTCTACCTTTGTTATTTGTATTTTTTTCATTTCTTGTATGATTTGAGCTTATGTTATACTGTCTTGATTTTGTATTATCTTGTTTTGTGAATCTTGTTTTTGTTGGTTTTTGCTTTTGTTTTTAAATTTGTTTTTATTTGGTTTTGGTTTTGGTTTGTTTTTTTCAGTTTTCTTTTTTTAAAATTTTCTTCATTTGTCTGTATGAGTTGAGCTTATGTTATACTGTCTTGATTTGCTTTATCATGTTTTGTTAGTCTGGATTTATATATTTTTTAATCTCCATAGATTTTTGTCTTCAACATGTGTAAACATTGTATTTTGATTGCTTTTGTATGTCAATTTTCTTGATTTTCTTTTTTTGTGAGGGAAAGATGACAATGTTGTTTAAACTTTATCTGTCACCCTCAATAACAATCATTTTGACTTTACTTGACTTGTCTACTCTCTACTGTGCCAAATGCTTCCACATCCTTGAACTACAGCGAAGCTCGTTTTACTGTGGCTGTCTTTTGCCACTACTAATGAACACTCACGGAATGAATAAAGCAAACGTGATAGTATTGCAAGAAATGTGTGGAATATGTGCGGGTTCTTGTCAACAGTTCAGTGACATTCTCTAACTCAAGCACATTGGTTTTCTAAACCAGGAGAGATAAACTCACTGTTATGCGAATAAATTCAAGTCCATTTTGTCTCTATAACTGATAATTTATTTTATTTGAAATAAAGTCTGCATTGCTATAGTAGTGTAGCAGTAGCAGTAGTAGTAGAAGTAGTAGTAGTAGTAATAGTAGTAGTAGTAGTAGCTTAGTATAAGAACCAATAGTAGTAGTAGTTACAGCAGCAGCAGCAGTAGAAGTAGGAGGAGGAGGAGGATGTGGAGGAGGAGGAGGATGTGGAGGAGGAAGAGGATGCGGAGGAGTAGCAGTACCAGTAGTAGTAATAGGAGGAGGAGTAGCAGTACCAGCAGCACAAGTAGCAGATATAGTAGTAGCAACTGCAGCAGCAGTAGCAGCAGAAGTAGGAGTAGTAGCGGCAGCAGCAGCAGCAGTAGCAGCAGCAGTAGCAGAAGTAGCAGGATGAGGAGGAGTATTAGCAGCAGCAGCAGCAGCAGCAGCAGCAGCAGTAGTAGTAGTAGTAGTAGTAGTAGTAGTGTAGCAGCAGCAACAGAAGCAGCAGCAACAGCAGCAGCAGCAGTAGCAGCAGAAGTAGTAGTAGCAGCAGCAGCAGCAGCAGTAGTAGGAGTAGGAGTAGGAGTAGTAGTAGCAGCGGCAGCAGCAGCAGCAGTAGTAGCAGCAGCAGCAGCAGCAGCAGCAGCAGCAGCAGCAGCAGCAGCAGCAGCAGCAGCAGCAGCAGCAGCAGCAGCAGCAACAACAACAACAACAACAGCAGCAGCAGCAGCAGCAGTAGCAGCAGAAGTAGTAGTAGTAGTAGCAGCAGCAGTAATAGTAGCAGCAGCAGCAGCAGCAGCAGCAGCAGCCGTAGTAGTAGTAGTAGTAGCAGCAGCAGCAGCAGCAGCAGCAGCCGTAGTAGTAGTAGTAGTAGCAGCAGCAGCAGCAGCAGCAGTAGAAGCAGCAGCAGCAGCAGGAGCAGCAGGAGCAGTAGCAGTAGCAGTAGAGGTAGTAGTAGTAATAGTAGTAGCTGAAGTAGTAGTAGTATTGGCAGCAGCAGCGACAGCAGCAGCAGTAGTAGTAGAAGTAGTAGCTGTTGTTGTTGTAGTTGTAGTTAGTGGTAGTAGCATTAGTAGTAGCATTACTAGTATCCCCAATAGCAGCAACACTAACAGTGATTGTAGCCAGGCCGGGAGTGTCTCTCAGCGAGGGTCAGTTGTGCTGGTGGTAAAAGAAGGGGAACAAAAGCCCTCACTTCTGCACCTGACTGACTGTCAGCAGCTGTGTCTTCAACCCAGACCTCAGGTACTGTACACACCTGAACTCGATACCCCCCCCCTCCCCCTTCCTCAGGATCGTGATCTGGCATGCTCTGGTGGTTCTTAGTGGCGGCTTAAAGAGCTCAGCGAACAGATCCTTATCTCTGGCAGTCCATTGTCTTTCAGGCTAAATGGACGATATCATACTTTGCAGTAAGTGTATGGTCTTTCAATTGTGCCAAAATCGTGAAGTTCATTATTGTCATGAAACTTAGTCATTTCTCCGCGTCTTGTGTGTGTGTGTGTGTGTGTGTGTGTGTGTGTTTTATGTGTGTGTGTGTGTCTGCGAATCTCTGTGTGTCTGTGTATCTGTGTGTGTATGTGTGTGTGTTTGCTGTCTCTTTCTCTGTCTGCTATATTCAAACAGCTTCTTTACTCTGCTACGTCATGACTATATGTATCTTTGTCAACTTCTCTGCTCTGGTTGTACATGCTTATTGTACATGTATGACGTGTGCAACACAATCTGCAGCGATGACATTTCCTTGTAGAAATTCCCCTTTTCTTCCTAGACCTGAGACAGTGGCAGAATAATTATTAATGCTATTGTTACTTGATGCAGTACTCTTGTTGTGTTTCATAAGTAGAATATCACTTAAACCGGTTATTTCATTTCTCCCCTCTCTACATAAATTATTGTATGGAGAAAAATTTAAAAGAAATGCTACAATAACTGTTCACATTTTGGTTACGTCCACGATCTTCAGAAATAATCTACTCTCAATAAAACAATAATCATTTTTAATACAAAAATCAAAATTGTTCACAACATAATTGATTTTTCATAGTCATAGAAACAATTTATCGATCGCTTTTGACACATCTGTACGCCGTACTTGTGTGGTTCCACTCCTGGCTTCTTCCCTCAATACAATAATACAGCACACAGAGCGGACTGTCTTGATCTGTCTGTCAAGGCATGGCAGTCTTCAAAGCGAATTCAGACAAAAGGGGAAGGGGGAGCTCCAGACAGACAGAGAACGGAGGGTGAGGCGTCTAGCAGGCCTGTCGGCAACGGGAGGGGGGAGGGGGGCGTGTGCCCGCAGGGGGGGTGTGCGTGCGTGCGTGCGTGCGTGCGTGTGTGTGTGTGTGTGTGTGTGTGTGTGTGTGTGTGTGTTTGTAGGTGTGTGTGTGTAGGTGTGTAGAGGTGTTTGTGTGTGTGTGTGTGTGTGTGTTTGTAGGTGTGTGTGTGTAGGTGTGTAGAGGTGTGTGTGTGTGTTTGTAGGTGTGTGTGTGTGTTTGTAGGTGTGTGTGTGTGTAGAGGTGTTTGTGTGTGTGTGTGTGTGTGTAGGTGTGTGTGTGTGTGTTTGTAGGTGTGTGTGTGTGTGTGTGTAGAGGTGTTTGTGTGTGTGTGTGTGTGTGTGTGTGTGTGTGTGTGGTGTGTGTGTGTGTTTGTAGGTGTGTGTGTGTACGTGTG
This sequence comes from Rapana venosa, assembly GCA_028751875.1. Taxonomy (NCBI): domain Eukaryota; kingdom Metazoa; phylum Mollusca; class Gastropoda; order Neogastropoda; family Muricidae; genus Rapana; species Rapana venosa. The sequence goes on along the minus strand of CM054135.1, from coordinate 32,061,658 downwards.
TAGAGGTGTTTGTGTGTGTGTGTAGGTGTGTGTGTGTGTGTGTGTGTAGGTGTGTAGAGGTGTATGTGAGAGAGATACCTGATCGAAAGACAGCATATGCTTCGTCGTTTACAACAAGCATGTACAACCAGAGCAGAGAAGTTGACAAAGAAGCGATATGTTCAACTTCCAACTGATATTAGCGTGACTTGAGCTACTTGTCCAGTTTAGTGCTTCACAGTGATGGTAAACATCAGCTAATTACATTACGGTAATGGTAAAGATCAGCTAAATACATTACGGTGATAGTAAAGATCAGTACATTACAGTGATGGTAAAGATCAGCACATTACAGTGATGGTAAACAACAGCACATTACAGTGATGGTAAAGATCAGCACATTACATTACAGTGATGATAAACATCAGCACATTACAGTGATGGTAAAGATCAGCACATTACATTACAGTAATGGTAAACATCAGTACATTACAGTGATGGTAAAGATCAGTACATTACATTACAGTGATGATAAACATCAGCACATTACAGTGATGGTAAAGATCAGCACATTACATTACAGTGATGATAAACATCAGCACATTCCATTACAGTGATGGTAAACATCAGTACATTACAGTGATGGTAAACATCAGTACATTACAGTGATGGTAAACATCAGTACATTACAGTGATGGTAAACATCAGTACATAACAGTGATGGTAAACATCAGTACATTACAGTGATGGTAAACATCAGCACATTACAGTGATGATAAACATCAGTACATAACAGTGATGGTAAACATTAGTACATAACAGTGATGGTAAACATCAGTACATTACAGTGATGGTAAAGATCAGCACATAACAGTGATGGTAAACATCAGTACATAACAG
>CM054135.1:32053279-32055779 GCA_028751875.1 Rapana venosa | reverse complement strand
GGTGAACATCAGTACATTACAGTGATGGTAAAAATCAGTACATTACAGTGATGGTAAGGATCAGTACATTACAGTGATGGTAATTATTAGTACATTACAGTCATGGTAAACATCAGTACATTAATGTTAAAGATCAGTACATTACAGTGATGGTAAACATCAGTACATTACAGTGATGGTGAACATCAGTACATTACAGTGATGGTAAAAATCAGTACATTACAGTGATGGTAAGGATCAGTACATTACAGTGATGGTAATTATTAGTACATTACAGTCATGGTAAACATCAGTACATTAATGTTAAAGATCAGTACATTACAGTGATGGTAAACATCAGTGCAGCACATTACTGTCATGGTAAACATCAGTACATTACAGTGATGGTAAACATCAGTACATTACAGTATGGTAAACATCAGCACATTACAGTGGTTAAAGATCAGTACATTACAGTGATGGTAAAGATCAGCACATTAACAGTGATGGTAAACATCAGTACATTACAAGTGATGGTAAACATCAGCACATATACAGTGATGTAAAACATCAGTACATTACAGTGATGGTAAAGCATCAGTACATTACAGTGATGGTAAACATCAGCACATTACAGTGATGTAAACATCAGTACATTACAGTGATGGTAAAGATCAGCACATTACATGTGTAAAGATATACATACAGTGATGGTAAATCATCATACATTACATTATATGTGATGGTAAAATCAGTACATTACAGTGATGGTAAACATACAGTTTACAGTGATGGTAAAGATCAGTTACATTACAGTGATGGTAAACATCAGTACATTACAGTGATGGTAAACATCAGTACATTACAGTGATGGTAAAGATCAGCACATTACAGTGATGGTAAAACATCAGTACATTACAGTGATGGTAAAATCAGTCACTACATTACAGTGAGTGGAAATAAGTACATTACAGTGATGGTAAACATCAGTACATTACAGTGATGGTAAACATCAGTACATTACAGTGATGGTAAACATCAGTACATTACAGTGATGGTAAAGATCAGTACATTACAGTGATGGTAAACATCAGTACATTACAGTGATGGTAAACATCAGTACATTAACAGTGATGTAAAGATCAGACTACATTACAGTGATGGTAAACATCAGCACATTACAAGTGATGGTAAACATCAGTACATTACAGTGATGGTAAAGATCAGTACATTACAGTGATGGTAAAGATCAGTACATTACAGTGATGGTAAACATCAGCACATTACATTACAGTGATGGTAAACATTAGTACATTACAGTGATGGTAAACATCAGTACATTACAGTGATGGTAAACATCAGTACATTACAGTGATGGTAAACATCAGTATATAACAGTGATGGTAAACATCAGTACATAACAGTGATGGTAAACATCAGTACATTACAGTGATGGTAAACGTTAGTACATTACAGTGATGGTAAACATCAGTACATTACATTACAGTGTTGATAAACATCAGTACATTACAGTGATGATAAAGATCAGTACATAACAGTGATGTTAAACATCAGTACATTACAGTGATGGTAAAGATCAATACATTACAGTGATGGTAAACATCAGTACATTACAGTGATGGTAAACAATCAGACATACATTACAGTGATGGTAAACATCAGTACATTACAAGTGATGGTAAAATCAGCATTACATTACAGTGATGTAAACATCAGTACATTACAGTGATGGTAAAGATCAGCACATTACAGTGATGTAAACATCAGACACTTACAGTGATGGTAAAGCATACATTACATTACAGTGATGGTAAACATCAGTACATTACAGTGATGGTAAACATCAGACATTACAGTATGTAAACATAGTACATTACAGTGATGGTAAACATCAGTACATTACATGATGGTAAAGATCAGCACATTACAGTGATGGTAAACATCAGAATACATTACAGTGATGGTAAACATCAGTACATTAAGTGATGGTAAACATCAGTACCATTTCAGTGATGGTAAAGACCAGTACATTACATTACAGTGATGGTAAACATCAGCACATTACAGTGATGGTAAACATCAGCACATTACAGTGATGGTAAACATCAATTACATTACAGTGATGATAAACATCAGTACATTACAGTGATGGTAAACATCAGTACATTACAGTGATGGTAAAGATCAGCACATTACATTACAGTGATGGTAAACATCAGTACATTAGAGTGATGGTAAACATCAGTACATTACAGTGATGGTAAAGATCAGCACATTAACAGTGATGGTAACCATCAGTACATAACAGTGATGGTAAACATCAGTACATTACAGTGATGGTAAACATCAGTACATTACAGTGATGGTAAAGAGCAGTACATTAATGTTAAAAATCAGTACAATGATGTTAAAGATCAGTTACAATGATGGTTAAAGATCAGTACATATTAAGTGATTTAGTACTAGTAAAGACAGTACATGATGTTAAAGATAGTACAAT
>CM054135.1:32036095-32052779 GCA_028751875.1 Rapana venosa | reverse complement strand
TTTGTTTTGAAAGAGAGGAGTATTTTTAGCTCCTTTTTTTTGGGAAAAAACTAGTAGTCTAATTGAAATTCAGCATGTTGTTTTAATATTTAACTCAAAAATTATTTTTAAAAACAGCTGGGTTGGGATTCAAAAAAAGGAATACCCCTATTTTTCATTGTTCCAAAAGAAGATGCATTAATGGAACTCCCAAAGCAACCGGGAAAGTTTTTACAATCCAAATTTGTTTTTTTGGTCAATAGATTTTTTCGGCACAAAAAATAATTTTTACCATATTTAGTACATAAAGCTTTGTCAAAACAAAACCATCGGAGAGATAAAAATATCTTTTAACTCCAATCAGATAATGCGCCCCCTTGTCATATAAAATTTTTCTGTATGCGTGATCAGGACCCCGCTGCAGTTTTTGGAGAAAATAAGGCGGTGGAGGAGATTTTTTCGAAGACTTTTTTCTTTCCCCTACAAAACCACATAAGCAAAAAAGGGTGCATAACAGAATCCAGAAAACCATTGGCCCCTATGAAACCTTTAACGATCGGAAAAAACGTAAAAATAAATGGTAATGGCAGTCCAAGAACCCAAAAGGACTTGAAAGACATTTTTTACAGGGCATGTCGAAGGGGGAAAGAAAAGGGGAACCCAAGGAGGGGGGAGGATAACATAGCGAATGGCGGCCAAAACCAAAAAACCCCTGGAAAAAGGGCGAACAGAGGGGGAATGGAAAAAAATGGTTTTGGGTATTTGAGGGTGCCCCCACGGTCTCAGACTTCGGGACGATAGATAAAGATAAATTTTTTTTTGGATGAACATAAAAAACGATAAATGTTTTATACTAATTTATGTGTCCCATATTATTTGCTGATTGCTTTTAAAATAGTGGTGTGTGTGTTCCTAAATTTTTACGCTCTTCCAATATTGATATTAGACAAAAGTTCGTGCAGGGGGTTACATGTAAATAATAAAAGGGAATTTCATAGCAAATATATCTTGTAAAAAACAACAACAACCAAAAAAATCAAAGCGTTGCACCATTTACTCCCACACATGCAACCAACAATGATTAACATTTTTAAAAAAAATTCAAATACAAACAAACGGGGACATGCATCTTCATCAGGGTGAGGGAATTTTTTCTGTTTAAGGCAACCAAAAAAATAATTAGAGATGAAAAAGTAGGGGGAAAGGATTTGGGTTTAAAGGTATGGGGTTACTGGGGTTTTAAAAAGGGCATAAGCGCCTTTTTTTTTTAAGGGGGGGAAAAGGAGGTCATTCCGATTGATGGGCCCCAAATAAAAAAGAGCGATGGCCAATGGTGGGGTGGCGAAACGGTATTCATAAGCACAGGGTATTGCAGCAGGCGAGGGGAATGAGGATGTTTTAGGTGAAAACTCCACAAGGTAGGAAGGCGCTGTTTTTGGGGAAAATTTGTAAAAGAGGGTATGTTTTTGACTTTTTATTCTCTGTGGCACGGCAACCCGTGGAGAGTCGCAAGAGAGAGTAATAAAAAAAAAAATTCAGATTTTTTCTTTTTTAGGACTAGTCAAGCACCCCGAATTTTGAAGCGTTGAAGGGGGTTTGGGGAGTTTTGCTGGAGACCAGCCAAAAAGAAGCAATTCCCGCGGAAAGAATGAAATTGACAATTTGTATGTTGCATCATGGAAGGGACTTTTGAATTGCGCTTAACCCGTAAATGAAGAACAGTAACATTTTGGGTGATAATTTTTGCATAGAGAGCGTGTTTCCGGGGTAAAAAAAACCCCCCTGATACTTGATTGGGGATAGGGAACTGTCGTATTGCAAAAATTTTTTTTTAATATAGGGCATCAACAAAAGAAACAGGGAAATCCATGCGGGGGAAAAGAGAAATGGGTCGGTGAACATGCCAAAATTGAAGAAAATCAAGAAAAACAATAGCAAGAAAGCTATATGGTAAAGCCCTGACTAGACAAAAAGGGAAAAGGTGAACAACCCAAAAAAAGGGGGAAGTGTCTCACTGAGACCGGGTATTTAAACAAGGGAAGAATCTGCTCCGACCTGTATAACTATAAAACCGCAGGAGACCCAAAGTCCTTAATGTCCCCCGCAAGAAAAAGACACAGACAGTCACCCTATCCCCAGAAGAAGTGGAAACAGCAGTCAATCGCTAAAAAGGGGGAAGTCAGCAGGGCTGACAACATTCCAGTGATTTGGGTTCAAGCTGGGGGGGAACCCATGATCACCCCCCTAAAAAATCTGAAAACAAGATCTGCAGACAGGAAAAGGCCACACCAGGGGACACAGCCCCTGATCATCCCCCCCCAAGAAAGGAATTCTACAACAATCCTTTAATTCCCACACAATCACCTCATATGCCACCCAAGAAAGGGTCAGCTGCAGATAATATTGAATAACTAAAAGCCACAAGCAAGCCCTCATTGCTGAAGAACAGCAGGTTTTCAGCGGGGGCCAGCACAATAGAACAATTTTCAACCTCAAAATTTACTATGTGAGGGTCCCTTAATAATTTTAAATAATACAGGAACTTTTTAGCGCTTTTTAAAAGACAATCAAAAGCGCAGCATTCAAACAATTTTTTACACGTAGCAACCCAAGATAAATTCAACATTTTTAAAAAAACGAATTTACAAAAAGTGCGTGCAGAAAAAATCATAAAAAATTTTCAATAGTCAAATTTTTACAAAAGCCACACACAACATTCGCTTAGGTCCTATCTTTGCAGGGGTTTAAGGACATGGGGTAGTGAAGGGGGGATAGCTTGATATGAAACAGGGAGGGGGAAATCTTAGGTTTGAAATAAATATGTCTTAGGCTGTTTTAAAAGTGTTAAATGTTTCTGGGAAGAGGAAGGGGCTCATTCCAGTTTGTGGACCCGAAAATAGAAAGGCGGCGGGGCCAACGTGGGTTGGTTTGAATCTAGGTATTCGTAGGCACCCCGGGATCTGCATTTGAGCGAGGGAGGAAGGGGGTACAGGTTAAGACATTTCCCGAGGTAGGGGGGTGCAGTTTTTTGGAAATTTTAACGAGGGGACTGATTTTAAATTTTTCTCCGGTCAAGGGAGCCCGTGGAGAGATCGCAAGAGAGGGGTAATGTGTTCAAAATTTTTTTTTTTAAAACTTCGAGCTGGGGTTTTTGTATCGTTGAAGGGGGTGGATAGTGGGGCGACCAGACAAAAGAAATTGCAATGTCCGACGTAAAAAATGAGGAAAAAAACCGTTTGGGTGTTGCATCATGGGGCAGGTAAATTTCGAAAATTTCATAATACCCGTAAGATAGACACGACGACAGGTCGGGGGATGAATTTTTTATGGAGTGGTGTCGATAACAACATCTAGAAATTCCAGCAGTGGATAAGGAAAAGATGTATTCCAAGTTCTATTTAATTTTTTAATGGAAGGATTTGTGTTTGGGCCCTACGGATGGCTTCGGTTTTTCTGCTTTGCTGTAATTTGTTTGTGTCATCCAGTTTGAATATTTCAAAGCAGCGGCCATATTTTCAAAAAAGGGGGGATTTTTTAGGGTAAACTTTTGAAATTTGGAGTATCTGCGTAAAATGATGGTTGATTTTATGACGGTTTATTATTTGGGGCAGTGTAAAGAGTGAAAAAAACAGGGCCTAGAATTCCCTGTGGGACTCCCCCATTCAGTTGGCAGGTATTGATTTAATCTTGTTTTCGCAACTTTGTGGTCGGCATAAAGGGAGACTTAAACCAGGGGGGGCTATGCCAGTAACACCCAACGTTTTTTGAAGACGGGAGAGAAGAATTGAGTGGTCTATAGTATCGAAGGCTGCTGATAAGTCGAGTAGAGTGAGAAGGAGATTTTCCCTGAGTCAGAAGCAAGTAAAAGCGTGTTTAAAGTGTGTACTAGGGTGGTTTCAGTGCTGTGGTTGACGCGATAGGCAGACTGAAACTCAGGAAGAAGATTGTTGGAGAGAAGGTGGTTGTTGAGCTGTTTGAGAACTACTTTTTCATGGACTTTAGAAATAAAAGGTAGATTGGAAACAGGTCTATAATTCTTCAGTATGTTGGGGTCAAGGTCGTGCTTTTTTTTAGTAGAGGTGTGACTATAGCAGTTTTGAGAGCTGATGGAACATTTCCTGAAACAAGAGATGAGTTTACTATTTTCGTGATAGCGGGTATGAGTTGTGGTAGGCACTGTGTGAAAAGAGAAGCAGGTATGGGATCAAGATCACATGATTTTATAATCATTTCTTTCAGAATTGTCATGATTTCTTTTCTCACTTGTCGGATGAAAGAAAAGAGAAGGAGTGCCAGAGAATTGGGATCAGGAAGTGAGGCTAGAAAGGAGTCTGATCCAGTTTGGAGCGAATGTTTAGACTTTTTCAGAAAAGAATGCAGAAAATATAGATGGAAGTTCAGAGTGGTTGTGGATGGAAGGCAGAGGGCTTGCCTTCACAGATCCAAGAAGAGTAGATGTGAGGGAAAGAGAGATTTCATAGACGTGGCATCAAGAACTTGAGAAGAGTAATACTTTGTTTTTTCTGAAAGAATTAAAGATTTGACTTTGTTTACTTGTTTTCGAAAGAGCTGCTTATTAATTTCCGTTTTTGATTTTCGCCACTGCCGCTCTAGTTGCCTGCGTTTGCGCTTTGCGACCAGGATGTCATGGGTGTACCATGGCGCACATGGCCTATCAGGCAGGAGACGTCAGTGGGAGGTGCATGCTCATCAAGCAGTTGGCTGAGAACATCATTGTAGTGTTTAGAGGGGTTATTGTTGTCAGAGGTTTGTGATAGGCGTTCAGCAGCTTGTGCAGAGAAAGTTTGAATATCTATGGCCTTAAGGTTGCGACGGGTTACATACTTTTTCTTTCTGATAGGCTTTGCAATATTTAGAGAGAAAAGAACAGCGGAATGATCAGAAAGTAGTTCATCAGTGATGGATACAGATGTGATCAGATCTTGGGAAACATCAGTAATAAGCCAGTCTAAAATATGTCCTGATCTGTGAGTTGCTTCGTTTACCAGCTGAGAAAGAGAGTGGTTCGACAAAGAAAGAGACAGACGTTTGACATCAGAAGAAGACTGGTTATCAAAATGGAAGTTAAAGTCACTGAGAATATGAGCTTTCTGGGAGAGAGGCTGTAGTGATCCAGGAGTGACTGAAACTCTTGATGGAAAATGGAAGATGTCAGATTATTCTTACGGCTTGGAGGTGGACGGTAAAGACAGCAGAAAGTAATAGAGTGGCCAGGTGTGTTGAAGTTGAGTTCACAGACTTCGAAAGATTCAGGTGAGAAAGGAAGGGAGTGACAGAAAGAAAGAGCAGGTTCGAGTGTATCTTTATAAACGATGGCAATGCCACCTCCACGGGAGGGTCGGGGAAGAGAAAGTTTTATAACCAGGTGGTGTCAGTTGTTTTATTTTCGGTTCATGACCGTGTGGTTTTAACCAGGTTTCTGTAAGAAATGTTAGATCAATGTTCTTTTTAGAGATGAAATCACAAATGAGATCAGCTTTACCCTCTGGGCAGACAGATTGCACGTTGAACAAGCACATGTGAAGGATGTTAAAGGAGCAGAGAGGTTGATAACTGTGGTGAATTAGGATAACTGTCAGTGGAAGAGGATGAAGGCGATTAAAGATGTGGAGAGTGGAAGAGCAGACAAAAGTTTGATTGAGAGTCAGTGTAGAAGCTGGTGAAAGAACTGGGGAAGTTCGGGTTTTTCAGTTGCATGTACACCATGATACACATTATCAGAACACGTTTTATCAAAGTCATAAACACAGGGCGAAGCAGGGGGATCAGAGGGAAGCGAAGAAGTGTTGTCCTTCGGTTACGGTCGTAGCGGTAGTGACGTCAGAATGGAGATGGAGGACGGATGAAGGGGGCTGCAGGCGATGATGTCTGCCGCAACGGGTACCTCGTCTATTTTGTGCGGTTGAATTCCTAAAGTTGAAATGTGGTATTGTTTAATTCGTTTGTATACTTGTAAAGAACTCAGTGAAGCCAAGCTGTCATGTCTTCGGCAGTAAGTGTCATATTGGTGGAAGAGGGACACTGGGAAGATTTGTGGGGGAATCTGAGTCGTATTTCACGTGCAATTTTTCACACGCAGCAGGGTACCATAAAATGGGTTCAACAAGGACCAGCAATACATTGAACACAAATCATAAAGTCAGTAATGTTCAAAAATTTATCAGAAATGAAAATTCAAAAATTAAAGAAATTCGAAATGAAAATGAATAAGCAAAACCAAGCTGACCATCAAAGCTAACGATTGAATCACTAACACGTAGATATAAAAAGTGTATTGCTGAAGTAGGAAAAAAGACAAAAACAACACTCAAACACAGAGAGACACCACCTGCTGCCATCCAGACGCAAAGCCAATCAACTCACATAATCAAAGGCCTATCACTATGGTTTTCCTGCGGTTGACCAGTGCAGCAGGACACTGGTTTTCCCGTGTCCACAGCACACAGGGCAGCGTCCCCCTGCATGCCCTACACCGCCAGAAAGCAGCTGGTCCATTCTGTAGGCACCATCACCACAGGAGGAAGAGCTTCCTTTGGTGCCCAACATCTCTCTCTATCTATCTATCTATCTATCTATCTATCTATCTATCTATCTATCTATCTATCTATCTATCTATCTGTCTATCTGTCTATCTATCTCTCTGTCTATCTCTCTGTCTATCTCTCTGTCTATCTCTCTATCTGTCTATCTGTCTATCTATCTATCTATATTTTATATCACTGGATGTCTACAACACAGGTTTAGTTCTGGCAACTACTTTTCTCTGTTCCTGTCAGTCTGTCTGTCTCTGTCTCTCTGCCTCTGTCTCTCTCTCTCTCTCTCTCTCTCTCTCTCTCTCTCTCTCCTCGGGGGCTGAATGTGTCATCCCAGGGCAAAGTCAAGGTGAAAGTGCTCTATAAACATGTGTTTTGTTCTGATAGAACAGGACAATACCCAGGTTTCATATTATGCATATTAAGCGTTAAGGACCAGGAGTATCTCTATAGAAAGCTACAGAGCGGTGTGCGGCAGATTTGCTTCAGTATAGCTGGCTTTATGTTGAAGCAAGCAACCCTTCACATCAGCCGCTGTCAACTCCCTGTCACTGCCAAGCTGGAGTAATGGCGTAAGGATGGATTCTCACACATTTCTTCTGGGAGGACCTTGTGCTGAGGTGTGGCGACACTGAAACCAACCCTGGACGTGCACATCCCAAGTTGACGATCATTTTAATCATTTTATTTCTAAAGAAGTCTGAAAAATAATAAAGTTGGAGGTCCTACCAGTATTAAAAAAGGGTAAAGGTAAAGGTGTCCCATAACCTGTGCGTCTTTGGGGAGTGAGGCGTCAGAGACCTCGCTTCTCTAGGAGCAAGCATATTGAGGGCGGCGCCCATCTCATTTCCCTCACTATTTTTCCTTCCCTGACCCTAAAGAGGCGTTACCTATTTACAGCTGGGGGACTGCACTGAAGCCAAAGGGGCACAAATGATCACCCAGCCACTTGGTAAACCCCACCGGACGCTGCTAACATTTGGGTGGGGTAAAGCGAGTGCTCCAACCAAATGAGCTATTCCGTATTGGAGAATACTTACAAATGGGTGATAACTGTTAAAACTGTTTTAACAAAATTTTTGATATGGCGTTTTTCCAGACAACCGGACAGAATCTATTACCCTGATATTATATAAAAAAGGGGGGATGTTGATAATCCGAGTAATCAATAGAGCAATGCTTTTGTAACTGACATAAGTAGCAACTGTACACTACAATTATAAATAGAAGATTTATAGGAATGGTTTAAAGGGAAATAATATTACATGTAGCATCAAGCAGGTTTTTAAAAAAAATATAGTTTTTCAAATAGACCATACGTTTGCTCTCCTTGCATTGTTCAGAAACAGTTTGCTTAAATGTAGCTTCGTTGATTTAAAAAGGCTTTTGGCTCTATCAACAGGAATTTATCAGGCCCTTCTCAGAAAAAAATTAATTTTTTTTAAAGGTAAAACAATTTGAAAACCCAGTACGGGGTTTTGGGATTCAATGGGGAAGGTTAACAGACTTAATTGATAACGGTTTTTAACAGGGTGACATATGCGTCTTTTTTTTTCGTTTTATAATGGACTTGCTAAAGGAAGTTTTAGACCATATCCCCCAGAAGATTTTTTTCTTGCTTGCGAGGGGTTATCTAAACATGGGAGGTTGCCAAACATGGAAGAACTTGCCAGGGACAAGCTTGTGCCAAAATAAAATGGGAAAATCGTAAAAACCCGTTTTGAAAGGGGAGTTTTCATAGCCCCTATGAAAACCTATCTAACCCTTTTTTAATATGTATATATAAAATTTTCAAAAATGTTTTTCCCCACTAAGCTTACCCCCGCTGCATGTTCAGCTCTTGCAAAAATAGAGGAAAGAACAGTTTGTTGTGTGCTTGAGAAAACGCGGTTTTTAAAATAAAATTCCCTTTTATTTGTTTATCAAGATACTTGATAAACTTTGAAAGTCTTAATGATTTTTTCTGTGTAGAGAAAAAAGTGTTTGGAATGGGAGTTGGGGTCATGACATTTTGGGGCGGGTGGAGCACACTGCGCACAGTGACAGTCGTGCATTCTGGCTTTGGGGGGGAATTAGTAGGAGTAATAAATAACCCAAATGATTGTTACAGCAAAAGAAATGTATGTATTATGTATGTATGTATGTAAAGATTTTTATGTATGTATGTATGTATGTATGTATTAATTATGTAGTATGTATTATGTTAGAAAACTATTTGTCTGTCTGTTTTTTCTCTCTCTCTCTCTTTTTATCTCTGATACTCCTGAAAATCTGCCTTCTCTCTTGATTAATATGCCCTACATCTGCCTTCAAGATATCCAAAACTGGATGATACAGAGCAAGTTACAGCTGAATGCAGATAAAACCGAAGCCACGCTTGTAGGGACCAAACACAAAACTCTCTTCCATCACAACAGCTTCAATAGCATTCAGCAATACGTCCGTCCCTATATCTACTGCTGTTAAATATCTAGGGATAATTATAGACAACACACTCTCGATGCAAAAATTCATCACCCAAACATGCCAGTCGTGCTACTATCAATTGCAGCGCATCGGTGCAGTTCGAAAGTACCTGTCCACTGATGCAACATCCAAACTAGTAACGTCTCTCACGTCTGGACTATTGCAATTCTCTTCTGACTGGTCTGCCAACATCATCTATCCACTCCCTTCAACGTATACAAAACTCTGCAGCTCGCCTAGTCCTCAGAAAGAAAAAAAATCTAAGCACATTACTCCTCTCTTGCGATCTCTCCACTGGTTGCCTGTGCCACAGAGAGTAAACTATAAGATTGTACCCTCTGTACAAATGTCTCCATAAAACAGCACCTTCCTACCTCTTTGAATGTCTTCACCTGTACACTCCTCGTTCCCTCCGCTCTGCTGCTGATACCTTGTGCTTAAGAATACCTAGATTCAACCAGTCCACCGTTGGTCGTCGCTCTTTCTCTGTTTCTGGTCCATCGATCTGAAATGACCTCCCTCTCTCCCTTTGTCAAAAGCCTTCTTATGACGCTTTTAAATCCAGCCTCAAGACATTTATTTCAAAACCTAGATTTTCCCCTCTTGTTCTATTTTCTTTTTTGTCCTGCCATCAACAGCCAAAACCCCATCACCCTGCCGAGTGTACAACCTTTATGTGTATGTGTGTGTGTGAGTGTGTGTGTGTGTGTGTGTGTGTGTGTGTGTGTGTGTGTGCGCGTGCGTGCGAGCTTGTGTGTATATATTTGAATTTGCAAGGCTGTATGTGTATGAATAGGATGAATGAAAGCGCTTTGATTTGTTTTTTTGCAAGATATAGCGCTATATAAATTCCATTTATTTTATATATATTTAAGAGCACAGACTACATTTCAAATCTGATAGAACGCTTTTTGACTTAATTACACACACACACACAGGGAAAGAAAACCTGGACCACACAAATAGTATATGTTTATTCAAATATCGCTTTGGATATACCTGCTTAAATAAACTTGTGTTTGGAAATTTAAAACAGATTATTGCTGTTTTAAGACAAAGACTGGTTATATGTCATTGGCAAGGATGGCACGACCACATACAATCCAGTGAGAGATACAGAACTTATCCACCATTTATAAGCTTACATGACGTCAAACGTCAAAAGCTTGCAATGGATATGCATTCAGACTGGGCGTGTCAGATATAAAATACATATAAGCCTTACAGAGTGCCTCGTGAATCTGAGACTATATGCTTTTATGTAATGAAACATCAGAAGATGAAGTACATTTTATTTTATATGCTGCCTGCATGTAAGGCCATTAGGCTAAACTACATCCCAGTAAATATACAAACCAGCCTATGCATTCAGACTATGTTTGCTCCTGGCATGTGTAATCCTGTGTCGTTAGATTTTAGCTAACAGATTCACGTACAGCCTAAAAATAAGAAAACATTATGTCAAAAAGGGGTTTTCTTTTTGCCAGTGTGGTTTGTACATTTCCGTCCCAGCTGACCTTGCCATGCATTTTTACCAGCATCGTTGATCAATCACAACCCCCCTTCTCAAAAACATTTCGGTCTCTCTCTTTCCCCCTTCTCTCTCTTTCACAACAAACACACACACACACACACACACCACCCAACACACACACACAAACACACCACCCACACACATCTTCACACACCACACCACACAACACTCACAACTAAAACCACTCACCCAAACACCATCACACAACCACACACACACACCCCACACACACACACACACACACACCCCCCCAACCCAACCCCCCCCGCGCGCCGCTGCGCGCGCCGCTTCCCAGAGCAGGGACTGAAATTGGATTTCTACCCCTACAGTCATGAAGATTGGGCACGGGATTTGCCCTTTGCTGTTATTTGTGCTGTCTGCCGCTACGTGTCTGTCTCTGTCTGCGTCCCCCAATGTTTGTTGTATGATCTATTGTATCGTTACCCCATTTCACTCTCACCTCTCTCTCTCTCCCCTCTCTTTCTCCTCTCCTCCTCCCTCTCTCTCTCTCCCCCTCTACCTCTCCTTCTCTTCTCCTCCCTCTTCTCTCCTTCTCCTCTCTCTTCTCTCCTCTCTCTCTCTTTCTCTCTCTCTCCTTCCCTCCCCCCCCTCCCTCTCTATCACCCAGCTCCCCATGCACAGCAAACATACTTTCGAGTTTTCCCAAAAGGCACACTTTTTAAAAGCAGTACATAGTGGTGAAGGCGAAAAACAAACACAAAACAAATGAATAAAGAAATAAGCAAACCATCCAACCAACAAACACACCAACAAACGAACGAACGAACGAGCGAACGAACGAATCAATCAACCAAAACCCAAACCCAAACCCAAACCCAAACCAACCAACCAACCCAACCAACCAACCAACAACAAACCAACCAACAACCAACCAACAACCAACCAACGAAACCCAAGGAACCAACCAACCAACCAACCAACCCAAACCAACCAATCAACGAACCAACGAACGAACGAATGAACCAACCAACCAACCAACGAAACAGCCAACCAATCAACGAACCAACGAACGAACGAACGAACGAACCAACCAACCAACCAACGAACAAACCAACCAATCAACGAACCAACGAACAAACCAACCAACAAACCAACCGAAGCAGCTGGCGCGCTCCCTGCAGATGAGGTCACTAAAGCACTCTTCATATGATATACACCGCTGAAGTAGTTCCACAACACAGCTTCCGCCTTGCCTCTAGCAGTAGCTGTATCATCTGTCTGTCTGTCTGTCTGTCTATCTGTATTGTGGCCGTCTGTTTCTTTGTCTCTGCCCTGTCTCTGCCTGGTGAGCTCTTTCTTTCTGTCTGTTTGTCTCTGTCTGTTAGTCTGTCAGCCTGTCTGTATCTCTGTCTTTCCCCGAGTCTCCAATTAGATCTTTCTCTCGCTCTAGATTTTTCAGTCTGTCTCTGTGTGTCTGTCTGTCCCTCTCTTTGTCTCTATCTGTCGTCAGTAACTGTTAAACTTTTTGTTCAAAGTACCACATTAATGTATTGCATACCCCTTTATTTAAGGATCGGCAGAATTCTCTGCCTGAAATTCGGGCTGCTCTCCCCGGAGAGATCGCGTCGCCATGCGAGCAGTGGCACCCATTATTTTTTTCTTTTCCTGTCTGCACGTGTATTTGTTTTCCTATCAGAGTGGCGTTTTTCTACTGCATTTTGCCAGGAATAGCTCTTTTGTTGCCGTGGGTTCTTTAACGTGTGCTAAATCCGTGTACACACGGGCCCTCGGTTTATCGTGTCATCCAAAAAACTAGCACCCAGACCATCACTCACGATCTAGTGGATGGGGGGAACAGTTTCGGCCACAGACGGGTGTCAAACCACCACACACTACACTACACTGCACTACACTGCACTACACCACACCACACCACACCACACCACACACCACACCACACTACACTACACGATTAGGCACGTGCACACATAAGTACACAGCATAGAGATTGACAGACACACACACACACACACTCGCGCGCACGCACGCACACAGGAATGTGGCTAGGTTTTGTGGCCAAGTTAGGCACATTGATTTCCACAGTTGGTGAAGTGTTTCAGAGAGTGGCCTGCACATGAGGTGTGGCCAGCAGTCCACTCGTCAGAATGCCTTCTAAAACCACCTCCTCCACCCCTCCCCCCCCAAAAAAAAAAAGCGAGAGAGAAAAAAAGAAAGAAAAGACAACACACACACACATCACCTAGTTTACCAAGCAGCCATACATTTTGCTCTTACAGCATGCATATCTGCGACAATAGTTCTGCTCTTCCTATCTTCAAGCAAAAGTGATGGTGGTGATGAGCGACAGGCAAAAATAGCTGTGACTCATTCACACACAGCTACACCGTCACCGGCATTGAGTTTGTTCTTTAGCTGTCAAAGATCCTGCTCTCTTTGGGGAGACTTTCGCCAATCGGGAGAACGAAGTAAACTAACAATACTCAGCCACTCAAAGAAACCGCGTCACTCTTCAACTCCACTCTGAATCAAAATAAAACAAAACCCCATTAAAAAGGACAAAGCCAAAATAGAAGAAGCAGGAGGAGGAGGGGGAGAGGAAGAAGAAGGAGAAGGAGGAGGAGAAGCAGAAGATGACCCCAAAGGGAAAAGAAAAAACCATCGCACCTGTATTAGCAATCAAGGTACATCAGGAACTAGGCGTTAGGTGTTCCTGTCCTTTTTCCTCACGTCAACAGCACGGTACAGGCACAGGCGCTGAGAAACTATCCTTTGAGTCACACACAAGAGCGCGCACGCACACAACATGCACACATGTACATGCGCACACAGGGTATTGTGAGATGTCATTGATTTTCTGGATGCATGGTGGGAGTGTAGTGTAGTGTGGTGTAGTGTAGTGTAGTGTAGTGTAGTGTAGTGTGGTGGGGTGTGGGGTGGTGTAGTGTAGTGTAGTGTAGTGTAGTGTAGTGTAGTGTAGTGTAGTGTAGTGTAGTGTAGTGTAGTGTAGTGCAGTGTAGTGCAGGGCAGGGCAAGGCAGGGCAGGTAGCCGGCAGCCAGCGCTGGTGCTGTACAGTGTAGCCTACTGCTGGGGGTGGTGGTGGTGGAGGTGGAGGTGGTGGTGGCCGTAATGAGCTTTTGGTCTCCACATCACTTGTGGCAGGCAGGCAGGCAGGCGGAGGTAAAAACCCACACTGTTCTTTCCTCAGGCTGTTTGCGACCCCCCACCTCCCCCCATCGATAGCCACTTCCGTTCTGTCTCTATTTGTCTGTCTGTCTGTGTCTCTGTCTGCCTCTCTGTGTGTGTGCAATAAGCCAATGTTTATCTGTTACCTTTGGAAATAGAGATTATGATGATGATATGATGATGATACCATCATCATCATGATCATTAGCATTATCATCATCATCGACGTCATTGTCATCACCACTCACCGCCATCATAATCACCATCATCGTCATCATCGTCGCCATCATTCTCTTGATAATTTTGAATTACTTCCAAAATATGATTCAGAAGGAAGATTTTGACAATACCTGCAGAACAGTCACACACATAGTCGCCGAAATATATGTCCCCCCAAATCCCCCAAAGAAAACAAAGCAGCAACAACAACAGCAAGAAACCCCAAAGAATGGCAACAAAAACTGATCCAAAGCACAAAATGAATAAGAACACTTTGTCCTCTTCATTTTAAAGAGACAATTGCCAAAACGAACCGAAAACTCATCAGCTCAATATGATCTAAATCCGGCCTGCTCTGAACTCTGAGACAGTTATTTTATATCTTCATGTAAAGAATAAAACTTATTTAAAAAAAAACAGGTGTACCCCCCATACCCCGAAAAAAATACCCCCCCCCCCCCCCCCCCCCCCACACACAACACCAATACAACTTAGTACTCAAACCAAACACCGGAAACCGAAATGAAATAACTGCGACAATCATCATCATCATTATCATCATCGTCGTCGTCGTCGTCGTCATCAACATCGTCATCATCATCATAATCATTATCATCGCTGTCATCAAAATCGTCGTCATCGTCGTTGTCAGCACTACCACCGCCACCATCATCCTCTTCACCACCCCCACTATCAGTCATCCATCTATCTACCCCCATTGGTCTGCTCGCTGTCTCATCAGTTGTGATTGTTTCCATTCTAGTCTAGTGTAGTCTAGTGTAGTCTAGTCTAGTGTAGTCTAGTCTAGTGTAGTGTAGTCTAGTCTAGTCTAGTGTAGTGTAGTGTAGTCTAGTCTAGTGTAGTCTAGTCTAGTCTAGTCTAGTGTAGTCTAGTCTAGT
Organism: Rapana venosa; assembly: GCA_028751875.1. Classification (NCBI taxonomy): domain Eukaryota; kingdom Metazoa; phylum Mollusca; class Gastropoda; order Neogastropoda; family Muricidae; genus Rapana; species Rapana venosa. Next base: position 32,037,962 of record CM054135.1, on the reverse strand, counting down.
GTAGTCTAGTCTAGTCTAGTCTAGTGTAGTCTAGTCTAGTGTAGTCTAGTCTAGTCTAGTCTAGTGTAGTCTAGTCTAGTCTAGTCTAGTGTAGTCTAGTCTAGTGTAGTCTAGTCTAGTGTAGTCTAGTGTAGTCTAGTGTAGTGTAGTCTAGTCTAGTGTAGTCTAGTCTAGTCTAGTCCCCTCTGTAGGTGCTCAGCACGACTTTTTACAGAGAAAAGGACTGGGGGAGGGGGGGAACACTGACTCACTGTATAGACACACTGTTCTTTTCTGAGGCAGATTGATATGACAGACACATCGCCACAGAGGAAATAAATAAGAAAACAGCCAACACTACAATAACGAATACAGGTTTGTGGTGTTTTTTCCAGTGTGTAATTATCTGAGGTAGACATATAGTTCATAACAAATCAACTTTACAAAGACATTTGCTATGAAGACTGTGCACAAGGAACAAAGCTGTTGCCAACGCGTCATGTCATATAGGTAAACCATTAGAGAGGCACTTCTCCCTACTGTCACTGTCAGTCATATAGGTAAACCATTAGAGGAGGCACTTCTCCCTACTGTCACTGTCAGTCATATAGGTAAACCATTAGAGGAGGCACTTCTCCCTACTGTCACTGTCAGTCATATAGGTAAACCATTAGGAGGCACTTCTCCCTACTGTCACTGTCAGTCATATAGGTAAACCATTAGAGGAGGCACTTCTCCCTACTGTCACTGTCAGTCATATAGGTAAACCATTAGGAGGCACTTCTCCCTACTGTCACTGTCAGTCATATAGGTAAACCATTAGGAGGCACTTCTCCCTACTGTCACTGTCAGTCATATAGGTAAACCATTAGGAGGCACTTCTCCCTACTGTCACTGTCAGTCATATAGGTAAACCATTAGGAGGCACTTCTCCCTACTGTCACTGTCAGTCATATAGGTAAACCATTAGGAGGCACTTCTCCCTACTGTCACTGTCAGTCATATAGGTAAACCATTAGGAGGCACTTCTCCCTACTGCCTTAGCCGCGTATGTCACTGTCCATTTCAAAATCAGATTCGAATGTTTGATTTCCTGTCACCCCCTCAGGGACATGAATAAATAAATGGGATGAATAAACGACTGTCTGGCTGACCGACTGACTGACTGACCGACTGACTGACCGACTGACTGACTGACTGACTGACTGAACGACTGACCGACTGACTAACTGACTGACTGACCGAGCGACTGACCGAGCGACTGACCGACCGACCGACTGACCGACCGACCGACTGACTAACTGACTGACCGACCGACTGACTGACCGACCGACCGACCGACTGACTGACCGACCGACCGACTTGACTGACTGACTGACCGACTGACTGACTGACCGACCGACCGACTGACTGACTGACTGACTAACTGACTGACTGACCGACTGACTGACTGACCGACCGACCGACCGACTGACTGACTGACCGACTGACTAGCTAACTGATTGACCAACTGACTAACTGACTGGTCAACTGACTGACTAAGTGGAAATAGAGAACACTAGCAATATTAGAGCATTCCTCCTATACACGAGGGCTGAAGCGTGATCTGAGCGCTAATATGGAGGACTATCAAGGATAAAGGAACAAAGCAGATGACTGAACAGATGAAGTCCTACGCAGGACTCATTCCCAGCACTTCAACACTGTATCAAACAATTCTACGTAGACAGTCATATTCTTTGAGTACTTAATGATGTATCATTTCTGACAGTATTATCAAAATGGAGAATATTCTGGTTTTTCAGCAGGCAAGTTGTCCTGTTTCGATTGAATTCCCCCCCCCCCCCCCCCCCAACAAAAACCCACCACACCCCAAACCGTTGTTTTA
>CM054135.1:32002996-32035595 GCA_028751875.1 Rapana venosa | reverse complement strand
CCCCGGCGTGGTCCTTGCGGTAGGCACCCTATCCCTACAAGGAACACGTCGCCAACACTCAGACATAATTGTTCTCTTTCTTGTCTCTGGCAGTTGTTTTCTGAAGCGTATCTCTCTATACTATATGGCGGTCCTCACCCCCCACCACCATGCTTCTCTCCTGTTGTTGTGGGGGAAAGCCCCGCTTGTCACTTCCTGTGCTGTCCTGTGCCCACAGTGTGTGTGTGACAGCACGTGAAGAAATCTGCTGAAGCAATAGTGTGGGATATACACACTATCTGACAGAACCATCAGCTGGGAGTGTGAGAGTCCCACACTTTATGACGAATCTTCATCACGCTGATAAAAAAAATAATTATCGATCTGTGGTTAGGGTGTACGTGTGTGACCTTAATCTTTCGCTGCTATATTTTGCTATCATCAAAAAACCCACTTGTGCAATCTTTGAAGGAAGATAACAACGATCCATCGACCGTCCATTTTATCTATCATTCCTTTCTCACCTTGAATATTGCAAGCTGTCGCTTTTCAATTTTCGGAGCAGTTGCACCAATAAAACAACTTGTGAACGAGGGTAGACAAGCACGGAATAGCTTAAACCTCTCCGACAACTGTGTAAGGGTTTGCTTCCTCGGCTGCTTGGGAGAATAGACAAAGAACGGGCAAGCACACCTGTAAGAAGCCTGGATTGCTGCATGCCCCGGCTGCTCTGGCCGCGTGTTTAAACGCTTTGCAACCGTTTCAATCAATTAATACATTTTTAGTCTATCCAGACAGATATTTCAGTCAAGGGAAAATGGAAAAAATACCAACAAAACCCCCACAAAACAAAAATCCCTAAGCACAACAAACAAGCTGTTCCCCTTCGGATCAATTTACAAAACGACAGGTGAAAAGTACAGTCTCCACGTTTGCCAATGAATTATGCTATTACATCTTTTTCGTTTAATATTTTAAATACAAGATGTCCAAGTCTGAAACAGAACGCCAATCAAAACATAATTATCTTCAATTGTTTGTTTCATTTTTTCAGAGTAGCGTTCAAGTCACCTCACAAACCAAGTCCCCCATCGCCTCGAACATTCTCAAAAAAAAGCTTGAACACTCTTCTACTTTTTTGTGTTTTTTGTTTTTACAGCGGACTGTCTCCCCTTTCTAATTCCAAATGGCAAATGTATTCACGGGATGGCATGCCTTCAAACTTTAGAATCGAATGCTAAACGGGGAAAAAATTTTAACCCAAGTAAGAAAAAAACCAAAAAGCGAGCGAAAAGAAGCACACTTCATTTCCCCAACAAACTATAAAACCATTTGGAACACGATATCTTTTTGCTTTCACGGGGGCCTCCGCAAGGGTTTTCAGCTAACAGCAGGGGCCCTGCAATCTGGAATTTGGGAGCTCCCCCTGATGGAAAGCCGACGGGCTCGAAACGACAAACGGGAAAGCAGGCAAAAACCGGGCTGGAAAAGAAAGCAGGTGGGGGTGTACCCCCGTGGGTTAAAAAAAGGAAAACAGAAAAACCCGTTATTCTGTCCACAGCAGAGCGCGCGCGTGTGTGTTTATGTGTACAAATGGTTTTTTTTTCCTTATAGTGAAATTTATCTGAAGGAAAGTTTTACACTTTCTTTTTTCGCCACCTTGGGCAGATACCGATGGTTTTTTAAAACCTCTCTCTCTCCCCCTTTTTCCCCTTTCCCCCATTTTTCCCTTTCCAACACCCCTCTCCCTCATTTTCCTTTTTTCAAATTTGTAAATAAAAATTATGGGAAAAATGGAAAAACCCCTTCAGGTAACCCCCAAATTTCAGTAAAAAATACCCGCTGCATAAGAAATGGTTCAAGTTTTACCACTATTCCTCAAGATTTACCAAACAATGCTTTGAAAAACCTTTCCCAGAACGAGAAAAGACAAGGGGAAAAAAAACTGGGGGCCCTTTCAATCAGGAAACACAAACAAAACTGGGGATGAATTTAAATTTTTTAAATCAAAGGGGCGGGAAAAATTTTTCTCAAAGGGCCTTTTAACAGACTGTATATTATTTTTCCCAAGGGAAAGGACTGACACCCCCTTAAATTACTTGACTTAAAGCCCCCTTGGTTCCTTGGGGGAAAATAGGGTTTTTCAAAAACAAACCCCCCCAAAAGAACTCCCGGGTTTTTGGGGGGAAACCTCTTTTAGGGTCGGCCCCCTGTCCATTCCCCGGGTGCCTCCCTTTTTTCGCAACATTTTTGCCCAGGCTGCTTTGCGACCAAACCCTTTTCCGGGTTTCCCTTTGGGAATTTCCCGTCCCAAGGGCCTGTCCCCGGGGACAATTGACCAGGGTTGCGGAGTGGGGGGGCCGATCCATCCCCCTTCCCCTTTTTTATAAATGGACTCCCAAATTTGGGGGTTTTTCTGGGCCTTCCCAAAATTTTTTCTTGGATATGGGCTTCCGGCCCCCTGATGTTTTAGGGTGTACCTAAAGGGATTTTTTGTAAAAAAAACTGGGGTTTGAGGTGGTTGGTTTTTGTTTTCCCCCCAGGTTTTTTTTTACCCAAAAAATAGGACCATTTTTACATTGGGGGTTGTTTGGGGCCCAAGCCCTTATTTTTGAAATAGGGGCTGTTTTACCCCAAATTGGCCCCAAGGGTGGTTGAAAAGGGGTGGGCGGGGTTTGTTTTTATTTCGGCACTTGATTTTCTTCATCTTTACTGACGACACTGGCCCCCGGTAAAAAAAACTTTTCTGACTTTTTGATGGGTTTCCCTTCCCGCCCGTCGCACTGGGGCATGTGGTTTTTTTTGTTTCCCCCTCAAAGCTTAAACCCTCTTCCCGATTTTGAAATTTTGGTGGGGGGTCTTTTTTACTTCGTCGCAAAAATGACAAACTTCTCTTTTGCGTCCTTTTTTGGCCCCCTTGGGAGAGAAGGCTGATGTCATTTTGCGAAGTCCAGGCCCCTTTCCCGCCCGCCTTTTTATGAGGGGCCACTTTGGGGGCCCCGGTTTTTCCCCGCCTGCGTGGCTTGCCGCATTATCCAATCAACCACCAACCGGGAAGATGGTTTTGGGGACAACAACAGCCCCGACCCAACACCGGTTCCCGTAAAGGAAAAAGGCTTCCGCATTTCCCCCTTTATGGAAACTTACAGGGGGGCATCTTCATAAAAGCTGCTTTGGGGATGGTGATGGAACCTTTTTGGAAAGCCATAGGGGATGCCCCTCAGTTTCCAAATGACATCTCTGTCCAGCGTCAAATCCTTCTGGAAGTTTGACCCAAAAAACTGAAATAAAGGGGGGGGTCCCCCCCCCTCCAGGGAAATTCTCAATATGCCCCAAATTTTGGCGAATTGAAACGTGCATGAACTTCTTGCCTAAAAACCCCGCCTTTTTCATCCCGAAGTTCCTTTTCCAGTGCTGGTCTTCAGCCCGTCTAGCTTTATCCTTTTCCCGTACTTTCCCCGGGAAAAGGCCCGTAACATAAATTTCCCTCCATTTGTTTTCAGGAGGGCAGGGCCCCTTTCTTTGGCAGCTTAAAAGAATGGGCCCTTTTTTCCATCTTCTGGTTTCAAACCCCTTGCCCCAGATCTTTATAGGAATGGGGGATAAAATCTCATTGGAAGTTTTATGTCCCCCCTTTATGCTTTTTAGGGGGTTTTAAACCCTCGGGCCTCTCTTTTGCCTTAATTTTTAAATGGGTTTATGGCTTTTTGGGGATCTCATTCTTGGTAGGGGGGGCCGGTTTTTTAAAGCCAAAAGGGTTTCAGTAGGGGGGGATGTCAGGGGGCAAAAAGGGGGTGCAAAGGGCTGTTGACGGTTTTTTTTTGAAGTGCTCTGCCCAACTTGCTCTCTTCCCCCACCTTGGGGGAAAGGGAATTTCCCCCCCCTTTTTAAACTTTGGGAAAAGGGAAACTAGGTTTGTTGTTTTTTTCCTGAAGAGTTCTCGTATCCCGTACAGTTTTCCCTTTTAAAAATTTCTTTGGGCCCCGCTGCATCTCTGCTTTCCTGATCAGTTTTCCCCAATAAATTTTCCTTTGTCCCCTCTTGCATTTCTCCCTTTACTGCCCTTTTTGTCCCGACATGCTTGCATTTTCCCCGTTTCTTTTTCCTTTTATTTTTTTTGTTTGGTTGATCTGGGTCTTTCAGGGTGTTTTCCCCTCGGTGATCTGTCCCCATGTTTTGGGTTTTTTAAAAAAAACAAAGGGGTGGCCGACAAACAAAAACAAAGGGGACCTGGGTTCACGACACCCCCTAAAGAAACGTAAAAAAATACACGTTATAAAGGTTAAGAAATGTTTTTGAAAAAGGGAAAATATATTAGTGTACAAGGAAAAGTTGCTAACCCCGGGTTGCCTCAATTTTGAAAATTTTAAATTGTTTCAAAACCCATTGCCTCATTTTTAATGTTGAAAATACGTTGTTATGATAAAAAAAATTTTCATAGTGGGGTAGGGGAAGGATACATACTGTTTTTCCCGTTTCCTTACACAAGTATTGGTTTTTAGTATCCGCTACAAACATTTTAAAAAAAACCCTCGCAAATTCCCCGTTCAGCGAATTTTGCAAAAGCCCTGTTTGTAAAAACCAACTTAGAAAAAAAGAACACTTTTAAAAAAAGTGTCCCCCTCATGAAATTTTTTAAAAGGGATACCTTTTTAAAGAATTTGAAACTTCATTTGGTTTCCCGATATGTAAAAAACTTAAAGATACCTAAACCCACATATATAAATTAAAATTTTTAAACTCGAAATTTTGGAATGGATTCCCTTTTGTTTTAAAGAAAAAATAATTTTAGAACTTTTGGTTTTATTAAAGGGCCAGGTGATATGGGACTTTTTTTCCCGGGATAAAAGTTTTTAAAATATGGCTGATGTCATTGTCTTTTTTTTAAATCATTTTCTGAGACATTATTTCATATGTACCTATCATGGGTTATAGTTTGGGTTGGGTTTTCAACACTTTTTTCAATTTTGCCACAGTTTTTTGTATTTGGCCTAAAAGGGCCCAAAGTATAAAAAAAAGTCAGGAAATCCCCAAATCTCAACTCCCTTTTTCTCTCTCTCCCCTACTTCCCCATTAAAATCCCCTTTCTCCCAACCAAAAAATCAACTTTCTCCTCAATCTTCCCTTTTTTCCTCTCCCCTCTCCCAAGCCCCTTTGTAAAAAAACCCTTTTTGCTTTCCCGAAAACCAATAACCTCTTCCCCTAAATTTCATTTCCTTGAAATCAACTTCCCCCCACTTTTTTTACCTCAAACCGCCTTTTAATTAAAACAAGGAAAATTTCATTTATCTTCAAAATTTTCCCTTTTTCCTTGTGGGTTATTACCTTCCGTAAAGTTTTAAATCAAAACGTTAAAGGTTTAAAAAATTGCTTCAAAACAAGTCAACAAAATTAAAAAGTCTTAAGTCCCTAACTTTTTTAAAAATTTTCCCCTTGGGGTTTAAACCCCCCCCCACCCACCTTTACCCAAACCATTCCCCCAACCAACCCACCACCCAAAGCTTAACCATATGGCATCACCACCACCACCAAAAACCCCCCAAGACCACGATAAACCAAAAGTCCCCTGCAAACCCCAAAAACAACACACACCACACCCCCCGGCCGCGCGCGGGGGCCCCCGGGACGGCCCGCACGCAGCACGCACCCCCGGGACGCAACCACGCACCGGGAAAGCACCGCCCCCGCCCACGCGCGCACGCACGCGGCGCCGGGGCCCCGCGCGCGCGCTCAAAAACTCCCCAAATTTTCCCTCAAAACCCCCCCCAACCCCCCCCCCCCCTTCCCCCTCTCTGACGAAACCCCGCCTCCCTCCCCCCTCACCCTTTTCCCCCTTTTTGTCATGGCTGCAGCCAAAGAGCGGTTTTTTTTAAAAAATAATAAAATAATAATAATAATAAACATGGAACTTATATAGCCTATAAACTTTAAAAGAAAAAATTTTAAAGCCATGCCCTTTCAACCTAATCTTACACAACATTGCAATCAATAAAAAATAACAAAAGTTTTTTTAAAAAAACAATAATTTTTTTTTTTTTTTTAAACAGTGCGCTCAAACAAAATCTATGAAAAAAAAATTTTTTAATAGTCAAAGTTTTACAAAAGCACACACAAAAACACACCACTTAGGTCCCCATAAACCCCTTTTGCAGGGGGAAAAGGACATTTGGGGTTAAATTTAGGGGGGGGATAGCTCTCATAAAGAAAACAAAAAGGGGGGGGGGGGGAATCCTTTTGGTTTTAAATAAAAAAGGGCCCTTTAGGCTGGATTTTTAAAAAATGTCATAACTAAGTTTCCCGGCGAAGAAAGAGAGGGGGCTTTATTCCGGGCCGATGGACCCCCAAAAGAGAAAGAGCGGTGGCCAACATGGATTTGGGTTTTAATCTAGGTAACGTAGGCACAAGGAAACTGCAGTAGAGCGGAGGGGGCGTGGGAAGGGAGTGTACAGGGTTTAAAACCCTTCAAAGAGGGAGGGGGGTGCAGTTTTTGGAGACAAATTTGAACATAGGGTACCTTGACCTTTTTAAATTTTTTAAAACCTCTTGGCACAGGGACCCAGTGGAGAAATCGCAAAAGAGGGGGAATGTGCTCAAATTTTTTTTTTTTCTGAGAAATATCGAGCTGCGGAGTTTTGAAAACGTTAAGGGGGTGGAATTTAAGATGCTGGCAGACCAAAAAAAAAGAAATTAAAAATTTGTCCAAAAACATGAAAGAAGAAAAAAGTCAAGTTTTGGGTTTTTCATCAGTGGGCAGGGACTTTTTGAATTGCACTAAAACGCCGTAATTGATAGGGAGCACGAAATGAAAAACTGATGATGAATTTTTTTCATAGAGATTTTTTTGTCGAAAAAAAAACACCCAAAAACTTCAAAACGGGGTAGAGGGACTTATGTATGCCAAGTTCTATTTAAGCTGTTGTAAAAGGAAGGAGGGGGTTTTGGGTTTTGGGCCCCCAGGAGCATGGCTTCCTTTTTATTTGGGATTTAACTGTAATTTTTTTCTGGTCATCCATTTTGAAAATATTCCAAAAACATTGGGGCCCTATTTGGGCAAAGAAAGGGAGATTTTTTAGGGGTAACGCTGCTTTGAATCTGAGAGTCATCTGCGAAAAAATTTAGGTTTAAATTTTATGAAAGGAATTTTTATGTGACAGAGGGGCCCAAAGTAAAGAGTAACAGAAAAAGGGCCTAGAACTTTATCCCTGGGACTCCGGGAATTCCATTTTTGGCCCGGGAAATTTATTGAAAACTTTTTTTAAAATTTCAACTGCTTGAAAAACGGGTCCCGAAGGTAAAGAATTTTAAAACCCGGGAGGGGCTATGCCAGTAAAAAACGAACGTTTTTTTGAAACAGGGAGAAAGAAATGATTTTTCCTATAGTAGCAAAAAAGGGTGCGGGTAAGTCGAGTAAGGAGAAAGGGAGAAATTTTTTTCCCCGAGTTCAGAAGCGAGTAAAAACCCCGTTTTTAAAAATTTTACCCAGGGTGGTTTTATTTCTGGGGGGTTTTTACGCGATAAAAGGCCCCAAATGGGGAAAAAATCAGGAAGAAAAAATTTTTTTTGGGGAAAGGTGTTGTTGAAAATTTGGGTTTTAAAAACTACTTTTTCCCGACTTTTAGAAAAAAAAAAGGTAGAATTTTTAAAAATGTCAAAAACCTTTTTAGAATGGGTTGGGGGCAAAAGGGCATGCTTTTTTTATAAGGTTTACTATTTTCCCGTTTTTTAGAGCCCGATGGAAAAAAATTCCTGAAAAAAAGAGATGATTTTTCTATTTCGTGTACGGGGATGAGTTGTGGAAAACCCCTGTGTTTAAAAAGAAGAGGTATGGAAACAAGACACAACTTTGGGATAGTCCCTTTCTTTCAGAAATTTCATGATTTTTTTTTCTCACTTGTCGGAAAGAAAGAAAAGGAGAGGAAATGGCCCAAAAATTTGGGGGCCCGGAAGTGTAAGGGGTGGGAAAAGGGGCCCCCGATCCGTTTTTGGAAAACGAAATTTTTTAACTTTTTTTTAGAAAAGAAATGCTGAAAAGATTTAGATGGGAAGTTCAGATGGTTGTGGGGTGGAAGGCAAAAGGGGTTCCCCCACAATTCCCCAAAAAGAAAAGGTTTAGGGGAAAAAAAGATTTTTTAAGACTTCCCCAAAAAACGGAAAAAGGTCTAATTCTTTGGGTTTTTTCCCGAAAAAAATTAAAGATTTGACTTTTTTTTTACTTGTTTTTTGGGGAAAAAGCCTTTCTTATTAATTTTTTTGTTTTTGAGTTTTCCCCCAATTTCCGCTTTTAGTTGCCTTCGTTTGCCCTTTTTCGATAAAGGGTGTTTAATGGGGTTTTACCAGGCCCCAAAATTGGGGCCCAACAAGGGAGAAAACGGGCAAGGGAGGTGCATGCTCAACAAGCATTTGGCTTTAGAACATCATTGTGTGTTTAAAAAGGTTATTTTTGTCAAGGGTTTTTGATATCCCTTCCCGCACTTTTTTGAAGAGAAAGTTTAATATTTTATGGACCCTTTTGTTGCGACGGGTGACTTTCTTTTCTTTTTATAGGCTTGCAATTTTTTAGAAAAAAAAAAAAAAAAAGGAAAAAAGCGGGAAAGACAAAAGTATTCATCAGGGAAAAGATACCCGATGATCAGAATTTTTAGAAAAAATTTAATTAAAAACCAGTCCTTTAAAAAATTCCCCGATCTGTTTGTTTTCCCTTTACCACTTTAGAAAGAAATTGGTTTCGAAAAAAGAAAGAGACAACGTTTTTGCCCTCAGAAAAGACTGGTTTTTTTAAAAAAGGGAAAAATTAAAAATCACCGAAATGATAACTTTCGGGAGAAGGCTGTAGTGACCAAGGGGGAAAATAAACTCTTGATGGAAAAAAAAGATGTCAAATTTTTTCTTACGGGTTGAGGTGGGCCCGGTAAAAAAAAGCAAAAGTAATAGAGGGGGCCCCTGTGTTTAAGTTAGGTTTTACAGACTTCGAAAAAATTTAGGGGAGAAAGGAAGGGGGTGACAGAAAAAAAAGAGCCGGGTTTGAGTGGGAAACTTTTTAAACGACCCGGGAATGGCCCCACCTCCACGGGAGGATCGGGGAAAAAAAGAAGGGGTTTTAAAAACCCGGGGGGTCAGTTTTTTTATTTTTTCCCTTCAAAGACCGTGTGGTTTTTAAAAAAGGGTTTTTGTAAGAAAATGTTAGACAAAGTTCTTTTCAGAGAATTTAAATCAGAAAATGAAAATTCCAACTTTAACCCCCCTGGGGAGAAAAGAAAGCAAAGGGGAAAAGCCCCATGTGAAGGGGTTTTGAAAAGGGGCAGAGAGGGTTTATGATAACTGTGGTGAATTTGGATAAAATGTCAGTGGAAGAAAAATGAAAGGGGATAGAAAAAGTGGGGAGGGGGAAGAGCAACAAAAAATTTGGATTGAGAAGGTCCGGTGTAAAGCCTTGAAAGGGAAATGGGGAAGTTCGGGGTTTTTCAGTTTTTCATGGGCCCCCATGATACACATTAAAACAGAACACGTTTTTAAACAAAGTCCCTAAAAAACAAAGGGGGAAGCAAGGGGGAACAGAAGGGAAACGAAGCGTTTGTCCTTTGGGTTTCGGTCGAAAAGGGTAGTGGAAAGTCAGAAAAGAAAATGGAAGGTTAGGGGGGGCAGCGATGAATTTTCTTTCCGGCCCCGTACCTCGCCCAATTTTTGGCGGGTTTAATTTCCCAAAGGTTTTTTAAAAATTTTTTTTTAAGTTTGTGTGGTAAAATTTTAAAAATCAAAGTGAGAAACAAAGCGTCATTCTTTTTGCATTTAAAAATTTTATAAAGTGGAAAAAGGGGGAGCACTGGGAAATTTTTTGGGGGGGAACCTTTAGTTCTTTTTTCACGGCAAAATTTTTTACACGGCAGCAGGGGAAAAGTAAAAAAAAGGGGCACCCCAAGGGCCACAATGTCAGTTAACACAAATCATAAAATCAGTTGAATGTTCCAAAAAATTTTAAAAAAAAAAAATGAAAATTATAAAAAATTTAAAATAATTTGAAATGTAAAAAGTAATAAGGAAAACCAATCTGCCCGTCAATTCACGATTAAATCCCTAAAAACGAAAATAAAAAATTTTATTGCTTTAAAGCAAAAAAAAAGGACAAAAAAAACACCCAAACACAGAGAGACACCCCTTCTGCCCCTCCAGCGCAAAGGCCAATTTAAATCACTAAAAAAGGCCTATCACGGTTTCCCCGCAGGGTTTACCCGTGCGCCAGGGCCCTGGGTTTTTTTTCCCCTTCCCAAGCACAAAAGGGGGCGTACCCCCTGCATGCCCAAAAACCCCCAGAAAAACTTTGGGCCCTTTTGTAACCCCATCACCACAGGAGGAAGAGCTTTCCCTTTTGGGGCCCAAAAATCTCTCTCTATCTATCTATCTTTTTATCTTAACTATCTTTTATCTATCATCTATCTATCTAAAATATCTATCTATCTCCTTCCCACGTCCCCATCTATTCCCGCTTCTCTCTGTCTTCTCTCTGGGCCCATCTTCAAACTGTCTATCTTTTATCTATCTATCTAAAATTTAATCAAAGGGGTGTCTACCCAAAACAGGTTTAAAATTTCGGCAACTACTTTTTTTCTTTTTCCCGTCACCCTGTCTGCTCTGTCCCTCCCTGCCCCCCCCCCACCCCCCCTCTCTCTCATCCCCGTTCTCCCTCTCTCCTCTCTCGGGGCTGGAAAAGGGGTTTTTTCCCAGGGCAAAGTCAAGGTGAAAGTGCTCTAAAAAACATGGTTTTTTTGTTCTGATAAACCCGGACAAAAACCCCGGTTTTTTATATTAAACATATTAAGCGGGTTAAAGGGCCCAGGAAAAACTCTATAGAAAGCTACAGAGGGGTGTGCGGGGAGAAATTTGGGTTTTAGTATAGCGCTTTAGTTGAAAGCAAGGGAACCCTTCACATCACCGCTGTCAACTCCCGTCCCCTGCCAAGCCCGGATTAAAAGGGGAAGGATGGATTCTCCACATTTCTTTTTTGGGAAGGACCCCCCCTTTTTTTGGGGAGGTGTGGGGAAAACTGAAACCAAACCCCGGGGCGTGCACATCCCAAGTTGACGATCATTTTAATCATTTTATTTCTAAAGAAGTCTGAAAAATAATAAAGTTGGAGGTCCTACCAGTATTAAAAAAGGGTAAAGGTAAAGGTGTCCCATAACCTGTGCGTCTTTGGGGAGTGAGGCGTCAGAGACCTCGCTTCTCTAGGAGCAAGCATATTGAGGGCGGCGCCCATCTCATTTCCCTCACTATTTTTCCTTCCCTGACCCTAAAGAGGCAGTTACCTATTTACAGCTGGGGGACTGCACTGAAGCCAAGGCGCACAAATGATCACCCAGCCACTTGGTAAACCACACTCGACGCTGCTTAACATTGGCTGGGGTAAAGCGAGTGCTCCAGACCACTGAGCTATTCCGTATTGGAGAATTACTTACAAATGGTGGTGATAACTGTTTAAAACTGTTTTAACAAAATTTTTGAATATGGCGTTTTTCCAGACAACTGGACAGAATCTATTACCCTGATATTATATAAAAAGGGTGATGTTGATAATCCGAGTAATCATAGAGCAATGCTTTTGTAACTGACATAAGTAGCAAGCTGTACACTACAATTATAAATAGAAGATTTATAGGAATGGTTAAGGCAAATAATATTACATGTGAGCATCAAGCAGGTTTTAAGAAAATATAGTTTACAATAGACCATATGTTTGCTCTCCTTGCATTTGTTCAGAAACAGTTTGCTTAAATGTAGCTTCGTTGATTTTAAAAAGGCTTTTGGCTCTATCAACAGGAATTTATCATGGCCCATTCTCAGAAACAAATTAATGGTTTTAAAGGTAAACTACTACGATGTTGAAAAGCCATGTATCAGAATGTGAAATGCAGGATTCAATGTGGTGCAAGGTTAACAGACTTAATTGTATAACAGGTGTTTAACAGGGTGACATATGCGATCTTTTATTGTTTTCTGCTTTTATCAATGGACTTGCTAAGGAAGTTATTAGACCTTATGATCCCACATGAAGATTTATTCTCTTGCTTGCAGATGGTGTTATCTAAAACAGTGGTAGGTTTGCCAAAGCAGTGGAAGAACTTGTCCAGTGCTACAGCATTGCCTGGTCTCAAAGTAAAATGGAATATCAGTAATGCCATCGTTTTTAGAAAGGGGAGTTTCATAGCCGCTCATGAAAACCTATCTTATACCCATTGTTAATATGTATATATAATTTACGAATATGTTTCCGCACTAAGCTTAGCTTCCCCGCTGCATGTTCAGCTCTTGCAAAGTAGAGGAAAGAACAGTTTGTTGTGTGTCTTGAGAAAACTGCGGTTTTTAAAATAACAATTCCTTTGATTTGTTTATCAAGATACTTGATACAACTTAGAATGTCTTATATGACTTTCTCTGTTGTGAGAGAATAAAGTGTTTGGAATGGCAGTTGGCATCATGACATTTGGCGCTGGCTAGGATGCAGCAGCTGCGCACAGTGAGTCATGTCAGTGCATCTCTGTGCTTTGGGGGTAATTAGTAGGAGTAGATAAATGAACACCAAATGATCTTGTCTACAGCAAAAGAAATGTATGTATGTATGTGTATGTATGTATGTATGTATGTATGTATGTATGTATGTATGTATGTATGTATGTATGTATGTATGTATGTATGTATGTATGTATGTATGCATGTATCTATTTGTCTGTCTGTTTGTCTCTCTCTCTCTCTTTATATCTCTGATACTCCTGAAAATCTGCCTTCTCTCTTGATTAATATGCCCTACTGCCTTCAAGATATCCAAAACTGGATGATACAGAGCAAGTTACAGCTGAATGCAGATAAAACCGAAGCCACGCTTGTAGGGACCAAACACAAACTCTCTTCCATCACAACAGCTTCAATAGCATTCAGCAATACGTCCGTCCCTCTATCTACTGCTGTTAAATATCTAGGGATAATTATAGACAACACACTCTCGATGCAAAAATTCATCACCCAAACATGCCAGTCGTGCTACTATCAATTGCAGCGCATCGGTGCAGTTCGAAAGTACCTGTCCACTGATGCAACATCCAAACTAGTAACGTCTCTCACGTCTGGACTATTGCAATTCTCTTCTGACTGGTCTGCCAACATCATCTATCCACTCCCTTCAACGTATACAAAACTCTGCAGCTCGCCTAGTCCTCAGAAAGAAAAAAAATCTAAGCACATTACTCCTCTCTTGCGATCTCTCCACTGGAGAGTAAACTATAAGATTGTACCCTCTGTACAAATGCCTCCATAAAACAGCACCTTCCTACCTCTTTGAATGTCTTCACCTGTACACTCCTCGTTCCCTCCGCTCTGCTGCTGATACCTTGTGCTTAAGAATACCTAGATTCAACCAGTCCACCGTTGGTCGTCGCTCTTTCTCTGTTTCTGGTCCATCGATCTGAAATGACCTCCCTCTCTCCCTTTGTCAAAAGCCTTCTTATGACGCTTTTAAATCCAGCCTCAAGACATTTATTTCAAACCTAGATTTTCCCCTCTTGTTCTATTTCTTTTTTGTCCTGCCATCAACAGCCAAAACCCCATCACCCTGCCGAGTGTACAACCTTTATGTGTATGTTTGTGGTGTGTGTGATGTGTGTGTGTGTGGTGTGTTGTGTGTGGTGTGTGTGTGTGTGTGCGCGTGCGTGCGAGCTTGTGTGTATATATTGAATTTGCAAGGCTGTATGTGTATGAATAGGATGAATGAAAGCGCTTTGATTTGTTTTTTTTGCAAGATATAGCGCTATATAAATTCCATTTATTTTTATATATATTTAAAGCACAGACTACATTTCAAATCTGATAGAACGCTTTTTGACTTAATTACACACACACCACACAGGAAAGAAAACCTGGACCACACAAATAGTATATGTTTATTCAAATATCGCTTTGGATATACCTGCTTAAATAAACTTGTGTTTTGGAAATTTAAAACAGATTATTGCTGTTTTAAGACAAAGACTGGTTATATGTCATTGGCAAGGATGGCACGACCACATACAATCCAGTGAGAGATACAGAACTTATCCACCATTTATAAGCTTACATGACGTCAAACGTCAAAAGCTTGCAATGGATATGCATTCAGACTGGGCGTGTCAGATATAAAATACATATAAGCCTTACAGAGTGCCTCGTGAATCTGAGACTATATGCTTTTATGTAATGAAACAACAGAAGATGAAGTACATTTTATTTTATGCTGCCCTGCATGTAAGGCCATTAGGCTAAACTACATCCCAGTAAGATATACAAACCAGCCTAATGCATTCAGACTATGTTTGCTCCTGGCATGTAGTAATCCTGTGTCGTTAGCATTTTAGCTACAGATTCACGTACAGCCTAAAGAATAGAGATATCATTATGTCACAAGGGTTTCTTTTTGCCCAGTGTGGGTTTGTTAGCATTTCTTGTCCCAGCTGTACCTTGCCATGCATTCTTACCACTGATCGTTGATCTAATCAGCAACCCCCCTTCTCAGAACATTTTCGGTCTCTCTCTTTTCCCCCTTCTCTCTTTCCACATACACACAACACACACACACACACACACACACACACACACAACACACACACCACACACACACACACACACACACACACACACACTCCACCACAACACACACACACACCCTCACACACTCACACACACTCACACACACACTCACACACACACTCAACACACACACACACACCTCAACACCCCCACACCCACACACACTCCACACACACAGGAGGAGCTGAAAATTAATTCTACTCTACATCACAAAATCACAACAATTTACTTAGGCTGTTATTGGCGCGCGCGCGCGGCGTTCTGATGCAGGGGAGCTGAAAATGAGATTTCTCCTACATCACTGAAGATTCTGGGCACAGTTTGACCTTGGCTTATTTGTCTGTCTGTCCGTCTAACTTCTCTTCTCTCTGTCCTGTCCTCTCTCATCGTCTGTCGTGTATGAATCTTGTACGTTATCCCAGTTACTCTCTCTCTCTCTCTCTCTCTCTCTCTCTCCTCTCTCTCCTCTCTCTCTCATCTCTCTCTCTCTCTCATCATCTCTCTTCCTTTCTCTCTCTCTCTCTCTCTTCTCCTCTCTCTCTCTCTCTCTCTCTCTCTCTCTCTCTTCTCTCTTCTCTCTCTTTCTCTCTCTCTTCCTCCCTCCCCCCTCCCTCTCTATCACGCATGCTCCCATGCACAGCAAACATACTTTCGAGTTTTACGCCAAGGCACACTTTCTTAAAGCAGTACATAGTGGTGTAAAGGCGAAAAACAAACACAAACAAATGAATAAAGAAATAAGCAAACCATCCAACCAACAAACACACCAACAAACGAAACGAACGAACGAGCGAACGAACGAATCAATCAACCAACCAACCAACCAACCAACCAACCAACCAACCAACCAACCAACCAACAACAACCAAACAAACCAACCAACAACCAACCAATCAACGAACCAACGAACGAAGGAACCAACCAACCAACCAACCAACCAACCAACCAATCAACGAACCAACGAACGAACGAATGAACCAACCAACCAACCAACGAAACAGCCAACCAATCAACGAACCAACGAACGAACGAAAGAACGAACCAACAACAACCCAACGAACAAACCAACCAATCAACGAACCAACGAACAAACCAACCAACAAACCAACCGAAGCAGCTGGCGCGCTCCCTGCAGATGAGGTCACTAAAGCACTCTTCATATAGATATACACCGCTGAAGTAGTTCCACAACACAGCCTTCCGCCTTGCCTCTAGCAGTAGCTGTATCATCTGTCTGTCTGTCTGTCTGTCTATCTGTATTGTGGCCGTCTGTTTCTTGTCTCTGCCCTGTCTCTGCCTGGTGAGCTCTTTCTTTCTGTCTGTTTGTCTCTGTCTGTTAGTCTGTCAGCCTGTCTGTATCTCTGTCTTTTCCCCGAGTCTCCAATTAGATCTTTCTCTCGCTCTAGATTTTTCAGTCTGTCTCTGTGTGTCTGTCTGTCCCTCTCTTTGTCTCTATCGTCGTCAGTAACTGTTAAACTTTTGTTCAAAGTACCACATTAATGTATTGCATACCCCTTTATTTAAGGATCGGCAGAATTCTCTGCCTGAAATTCGGGCTGCTCTCCCCGGAGAGATCGCGTCGCCATGCGAGCAGTGGCACCCATTATTTTTTTCTTTTCCTGTCTGCACGTGTATTTGTTTTCCTATCAGAGTGGCGTTTTCTACTGCATTTTGCCAGGAATAGCTCTTTTGTTGCCGTGGGTTCTTTAACGTGTGCTAAATCCGTGTACACACGGGCCCTCGGTTTATCGTGTCATCCAAAAAACTAGCACCCAGACCATCACTCACGATCTAGTGGATGGGGGGAACAGTTTCGGCCACAGACGGGTGTCAAACCACCACACACTACACTACACTGCACTACACTGCACTACACCACACCACACCACACCACACCACACACACACCACACCACACTACACTACACGATTAGGCACGTGCACACATAAGTACACAGCATAGAGATTGACAGACACACACACACACACACACTCGCGCGCACGCACGCACACAGGAATGTGGCTAGGTTTTGTGGCCAAGTTAGGCACATTGATTTCCACAGTTGGTGAAGTGTTTCAGAGAGTGGCCTGCACATGAGGTGTGGCCAGCAGTCCACTCGTCAGAATGCCTTCTAAAAACCACCTCCTCCACCCCTCCCCCCCCAAAAAAAAAAGCGAAGAGAAAAAAGAAAGAAAAGACAACACACACACACATCACCTAGTTTACCAAGCAGCCATACATTTGCTCTTACAGCATGCATATCTGCGACAATAGTTCTGCTCTTCCTATCTTCAAGCAAAGTGATGGTGGTGATGAGCGACAGCAAAAATAGCTGTGACTCATTCACACACAGCTACACCGTCACCGCATTGATTTGTTCTTTAAGCTGTCAAAGATCCTGCTCTCTTTGGGAGACTTTCGCCAATCGGGAGAACGAAGTAAACTAACAATTACTCGCACTCAAAGAAACCGCGTCACTCTTCAACTCCACTCTGAATCAAAATAAAACAAAACCCCATTAAAAAGGACAAAGCCAAAATAGAAGAAGCAGGAGAGGAGGGGAGAGGAAGAAGAAGGTGAAGGAGGAGGAGAAGCAAAATGACCCCAAAGGGAAAAGAAAAAAACCATCGCACCTGTATTAGCAATCAAGGTACATCAGGAACTAGGCGTTAGGTGTTCCTGTCCTTTTTCCTCACGTCAACAGCACGGTACAGGCACAGGCGCTGAGAAACTATCCTTTGAGTCACACACAAGAGCGCGCACGCACACAACATGCACACATGTACATGCGCACACAGGGTATTGTGAGATGTCATTGATTTTCTGGATGCATGGTGGGAGTGTAGTGTAGTGTGGTGTAGTGTAGTGTAGTGTAGTGTAGTGTAGTGTAGTGTAGTGTGGTGTGGTGGGGTGTAGTGTAGTGTAGTGTAGTGTATGTAGGATGTAGTGTAGTGTAGTGTAGTGTATGTAGTGTAGTGCAGTGTAGTGCAGGGCAGGGCAAGGCAGGGCAGGTAGCCGGCAGCCAGCGTTTGGTGCTGTACAGTGTTAGCCTACTGCTGGGGGTGGTGGTTGGTGGAGGTGGAGGTGGTGGTGGCCGTAATGAGCTTTTGGTCTCCACATCACTTGTGGCAGGCAGGCAGCAGGCGGAGGTAAAAACCCACACTGTTCTTTCCTCAGGCTGTTTGCGACCCCCCACCTCCCCCCATCGATAGCCACTTCCGTTTTGTCTCTATTTGTCTGTCTGTCTGTGTCTCTGTCTGCCTCTCTGTGTGTGTGCAATAAGCCAATGTTTATCTGTTACCTTTGGAAATAGAGATTATGATGATGATATGATGATGATACCATCATCATCATGATCATTAAGCATTATCATCATCATCGACGTCATTGTCATCACCACTCACCGCCATCATAATCACCATCATCGTCATCATCGTCGCCATCATTCTCTTGATAATTTTGAATTACTTCCAAAATATGATTCAGAAGGAAGATTTTGACAATACCTGCAGAACAGTCACACACATAGTCGCCGAAATATATGTCCCCCCAAATCCCCCAAAGAAAACAAAGCAGCAACAACAACAGCAAGAAACCCCAAAGAATGGCAACAAAACTGATCCAAAGCACAAAATGAATAAGAACACTTTGTCCTCTTCATTTTAAAGAGACAATTGCCAAAACGAACCGAAAACTCATCAGCTCAATATGATCTAAATCCGGCCTGCTCTGAACTCTGAGACAGTTATTTTATATCTTCATGTAAAGAATAAAACTTATTTAAAAAAACAGGTGTACCCCCCATACCCCGAAAAACAATACACCCCCCCCCCCCCACACACACACACACCAATACAACTTAGTACTCAAACCAAACACCGAAACCGAAATGAAATAACTGCGACATCAATCATCATCATTATCATCATCGTCGTCGTCGTCGTCGTCATCAACATCGTCATCATCATCATAATCATTATCATCGCTGTCATCAAAATCGTCGTCATCGTCGTTGTCCAGCACTACCACCGCCACCATCATCCTCTTCAAACCACCCCCACTATCAGTCATCCATCTATCTACCCCCATTGGTCTGCTCGCTGTCTCATCATTGTGATTGTTTCCATTCTAGTCTAGTGTAGTCTAGTGTAGTCTAGTCTAGTGTAGTCTAGTCTAGTGGTAGTGTAGTCTAGTCTATGTAGTGTAGTGTAGTGTAGTCTAGTCTAGTGTAGTCCTAGTCTAGTCTAGTCTAGTGTAGTCTAGTCTAGTGTAGTCTAGTCTAGTCTAGTCTAGTGTAGTCTAGTCTAGTCTAGTCTAGTCTAGTCTAGTCTAGTGTAGTCTAGTCTAGTCTAGTCTAGTGTAGTCTAGTCTAGTGTAGTCTAGTCTAGTGTAGTCTAGTGTAGTCTAGTGTAGTGTAGTCTAGTCTAGTGTAGTCTAGTCTAGTCTAGTCTCTCTGTAGGTGCTCAGCACGACTTTTACAGAGAAAAGGACTGGGGGAGGGGGGGACACTGACTCACTGTATAGACACACTGTTCTTTTCTGAGGCTGATTGATATGACAGACACATCGCCACAGAGGAAATAAATAAGAAAACAGCCAACACTACAATAACGAATACAGGTTTGTGGTGTTTTTTCCAGTGTGTAATTATCTGAGGTAGACATATAGTTCATAACAAATCAACTTTACAAAGACATTTGCTATGAAGACTGTGCACAAGGAACAAAGCTGTTGCCAACGCGTCATGTCATATAGGTAAACCATTAGAGAGGCACTTCTCCCCTACTGTCACTGTCAGTCATATAGGTAAACCATTAGAGGAGGCACTTCTCCCTACTGTCACTGTCAGTCATATAGGTAAACCATTAGAGGAGGCACTTCTCCCACTGTCACTGTCAGTCATATAGGTAAACCATTAGGAGGCACTTCTCCCTACTGTCACTGTCAGTCATATAGGTAAACCATTAGAGGAGGCACTTCTCCCTACTGTCACTGTCAGTCATATGGGTAAACCATTAGGAGGCACTCTCCCTACTGTCACTGTCAGTCATATAGGTAAACCATTAGGAGGCACTTCTCCCTACTGTCACTGTCAGTCATATAGGTAAACCATTAGGAGGCACTTCTCCCTACTGTCACTGTCATCATATAGGTAAACCATTAGGAGGCACTTCTCCCTACTGTCACTGTCAGTCATATAGGTAAACCATTAGGAGGCATTTCTCCCTACTGTCACTGTCAGTCATATAGGTAAACCATTAGGAGGCACTTCTCCCTACTGCCTTAGCCGCGTATGTCACTGTCCATTTCAAAATCAGATTCGAATGTTTGATTTCCTGTCACCCCCTCAGGGACATGAATAAATAAATGGGATGAATAAACGACTGTCTGGCTGACCGACTGACTGACTGACCGACTGACTGACCGACTGACTGACTGACTGACTGACTGAACGACTGACCGACTGACTAACTGACTGACTGACCGAGCGACTGACCGAGCGACTGACCGACCGACCGACCGACCGACTGACCGACCGACCGACTGACTAACTGACTGACCGACCGACTGACTGACCGACCGACCGACCGACTGACTGACCGACCGACCGACCGACTTGACTGACTGACTGACCGACTGACTGACTGACCGACCGACCGACTGACTGACTGACTGACTAACTGACTGACTGACCGACTGACTGACTGACCGACCGACCGACCGACTGACTGACTGACCGACTGACTGACCGACTGACTAGCTAACTGATTGACCAACTGACTAACTGACTGGTCAACTGACTGACTAAGTGGAAATAGAGAACACTAGCAATATTAGAGCATTCCTCCTATACACGAGGGCTGAAGCGTGATCTGAGCGCTAATATGGAGGACTATCAAGGATAAAGGAACAAAGCAGATGACTGAACAGATGAAGTCCTACGCAGGACTCATTCCCAGCACTTCAACACTGTATCAAACAATTCTACGTAGACAGTCATATTCTTTGAGTACTTAATGATGTATCATTTCTGACAGTATTATCAAAATGGAGAATATTCTGGTTTTTCAGCAGGCAAGTTGTCCTGTTTCGATATGAATCCCCCCCCCCCCCAACAAAAACCCACACACCCCAAACCGTTGTTTACATCTTAGACTACAGGAGTAAGGAAAGTATTTGGAAATGAAAGTGTAGTTTTAATTTTCGCAGAGAGCTTTCTCATCTCTTCTCTTCCCTCCCTTCCCTGCTTGCAGCAGTCACAGGGATGTACACGCACAGCAGGGGACAGCATTTCTCTCATTGCTGATGCCGGCAGAACGACAGCTCTGATAATATGGCGCTCTCAGCGGGGCTTGAAGTCGATTAAAACTGAACGCCACACACCTCCAATGTAATGCGATGGTCTTTTGGTTTCGTCACTGTTCTTTTCTTTCTTTCTTTCTTTTCTAACTACATTAATGTTGGTCAACCTTTCCTTCAATCCAAAACCTGTCCACAGCCACGCTTTCTTCTCCGAGTGTGTCCTGATCTAACATGCATGATAGGCTACTGAAACCTCTTCCCTTCTTTCCTCAATGTCAGGACAACGCACTCCTTTCTGTCCGTTTCTCTCCTTCTCGTTTGTTTACGTACACGTTGCAGAAATCCTCTTCTTATCTTACAGCCAGCTCCAAAGGAATGGCTTATTTCCCTTCACGTTTGCCTCGTGTGCATACATTGTCGCCCCTTCCTTCCATCATTCTACTACCATTGCCACTTTACTCCACAAACCACATCTTCAATGGCAGTTAAGTCATTGAAACAAAAAAGTCCTAAAAAGACACAGGCACAAAGACCAGAGTCAAACAGACAAAGGCAGACAGACGAGCCAACATACAGACAAGCCAACACACACACACACACACACTCTTTCTAGACAAGTGCATTACCTCAAAAACACGGATCCACTAGGCCTATGTGTGCTCTCTCTCTCTCCCACACTTCTGCCGCCTTTACTGTCCAGTCACTTCGGACTGCTGCTGTTGCTGCAATTCTGCATTTGTTGTTACTGTTTCTGCTGCTTCTGCCGCTGCTGCCAACACTGTTACTGCTGGCCTGCTATGAAAATGATGAAGAAGATGATGGTTGACTGCGGTGGGGTTGTGTGTGTGTGTGTGTGTGTGTGTGTGTACAATGCGTGGACTGGATGTGGTTAGAAGCAAGGAGCGGGTGATGGTGGTCTCTCTGGGCAGGACAGGGTGGTGGGTGGCTGACTGTCTCGCCCTGCAGTGGGCAGGACAGGGTGGTGGGTGGCTGACTGTCTCGCCCTGTAGTGGGCAGGACAGGGTGGTGGGTGGCTGACTGTCTCGCCCTGCAGTGGGCAGGACAGAGGATGCCATAGCATAGGCAACAGTGGTGGACAAGTGGTTTAGGCCTGCCAGTTTTGGCCACAGTAACTCTCTGTCTGTCTGTCTGCCTGTCTCTGTCTCTGTATCTCTCTCACCCCGTCACTGGCTCCGTCCCCCTCTCTCCAGCCATCTCTCTGTCCCTATATATATATTTATTCCTCCCTCCCTTTCTCTCCTCTCCATCCCCCTCAGTTTGCACTTTATCTTCCAAAATCCTACCAACTACTACTACTACAACTACTACTACAACTACTACGTCGACGACGACTACCACCACCACTGCTATTGCTATGATTGATGCCGACACATTTACTACTGTTGCTGCTACTTGATGCTTCTATTATTTACTTAGTTACTACTACTTCTATACTACTGCTGCTGCTACTACTGCTGCTACTACTGTCACAACTATCATCATCATTAACCATTACATGCAGTGGTGTGTAGGGCAGCAACAAAGCGCTTCCACTCCTGTCTATCCTGGGCCAACCTAGTCACTGATCCCCAAGAGTGCTGCATGGCTTTCGTCTCACTTTCTACAGTCCTCCTCCACGTTGCTTGTGGTCTTCCTTTCTTTCTCCTTCCTTCTGGGGTCCAGTGCAATGTTGTTCTTGTGATTCTCTTCGGAGGATGTGCCTAATCCACTTCCACCGTCGTCTGGTGATGATGATTCCCATGTCTTCCTGCCTGCATCTCTGTAGTAGGTCTTCATTGGAGATCTTCTCTGGCCAAAAGATCCGGAGAATTCTTCGGAGGCATACGGTGTGAAAGGATCGAAGTTTGGTAAGATCCGCTTCCGTCATCCTCCAGCACTCAGAACCGTACAGGAGCGTAGATACAACACAGCTCTGGTATAGCTTCAGCTTGGTGTTGGCGCTGTACTGAGTTGGTCTCCAGATATTGTTCATCTCCCTGAACACATTCCTGGCCTTGCCCAGTCTGTTGTGGATGTCTTCTTTTTTGCCGCCCTCTGGTTTGATGCTGCTGCCAAGGTATGTGAACTTGTCTGTCTGGCGCAGGTCAGTTCCATTCACTTTCACAAGGGCTGGTGTGTTCACATTGAGCGACATTGTCTCTGTTTTCTTGGTGCTAATTCGAAGCCCCACTTGCTGTCTGAATGTTTGGAGTCTGCTGGTCTTCTCCTGGATATGTTGGTGTGTGTGTGACAGCAGCGCCAGGTCATCCGCAAAGTCAAGGCCGTCTAGTGTTGAGAACAGGCTCCAGTGAATCCCTCTTGGGGTGTCTTTTGTCGTCTTCCTCATCACCCAATCAATGGCCAAATTGAAGAGAACTGCCGACATCACACATCCTTGTCTTACTCCAGTCTTGACTTCGAAGACAGTGTTGCTATGGCCCACAGAGCATCTGAAGTTGTCATAGAAACTCTTGATAAGGTGTACCAGTTTCGATGGGATGCCAAAGTGTCGAAGGATACTCCAAAGGCTGTCTCTGTGTATGCTGTCAAATGCCTTTTCGAAGTCCACAAAATTCACATACAGTTGTCTTTGCCACTCTGTGCACTGTTCGATGTTGTTTCTGAGCGTGAATATCTGGTCTATACATCCTCGTTGCTTCCTGAACCCTGCTTGTTCCTTCCTCAGTGCATCGTCCACAGCGTCTGATATTCTTCTGATGATGACCTTAGCCAGTATCTTGCTCGGCACAGACAAAAGAGTGATTCCCCTCCAGTTGTTGCAGTCGCTCAGGGTTCCTTTCTTGGGGATTTTGACTATCACTCCCTTGGTCCAATCGTCAGGTACTTTCTCGTTCTTCCATGCAGCTGTGAACAGTGGTTGAAGTATGTCAGTTGCTAGTTCAGAATCTGCCTTGAACAGTTCGACACCAAGGTTGTCCTGGCCTGGTGACTTGCCGTTCTTGAGGGTCTTGATGGCAGCCACTATCTCTTCCTTTGTTGGGGGGTTGACATCAATGTCTAAGTCTTTTGTAGCTTCTGGGATGTCGGCTGTCTCGTCAGGTGGTGGTCGGTTGAGAACTTCCTGGAAGTGTTCAGCCCATCTTTCTTCTTGCTCTTTCTCTGTTGTCATCAGTTTCCCTTGTCTGCCCCTGGCTGGTCCCCCAGCGCTCCTCTTAAATTTGTTGCATACTTTCTTGGTAATTTTGTAGACTCTTCCTTGCTCTCCTTGGGCCGCCGCCTCCTCTGCCTCAGCTGCCAGCTGGTCCATGGCTTCTCTCTTGTCACGGCGTGCGAGTCTCTTCACTTTTCTGTGTGCCTCTCTGTACAACTATTCCTGCCTCTCTCGTAGCCGTGGAGACTTTACTTGCAGAAGTCTCTTCTTGATCTCTCTCCTTTCTTTGATGGCATCGAGGGTCTCTTGATGGATCCAGTCATTGTTGGTCTTCTTCTTTTGATGACCGATGCTCTCCTTGCTGCTCTCAGTGTACAGTTTACAGATCTGCTTCCATGTCGCATCTATGTCATGCTGTTCTGTCATGTTCTGCAGGATGTGGAATCTGTTCCTCAGATTGTTGATGAATGCAGACTTCACGTTGGTGTCTCTCAGTCGCTGGGTATCAAATCACGCTTGAGTGGTTGGTCTTGTGTTCTTCTTCAATTTCATATGAATGTGTGCGGTCACCAGGTGATGATCGCTCCCGACATCCGCACTTCGCTTGGTTCTCACATCCAGAAGAGATCGTCTCCATATACCGTTGATCATCAGATGGTCAATCTGGTTCATGTCTCTCCCATTTGGTGACGTCCAAGTCAGCTTGTGGATGTCCCGGTGCGTGAAGAGGGCCCCTCCTATCACTAAGTTGTTCATGGCGCAGAACTCCACAAGCCTCTCCCCGTTGTCATTTCTGTTCCCCACTCCGTTACGGAAACAGCAACAGAGAAAATTTCTACTTTTGCGTGCGAAGGACCTCCCGGGTCCAGTGAGACTCGTATGAATGCTGATGGCCAAAGCCGAGAGGAAGCTACCAGCAGGATAAGGGAAGACCTGAACACAATGTGAGGACGATGTATGAGACGGGCAAGCTGGCACAGGTAACATCAGAGATGAGAAGATTCAACCTCCATGTCCTAGGAGTGAGCGAGAGTAGATGGACTGGATCTGGGAGAATGAGAACCACCACCGGAGAAACCGTCCTCTACTCTGGGAGAGATGACGACCAGCACCACGAGGGAGTTGCCATCATTCTCAAGAAAGGCGTTGAGCGATGCCTTATGGAGTGGAAGCCCGTCAACAGCAGACTAATGAGTGCAAGACTGAAGGGAAGGCACATCAACATCACCATCATCCAGTGCTACGCACCAACCAACAACAGCAACGAAGAGAGCAAAGACGACTTCTACCACCAGCTGCAGACAGAGACAGAGAAAGCCCCACGCCATGACCTCATCGTCATCATGGGGGACCTCAACGCCAAGGTCGGAAGCGACAACACCGACTATGAGAGAGTCATGGGAAAACTGTCACAACTGCTGCTGCTGTTACTACTGTCACAACTACTGCTGTTATTACTGTCCCAACTACTCCTGCTACTACTGTCACAACTACTGCTGTTATTACTGTCCCAACTCCTACTGCTGTACTACTGTCGTGGCACTGCTGCTGCTTTAGCTAATGAGGGCCTGCTGTGTTAATCGTGACAAAGGTGCGGGGTTTATTTCAGCATTTGTCTTCTCTTTTTTTCATTTCAATATTGACTTTTTCAGATTTTTAATCCAAGATTTGTCTTTTTATTTCAGGATTTGTCTTGCCTTTTTTCCATTTCAATATTGATTTTTTATGGGTTTTATTTTAGGATTTGTCTTTTTTATTTCAGGATTTGTCGTTATTAATTTCAGGATTTGTCTTATTTTTATGTCAAGATTTCTCTTTTCTTTTTTATTTCAGTATTTGTCTTTTCTTATTTCAGGAATTGTCTGTTCTTTTCTCATTTCAGGATTTGTCTTTTGTATTTCAAGATTTGTCTTTTTTATTTCAGGATTTGTCTTGTTTATTTCAGGATTTGTGTTTTTAATTTTTTTTAATTTCAGGATTTGTCATTTTTTAAATTTCAGGATTTGTCTTTTCTTTTTTTATTTTAGGATTTGTCTTTTCTTTTTTTATTTCAGGATTTGTCATTGCTTTTTTTATTTAAGGAATTTTTTTTATATTTTAGGATTTGTGACTTGCGGGAAAGGTTTCAGGTCATGGGTTGTGTATATAAATTCCATACATTATTATTATTATTATTGTGTAGAAACTGTCCGATGAGAGGACGCTCAGCGGCTGACATTTTCACAGTTCTTTTGGCCTGCCATTTCAGTTGTCTCCCCCTCTCTCTGTCTGTCTCTCTCCCTGTCTCCATCTCTGTCTGCTTGTCTGTCTACCTGCCTGCCTGTCTGTGTGTCTGTCTATCTCTGTCTCTCCCTCTCTGTATGTGTGTGTGTCTGTCCGTCTATCTGTTCTGCTGTCTGTTGTGCTGAGTTGACATTTCTTGCAATCTCGTATAGGTCTGCCTCTCTAGCTAGATTAGCCTCTCTGTCTCTCTTTTCCTTCCCTTTCTCCCATTCCTGTTTATCATAAAAACTAATGTAACCACAGTTGATGGTACACACGTTACTGCTGCTGCTGCTGCCACTCTGCTACTACTACTACTACTACTACTACTACTACTACTACTACCACCACCACAACTACTACCACAACTACTACCACAACTACCACCACTACTACCACAACTACTACCACTACTACCACAACTACTACCACTACTACCACCACCACCACCACCACCACTACCACTACTACTACTACTACTACTACTACTACTACTACTACTACTACTACTACTACTACTACTACTACTACTACTATGCTGCTGCTGCTGCTGACAGTGAGGGTGTCAGTAGTCAGAATGTGTGTAGAATTAATTCGTCTGGTGAGTAAGGAGCCGGTGGCGGCATTTCTCTCTGTCATCAGTTGTGGGCTAGGCAATGGATAGGCTGAACTTTTCTGTGAACAGGACACTGGTGGTCGGTGGTTTAGAGGTAAAACACCCATATAGAAAGCGAAGAGCCGGAGGTTCGATCCCTGTTTGAAACTGAACCGCTCCCCCTCCCCCCCCCCCCCCCCCCCCCCCCGCCACGCACTAGACCGTGACTGGTTGTCAGGGTACTAGTCTTTTTGAATAGATGATAAGCCGAGGTCACAGTTGACCAATCATTTAGCACACGTAAAAGAATCCAAGGCAACAAGAGAGTTGTCCCTGGCAAAATTCTGTAGAAAAGAGCCACTCTCATAAGAACAAAAATAAATAATATAGGCACAGGATGTTTTTAAAAATGGGTGGCGCTGCTCTTGGGATGACGCGGTCTGTCTAGGAAGAGCATCTCAATTCCAGGCAGAGAACTCTGCCGTGACTTACAGTGACATCAGTTTGAAATAAACGCAAGTCAGTCAAGTGCGTTGATATTTTCAAGAGTTGATAGAACTTTGTCACACATTAGCTATCTCTGCTTATCTCTGTCTCGCTGTCTTTTTCTCTGTCCCCTCTGTTTTCTAGCTTATGTTGCCCTTCTTTGTCAGCTTCTCTCTCTCTCTCTTCTCTCTCTCTCGTCATCCCTCTTCTCATCTCTCTCCTCTCTCCCTCTCCTCTCTCTCTCTCTCTCTCCCTCCTCCTCCTTCTCCCCCTCCTCCTCTCTCACGTCAAACACTCTCCCTGATGAAGCTCACATGAAGGAGAAATAACCAGCAGTCACGGAAAAATCACCACGCCACGGGCGTCATACAGCGGCTACAGCTAGGCTCCAGTCATTGTCAGGGCAATACAGCGTCGGCGCCTTAGGAAGGGAAATGGGAGCCAATGCCTGTGTCAGGGAACAGACAGATCGTTAGTCAGGGGGCGATGTGGGTTGGTATGCCCGCGGCAAGAGCCTATTTATCTTATTGATGCATTTTCCCTACACCAGCTCTGTTGCTTTTCAGTCGGTTTATGTCTTCATACAAAGAACTTTCCCCCCGTGCAAGCCATTAACGGTTTCGTTTGGATGAAGCAGGTATTGATCCGCCTGCATACATACATGCACGAGTATGGGCGCGCGCACACACACACACACACACACCACACACACACACACACACACACACACACACACACACACACACACCGCATGCACATCTACAAGTATGTGTTTTAACACACATATGCACAGAAACAGGTGAATTGTTTGCCTGTTTGTCTGTCTCTCTGTTGCGGCTCCTCTCTCTCACACACGCACGCACACATGCGACACGCACGCACGCACGCGATACGCGCGCCGCGCGCACACACACACACACACTCACTCACTCACACACTCACACACACACACACACTCACACACTCACTCACACACTCACACACACACACACACACACACACACACAACACACACACACACACCACACACACCACACAACACACACACACACACACACACACACACACACACACACACACACACACACCACAAGGCAGGTAATCACAGAAAGCCCACACGGAAAATAGGCCACTTTTCTCATCCACAGCATTGCCTTAGGTGTGGGCCACAGTTTCCGACTTAATGACATTGTGAAACATGCACTGCATGATATTGTCCAACACTTGTGTGTTACATTCACTATAATCATGATATACGCGTGTTGCACATTCACCATATGATATTGCCTAACACGTGAGTTACATTCACCATGTGATATTGCCTAACACGTGTGTTACATTCACCATGTGATATTGCCTAACACGTGTGTTACATTCACCATGTGATATTGCCTAACACGTGTGATGCACATTCACCATGTGATATTGCCTAACACGTGTGCTGCACATTCAACATGTGATATTGCCTAACACGTGTGCTGCACATTCAACATGTGATATTGCCTAACACGTGTGTTACATTCAACATGTGATATTGCCTAACACGTGTGTTACATTCAACATGTGATATTGCCTAACACGTGTGTTACATTCAACATGTGATATTGCGAAAGACAGCTACGTCTTGCCCTTCCTCTTGTCGACCATAAATCGTCAAAACAACACGCATCAAAGACAATTTTGCCGAAAGAGATCAGCCACAGCTTAAGAAAACCCTCCAACCATGCTTCCTGACAATGGCAATGAGGCACAGAGAGAGAGAGAGAGAGAGAGAGAGAGAGAGAGAGAGAGAGAGAGAGAGAAGAGAGAGAGAGAGAGAGAGAGAGAGAGAGAGAACAGAGACAGAGAGAGACAGAGACAGAGAGAAGAGAGAGAGGAGAGAGAGAGAGAGAGAGAGAGAGAGAACTCGAACTCGAACTCTCGAACTCGAACTTTTTATTGAGAGTAAATGGATAAGCTCGGGGCTTTTTTACACCATGCTCTCAAAAAAAAAAACAACAAAAAAAAAAAACAAAAAAAACCCCCACCAACAACAATCAAAAACCACAAAAAAACAAAACAAAAACAACAACCCCCCCCCCCCCATCCCCAAACAAACCCGCAAACAATCATTATCAACAGTTTTAAAGACACCAAAATGAAAATTTCAAAATTGATTATTATAATCAAACACTATAAATGAGAACTAGATACAATAACGATGAATGTCATACAAGGGAGACAATGGAGAAAGAAAGAAAGCAAACAAACAAACAAACACAGACAAACAAGTATATATATATATATATATATATATATATATATAATATATATATATATATATATATATATATATATATATAAAAAAACCAAACAAAACAAAACAAAAACAAAAAAACACCACCACCCACACACACACAACCACCGACTCAGAAACCACATTACAGAGAGAGACAAAGAGACAGACAGGCAGACGGACATACAGACAGCGGCAAAACAGCAAAGGATATAGAGAGTGAGGGGGGGGGGAGTTGCTTACAGAGTTATGGACAGTGTGAGGACAGAAATAGATCAACAGGGAAAGGACAAAAAAACAAAACAAAACAACAACAGCAAAGAGACGTGAAGAATAAAATCGCATTAAACATGAATTGTGTGCTAATGACTACTACAGATAATTAAACATGAATTGTGTGCTAATTACTACTAGAGATAAGGATTTCGAACACAAAAATGAAATTCCAATCATAACATTTCAAAAAGATGTCTGTGATATCCTTTCTTAAATGAAGACAAACTAGGCTTCTGTTTAAGATAATCAGGGATATTGTTCCATAGCTTACTACCTGAAAAAACCAAGGATGACATGAATAAGTCTATCCTGGGGCGGGGAATAAATAGAATACTTTTACCTCGAATAACTCTGATAACAAATTTATCATACAGATAGGATGGCGTAAGATTATTCATAATCTTGTACATGAATACGACTTTATTGAAATGGCATTTCTGATTTAATGGTAAAATATTGAGTTTTTTGTAATCTTCATTTTGCAAAGATGATTTAAGAGTATTAATTTCATGGAGCGTCTGTAAATACTCTCAAGTCGTTTTAAAGCAGTTTTTTTCTCGCCAGGTCCCAACATGTTGAAGCATAATCAATATCTGGTTGTATGTATCCATAAAAGAACAACTTTCGAGTGTGCTCATCAAGGAAATGCTTTATTCTATTGGAGCTGAAATATCTTTTGGGATAATTTCTTTGACAATATTGAAATATGCTCGACCAGGAAAGATTATTGTCTACATTAAGGCCAAGTAATTTATGATTATTAACCTCTTCTACTATCTGATCATGAATTTTCAGACTTCTTGACATAGACTTCATATTTTGTCTTTTTTGTCTCGTTGTGACTATCATGAACTTAGATTTTTTAGGATGAAGAGCCATGTGGTTCAGATCAGCCCAAGAAGTTAGTTTATCTATATCTTTCTGTAGAATATTACATATAACATTTGCTTTTTTATCCTTAGTATGAATAGTCGTATCATCTGCAAATAGTTTCACAAGAAGATGAAATATTCAATGGAAGATCATTAATATAGATAGAAAACAAAATTGGCCCAAGAACTGATCCCTGGGGACACCATAATGTTATTGGCATGAAGGAGATATTGCACAGTCTTGAAGAACTGCCTGCCGTCTATTTTTAAGAAATGAGGATATAAGTCTAACTGAATCTGAACATAAGCCATACAAAACAAGTTTCTTTATTAGAAGATCATGGTCAATGGTGTCAAAAGCCTTAGCAAAATCAACAAATACTACCCCAGACAAAAGATCATTGTTAATATTTTCATGCCATTGTTCTATAGGTTAGTAAGCAGAGTGTGACAAGAATGGTTTTTCATAAATCCGCTTTGCCTAGGATGAAACAGATTGTGATTTGTAAAATACAGCTGAAGGTTATTCTTAAGATGCTTTTCAAGAGGCTTAGACAATGAAGACAGGATTGATATTGGTCTATAGTTTGAGGGATCTTTTGGGTCACCAGATTTGAAAAGGGGCAAAACTTTGGCATCTCTAAAAGCTTGAGGAAAATGACATTTTTCAATTGAAAGATTATAAATGTATGTGATATGGTGTGCTGAACTCAACTATCTTATGGTGTGCTGAACTCAACTATCTTATGGTGTGCTGAACTCAACTATCTTATGGTGTGCTGAACTCAACTATCTTATGGTGTGCTGAACTCAACTATCTTATGGTGTGCTGAACTCAACTATCTTATGGTGTGCTGAACTCAACTATCTTATGGTGTGCTGAACTCAACTATCTTATGGTGTGCTGAACTAAACTATCTTATGGTGGGCTGAACTAAACTATCTTACGGTGGGCTGAACTAAACTATCTTATGGTGTGCTGAGAGAGAGAGAGAGAGAGAGAAGAGAGAGAGAGAGAGAGAGAGAGAGAGAGAGAGAGAGAGAGAGAGAGAGAGCACACCTTGCCCAGTCTACAGTCAGAAGCATAGAGTCATAGTTACCATCACTGACGTACACACCCTCACCAGAAGTTGGCAGTGTAAGTAAGCAATGCAACATCTGAAAACAAGCAAAACACCCAAACCCACAGAAGGACAAAACAAAAGAAAACAAACAACAACAACAACAAAGAGAGAGCTTAGAATATGGTCGACAGAATATCACACAACAGCTCTGTGTTTGTGTTTTGTGCGTGCGTGTGTGTACGAGGGCGCGTGTATGTTTCGTACGTGCGCGCGCGCGCATGTATATACCGGTATATATATATAATATATATATATATATATATATATATAATATATATATATATATATATAATATAATATAAATAAATAAAAAAATATATATATATAAATATATATATATTATGTGTGTGTGTGTGTTTGTGTGTGTGTGTGTGTGTGTGTGTGTGTGCGTGCGTTTTGTAGGAAACTACGTCTGTGTAATGATCAAAGTGATGGCTACATACACAGATTGCAGATTGCAGATTGCAGGTTACAGATTGCTCTGATCCTCCAATGAAAAACACAGTGAAGAAACAAGCTCCAAGCTGGCACTACTCAGTGCTCCCTTGAAGCCATTGCTACATGTACACACGCAGATTTATTTTTCCGATAGACAACAGACTGCTGTAACACCTGTGCTTTTCCACCTGCCCCATAACAATTCCAAACAAAGCTAAGTACTTTTATGATTTTAGCAGCAATATGTTACTTCAATACACTAGCATCAAT
>CM054135.1:31987022-31994996 GCA_028751875.1 Rapana venosa | reverse complement strand
ACTGATGTTAAAGATCAGTACACTGATGTTAAAGATCAGTACACTGATGTTAAAGATCAGTACACTGATGTTAAACATTAGTGCAGTGACGTTAAAGATTAGTACACTGATATTAAAGATTAGTACATTGATGTTTAAGATCAATTCAATGAGGTTAAAGATTAGTACACTGACGTTAAAGATTAGTACGTTGATGTTAAATATCAGTACATTGATGTTTTAAAAAAATCAGTACACTGGTGTTAAAGATTAGTACACTGAAATTAAAGATTAGCAAACTGATGTTAAATATCAGTCCAATGATGTTAAATATTAGTGCAATGATGTTACAGATTAGTACACTGATGTTAAAGATTAGTACATTGATGTTTAAGATCAGTCCTATGATGTTAAAGATTAGTACACTGCCGTTATATATTAGTACACTGATGTTAAAGATTAGTACACTGATGTTAAAAATCAGTACACTGATGTTAAAGATTAGTACACTGGCGTTAAAGATTAGCACACTAATGTTAAATATCAGTCCAATGATGTTAAACATTAGTGCAATGATGTTAAAGATTAGTACATTGATGTTTAAGATCAGTCCAATGATGTTAAAGATTACTACACTGACGTTAAAGATTAGTACATTGATTGCAAGATTAGTACAATGATGTTAAAGGTTAGTACATTGCTGTTAAAGATAATACACTGATGTTAAATATCAGTACATTGATGTTAAAAAAAATCAGTACACTGATGTTAAAGGTGAGCACAGTGATGTGCAAGATTAGTACAATGATGTTAAAGGTTAGTACGTTGCTGTTAAAGATAGTACACTGATGTTAAATATCAGTACATTGATGCTAAAAAAATCAGTACACTGATGTTAAAGGTGAGTACAGTGATGTGCAAGATTAGTACAATGATGTTAAAGGTTAGTACATTGCTGTTAAAGATAGTACACTGATGTTAAATATCAGTACATTGATGTTAAAAATCAGTACACTGATGTTAAAGGTGAGTACAGTAATGTGCAAGATTAGTACAATGATGTTAAATATTAGTACATTGCTGTTAAAGATCAGTAGACTAATGTTAAAGATCAGTACATTGATGTTAAAGATCAGTACAATGATGTTAAAAATTAGTGCACTGATGTTAAAGATTAGTAGATTGATGTTTCAGATTAGTACACTGGTGTTAAATATTAGTACATTCGTGTTAAAGATCAGAACACTGATGTTAATATTCAGTACATTGATGTTAAAGATTAGTACACTGGTGTTAAAGATCAGTACACTGGTGTTAAAGATCAGAACACTGGTGTTAAAGATTAGGACACTGATGTAAAATATCAGTCCAATGATGTTAAACATTGGTGCAATGATGTAAAGATTAGTACACTGGTGTTAAAAGATCAATACACTGGTGTTTAAGATCAGTGCAATGATGTTAAAGATTAGTACACTGACGTTAAAGATTAGTAAAATGATAAAGATGAGCTTGTTGATTTTACAGATGAGTTCACTGATATTAAAGATTAGTACATTGTTGTTAAAGATCAGTCCAATGATGTTAAAGATTACTACATTGACGTTTAAGATCAGTACATTGATGTTTAAGATTAGTACAATGATGTTAAAGATTAGTTCACTGTGTTAAAGATTAGTACATTGCTGTTTAAGATCAGTCCAATGATGTTAAAGATTACTACATTGACGTTAAAGATCTGTACATTGATGTTTAAGATTAGTACAATGATGTTAAAGATTAGTACAACGATGTATAAGATTAGTACCTTGATGTTAAAAATTAGTACACTGATGTAAAAGATCAGTACAATGATGTTAAGGATCAGTACATTGATGTTACAGATTAGTACACTGATGTTAAGGATTAGTACACTGATGTTAAAGATCAGTACTCTAATGTTAAGGATCAGTACAATGATGTTAAAGATCAGTACACTGATGTTAGGTATCAGAACATTGATGTTACAGATTAGTACACTGATGTTAAAGATTGGTACACTGATGCTAAATATCAGTACAATGATGTTAAAGATCAGCACAATGATGTTAAAGATCAGTGCATTGATCTTAAAGATTAGTACACTGATGTTAAAGATTAGTAAACTGATGATAAATATTAGTATATTTATATTAAGATCATACACTGATGTTAATGATCAGTACATTGATGTTAAAGATTAGTACACTGATCTTAAAGATCAGTACACTGATGTTAAAGATTCATACAGTAATGTAAAAGATCAGCACATTGATTTTACAGACTAGTACACTGATGTTAAATATTTAACAGCAATGTAATAATATTTCACATCAATGTACTAATCTGCAAAATAAATGTGCTGATCTTTTACATCACTGTATGAATCTTTAACATCAGTGTACTAATATTTAACATCAATGTACTACTCTGTAACATCAATGTACTGATCATTAACATCAGTGTACTGATCTTTAAGATCAATGTACTAATATTTAACTGATGTTAAGGATTGGTACACTGATGTTAAAGATCAGTACTCTGGTGTTAAAGATTAGTAGAGTGATATTAAAGATCAGTGCACTGATGTTAAATATCAGTACAATGATGTTAAAGATCAGTACATTGATGTTAAAGACCAGTACACTGATGTTAAAGATCAGTACCTTGATATTAAAGATTAGTACACTTATGTTGAAGATCCGTACAATAATGTTAACTACTAGTAAAGTGATGTTAAAGATTAGTACAGTAATGTTAAAGATTAGTACAATGATGTTAAAGATTAGTACACTGGTGTTAAAGAGCAGTACATTGATGTTAAAGATCAGTACACTGGTGTTAAAGATTAGTACACTGACGTTAAAGATTAGTACAATGGTGTTAAATGTCAGTACAGTGATGTTAAAGATCAGTACACTGATGTTAAAGATGAGAACATTGATGTGAAGATAATAATAATAATAATATATGGAATTTATATAGCGCTGAATCTTGTAAAAAAACAAACAAATCGAAGCGCTTGCACTCAATCAGTACTATAATAATAATAATAATAATAAAAATTTAAAAATAATAATATAATAAATTTAAAATAATAATTTAATAATATAATAATAAAATATAATAAAAATTTATAATAATATTAATAATTAATATAATAAAAATTTAATAATAATAATTTCTATAAAGATCAGTACTATAATGTTAAATATTAGTACACTGATGTTAAAGATTAGTACACATATATTAAAGATCAGTACATTGATATTAAAGATCCGTATACTGATGGTACAGATCAGTACAATGATGTTAGAGATCAGTACACTGATGTTAAAGATTAGTACAGTGATGTGCATGATTAGTACAATGATGTTAAAGATGAGTGCACTGATGTTAAAGATCAGTACACTGATGTTAAAAATTAGCGCAAAGATGTTAAAGATAAGTACTCTGATGTTAAAGATTAGTACACAGATGTTAAAGGCTAGTACACTAATGTTAAAGATGAGTACACTGGTTTTAATGATTAATATAGTACACTGATGTTAAAGATCAGTACAATGATGTTAATGGTTAGTACGGTGATGTTAAAGATCAGTACACTGATGTTAAAGATCCGTACAATAATGTTAAATATTAGTACACTGATCTTAATGGTTAGTACACTGATGTTTATGATCAGTACAATGATGTTAAAGATCAGTACAATGATCTTAATGGTTATTACAGTGATGTTTAAGATCAGTACAATGATGTTAAAGATCAGTACAATGATGTTAAAGATCTGTACAAAGATGTTAGTGATTAGTTACATGGATGGTTAATGTTAAGTACAGTACATGATGTTAAGTCAGTACAATGATGTTAAAGATCGTACAGGATGTTTAGATCGTACAATGTTTGTTAAAGATCTGTACTTGATGTTAATTATTAGTACAGTACATGATGTTAAAGATCTGTACAATGATGTTAATTATCAGTACAATGATGTTAAAGATGTGTTACATTGATGTTAAATATCAGTGCAAAAATGTTAAAGATCAGTACACTGGTGTTAATGATTAGTAAAATGATGTTAAAGTCAGTACAATGATGTTATAGATTAGGACATGATGTTAAAGGGATTAGTATAAAGATTATTTACAAGGGTTTTAAATGATTAATCCCACTGATGTTAAAGATTACTACATTGATGTTAAGATCAGTACAATGATGTTAAATATTAGTACAGTGATGTTAAAGAATATTTACTTGTTTGTCAAAAATCAGTACACTGATTTTAAAAGTTTAGTCCTGATGTTAAATTATCAGTGCAATGGTGTTAAAGATCAGTATACTGATGTTAAAGATCAGTACACTGATGTTAAAGTTTAGCACACTGATGTTAAATATCAGTGCAATGATGTTAAAGGTCAGTATACTGATGTTAAAGATCAGTATACTGATGTTAAAAATTAGCCCAAAGATGTTAAAGATAAGTACTCTGATGTTAAAGATTAGTACACTGATGTTAAAGGCTAGTACACTGATGTTAAAGATTAGTGCACTAACGTTAAAGATCAGTACAATGAAGTTAAAGATGAGTACACTGGTTTTAATGATTAGTATAGTACACTGATGTTAAAGATCAGTACAATGATGTTAATGGTTAGTACAGTGATGTTAAAGATCAGTACACTGATGTTAAAGATCCGTACAATAATGTTAAATATTAGTACACTGATCTTAATGGTTAGTACACTGATGTTTATGATCAGTACAATGATGTTAAAGATCAGTACAATGATGTTAAAGATCAGTAGAATGATCGTAATGGTTATTACAGTGATGTTTAAGATCAGTACAATGATGTTAAAGATCAGTACAATGATGTTAAAGATCTGTACAATGATGTTAGTGATTAGTACATTGATGTTAATGATAAGTACAGTACACTGATGTTAAAGATCAGTACAATGATGTTAAAGATCGGTACACTGATGTTAAAGATAAGTACAATGATGTTAAAGATCTGTACATTGATGTTAATTATTAGTACAGTACACTGATGTTAAAGATCTGTACAATGATGTTAAATATCAGTACACTGATGTTAAAGATGTGTACATTGATGTTAAATATCAGTGCAATGATGTTAAAGATCAGTACACTGGTGTTAATGATTAGTAAAATGATGTTAAAGATCAGTACAATGATGTTATAGATTAGGACACTGATGTTAAAGATTAATATAAAGATTAGTACAATGGTGTTAATGATTAATACACTGATGTTAAAGATTACTACATTGATGTTAAAGATCAGTACAATGATGTTAAATATTAGTACAGTGATGTTAAAGAATAGTACACTGATGTCAAAAATCAGTACACTGATGTTAAAGTTTAGTACACTGATGTTAAATATCAGTGCAATGGTGT
Organism: Rapana venosa; assembly: GCA_028751875.1. Lineage (NCBI taxonomy): Eukaryota > Metazoa > Mollusca > Gastropoda > Neogastropoda > Muricidae > Rapana > Rapana venosa. Next base: position 31,989,576 of record CM054135.1, on the reverse strand, counting down.
TAAAGATCAGTATACTGATGTTAAAGATCAGTACACTTATGTTAAAGTTTAGCACACTGATGTTAAATATCAGTGCAATGATGTTAAAGGTCAGTATACTGATGTTAAAGATCAGTATACTGATGTTAAAGATGAGTACACTGATGTTAAAGATTAGTACACTGAAGTTAAAGATTAGTACACCAATGTTAAAAACCAGTACATTGGTGTTAAAGATTAGTACACTGATGTTTAAGATCAGTACATTGGTGTTAAAGAAAAGTACACTGATGTTAAAGATCTGTACATTGATGTTAAATATCAATACAGTGATTTTGAGTATCAGTAAAGTGATGTTGAAGACCGGTATAGTGATTTTGTGGCAGAATATTGTTCTCATGAGATGAAACTCTGTCAGCCACCAGATCTCAAATAACTGGGCTACATGTGCTTATCTTTTCATCATTCAATGTATTTCATATTGACTGTAAAACGGAAATCATTTGGATTTTCTTGCATTCAGAAAAAACATTCAGATGGGTCGGTGGTCTAGAGGTAACGCGCCTGTTTAGAAAGCGAAAAGTCCGTGTCGGAAGTGTGCGGTGGTTCGAATCCCGTTTGTGCCGGAAACTTTTCCCTCCATCCATTAGACCATGAGTGGTGGTCTGGGCGCTAGTTTCAGATGAGACGATAAACCGAGGTCCCGTGTGTTACACAAAATTATTCAGCGCGTGTTAAAGAACCCACGACAACAAGGGAGTTGTCCCTGGCAATATTCTTAAAAAAAAAGTCACTCCGATAGGGAAACAAATACAGTTGCAGACGAGAAAAGGGTGGCGCTGATCTTGTGGCGACGCGCTCTCCCCAGGGAGAGCAGCCCGCATTTCACGCAGAGAAATCTCGTGACTTAAAGGGGTATAAATAAATAAATATAAACGAATTACATTGGCTTATTTTTTCATAATGGAATGTATTGCAATATCGATACTAAAACAGAATGGTTTGGAGTTTCTGGCATTCAGACTTTTCTTATCCTGTGTGCAAATGATATCAAAGGCAGCAGATGGTTACATTACACCCAACAACCTCAACACCAAGACAGAAAATAAGACATCAGAAAAAAGTGTTGTACAAGGACATTAAACTAGAACTTGTTGACTAGTTCTATTTGCCTTGTAACTTATTTTTATGCATAAGTACAACTATAACACACACACCTACACCCACCCACCCACTCACACACATACACACATGCGCGCGTGCGTGCGCGCACACACACACACACACACACACACACACTCACTCACTAACACACACACTCACACACACACACACACACACTCACACACACTCACACACACTCACACACACACACACACACACACACACACACACACACACACACACACACACACACACACACACACACACACACACACACACACACACCGGCCACTCACCAGTACTCTCCTCCTCTCATTTCCCTTCTCCCTCACTTCCCCAGTTGTGGACGAGCGGCCCCAGGTGCTGACCCATCTTCACCTGACCTCAGTGGTGTACGCCAGAAGCTGCGGAACCTCTCAGCCTCACCTGGGCGCCAAGCTTGGGCAGAAGCAGGTGACTCAGCTGCGCCTGAAGGACTGGCAGCGCTACCAGTGGACCTGGCCCCCACACCCGGCATGTCGGAGACCGTGGCTCCCTCCCCCTCCTTCTCCTCCCCCTCTCTTGCCTTCCCCTCCTCAGCCATCACCAGGACCTGCTTCTGGAGATCTCAGGTAAGACCTGTGGGAAGAACGTAAGAGACAGCTGCCTTTTGAGATTGCTGTGATTGGAATGTTGTCTTCTTATTGAAAGAAAATTGTGAGAGGGGACTGAATTGTCATTTTGACAACACGTATGAAGTCCTCGACCCAGTCAACACTTGCGGTTGTATTTGCCTGAGGTGAAGGTAGCTGTTTGATGCGTTATGCCATGAAGATCGGAGCCCTACACAAGTTCTGCCTGTGTTGAGAACGGTTTTTTTTGCAGAAAACAAAACTTCATGTTTTGTTCAGGGATTGCCCAGAAGAGGTAAGTTTTGGAATAGGACAGTCTGGAAGTTTTTCCCTCAGTTTTGTTTTTCTGGAAGTTTTGATCCAAATCTTAACTCAAGTAACTCTCTCATATTCTCGGAAACTGGTTGTCCTTTTTCTTCATTGTCATGAAAGGATGATGCCCTTTCAGCAAAAATGTCGTCGTCTGTTTCTTCATCCTCTCTTGCTACTGACATCAGTTCTCCCTCCAGCTCCTCTGCTTTTTCGTCAGAAACACTGTCGGTGACAGTATCTGAATCACTGCTTGTCTTCTTTCTTTTTCTTCATTGACAGCAAGGGGTTCCTTGTCTGGGTCAGAGTTTAGTTTCCTCTTCCTGGAGTGCAGAACATTTTTTTCAAATTTATCTCTTCTTTGGTAAAGGTTTTAGATTATTGTAAAAGCATGTTGGAGAGATGGTTCTCTTTTCACCAGCAACTCAGTATAAGTGCCAGCTTGGAGTTCTTCACTCGACCTTCAATCCACCACTAATTCCTGGTCACTA
>CM054135.1:31972022-31982022 GCA_028751875.1 Rapana venosa | reverse complement strand
AGAGGAGGAGGTCAAGGATAGGCCAGGGCAACTTCTACATGCAGCACTTTCCCCTTCTCCTGGAGCGACAGGTCTTCAAAGAGGACGACTCTGACGACAGCACCAAAGTGGTCAGTCCTAGTTAGGAGGAAACTGTCAGTTGAGGATAGATCTGAAAGAGGGGCTACCGTGTCCGGAAAATTCCATCACACCTGTTCATACAAAGTGGAAGAAAAAGAGACAGAGAATGGTGGATGGAGAAGTGGAAGGTTGGAAGTGTTTGAAGATATGTCAAACAAATGCGTGCATGTATTTTAATTTTTTTTTATTCTTTTATATAATAATAATAATACTGTATGGAATTTATATAGCGCTGAATCTTGTAAAGCAACAAATCAAAGCGCTCAGATTTTTTTTCTCGAAGATAAGCACTCATGTGCTTTTTTTACATCAAGTCCCCGTGTGTATGCGGTTTTGTAAATTTTGTCATCTGTTCCCACCGGCACACAATGGCCTTCTCTTACGAAAAACGGAACAGGATTTAACGTGTGCACAAGATGTTCTGCGTGCGTTCGCGCACGGGGCCTCGGTTTATAGTTCATCAGAAGGACTTTTGGAGAGAGTGGAGTCTGCACTGATGTTTACTCAAGGGAAAATATCCTCTTAAATGGTGTAAGTATAAGTGTGCAAGTGCAAAGGTGGATACATGAATGTTTCTGGTTTTGTATTAATGCGTATGTGGTAAAAACGCGCGCGCGCGCACACACACACATACACACAAACACACACACACCACCATGTCCACTCTGGGCTGTCTATCTGTCTGCTGACCAGGTCAGTCACCGGCACACACACACACACACACACAATACACAAAATACACAACACAATACACACCACAATACCACTACACACATAACCACACACATAACACAATACACACACATACAACACACATACACACAACATACACACAACATACACCACAACAACAACTACATCACACCATACACACACACATCACACACATACACACAAACACACACATACACACACACATAACACATACACACACATACACACATACACAATACACACACACACATACACACACATACATACACACACATACACTAACACACATACATACACACACATACAACACACACATACATCACACATACACAAAATACACAACACACACATACACACACATACACATACACACACATACACACACAACATACACCACACATAACACATACACACACACAAACATACCACACACATAACACACACATACACCCCTCAACACATACACACACCACACATACACACACCAATACACATACACAACACATACATACACACACATACATACACATCACACACATACATACAACATACACACACACACACATACACACACACATACACTACACACCATACACACACACAACACACATACACACCATACACACATACACCACATACACACACACATACACACACACATAACACACACACACACATCACACACACCCCATACACACATACACCACAATACACACACACATACATACACACACAATACCACACACATACACACACACATCACACACACACAAAACACTACACACACACATACCACATACACACACACACACATACACACACAACATACACACACAATACATACACACACATACAACACACACAACACCACATAACACAACACAACACAACACATACACACACACATACACACACACACACACACACAACATACACACACACTACCACAACACAACATACACACAACACACACAAAACACACACACACACACACAACTACACACACATATACACAACACACACACATACACACACATACACACACACACACACACATACACACACAACACACACACACACACACACACACAACACACACACACACACACTACACACACACAACACACACAACCACAACACACACATATACACACAACACACACACACACACACACACACACACACACAACACACACACACACAACACACACACCACACACACACAACACACACACACACACAACACACACACACACACACAACACACACACACACACAAACACACACATACACACACACAACACACACACACAACATAACACCCCACACACACACACACACACACACCACATACACACACACACAACACACACCACCACCACCACCACCATGTCCACTCTGGGCTGGCTGTCTGGCTGGCTGTCTGTCTGCTGACCAGGTCAGTCACCGGCACCTCTGGGGCCAGCAGACCAGGGAGGAGAAACGTCGGGCCGAGGTCAGCCGACGGTGCGGGTCACTGGAGCGTGCTCTGACGTCACTGGAGCGAGGAGCCGGGGACCTGGAGGAGGGGGGGTGTGGGGGGGAGGGGGGGCTGTTCGTCACAGAGCTCCGGCAGGAGACCTTTGACCCCCGCCTGTGGCCCTGGAACTGGGAGCGGTACGAGTGAGGGGGGGTGGGGGGGGGGGGGCGGCACTTTTCTGCGTTGCACTTTTCTGGGTTGCACTTGTTTGGGTTGCACATTTCTGAGTTGCACTTTTCTGGGTGAGGAAAAGAATTCACACGACAACCCAAATGAGAAGATCAAAATGAATATCATTTCCGTTCATTTATCAGGATGGGTGGAGACGGGGTTTCTTTGTGTTGTGTTTTAACATCTCCCCCCTCCCTCCCTCCCCTTTTTATGTACAAGAAACATATAAAATCATAGTTGAAGAAAAATGTTGTAATTTTTAGATCATAAATATTTTAGAGCATTGCTTTGGTGTTTTGTTGTTATTGGTGGTGTTGTTGTTGTTTTGGTGTTTTTAGTTTGAAACTTCCAACCCTGCTCACCCCCCCCCCCCCCTCTCTCCCCCTGCCTGTACTCTCTGTTGGCTTGTCTGCTTCTTCCTGTGCTGGTTGGGTTTGGGGCTTACTTCTGTCAACAGAGGGAGTGCATTTCCTATAAATAGAGTATGATTAGGGTTTGTGTGTGTGTGTGTGTGTGTCCCTGCGTGTGTAAGTGTGTGTAAGTGTGTGTACGTGCGTGTGTAAGTGTGTGCGTGCGTGCGCTATATATATACATATATGCGCACGTACGCACACACATATTTACGTATTTATATTTTATTTATATATATATATATATGTGTGTGTGTATGTGTGTGCGCGTGCGTGCGTGCGTGCGTGCGTGCGTGCGTAGATAGATAGATAGATAGATAGATAGATAGATAGATAGATAGATAGATAGATAGATAGATAGATAGATAGATAGATAGATAGATGTGTGTGTGTGTGTTTCCCCGTCCCTTGGTTAGAGATCCATGGTTCAACAATGGTGAGATTTTTGCGTGTGCGACCGTTTTTCCTCCACCATTTAGGTATCCGCATTCTGACTTCGGGGATTTTTTTGTTCCTCGGCTAAAGGTCCAAGGATGAGATTTCGCAAATACGACCGGTTTTGCCCACCATGAAGGTAGTCGCATTCCGACTTCAGGGATGTATGCTGGATATGTTCGTGTTTCCGTAACCCACCCAATGTTGCATGACTTACAGAATCTTTAAGGAGCATAGTTGATCTTCTGCATGTGTATAATATACACGAAGGGAATTAAGGTGCTGGCAGGTCTGCACTTGAAGTTGACCTGGGAGATTAAAATCCCACCCTTAGTTCACCAGACGCCGCCGAGATTCGAACCCACGACTTCATGGACCAATGGGACTGAAGTCGAGCGGTGTTAACCACACAGCTATAGCTGTAAACTATGATCACTTTCAAAACAATAGTATTTTCTGTGCTGTTGTAACCAACTCTTCAGTGTGAGGATTCCACGTCAGCTTACAAGTAAGTATGGTATATTCCTAGAACATTGGCAGCTTGTTTGTATTCTAAATACTCTCCTTCCATTTCCAACGTGGGCTTTTCGTAAGAGTAGGCCATTGTGTGCCGGTGAGAATAGATGACAGAATATTCAAAACCGCATACACACGAGGACTGGTTGTAAAAAAGCACATAAGTGTTTATTCCATTATTCTCGATATAAAAGAATATTTTTAAATAAATAAAGACCTGTGTGTCAACACCATTGTTAAGAAAGTACAAGATTGGGGGCGGGGTAAGGGGAAGGGTTTCAGGTGAAAGCGACAGACCCTCTTGAAAAGACAGCTGTAGTAACAGCTCTAGTTTAGATAACCTTTTGATGAAAGTGTGAATGCCTTTCAGGTGTTTTGGTTTTTCATAACAACATACAACCACATACAGATATAATCAGCAACATATTTCAACCACATATGCATCAGCAACATGCAACCACATATGCATCAGCAACATACAACCACATGTGCATCAGCAACATACAACCACATGTGCATCAGCAACATACAACCACATATGCATCAGCAACATACAACCACATATGCATCAGCAACATATTTCAACCACATATGCATCAGCAACATATTTCAACCACATATGCATCAGCAACATATTTCAACCACATATGCATCAGCAACATACAACCACATATGCATCAGCAACATACAACCACATATGCATCAGCAACATACAACCACAAACATACACACACACAAACATATACAGGCATGCAACTCTCCTTAAACATAATGAACAACAGATTTCAAAACCATGCGCGCGCACGCATGCACGCACGCACACGCACGCACACACACACACACACACACACACACACACACACACACACACACACACACACACACACACACACACACACACACACACACACACACACACACACACGGAACAACACTTAGAAGGTGAAAGATGCTGTTGAAAATTAGGGACAGATATTTGGGGAGAAAGTCTCAGGTAGGAAATAAGTGTGTTTTGAGGCTGGATTTGAAGGTATCAAGTGAAGGCTTTTGTCGAAGTGAAAGAGGGAGGTCATTCCAGGTGGATGGACCAGAAACAGAGAAGGAGCGACGGCCAACAGTGGTTTGTTTGAATCTGGGTGTTCGAAAGCACAAAGTATCTGCGGCTGAACGAAGGGAACGGGATGGAGTGTACAGATGAAGACAGTTACAGAGATAAGGGGGTGCAGATTTGTGGAGACATTTGAAACAGAGGGTATTGATTTTATTCTCCAGTCTTTGTGAGACAGGCAGCCAGTGAAGAGATCGCAGAAGAGGAGTGATGTGTTCAGATTTTTTCTTTCTTAGGACCAGTCGAGCTGCAGAGTTTTGTATGCGTTGAAGAGAGTGGATAGATGCCATATGACATATAGATGACATATCAGCAAAATGCAACCACATACACATATCATCAGCAACATGAAACCGCATATGCATCAGCAACATGAACCACATACATTATATCATCGGCAACCTGCAACCACATACACATATCATCGGCAACGTGCAACCACATATACATATCATCGGCAACATGCAACAACATACACATATCATCACAATGTTGAGTAAGGACAGCATTCTTTCACAAAGATCAAAGAAGATCGTTAAGTCAAAAGTATGTGTGTGTGTGTGTGTGTGTGTGTGTGTGTGTGTGTGTGTGTGTGTGTGTGTGTGTGTGTGTGTGTGTGTGTGTGTGTGTGTGTGTGTGTGTGTGTGTGTGCGTGCGTGCGTGCAAGGAAAAGAAATTAATGTGCATGTTTGAATAAAAAGTGAGTGCACCGTGCATCTGTCCGTGTTCATCTGCTGAAGATGATGTACGTGGTGGGGGGCTTGGAATAAACATTGCCTACACTTTTGTTTTCTCCCGCGCTTCTGTGTCCTCCACTTCTCTCTCGTCTAGCCCTCCTATGACTGACTGCCCGGCCATTCACGGGAAAGAAAACACGGGATGGGAGTCTCTGCAAGGGAGAACAACTGCCTCTCCTATCAGGGCGACCAGTGTGTGGTTGTTTCCCTTGGCATGTAAACCGAAAGATTGTCTTCTCTTCTTCCTCTTCCTTTCTCCTTCTTCTTTTTCTTCTTCTTCTTCTACCACTACTATTTCTTCTTCTTCTTCTTCTTCGTCTTCTTCGTCTTCTTCAGAAAAGCCATTGCAAAGGTGAGTCACCTCGCCGTCAGTGTTTCCTGAATACTGATGAGTATTTTAAAAGTGTATCCATACTCGGGTCCCGAATTTTTACATGTTATTTTTTATATCTAGCACACTGTAGTTAGTGCTATCATTGTAAGTGGTATCTATGCACTTTTAACAGCAAACTGTTTTGCAAAATAAAAAGTCTGATAATGCAGTCATGTTTGGAATGTGCTCACAGTAAACAGTCCACCTGGAAAACCACACCCATGGTAATTAGCCGTACCTTCGACATCGGGCAATGAATCAAGAAATTTAATCCTTCCACACTACAGGGGGTCACACACATATCCACACACATAGATACACACACATACACACACAAACACACTCACATACACACACATACATACATACACACACATACACACATACACATCATACATACATAAAACACACATCACACATATACATATATACATACACACATACACACACATACATGCATGAAAGCATGTATACATACATAAATACATACATAAATACATACATAAATACATATATACATACATACATACATACATACATACATACATACATACATACATACATACGTACGTACGTACGTACGTACGTACGTACAGACAGACAGACAATGTTGCGTGGAGTGGTTTTGGATGACAGCATAACCCCAGGTGAGGTGTGCAGATGGAGACAATGGCATTGCATTGGTCAAAGAAGTGGTGACGAGGAGGGTGCTGCAGTGTGCCCTGCCCTGCCCTGCCCTGCCCTGCCCTGCCCTGCACTGTCAGGGCCAGAACTCCCTCTCACAACTCCCTGCTGGGTCAACTTCAGGCGGTGGTCTACAGACCATGCTTCCGTCTGGAAAGTCAGGTGTCTTAGGTTCCATCCCTGCTTGGACCTGAACTTTCCCTGATCGATCTACTAGATTCTGAATGGTGGTCTGAGGGCTAGTCTTTCGGACTAGGCGATAAATTGAGGTCATATGAACAACACACAGCACATGTAGAAGAACCCATGTTGACAAGAGAGCTGTCTCTCCCTGGCGAGTGCTGTGTGATAAAAATAAAGAAAAAAAAAGTTTACACACACACACTATCAATCAAACACACACACACACACACACACACACACACACACACACACACACATATATATATATATATATATATATATATATATATATATATATATATATATATATATATATATATATATATATATATAATATATACACACACACAATCACACACGCGCACAGAGAGAGAGAGAGAGAGAGAGAGAGAGAGAGAGAGAGAGAGAGAGAGAGAGAGAGAGAGAGAGAGAGAGAGAGAGAGAGAGAGAGAGAAAGAGGGGGGAGAGGAGCAAAAAATAAGGAGGGGAAGGGGTGGATATGGCACTGCTCCTGTGGCGGCGTACTGTCCGCGCAAAGCATCCTAAATCTCGGGCAGAGAAATGGACAGTGACTTCAAGACGCTGATCCTGTTAGTTCGATCTTCACCACAGTGCTGTGACTACTCCCTGTGTTACTCCTAGTGACATCCATGGCACAGGCACTGTGTGTGCTTGCACCCAAGACATGGCCTGTTGTCTCGTCCTGAGCACTTGTCTGTCATACCAGGGGAGTGAGGGAAAAGCCGGTGTTTACTCCGTGGGGAAAAATTCGATCAAACGGACACCTTAGCCGACATTGCACATCCCACACCCCACACTCCTCCCCATCAAGAGAAGGCGTTTATAGCATCCACCTCAAAAGTAAAACGAAAATAGGCCTACCTACAACAGTAAACCCAGCCCCGACACAAATTAAAGTCTAACAATACAAACGAGAGAAGGACTTCCGAGATGATGATGATGATGATGGTGATGTGATAATGATGACGACGACGACGACGACGATGATGATGATGATGATGATGATGATGATGATGATGATGATGAAGAAAAAGGGAATAGAGGCTGAAGGGTCGAAGGACGGGGAAGAGGAGAAGGACGAGGAAGGGATGGGGGGTGGGGGGTGGCAGGAGGCAGGACTGCCCCAAACAGCTGAGCAATCAATACACTGCCTCAGCCTCGACATCTCCCTTAGCCAGCGTCAAGTAAACAACCTGAACAGGCCTGCCTGAACATGACGCACGCTTGTTGGGTGGCAGTGAGCTTCAGCCCTGCAGCTTGTCGGTAAGTGAAACAAAATGAACAAACTTAACTAACAGCTGTGTCTATGAGTCTGTCTGTCTCTCTGTCTGTCTCTCTGTCTGTCTCTCTGTGTGTCTGTCTGTGCGCAATCATAGAATGTATAAGTGTGTGTGGGAAGGTATTTTTCAAATCAATTATTTTATTTCGAGGATAATTTTCTTTTTTGCATTCAGTCCCGGTGTGTATGTGATGTTTTATCTGCCCCCACCAATGCGTGCATGCATGCGTGCGTGTGTGTTGGCTGTATTGGTCAGTATTGTAAGTTTGGCGGAATCAGACAGGTTGATCTAGCTATAGAAAATCCGATTCGTCGGGTTACTACTACTACTACTCTACTACTACTACTACTACTACTACTACTACTACTACTACTATAATACTAATAATAATAATAATAATAATAATAATAATAATAATAATGTAGCTTGAAACTCTACTTGGAATAACACAAATGGAAACAAAGAGAGCGGAATATCCCAAAAGTAAAGGCATTTATACGCATAGTGTTTTTTCTTAAGCTTGCTCTTTTTTCTTTTCTTTTTTTTTACTTTAGGCTTAAATCGTGATTTTGTTTTTACATTTGCAGAACAATAATTCTGTTGTTTTTCCTGATGTAGCCATTCTGCATTTCTTCACCAAAAAATGGCTGCTTTTTCTCTCAAACACATAGGTCAAAGCCATAATGTGAATCAATTCTCTCAATTCAAAAAGAAGACATGCTTTCTAGTTTCGTTTGCATTTCCACCCAAAATGACCTGAATGACATTTCACGATCATCAGCCCCCTAAACTGAGCTGTGCTGTGTGTGCTGTGGATCACAAATGCAGTGAACGTGATGGGGGAACAGATCTGAGTCGATTTGAGAATGTTCTAGGTCCACATTTCTTTTTTCTATCTTTTGATTTTCTGTTCTGTTTTTCGGGGGTGGGGGGTGGGAGGTTAATGCTGTAAACATACAGACTTTAAGACCAGACCTTTTAAAGCATTGATGGCAACGCGTTTTTAACTCGCGTATGTGACAATTTTTTAAAATTTTCAATGCATCTGTCCCTGCACGTGTGCTTGTGTGTGCGTGTGTGGAGAAATGAACGACTACTCCAATGTCGGGCAGATTTTCCATGTGCAGCCTGCACGAGAACTCAATGCATACGTAAAGAATGCACACACACACACGCGCGCGCACACACACACACACACACACACACACACAACACAGAGGAAACAATGTCGTATGTGAGTTACATGTGAGTTGATGATTTAATACTTTTTTTGTGGTTTGTATGTGAACTTGAGTGATATGAGTTCTGGCCAGGTGTGTGCACTAAATGGATGCAGCTCAAGCATCAGCAGGGTCTAGGTCACTCTGTGTATGGAAGCTGATGGAGCAGGAGAAACAGTAGCAGGAGCCTCTTGCTTGCTGACCTGATGCTCTATGTAGCCACTCTGCCAGCCAGTGCGCCGCCTATCCATTACAACACGTGTTTGTAATGTTCACTTTCCACCCTGGTCACTGGCTGTTGTGTTTGCTGTTATCTCTTCCGTTATCTATTGATTTCTTCTCACCGGCTGTCTCGATCTGATTGAGCCCACACACTCCGTAAGGCTTTCAACAATGCTGACGGCCTTGTCCTTTCTTCCCTTCGTCTGCAGATAAGGTAGTAGCCATGTTACAATAAAATACTGTGATCATAGCACAGCTTTTGACACCAAGGCCAGTGGCCGTTATGT
>CM054135.1:31963185-31971522 GCA_028751875.1 Rapana venosa | reverse complement strand
TAACTAATATTGAATGAAAACCCCAACCTCCCTCCCCCCAAAAAAACCACAAAAACCCACCCAAGGCAAACAATTAAAAACACAAAAAACCCCAACTGGGACAGAACATTGATAGCAGACGTAGAAATCCCCCTCGCAATTTCAATGATTTCTGGGCTACGAGTGAGTATACGTTCAGATTCTCTTTCCAGCTCTGTACACCAGATTCTATATATACAAAACGAGTTCTAGAGATAAGTCAACCAAAAAGAATACGTTCACCAAATAATGAGCGAGGACACACACAAGCCACAGGATGGGAGTTCATGGTTTTCCTGAGTGTAGTGATGAATTTTAGATATCATATTTCAACAGTGTGTTGGACAAGGTGGTGTGTCCAAGTTTTCTTGTAGGCAGTTTCCATGCGTGTGATTTACTTATAACCAGTTGATGTCAGGAACTTCGGAATTTCATTAGCCTAGTGGTTAGAACATTGCACTCGCAATCTGACGACCCAGGTTCGATTCCCGTTCAAGGGGATATTTTCCCCTGGAGTTAACATCAGTGCAGACTCCACTCTCCCCAAAAGTCCTTTGGATGAGACTATAAACCGAGGCTCCGTATGCGAACGCACGCAGAACATCTTGCGCACACGTTAAATCCTGTTCCGCTTTTCGAAAGAGTAGGCCATTCTGTGCCGGTGAGAACAGATGACAGAATTTACAGAACCACATAGACATGGGGACTGGATGCAAAAAAGCACATGAGTGCTTATTCCATTATCCTCGATATAAAATAATAAAATAAAACAATAATAAAATAAATACAATACGACACAATGCAATACAGTACAATAAAACATGATACGACACTACACTACACTACAACACACTACACTACAACGCAACACAACACAATGAGATGTAGTATGATACAAAGCAACATCAGTCCAGTCTGAAATGTTGGGCAAGAGAATAAAACCAAACCCACAATAAAACAAAGGAAACAACAGTGTGGGAAGAGGACAGTTTTACAGCTGGAAAAATCAGAATCGATGAAAAAAAAATTCGCCAAATAAAAAGTGGAGATGCCGGGGATCGAACCCGGGGCCTTTCACATGCGAAGCGAACGCTCTACCACTGAGCTACATCCCCATGTCGGCAAATGAGGGCCATTTTATTAATTTTACTCGAATAGCCTAATGTATACAGCCTGTATTCTTTTCTCTCCTCAGGAATAGTCGTTCCTTTTCTAGGTGAATAAACATTTCATTTGGTGGTTGGTAGTCATGTAATGGTACAGTGTGTGTCAAGTCAAGTCGAGTCAAAATGATACTTATTAATTTAGGGTAAAAGGTTAAATTTACACAACCTCTTGTTATCCTGCCTTCACAACAAATCAAGAAAACTGACTCATAAAAACAAATGAAAGGCAATGTTATGTAACAAAGAACAATTATGAATGAGGAAAACATGTTTTTAAAATCCAAACCTCACAATATGAGATTAAGAACAAATCCAAGACAATACAACATGTGCTCAGTTCAGACAGACAAGTAATGAAAAAACAAAACAATTAGGGTAAGAAGAAGAATTTACAAAGCAACCAGATGTAAAGTAACCTCAGTGTTTAAAAAAGTGGTCTCACAATTAAATTGTCCATCAGATGTGTCTTGAATAGTTTCTTAAACGTTTGTTTTGAAGGGGCTAGTTTTAAAAAGGGAGGTAGATTATTCCACGATGTTCTTCCTGAATAAGCAAGGCTTGACTTAGAGATTATCATGGGGCCTAGGCAAAAACAGACTATGAGTAGGGCTGTTTTTATTAACGGCAAAATTTTTCACAATTTCCTTTAGGTCTTTTCCGTTTAATATAGTGTACATACATAGACATTTGTTGAAATACCGACTGTCTAACTCTTTGTAGTTGAGATTAAATCTTATTAATTTGACAGCTGATTTATGTAGGCGGCTTATATGCTTTAGGTTTGTTTCACTAGCACTATCCCATAAGGTAGAAACATAATTTATAAGAGATAGAATGTGTGCGTGAAAGAATAGTTTTCGTGACTGCAGTTTTTAGAAAATTCTTGAATTTTCTAAGTTGCTATAACCTTGCTGAAATGCAGTGTTTTCCTGTGAGGCTGAGTTCTGACCTGCATAAATCATTGTCAGTTACTACGCCTGGTACTTATGTCGAGGATTATGGAATAAGCACTCATATGTTTTTTTACATCCAGTCCTCATATGTATGCGGTTTTGTAAATGTTGTCATCTGTTCCCACCGGCACACAATAGCCAAGAGAGAGAGAGAGAGGGGGGGGGGGGGGGGGGGCAATAAAAACTGAACAGATCAAACTTAAGGAGCGAAAGATGGAAAGGAAGAATGGGGGAGGCCCCTAGGGGGTACCATAAAAATCTTGATGATAACTTTTTCCTTCGACTTTACACACGCCAGAGACATAAACCAAAAAAACCTGCATAATGTACTTGGAACTCTCTCTCTCTCTCTCTCTCTCTCTCTCTCTCTCTCTCTCTCTCTCTCCTCTCTCTCTCCTCTCCTCTCTCTTCTCTCTCTCTCTCTCTCTCAGGGAAACTGGTTTGATTTATGTAGCCATTTTATTGGCTCATGACCCAAAGTTGGAGCTACAAAACTCCACTCACGGTTATTTGGCATCTTTATGGTGGCTTTCTTGCTGAGCGTGGCCACAAAGATTTTAGTCTGTTCCATGTCATATATTTATTATCATTTATTCTCTCTCTCTCTCTCTCTCTCTCCCTCTCTCTCCTCTCTCTCTCTCTCTCTCTCCTCTCTCTCTCTCTCTCTCCTCTCTCTCTCTCTCTCTGCTGACTCAGGTTCGAATCTCGTTCAAGAGGATTTTTCCTCTGGAGTTAACATTTGTGCCGACTCCATTCTCCCGAAAAGTCCTTCGGATGAGACTATAAACCGAGGTCCCGTGTGCAAACGCACGTAGAACATCTTGCGCACACGTTAAAACCCGTTCCGCTTTTCGGAAGAGTAGGCCATTCTGTGCCGGTGGGAACGGATGACAAAATTTTACAAAACTGCATACAAACGGGGACTGGATGAAAATAAAAGCACAAGAATAAATAAAAATAAATCTATCTGTGCGTACACGTGTGCGCGCGCGTTCTCACATGCATGGCCATGGATGGGGTTTCAATCGTCTGTCGTAAGCACATGTATTATTTTCTGGCCTTGTCTGTGGGAAATTACTTAAAGATTGATTGATTGATTGACTGACTGACTGGTTGATCAATAACCTTTATTCCCAAGGGGTTCAGATAAGAGTATAGACATACTTTTTTTTCATCCGGCCCTTACTCTGAGAAGAGACTATCATTGATAACCATAACGAGTAATTTCCTGGAAATAATTATAAAGTTATTTTTAATGAGAGAGAGAGAGAGAGAATTATCTGTAAAATGGAAATAACAAGATAATTAAATTGTTAATCTAAATCTAGCATCAACAAAATGAAATCAATTGGGAAGCTGGTATCAACAACAACAAAAAACAATACGTTGCAAAAATGGACATTGGAAGCATTATATCGAATAAGAGCTCTGTGGTGTGTGTTCTTATTTATTTTATTCTTGCATTTCGATGTGTGTGTGTGTGTGTGTGAGTGAGTGAGTGAGTGAGTACAAGTGGGCAGTATCGGTACTTTCGGGTGGAAAGAAAAAAAGTGTTGCTTTTAACAGGTGCTTGTAGATCTTATTTTTTATAGTTAAGTCGTTTTCTCTGTGGTCATATAAAATTATTAACATTTATTAATGGATATGTAAATTGCCGACTTTACAATTGTTCGTTTTTGTTTACAGTTTCTGTCGTTACAGTGATACAATTACAACGGCTGGTAATTAGTTGCGTTGGGTGAGCGCCTGTTTCCGCGCGCGCGCGCGAATGCTCTTAGCAACTGTGTTTACAATCCACTACATAAAGAAAACCCGGGGAGGCCCTACAAAGGACATTTTTTCAAAAAACTTTTTAATTGCTTTAATACCACAGACAAGCCTGCCATTTTCTTTTTTGACTTTTTTTGTTTGCTTTTTTAAAGTTTTGAAATGCCTACACTGACACAAACAATTCACAGTAGTTCAGATAAAAAGAGTAGAGAAAGACCCGTGATACCTTTCGTAATGCGTAACCCTAGCAGAGCCTCTCGGTCTTTATCGCGGGACCAGGCTGTTCTAAAAAGCGACACGCTCGTCCACCAAGTTGTAGGCCTAGCTATTTTTGGCCAGGTAGACTGGCCTGGACTGAGCCTAACCAGCTTGCCCCGCCATCAACGTGGAGCGCTTGAAATGTCGCCAGAGTTCAGGAAGTCAGCTTACCAAGTTGACCGAGTTGGGATGTTTACCAGTTTTCATAGTTAATATACTGAGCCTGGTTCCAAACCACAAGTGTGCAGTGGGGCCCGCTGCCTATGTTTTGAAGTAAGAATCGGGTCAGGTCAGCCTTGCTGTGTCAATTGCACATTGGACATCGTTGTTTGTGTTCTGTGCATATGGCCAATGTTCGAGTTCGTTCAAAGATTTGGCTGACCTGTTTAATTACCATGATTGCTGTGGTGTGTATTGTTATGAAAACACACAGGTAGTTTGATCAAAAAGCTGCTCAGGCAAAGTTGCCTTTTGTTTACTGTAAATTGATCAACGTGAGGAGACGAACCAATCCCCTATTGGCTGTGGTAGGCTAGTTCAGGTAGGCCTAGGCCTATGAGAACTTTAGTCTGAAAGTGGGATTTCCAAAACAGACAGAAAACCTTGCGTAATACACTTTTAAGCAACACTGTGTTACTTTTTTCCCCAATGACAGCATAGTAAAACACACATTCGGTATTGTGTAATTCTATTCGCTGGAGAAGTGTCGTCTGCTCACGTAATTTTGGGACCTTGGTCTGCGCTTCCGGGCATCTGACCGTGTGAGACCCAGTGCATTGTTAACATTAGGCTATCGGGATACATGTGGAGACACTGAAAACAGATCTGTCTACAGACATTTTTTTTCGAATTTTCTGGTCAGTTTCTTGACTGGGTAGAAAGCCAGATGACATTTCCTATGACACTTGCTGAACTGTCACCATAGGCGGAATGTGACTATAATAAGATTGAAGACAGCGCGTAAAGAGAACAGACGTGAACAAAGAAGCACACACGTGAGATTGTATGTTTGTGATCTGGCTAAAATCAAACCAGATGAAATTATGTGTCGGGTAGGTAGGAAAGAAAATAGGGAAATAATACACTGAATGACTGACTGGTTACCGATAGGTGGAGTGATTTGATAGAGGGGAAACCATACTTGTTTGTGCACAACCACAACTTGAGTACACTACAACCAGAGGAGAGAAGCGACTGAACTTGGAGCAGATTTGGAAACATGTGTCAAATGGGATTGATGAATAGGCTGAACCATCTGTTCAAAAAGGTCAGTTTTTCTTGGTTGGAAAATTTGTGTTTTATCTTTATTCCTCTAGATGAAGTCTGTTGTGTGCTGGGTTTATTACCCCCCCCCCCCCCCCCCCCCCCCCCCCCCCCCCCCCCCCCCCCCTCTTCTATGGCGATGTTGTCCCAAATCAGTACAGGCGTTTTCTGCGTTTGTTTTTAACCACAGTGTTTTTCTAATAAAATGGTGTGTTGATGCCAGCCGTATGTAGTTAGACATATAATTATCTAGTTTTCACTTGTTATTTATTGGGGGTGGGGGGTGGGAGTAAGAAAAAAATCGGAACGTGAACATCCCCACGCAGACGGCAGGCTGCACCTTCAGTCTTCAGCGTAATTTTGTGTTTAAAAATATAACTTCCCTGTTTTCGGGAAATACTCTCTCCTCTCTCTCTCTCCTCTCTCTCAATTCCTCTCTCTCTCTCTCTCTCTCCTTCTCTCTCTCTCTCTCTCTCTCTCTCTCTCTCTCGCTTGCTTGCTTTTTATACGTCCCAGTTCATTCTTCTGGTTTTTTCAAGAAATTTTGACAGCTGTCATCCGTTTTCTATAAAAACGTATCGTGAGTGATTGTTGCCTGCATTGTTTTGTTCCAGTGACGATCTAGTGAGTAAACTTTATAATATATATATATATATATATATAAGAGAGAGAGAGAGAGAGAGAGAGAGAGAGAGAGAGAGTAGGCTATTGTGTGTCGGTGGGAACAGACGACAAAATTTGCAAAACTGCATGCATATATGATATTGTCAACACTGGGAATTGGGATGGACACCGGGTGTCATTCTGTAGTGTTGTTTGCCCATGGATGGCATGTCACGTGTGTGGTGTGTGTGTGTGTGTGTGTGTGTGTGTTCTGTTTTTATCACTTGAAATATTCAGTGCCTTTGTTTAAGTCTTTTTGTCTTTAGTCAGGAGATGATTCATTTAATTGTTGAATGTTTGACGAGATTGGTATTGTTTATCTTAAACTCGAAATGAAACTGGTTCATTTTCAAGAGCTTTTTGAACTGAAGGAGGAGACATCCCAGAAATGTACTCATGTGCTTTTTTACATTTGGTCCCCGTGTGCATGCAGTTTTGCAAATTTTGTCATCTGTTCCCACCGACACACAATGGCCTACTCAATCGAAAAGCAGAATAGGTTTTAACGTGTGCTCAAGATATGCGTGCGTTCGCACACGGGGCCTCGGTTAAGTTGTCTCACCCGAAGGACTTTCAGAGAGAGTGGAGTCGGCACTCCAAGGGAACATTTCCCATGAACGGGATTCCAACCCGGGTTGGCAGATCACGAGCGCAGTGTGTGTGTGTGTGTGTGTGTGTGTGCGTGGTGTGTGTGTGTTGCGTGTGTGTGTGTGTGCGTGTGCGTGCGAAGGAAGGTGGCAGGATGGTTAAGACGTTCGCCTGCCAACAAGTTAACGTGAGGTTCTTGGTTCGATTCCCAGCCTCGCCCTTTCTTCCCAGTTTGACAAAAAAAATGAACTGAATGTCAAAGTCCTTCGGTTGAGACTATAAACCGAGGTCCCGTGTTCGAACGCATGCAGGACATCTTGCGCACACGTTAAATCCTGTTCCGCTTTGGGGAAGAGTAGGCCATTATGTGCCGGTGGAAACAAATGGCAAAATTTACAAAACCGCATACACACGGGGACTGGATGTAAAAAAGCACATGAGTGCTTATTCCATTATCCTCAATATAAAAGAATAAATAAAAAATAAATAAATAAAAATAATAATAAATGAGTGCGTGCGTTTTCATATATAATATGCCACGGGAAGAAAGAATATTTTCAAAATGCAATATGTCTGTTTTAGGGGATTAATTTCATTTTATCATCAAACATTTACAAAATTTTATTCCTCAACATTTTCTTCAACCCATGCCCATTTATAATTTTTGTAGGCTAATGATAGTATTGAAATGTAAATCTCAAAAAGTTATCTTGTCTCTCTCAAAATTCATAAAATTTGCAGGTATTTCATAAATTTCACTTGCCTTTCACAAGTATAGATTGTGTCTTTTAAAGAAATTTGTACACTTAAAAAAAAAGTATTGAGTCTGTTATACTGTTTACCTATCATTTTGCGATAAACTCTTGCTTTTCAGTTCCTGTTAATATTTATATTATTTTTGGGTGTATTGCTGTTTTAATTCTCCTGTTGAATTCGTGTGTAGTCCTCCATACTCCAAAAAGGGTGAAAGGAATTAAATGTGTGTGTGTGTGTGTGTGTGTGTGTGTGTGTGTGTGTGTGTGTGTGTGTGTGTGTGTGATTCAGATTCAGATTCAGAATATTTTATTGCCATTTAAGTCATGTAGACTTATTTGACACAACAAAAACATCAACTATAATTATCTATTTTGGCTAAAAGTGATGTACACTAAAAAACATGTTGTATTCTACTTCTCTTTCTCTCTTTTTTCAAAACACTCATACACATATCTGATGATATCTGCTTGATATATATCAACTGTGATTATGTCACTTAATTTATGTACACAGTGTGTGTGTAAGTGTGTGTGTGTGTGTGTAAGTGTGAGAGAGAGAGAGATAGGAGAGAGAGAGAAAGAAAGAGACAGATTTTGCAATAATTCTGCCTGGCGGTTGATGGACAACAATTGTTTGAAAGATGGAGGTGACATTTAACGTGCGGTTTGTTTAAACTACGCGAAATTCCATCCTAAGGAGTGGGTGGTGATGGGAGTAAAGGCAGTATGGGCACAAAGGTCCAGAGTCCCTTCTAGCCTGACTTCTCAATGTCATACAGACCTTTACAGCCAGCCACAATAGCGCCTATGACTGGAGTCCCAGTCTTGTCAAATACTGACTCCGACAAGAAGAAAAATTTAATAGCCAACATGGGCATCCCATGTAAACGTCGAACTGTGTGC
>CM054135.1:31935685-31958185 GCA_028751875.1 Rapana venosa | reverse complement strand
CGTCATTGATGGTGACGACTTGTTTCCTAAGGGGTCTCACATAAGACTTAATGCTTGTTAGCAGTTTGGGACAGTTTTTCTGTTACGGACAGCAGCAGAGAAAAAGGGGGGAGGGGGGTGGATCATACCACACACACACACACACACACGAGTCCACGCATGCATTGGCAACGGAGGTGCCATGGTGTAATTATTGAAAGTTGCCATTACTTGTCCGTCGTTATTGCCTGTTTCTTGTCGTACGAGTACTTCGTGATGTTCATTTCCTGGTGGTGGTATTGTGATTTGTTTTCATAGTATGTGGGTATTTTAGTATTTGTACTCTGTCTGTCTGTCTGTCTGTCTTTCTGTGAGCATCCACGTATCTCATGTGAATTATCAACATGATATAAGGTACTTGTAGATCTGTGTCGAGACCCAGTTTTCAACCATTCTTGATATTCATAATTTTTGGCATGATTGAAAAAAGGGATTGAGTGAATGTATAGATATACCTTTTTTTGCATAAAACTCAGTGGAAGTGTTACCCCGCATTATAATTGTTGACCAGATCTGCGTCGTGTGTGTGTTTTAATGGGGAACAAGCCCAGGCAGAGGTCATAAGGGTATAATTATACATTTAGTGATAACGGGGAAATGTCTTGTGTTCTACATTAGATATCTGTTCATGTTTGCGGGTCGTTGTGGTGCCTGCAGAATGAGAACTTAATCAACGCTGATGAGTCGGAAAAAGCTGGACTAAAACCAAAAACAGAAAAGGAAGAGGTAGAAAGATAAAGAGAGTGAAGTTGCTGAAATTGATTGGGCAGAGACTTGGATTGATAAAGTACACATTGTTTAAGATTTTAGCTTGTTTTGCTTGGGGAAGAGAGTGTTTGAATATGTTTCAATCATTTGGTGAGATAGGGCCCTTAATCACACTGAGATCAACAGTAGTCTACATAGGTGTGCAACACACGATGCTTCACAAACTGAGAATGCTTGTGTGTCGTTCAGTGAGGTGTCATGAGCATGCCTGACAACGTGCTGCTTAACGTGTGAAAGGATTCTGTTAGCTTGGCAGTTGGGGTTTTGTGATCCCCTGCTTTGGTGTTAATACCGAAGAAATGTGTTGTAAAGAAAAGTTCTGACAGTGCACAGACATGGAGACCAACACCAGGCAGCCAACCAACCTCAGGGTGCGCCCACAGCGAAACGTGACGCCTTTCGACCAGTATCGCTGTACAGACCTAGTGGACACGCCATTTGTGCATTACTCTTACAGCATAGCCAAGACAGAGGGTGTTGTTACCAAGCGAACTGCAACAACATCAATACAAGTAACGCAAATCAAGAAGGGGGAGAACGCTTTACAAGTGATGCATCGATCTAAATAGGGAAAACACACACACACCCCACACACACACACACACACACACACACACACACACACACACACACACACACACAACACTTTCCTGGAAAAGTAAAGAGCTTATTGTTGCTGTCAATATGTGCATGCATTGTATGTATTTTTTTTCTTTCTTGACTAAACTCAAATCTATATATCATATAAACTAACTCAAACAGGAAACTGCTGAAATTATATATCCTTTCATTATTTGCAAACAAAACGGAAACACACCACCGAAAACCGGACATTTGCCGTCATGTTTAGTTGCCAAAGGCTTGGTGTACTGGCAACTGAAGGTGAAGTGACGGTGCATTGTCAGTGCTCAGATAACTGTCTACACCTTGTACTGAGCAGTGAAGGGACAGATCCGGTTCCAGTTCAAATCCGCCATGACCTTTCCGAGAACTGAGCGGAGGTCAGGGGAGGAAAGAACGGGTCAGCATCCGTGTTTGGCAATAGAAGGACTTGTCCAGTAATGGCAGTGGTGGGTTTAGTTTTATTTTGAGGAGGATGGAATAAGCACTCATGTGGGATTTTCTTTTCCATCCAGTCCCTGTGTTTATGCAGTTTTTTGTAAGCTTTGTCATGCGCGTGCGTGTGTATGTGTGTGTACACGATTATTACTATTACTAGTTGTGCATGAGAGAGACAGACAGACAAACAGATTGAAGTTAGGCACGCGTGGGCATACACACACACTCACATACACACACATACACACACTCACACACACACACATACACACACACACACTCACATACACACACACTCACGCACACACACACACTCACGCACACACTCACAAACCTCTCTGTTTAATTTACCTTTTTAAATTACTCTTGCTTGGTCATCACGAAGAATCCGGTTTGACAGGATCCGTTCCTTTTGCTTGCTAAGAAGGAGCAGCGTAGATAAGGTGTGCTGTGCTGTCCTGTCATAGGACATTGGCTGTTTTTTTGTTGGTGGTGTTTTTTTATTAGTCACACCTGGCACCTAACTGCCTGTGTATTACTATTAGCATTATTGTCCTCATCTTTGTTATCGTTTCTGTTGCTGCTATGTTTCTGTCATTGTTGTTGTCGTCGTCTTGCTATGATCTTTTCATATCATTTGTTGTCATTTAAGCGGATGAAGATTTGTCTTTTTGTATTCATCTTTAGTCTCGTCAGGGGCAGGTTAGGCAGACAGGTATGCTCCCAGGCCGACTGGCGGACAATTGAAGTAGGCCGACAGACAGGTAATCAGATACCTCGCTATGTAGACTGGAATGCAGACGTGCCAATAGGATGGCAGGTAGAACTTTGTCTTGGGGCCCAAACGTGTGTTCGTATTTCGTGATTCTTCTGCCGTAAATTGAATACGCATCCATTTCTATGTATAAAATACGTCTTTAGATGTGTTGCTCTTACTGTCCTGTCCGTATCAAACTGGTCAGTTAAATTTGACTCCGTTTAGATAGAGGGCTGTGTTTTGGAGTAGTTGAGTAGTTACATTAATTCCTGTTCACTGAATGCTCTCTCTCTCACACACACGCACACCACGTATACATACACACACACCACGCATACCACACCACGCATACACACACACACACACACACACACACACACACACACACACACACACCGCACACACTTACACACACACACGCTAATACAACAATAATGATAACAATAATAATAATGATGATGATGATGATAATTAATAATAATCATCATCATCATAATGATGACAATAATAGTAATATTGTATGGAGTTTGTACAGCGCTGAATCATGGAAAGCAAACAGTTCGGAGCGCTTGCACCTTTCATGTCTATGCTTCACAAGTACCAAATTCACACACAGAGTCACACACACACGCCCGCGCGCGCATACACACACACATTATATATTTTATAATATTTTTTTAATATTTTTTTTTACATATATATATATAGTCTCTTGATGTTAGCCATTTGTCTGCTAGTTGGAGGGTAACTAGTTAAAAACATTAATTCGCTGATTTGAAAAGAAATTTGCCAGACTTTTTGTCTTGGGGGTGGGGGGGGCTGTGAAAGCGGGAAACGTTTGAAGTTCAGTGTCGTGTGTCGTGTGCAGGTGACATCGGTAAACAACGAAAGCTCTCTCTCTCTCTCTCTCTCTCTCCTCTCTCTCTCTCTCTCTCTCTCTCTTCTCTCTTTTCTCTCTCTCTCTCTCTCTCGTCTCTGACGCGTCCCTTTTCCAAAGGTCGTTGCTCGTCAGTTAACCTTCAGCCAAAGAGAGAGAGAGAGGGGGGGGGGGGGGGGGGGGGAGTTAGAGTAGGGAAGAAAAGAATGATTTTGAAGAAAAAAGAACAGTCCTGGATTTATTTAAAAGGCTTAGCTTCAGAACCTTTTTGGAAAGAGCAAAGTATTCACGTGTGGCTGACTTCCTGGTCACTTTCGACATTCATTCATAACAACAAATAGTCTAGGTGAGTCAGTCCTTCCAGTTGATATCGTGTTGAAAGTATGTCGTAAGTTGAGGGTTTTCTGTTTAATTGACAGTGTGTGTAGGTCTGTCTTTCACAGTGTGTGTGTTGTGTGTGTGTGTGTGTGTGTGTGTGTGTGTGGTGTGTGGTGTGTGTGTGGGTCTGTCTTTCACAGTGTGTGTGTGTGTGTGTCCTAAAGTTAAACCTCAGATTGTCTTTCCGCGTGCCCTTTGAATGTCTATTCACATGGTGTTCTAGATCAGTTTATCTTTTAGCCTAGATCTTTTTTCTGCACGAGTGAGTGAGTGAGTGAGTGAGAGAGAGAGAGAGAGAGAGAGTGTGTGTGTGTGTGTGTGTGTGTGTGTGTGTGTGTGTTGTGTGTGTGTGTGTGTGTGGTTTGAACGCACGCGCGGGTGTGTGCTCGAAAAAGAAAGAACACTACGCAAGGGCATCCGTACATAACATGCTTGCAAACATACATACATGCATACATACATACATACATACATACATGCATACATACATACATACATACATACAATACATACATACATACATACATACATACATACATACATACATACATACATACATACATCCGTCTGATATCACAACTGTGAAAAGACGTTAAATGAATTTGAACATACATACATACATGCATACATACATACATACATGCATGCATCCATCCATCCATACATACATGCATGCATCCATCCATCCATACATACATACATACATAATACATACATGCATGCATGCATGCATGCATGCATACATACATACATACATACATACATACATACATACATACATACATACATACAAACATACATACCTACATACATACATACATACACGCTTTTCTTCGTGTCAGGCTGCCAAGTTGAAGTATCATGTCAGGGTGGTTTTACTGTTGAAGCTAAACCCCCAATCATCTTCAGTGACGTCCATGTCCCTGTGCTGTTATCGATAATAGTACAGTACAGTACAGCACAGCACAGCACAGCACAGCCCAGCCCAGCCCAGCCCCTGTGTGCAGGTGTGTACTGTGGGGTGTGTGATAAAGGACAAGAAAACCTCGCCAACTGGGAGTGGCTGCTGCTGGCCCCTATGACGCCTGCTGTGCACACAGCGCCACATGCACGGGGTGACTGCATGCAGCACAAGGCTTGCTGCCATGAAGCAGACCATGAGTGTGGCAAGCTTGTACACATGCTGTCACATACAGACATGCACATGCGCTCTCGCACGCAGCCTCATGCACACAAACACGCACACATACACACAAGCACTCTCTGTCACTCTCTCTCTCTCTCTCTCTCTCTCTCTCTCTCTCTCTCTCTCTCTCTCTCTCTCTCTCTCTCTCTCTCTCTCTTCTCTCCCTGTCACGCACACACACAGACAAACACATATGCACGCACGCACACGAGCGCGCGCGCGCGCACACACACACTGTACGCTGCCACCCATTGATGTCGCTGCTTCAACTGTCACCTCCCCCACCCCACCCCACCCCTTTCTTTTCTTCTTATTTATTGTATGTATAGTTATAAGTGTGTGTGGCTGCTTCAACTGTCACCTCCCCCCACCCCACCCCACCCCTTTCTTTTCTTCTTTTTTATTGTATGTATAGTTATAAGTGTGTGTGGCTGCTTCAACTGTCACCTCTCCCCCACCCCACCCCTTTCTTTTCTTCTTTTCCCCGTCCTTCCCATTTCCCGTTTTTTCCCAATGATTTCAGAGCTGGGGTTGGCTAGGGCGATGCTCTGTCGTTCAGTGCATGTTCTGTCTTTGTGAGAAGACATGGACAGTTTGATGTATGACTTTACTGCACCCGGTCATAATATATATAATTATACATGTATGTATGTATATCAATGCCTTTCTTTGCAGTTGTAGGCAGAAGTGTGCATGCGCGTGCGTGCTTGATTGCCTATGTGCGTTTGTGCTTGATTGCGTGCGCCTATTAGTATTGAAATAAACACGGCTTATACATGAAAGGTGAGTTTCAAAGGTTTTGGTTTCATTACATAAAACAGGAGCACTGAGCTGGCATTTTTGGCTTCCTGAACTGGCATCAGTACACTCGCA
This sequence comes from Rapana venosa, assembly GCA_028751875.1. NCBI lineage: Eukaryota > Metazoa > Mollusca > Gastropoda > Neogastropoda > Muricidae > Rapana > Rapana venosa. The sequence goes on along the minus strand of CM054135.1, from coordinate 31,952,248 downwards.
GCGTGCTCGTCCTGTTGCTTTCTTGGGGGGGGGGGGGGGGGGGGGGGGGGGGAAGAAGACAGAGAAACTTTGACAACAGAAAATAGACACCGTTTTAAAATCTGACCGCTCCGTCAGGGATAGATTAGATATGGTATGGTGCCTGTCTTAGTATCACATTTAAAAACTAGCAGCGGTAGTTGAGTAAGAATAGGAGGGGCGGGGGCAGAGTCATTAATGCAGCGATGTCGGGTTCAAAGGTGGAGTGCTCATCTCATTGGTGGTGCGGTGGAACTCGATTATGAAGACGCACCACTTGCAACCAGAACAAACCAACAACAACAAATATAAAGGAAAAAACCCGTCATGTGACGGTGACCATGCAGTGACATTGAATGTGTGTCTGTGTAGACATACATGTTATATGGACTTAGTGTGGTGCAAAGTGCGAGGTGATACTGATAGCAGAGAGGCTATAGAGAGCTTTGTGGTGACGCGTGTTTGCAACAAGAGTTTCCTGGTACAGTGTGTTTACCGAGAGTTTTGTGGTAAAGTATGTTTACACACACACACACACACACACACACACACACCACACACACACCACACACACACGTGTATTTCGAGGATAATGGAATAAGCACTCGTGTGCTTTTTTTTCACATCCATTTTCCGTGTGAATACAGTTGTAAATTTTGTCATCTGTTCCCTCTGGCACTCAATGGCCTACTGTTCCGTGTGCGAACATTATCATTATCATTATTGTTGTTCTTGTTATTTTTATATGGCTGATATTATTTTCATTATTTCTGTTGTTTAGGGGGATTTAGAAATCTCGTCTTTGCGCTCGCTCCCTGACGACTTGTCTGGTCACAGTGGTTTGTTAGTAGGATGTGTCACTTGCCGGGATCACCGTCTAGATCAGTTGATGGTGCTCTTTCTTACACTGTTTTCGGCCTACTTTCTATATCTTGAGTGACAAAAAATACTATTCTGGGTTGAAACGTGTTCCAATGAATCATTGATCGTTGTGAATACGGTTGTTATAAGACCTCAGAGTCAGTGATGATAATGATGTCCTGATGATGTCTGGTAACTGCGATTTGTGACGATGATGATGTCGGTGGAGGAGGAATGAATCATCCGTGCTGTGCCTAACGAGGACATCCGGCACATTGCACCATGCACGCTTCTTAACGGCTATTCAGTTCCTTGTTTCTTTATCTGTATGTAGTGCTCTCTCTCTCTCTCTCTCTCTCTCTCTCTCTCTCTCTCTCTCTCTCTCTCTCTCTCTCTCTCTCTCTCTCTCTCTCTCTCTCTCTCTCTCGTCGCTCGCTCGCTCGCTCGCTCTCTCTCTCTTTCTCTCTCTCCTCTCCCTCACCACTACATTCGTGCACAACAGGCCAGAATCGTGCCAACATCAAGAATCATGAAGAATGCCTTAAATCGAACAGTTCTATGAACACCAGCGAGGAAGAGGGAGGTCGACGTGTCAGAGGATGGATTAATAATAATAAAATAATGATAATAATAATAATGTATGGAATTTATATAGCGCTGAATCTTGTAAAGCAGCAAATCAAAGCGCTCATTACAACCTTGTGTGAAGGTTAACAGACCAGAACTGATGTCCATTATACAGAACTTTACCATGTGCCCTGCGCTTTGAGCCTGAGGAGAAGCGCAATGGAAAATAAATGGCCAGTGTACAGGCTTTTCCTCCTCAGCGTCCATGGACAAGTGAGAATAATATGTCGTTTCAGTTTCAGTTTGTTTCCCCCCAAGGAAGTGTCCCCGCGTGCGGAAATATCAGCTGCCACCTCCCTGTTTTAGTTGTTCTTGTAACTTGTACAGCACACCTAGTGACGCTCAGGACAACAGGAACTGTTCCCATTGGCCCAGTCATGGTTGCTCAATATGCATGGACAAGACGCGTGGATTGCCTCCAAATGGCAGAAAGCAGCCAAGTGCTTCATGTGAGCTTAACACTCGCACACTCCTTGCAGGCTATAGCCAGCGAGAAACCTGTGGCGCAGATCTGATCGGAAGGAGGACTTTCCCCCCTCTTACAGGACTTTGAATCGTGGTCTGGGTGCTAGTCTTTCGTGAGATGAGAAAAACTGACTTCCTGAGTACAAAAGGCGGATGTAAAAGAATCCACGGCATCAAAAGAGTTGTCCTTGATAAAGTTCTGTTGTTAAAACAAACGATCTTCCCCAGACGTGTGCATGCTCCGGAAGGAAAGAACTAAGAAGAAAGCAGCAAACTGTCCAGCACTATGCCGGTGATGCGCTGGTTCAGGAAAAAGGGCAGTCAGAACTTGACACAGAGAGGTGACATGTGATAGGACAGTCAGAACTGTCAATCGTAACGGTATGACAATCACAAACATAGGATAATCATAACGGTATGACAATCATAAACATAGAATTAACGGTATGACAATCATAAACATAGGATAATCATAACAGTATGACAATTATAACGATATGATAATAACGGTGTGACAGTCATAACGATAGTATAACCATAATGCTATGGTAATCATAACGATATGACAATCATAAGATGCTCAGTCATAATGGATGGTAGTCACAAGTTAACAGTCATTGGCAGTCAAGGGCAATCATTAGCGAATATAGCGATCATTAGCGAAGACATTAGCGAATATAAGTCAAAGTCAAAGTCAAACTTTTATTTTCAGATGGTACATTGAATAAGCAGTGCATTTGCTTTTTTTCATCAAGCCATCTATCTAAAGAAAGAAAAAAAGCGAGAAAAATAAAAGCGATCATTAGCGAAGACATTAGCGAATATAGTGATCATTAGCGAAGACATTAGCGAATATAGCGATCATTAGCGAAGACGTTAGCGAATATAGCGATCATTAGCGAAGATGGCAATCATTAGCAAATATAGCAATCCCTAGCGAAGATAGCAATCATTTGCGAATATAGCAGTCATTAGCGAAGATATAGCAATCATTAGCAAATATAGCAATCACAGAAGATACAGCATGCATGACGGATAAATAAAAGAATAAAAAGAAATAAATAAAAGAATTATTTTTGCTTAAATAGAATAAAGATACCCGCTCTCGGAGCAGAGAAGGACAAACCCAACGCAGGCGGCAGTGGTGTTGAACACAGCCATCCACACAAAACGGCGATCACTGGCGAATGCGGCAGTCCTCTGAAGATCCAGCAGCAGTGCAGGCAGTAATTCACGGATATGACAATCTTGAGCGGATACGGCAACCTGTTGTGAATACAGGAATCTTGAACAGTTACGGCAATCTTTAGCAGTAACGGCAATTTTCAATAGTTACGGCAATCTTCAGCGGATTCTGCTATCTTGGACGGAAACGGCAATCTTTAACGGATACGGCAATCTGTAGGGGATACAGCAATCCTTGGCAGATACTGCAATCTTTAACGGATACGCAATCTTTAACCTCTTAACAGAAACGGCAATTTTAATAGCAGATGCTGCAATCTTTAGCAGTCTTGACAAGACGTGGCTGTGTAGTATAGGCCTAGGTCTATAGAGCAGAAGTTGGTTGGGGTGTGCAAAAGACTACGTGTACTGTTCTGCTTGGCTGAGCGTGACGTATTTCAGCGTCGTCTGCGTGTATAATTAACTCCCTATGTGGTAGGACTCCCATAGTTACCGAACGCTGTCGTGTGAATGGGGGGGGGGGGGGGGGGGGGGGGGGTCGCTCGCTCGAGCGTGCTCTCTCTCTCTCTCTCTCTCTCTCTCTCTCTCTCTCTCTCTCTCTCTCTCTCTCTCTCTCACATAATGAACGGTCTGGCTCCATCTACACTGACTAAGTTTCCAATTAACCAGTCAAGGTACACAAATAACATAGTAATACCGAAACCAAGACTAGATCTTTACAAGACAAGCCTTCGTTACTCTGAGGGAACTGTTTGGAACTCATTACCAAAAAATCTTAAAAATAAAAATAGCATTACTTCTTTTAAGCATAATTATAAATCTTACTTGTTCCAGAAGATTAGTCAAATATGCTACTAAACTATTATCAGTTTTAGGCTTGTTAAATTGAGGCAACTGTTATCACCACATTAGACAAACATATCACTTTGAGGAAAGTACATAAAAGTAACATAGACATACTGTATATCTAATCTTTCATACTGTGTGCATTTGGTAATTATCCACGTTAGTTAATTTTTTCTTGGGGGGGGGGGGGGGGGGAGGTTTGGTTTGTTAGGTTGGTGGGTTTTTTTGGAGGGGGGAGGTGTTTTTGTTTTGTTTTATTTGTTGTTTATTTTGGTTTGTTTGTTTGGGTTGTTTTTATCGTTGTTCGGTTTGGGTTTGGGGGGAGGTTGTTGTTTGTTTGGTTTTTTTGGGGGGGGTCTTTTTTATTGTTGGTTTGGTTTTGTTTATTTTTGGAGGGTTTTTTCTTTTGGAGGGGGTTGTTTGGTTTTTAATTGTTCTTGTTTTGTTTGTTTTTGCCAGAGGGCTGGATGTTTTTTTTAAAAAAAAGCAACTACTACTTATTCTATTACCATCTTTGAATAAAAAGATTTCAAAGTTTTTTGTTTTCTCTCTCTCTCTCTCTCTCTCTCTCTCTCTCTCTCTCTCTCTCTCTCTCTTTGTTGCTGCTTTTATTTTGCTCTTTTGGTTTTATTAATGTTGTTTGGTTTTGTGTTTTATTTCATTATTTGTTGTCGGGGTTTTTTCTCTCTTTTTGTGTGTGTGTGTGGGTTTTTTTTCCTTTTTACTATGTGAGTGTATGGGTATTGGGTTTATTTCATTATCATATAATGCATCCCAAAGGACGGGGACTAGATGTAAAAAAGCACATGGATCTTCGAAATAAAATAATTTGTCATTGTCATTCTCTCTCTCTCTCTCTCTCTCTCTCTCTCTCTCTCTCTCTCTCTCTCTCTCTCTCTCTCTCTCTCTCTCTTTCTCTTCTCTTCTCATCTCATCTCTTCTGTTTTTTCTTTTCTCCTCTCTTTAGTTGTTCCTTTCCTATGCCTTTCTTTTCATCTGTTTGTTTTCTTTTTGATTACTTTTTAAACATATTGCTTGTGCTTTTGTAATCACTTTGTCTCTTTAGTGGGCTGGATAAAGAAAAAGTAAATATCTCTCTCTCCCCCTTTTCCCCCCCCCCCTCCCCACTCCATCTCTCTCTCTCACTCTCTCTCTCACTCTCTCTCTCATTATATGCATACACTTTTATTCAACACTTTTTTATGTTGTGGTGGGTGATGAAACACTTAAGAAAAGAAACGAGAGAAAAGGCAGCAGAAGTAATGAAAAAGTGTTTTTATATTGTTATTATTATGGTTGTTGTACAGTGGCTGGGGGACTAGAACTGAAGCTGCGGGCTTCAGGGCTCCTTCCCTGTGTGTGACATACCAGGGAAAGGAAACTTTCTGTTTGGCTTTCATATTATTCTCACACACGTGCGCCTACGCGCGCAACACACACACACACACACACACACAAACACACACACAAACACAAAACACACACAAACACACACAAACACACACACAAACACGCACACATACACACATACAAACACACACACACATACAAACACACACACACACAAACACACATACACACATACAAACACACACATACAAACACTCACACACACAAACATACACACACACACACACACACAAACACACATACACACACACATACAAACACACACACACACACACACATACACACACACATACACACATACAAACAAACACACATACACACACACATACACACATACAAACACACATACAAACACACACACACATACAAACACACACACACACAAACACATACACACACACACACACGCACAGTGACAAGGACGGCGTCAAGTGTGAGAGAATCCATGGCCAAGAATATTTTAGAATGTTTATGTGTGTGTGTGCGCGCGCGCGTGAGTGCGTGCGTGCGTGTGTGTGTGTGTGTGTGCGCGCGCGCGCGCGTGTGTGTGTGTGTGTGTGTGTGTGTGTGTGTGTGTGTGTGTGTGTGTGTGTGTGTGTGACAGAGGGAGATTGCATAGCTTACACGAATATAGCCCAGTTTGTTAAATTGGAACGTGTTCGCTACTAATAATACCTATATATAGTTTTACCAATTATTCCTTCATTTTCCATCTCCTCTAATTTCCCTCATATCTGTGTGTGTGTGTGTGTGTGTGTGTGTGTGTGTGTGTGTGTGTGTGTGTGTGTGCGTGTGTGTGTGCAGATGGTGAAGATGCAGTCTCCGCGTGTGCAGTGCTGCATGTGCGCGGTGTCGGTGATGTCGGCGCTGCTGGGCATGTTCATGCTGTCTGCGGGCGTGTGCCTGGTGCTGAACTACAACTTCCTGGAGGTGGACACCAGCGGTCTGCCGCCCACCCTGCACAACGAGGAGGGCAAGAAGGTGGTGGGCATCATCCTCATCTGCGTGGGCGTGGCGGCGCTGGGCGTCAGCGGGCTGGTCAGCACCCTCTTCTACGCCGCCTGCTCCAGGACCTCGCCCACCTCCCCCAAAGGCGCGGAGGAGAAAGGTCAAGGCCGTTCCTCCAGCCAAGAAAGTCAAGGACGCAGTCACGGGCATTACCATAGCAACGGGACCACTCAGGTGCGGGGAGGCCCCCCAGCTTCAGGGGCAGGGAGGAGGGCGGGGGCGGGGAACAACGGGCGGAGGGCGGGGAACGACCCTCGAGTGCGGGGAGCGGCGGCGGCGGTGACGGGGAGCAAGGAGGGGCCGGCCTACAGCAGGAGCAGCATGGCGGCGCGGAACGCCACCCCACCCGGCTCGGCCCGGCCCTACCGCCCGGGCAAGAAAAGCCGGCACGGGCAGGGCCGCTTCCGGAACTCGCTGCCCTCCCACCCAGAGGAAGATGCCTGGCAGGCGGGAGACGCCCGTCACGCGGCCTCCTCCTCCTCCCGCCGCCTGGCGTTCCCGGAGCGAGGCGGGTACGTCAACCCAGGGGCGGTGCTGGACGACGAGGCCACAGCGGCTGTTGCCGGTCACCGGGCGGCTTCTTCCCTCACCCCTTCTGTAGTCATCACTGTGGACTCCTCCTACCTCAGCAACGACTCACCTGCCCAACACCAGGTATCAGACTCTCCCCAGCCCTCAGAAGGAAGCAGCGGGGGGGCTGTAGGGGGGGAGGGGGGTGCGTCCTCTCCAGCAGTGACTTCTGGCACCGACACAACAAAGGGAGACAATAGGGAGGGGGGGGAGGAGAGCGGTAGGGTGAGCAGGTCTACTGTGGATTCCTCAGAGACTGCTGACGATGTGGACGTCAGTCCAGAAGAGGTTCAGAAACGTCTGGACAGTCAGATGAAGGATCTCATCTCCTGAGGAGGAAGACATCTAAACGTACATGCGTGTGCATGTTCCAGTTCAGAGAGATGCTGGCAAAACTGAAACCTTTCCACATGTGCCTTTTGTGATTTTTCCAAAAGAGAAACCATTTACTGTGCAGCAGTTTCCTTTTTTTCGGGAGGGGAGGGGGTGTGTGTGTTGTGTGGGGAGTGAGAGAGAGAGAGGAGAGAGAGAGAGAGAGAGAGAGAGGACAGCGTGTGTTCAAGCAACTTTGGCTATTGTCAACATTGAGGTGTGGATCACTGTCAAGCTGTGGATCACATAGTTCTTTCCATTGCGGCAGCCTTTAGGCTCGAGAAGCGCAGTGCATGTTTGTGTGATACACTGCTTGCTGTCCAGTAGTTTGTAAATTACATAACTAAATGCAGGAGGGTGGCCGGTGGTCATGTCTGATCAGTGAAGAATTGAGCGTGAATGAATTAAGATTTTTTTTAAAACTGTCAGGGCACTATTGTTTTCCTGATCTCCAAGTTTTCAAGAAAAGATATTTTCATGCGTGAAAGGGGTGGGGTATGAGATAAGACAATGGGAGAAACTAAACTGTGGAGGAGGGTGCAGAGAGTAATAATGATGACTGTGTGGCCATTTTCTCATAAAGGGAGAGCATTACATCAATTCTGATGCCAATAATTGTTGATTGCCAGTGCTTTCGATGAAACATTCGTGTAATTTGCGTGGGTGGGTGGATGTGACCTGCATATGTGTACACGCCTGCTTGTTAAAGATGATGTGTGTGTGTGTGTGTGTGTGTGTGTGTGTGTGTGTGTGTGTGTGTTGTGTGTGTGTGTGTGCATGCAAGCCTCAACTAGTAGAGCATGGCCTTAATACTGTGAGGGTTGGCTCGTGCAGCCTTCTGAAGATGTCCGGCTGTTGCCTGTGTTAAAGTGACGTTGATAATCATGATGGTGTGGTGTAGCCGTGACTAGGTGTCCCTGAGCTAATCTCCTAGCGTTCAGGAGTGAGCATCCCAACGAACCATTTTTTCAAGTGAAAGTGCATATTATATTCAACTGGAAAAGATAGACGAACGGAAAAGTGTTGACCTGTTTTCTACAGAAATTATTCACCTCAAAATTGAAAGTAAAATGTAGTCCTCTTCGTTGTGTGTGTATTGCCATAGCTTTGCGGTGACAGTAAATCACTGCATTTCTCTTAGTCTGTCGTTCACAATGTCCTGCCAGGTAACCTGTACTGTGTCATTTGGAGTGTTACACTTTAATGTCCTTGTTGTTATTGTCAAAGAATTTGGTTCAAGTTACTAAGAAAGTTGTATTTGTGTTGGGTTTTGTTGGTTTTGTTCCTACAGCAGTTGCTGACCTATCTCAAAGGACGCTTTTGGCATCAGATTGCATTGTATTGTATTTTATTGTCATTGCAACAGATTTAGCCATGTGAAATTCGGGCATCTCTTTCTCCAGGGAAAACATGTCGCCACAAGACTGCACCATCCACCATTTCTATTGTCTACCTGTCCATTCTCTGAAAGACTTTCTCCTGAAAGACTAGTACCCAGGCCACCATTCGAGTCTAATAAAATAGGACAAAGCCCATTTTTTAGTACCAGATTCAAACCGCATGCCTCTTTGTTACCAGACGAATGCCGATAAGCTGTGGGCCATGATTGTTGCAGAGACATTGGTGTAGTTCTAGAATCCATGGCTAACTGTCTGACAGTAATGACATGAAAGGTCTGACTGTCAACTCGTTTATTCCATTCCTGTACACGATGGCCGCTACCACTGCTCAACACTGGACAGGAAGTTAAATCGAACACTTAGAATGAAGAGTGGCGGCACTTCGGGATAACAAAACGAAAAATCAATGTTTCAACAGAATGTATTTTGTTGCAATCAGTTTGATTTGTAGGTGGGGTTTTCTTACCTGCCTATATTTTTCTTTTCTTTCTTTGTTTTGGTTTTGTTTCTTTTCGTTTTTTCTGTTTTTTCTAAGTGCTGTCTTTTTTTAATCATTGTTCTTTGGAGAAATGGAAGACCGTAAAACACAGGGGAGAAGAAGAAGTAAAGAAAGAAAGAGAAAGAGAGTGTGTGTGTATTAAGAAGAAGGACCTTTTCTTAGCAGTTGGACATGAATGTATGTGTGTATGATCGTATAAAAAATGCTTCACAATGCAGTGTTTGTTAACTGATCAGTGTACATAATTTGGAAACTTGATTTTTCTCTGAGTGTTGTGTGTGCCTTAGTGGCTATCGTGACAACAGTTGTCAAGTACAGCACGAACATATGAGGGACTCTGTTGATTGATAACACCATTTTTGCCCAATTTTTGGTGGTTTGTCATTGTACGTTTGGCGTTGCATAATTGTTATGCATCATGTTTAAGAAGTCGTCATCTGAGAGAGAGAGAACCACTAGACTACGCTTAAAAATTCTCTCTCTCTCTCTCTCTCTCTCTCTCTCTCTCTCTCTCTCTCTCTCTCTCTCTCTCTCTCTCTCTCTCTCTCTCTCTCTCTCTCTCTCTCTCTCTCTCTCGGTATGTGTGTTTGGTGGGGGTTTTTTAAATTCTTGTATAAGCAGGATAATGGTGTGTACTTTTTTTTTTAGATCTAGTCTCAGTGTGCATGCGATTTTGGAATTTTAAAATCTGCTCCCACCGGCACACAATGGCCTACTTTTCCAAATGGTGGAACAGGTTTCCACATGTACACAAAATGTTCTGCGTGCGTGCGTCGGTTTATTGTTTCATCCGAAGGACAATGTGTGTGGGTGTTTGTGTCAGTGTTGTGTATGTCGATGATTTTTAAGCGTGTACTCAAGTATGTTTACCTGTGTCCAGAAGAAATAAACTAGTGTGACGTCATTCGTTCTACAGTGGAGCACAGTCACTGCCACAATAGACAAGAGGCGTCACCCAGGCTAAATCTGTATCAAATCCTACATCCCCAGATAAGCTTGTTTCAGAAGGTATTGGACACGTGCATTCTGACGGCTTCAAGTTGTAATCCCGGTCACGTCATCCTTATGCTGCTTATCCTAATACAATTGTTGTCATTGTAGATGATGCAAAATGATTCCAAATAGATTTTCTTCCGACGGTCTCCCGGCTTGCTATTGTTGTCAAGCAAATCGTTGAAGCAAGTGCCAGCAAGGAATCCAACCGAGGCCTGTGGCTGTGACTTCACGTTGGAGCCCAGAGAACCCTTGCAAACTGTGACATTGATTTGCACTTGTCACAAGATGGGGTGAGAGTATTCTCTGGTTTGCCTTACATTGAGTGTAAATGCCCTAATATGCTGATCAACGTTGAAATCCGTTATCAGCGAAATGCTGAACATGTTGTCACCAGACTGCTTTAACTAAAGATGGAGTTTTTTCGTTTGTCTGCTGGGTGGAGGTGGGTGAGGGGGAAAGTAGTGAAGATCTTGGTGAGTTGCTCTCTCTCTCTCTCTATCTCACACTCACACACACACACACACATCACTCGTAAAGTCTGCCAAAGCTACCTGTGACTGAACGAACTGTGACTGTGAACGATACTTTGAATACACAGATATAAAATGTTTCAGGGACTATTTAATCAAACTTTGTCCTAGCTTGCTGCCAATTAATGACTCGCCTTTCAAAAGAACTTTTCTTACGAACAATGATTACAGGTAGGTTTAAGTTGTGTAATGCATTGGAAATGTTTGTATAAGCAGAAGGGCGGGTGCGGAAACAGTGAAGTCTGACCGGGTAAGGTAGGCTACACGACTGACACTGACAGAAGTAGGCTAGCTAAGCTCGACACTGGAGAGGTTACTGTAGGTAGCGGACCACGGTGGTGGAGGTGTGAATAGGAACATTCTTTGACGAATTTTGAAATGGCTTCTGAAGGCGAGTAAGGATTTGAAAATGTTTCTGGGGTGAATTTGTTACTGTAGAAAATACATACACTGTGTATCAAATGATTATTGCCTTCATAATTGTAGATATGGTCATTCCAAAACTGTCACTTTGTAGGCTAAGAGTCGCTTCAGCCTTCATGTCAGATAAGATATTGCTGTTGAGAATTATGGACATCATGTTATATTTGTCGTCATTTTGTTAGTGAAAGAAAAGAAGACCTGTTCATCAATGAAAGATGCTGACTTTGTGACATTTGTCGTGGAATAGAGGGGGAAAGTGGGGTGGGGGTCTGATGATCGTAACACGCCCCAAAAATCTTCTGTGGTATTTGTCAGCTTGTACTCTGTGACACTTCAGCAGTTGTGAATTGTATCGACTCAAAGCTTGCAGGCTATAGCTTTGTGTGTGGTCTAAAGACCTTTATGAATAAGTCTTACGTGCTCATGCAGGACACCCTTTATGCAAAAAGATAGATTGAGCTGAGCATTTGAAAGGCCTGCATGTACAATGAATGAGATCGTTTGTGAATAGACAGCTGAAGGAAGCTTGGGGGAGGGGGGGGGATTAAATGGGAAAATAACAGTGTGTGAATGAGAAAATGTGAGCAATCATCTTGGTCTGACAAATGCAAGCAATCGTCTACTTATTGAGAAAACTGTCCAGGAATTTTGCTCTTGGAAGGGAGAACTGATTGAACAAGGTGTGTGTGCGTGCGAACGCGCGCGGGTGTGTGTGTGTGTGTTGGTGTTGTAAACGAGATGCAAAAGTGTGAGGTTGCCCTGCAAAAGACCAATTCTCTATCCCCTCTGAAATAGTGTGTGGATTTGCTAAGCTGGATTGCTTGACAACAATGCCAGAAACTTGAACATGGCTTACTGTCTTTTGAATTGTGTGACATTCATTACATATTGTTCAGAGAATGGAGGAAATGTTGATACAGAAATTATTCAATGTCCATGACAAACGAGACACCTTGTAAAACAATGGAACACTGCCATGACAGAGTGCCTTCTTCTCGCACTGTACACCACTTGTGGCACATACCAAGTAGTTGCACTGACAAAGCAGGCGTCTGGTCTTTCCCGGCACAGCGGATCTGTCTGTGACTGTCACCTCTAGGGGTTGTCGGCTGGCGTGTGAACTTTGAACTGTGACTCAGACAGGTTACCAGTAGCAGGGTGCATGTACAGCGATGAATTTGAATAAAAGGGTATTGCTTTTGCGTGAATCTCATGGTGTCTGTCACATGACGTAAGGAATAACAGTCGTCAACATGGTTTGCCATGCACAGTAGATGAGTGTGTCTGTCCGGTCCTCATAATTATAGTCGGGTCAGTGGTCATGTCACTAGCAAATTAAAATGACAACGGAAAAAATATATAGCGTTTTCCTTGTAGGGGAAACATGTGGTTGCTGCTGAGGACTACCCGAACTTCAGAAGGAATGGTCCTACACCCAAACTTATGATACGCCATGAAGCCTAGCCATGATCCTCCATGCCTAAGTGTCTGTCTACTCCTCCTTCCTTCCTTCCATCCTTGCTTCCTTCCTTCCTTCCTTCCTTGTTTACACCAGCGTTTGCAAATTATGTTAAATCAAATGTTTTCTTATTACCTTGTGCACCATCGTTTAGATAATAATTGTATTGATGATTTGTTGATTCTGATCACAGTGATACGTATTAGTACTTTGTCATTAAAAATGTTCTCCTGCACGCTTTGGGGGAGGGGGGGGGGTGTTTTGTTTTGTGTGTACGGCGCCGATCTATACCACACTGTCAAATAGTGAATAGAACAAGTGGAATCTGTTTCCATGCTTTAACTGATGTGCGTGTGAAGATATTGTATGCTCACAGCATACTTTTAAAAAAAAATTCAGTTATTCTCCATCCATTGTTAAAGGCAGGCTTTGGACTTGATACTATATTTGGGTTTGTAATTTTTATTGAATCAAGAAAACAACACTACAGATCAGTGTTTGCCTAAAACTTGAAATATGTTTTTTGAAAATTTGGAAGCCTTTTGTTATGATGTGAATTTTACGACATAGTTCTAGCAGTGGTGTGTGTGTGTGTGGTGTGTGTGTGTGTGTGTGTGTGTGTGTGTGTGTGTGTGTGTGTGTGTGTGTGTGTGATCTGTACTTTGTGTCTGAGAGAGAGAGAGGGGGGGGGGGTATATATTCACCAGTGAGACGTATAAAGCAAAACTATTGCTGAGAAAATGCTGGAAATGAACTACTCATACATAAGCTTTCATTGTGCACATGTTGACATCTGCGATAATTGCATGAAACTGTGTCTGGCTAGTACTGTGTTGTGGTGTTGGGGGGGGGTGGGGGGGGGGGAAGGTGAGGGCAGTGTTAGCATGTGAACTGCGATGAAAGGACAGAGTTAGCTGTACTTAGTTTTCAGTGTGTTGCAAAATGATGTGCATTCCTTTTCACTGATATATGATGAAAAGTTAATGATTATGTGATTTAATCAAATAAAACCATTCTTCTACCGAAAGTATATGTAGTTTGATGCGCTGTGTGTGTGTGTCTCATTTCTCTCTCTCTCTTCTCTCTCTCTCTCTCTCTCTCTCTCTCTCTCTCTCTCTCTCTTCTCTCTCTCTCTCTCTCTCTCTCTCTCTCTCTCTCTCTCTCTCTCTCTTTCTTTACACGCACATACGTGCGCGCGAGCGCGCGTCGCTGTTTCTAACTTTCGCCTTACTGTCTTTACATGTTTTGTGCGTGCATGTATCAGGTGTGTGTGATAGAGAATGACAGACAGAGAGAGAGAGACACAGACACGGAGAGAGACTGTGTGTGAAAGACTGAGAAAGAGAGAGGGGCAGTGTATGTGAATCGGAATCAGAAAACGATTGCCATTATGTCAGAACGTGTGTGCGCGCGCGTATGTGTATGTGTGTAGCGCGCGCGCGCGCGCGTGTGTGTGTGGTTCATGTTCTCCTCACTGATCATGACTCTTCGTCATGACATCATCTGCAGGACATATTCTCCATCAGTTTGACTCTTCGTCATGACATCATCTGCAGGACATATTCTCCATCAGTCTGAAGAGCTACACCTCCACCAAACAGCGCCAGCTATCTGCACAGTGCTGGCTGTTCTGAGCTGCTCTCTGACCCTACAGTGTGTCACATGGGAACCCGGTGTGTGGTCGTCATGCTACCTGTGTGGTGGTTCGATCCCCGCTTGTGCCCAAAACTTTTCCTCCATCCCCTAGACCGAGTGTGGTGGTCTGGGTGCTAGTCTTTCGGATAAAACAATAAACTGAGGTCCCGTGTGCAATACTCATTTGATGCACGTAAAAGAACCCATGGCAACAAGAGAGTTGTCCCCGGCAAAATTCTGTAGAGAAATGTAATTCAATTCAAACACTTTTATCATCTGATAGAAAAATTCGCGCGGGTTACAAGCAAAAGTGGAGGCACCGTGGTCGAGTGGTTTAGGCGGTCAACTCGTGATCCAGAGGTCGCGGGTTCGATCCCCGCTCGGCTCGGTGTTGTGTCCTTGGGAAAGACACTTTACTCCTATTTTCCTCACTCCACCCAGGTGTACAAGTGGGTACCAGCTCTGCTGGGGAAGTATCTGGCGACAGACTAGCGTCCTGTCACAGGGGTGGTGAAAAACCATCAGTTCGCTTAACGCTACAGAAACCAGGATAAGCTCCGGCTCTATGGGCCTTCTGGCTCGAAAGAACATACAAGCAAAAGTAGTGTCACGGGGGAAAAACCACAACACACTATCCGAACATCAGCACGCACCCATCACAATATAAAAAGCACCCACAAATCAGCAATACCCCAGCCAATCATAAACTTACCCAAGTAAAACCACACTCATGCGCGCACCGGTATGCCCACACATCCACACATACACAATCCACACACACCACACACACACCACATATCCACACACACACATGCACACACACATACACACACACACATCCCACACACACACATACATACACACACCATCCACACACACACGCACGCGCACACAACACACACACACACACACACACACACACACTGGAACTGATTTTGCCTCTGATCCAAACTAGCTCCTCTAAACGGCGGCACCAAAAACATCAGCATTGTCCAATCTCTTCAACCATAACTACGAATTTCTATACTCCATGACGATGGATACTTTTGTAGACCATGTCAGCATCGCTTGAAGAAAGCATTGTACTGGAGGAGGAACTACTTCAAAACTGTGGTGACTTGATGACCAGGCAGACAGTGGAGAACTTGTTAGAAGACTGAACCAAAGACAATGAGAACACCACGTGCTCAGAAACAAGTTGGACAACTCTTCACAGCTGGCCCAGCCATCACTGCTACTGTTCCTCGACTATGGACAGAAGCTGTGGACTGCTGACCCTTCCTTTGCTGAGGTCATCACCAGCACTGAAGGACCCGAACCACAGGTCCTCTCACCACCAGACATGGCTTCAGGCCAAACAAGTGCTGTGTGCTGTGCTGTGCTGTGTGCTCTGTGCTGTGCTGTGCTGTGTGCTGTGCTGTGCTGTGGTTGTTGTCGTTCAGTGGACAGGCTCAACACATAGACGACTATTGCTCCCATCAGGAAGCATACGCGCGTGCGCGGGTGCATATATACACAGTATGAGCACACACATATATACACACGCGCGTGCACACGCGTGCACGTGCATACACCACGTGTTGGTGAGCATGTACCATACACACACTCACACACAAAAGCCTGTTAAAGATAAAGGGACATAATCGCAGAAATCACTCGTGTTTCTGGTGTAACACGAGTTATCTACCTGGATAAATGTCGACCCATTCCCGCAACTGTGGCCCTGTTCAAAAGTGTTGTCGGTGATTTGTTCAGGCAAAACACCCAGATAACTATACTCTGGAATGGTGGGGTGATCTGAAATACCATGTTGAGGCTGTCTTCGTCCATGATCAGCTTTTAGCTTAACACTCTGAACTCTCCAATTAAAGAGGGAAAAATTCCTCTGAAGTCGGAGTATGGCTATTATGATGAGGTACTAAGAACACCCGTACAGGCAGTTTTTCCATCCATCTAGCGTGTAGTTACGATCTCGTTATCGATTGTCAGGTGTGAGGGGGGAGGCAGAGGGGGGATCGGTGGTCTAGAGGTAACACACCTGCTTAGAAAAGTGAAAACTCCAGGTTTCAAGAGTGTGCTGGCTCGATTCCCATTTGAGCCCGAAACTTTTTTCCCCATCCACTAGACCGTGAGTGATGGTCTGGGTGCTTGTCTTTCGGATGAGACGATAAACCGAGGTCCCGTATGCAATACTCATTTAGTGCACGTTGAAGAACCCACCCACGGCAACAAAAGAGTTGTCACTGGTAAAATTCTCTA